>CM021767.1:19674112-19766732 GCA_011076525.1 Nettapus auritus
AAAAAAAAAAAAAAAAAAAAAAAAAAAAAAAGAGAGAGAGATTCCCAAATCCCCTGCTTCAGAAACTGTAAATGCATCAGAGCTAACATTTAAGACTGTGAAGACCACTGGAATAAATTCCTTCTGCCTAGGCAGCTGCATGCCCGCCACTGCTCTAACCTGAGCTGTGATCCTGACACAGGTCCCTAAATGCCACCTGTATCGTGGAGGTGCCCTCATCTTTCAACCCTGCTTTTTGCTTGTGACTCTCTAATATAAAATATGCAACTTCTGCGATAACAGCATGCTGGCTTCTGTGTAAGGCACCTGTCCCTAGCTATTGCAAATGGCCAGCTGACTGCACAGGCCAATGTTATTTCTTTGAATCATCCCACACTGAAAAAGTATGTAAAAAAATCCCTATTTTTTAATGGATTATAACACTCTAACCTGGAAATACATAAGCTGCCCAAAGTCACAGCTGAATAATGTCACAAAATACAATGTCAGTTTATTGGTACAACATTGAATGTTATTAAGCACCTTTATTTTGCCGAGTAATTTGTTATACCATTAGGCTACACTACCTAAATGCAGGGGTGAGGTGATAAGGGAAGATACTAGCAGAAAAAATCTTCAGTCATCTGATAAAGTTATGACAGAATTACAGCATGATTTCCCTGGCTGACACTAGCAAATGCAAAACCGTTTACAGGACTGGGCCCTAATTGTACACAAATCCTTGTCCAGTATGAGAAACAAAGAATAGTCACCAACAAAGCTGCAAAATACCAGGTTTCCAACTATAACCCAGCAATATATCAAAGCTTTAGAGCACATAAAACATTTGATGGACTAGCATGGTGTTTGATAGTATTTCCAGTCTGTTCTCATCATGTTCTCATCATTTGGAGATGCCTTGTATACTTTTGACATCCTCTACAGCATGCAGATTTTGCTACAACAAAAAATCAGGTTGCGGATTTTTACCAGTAACAAGCTGATGTTGCTCAGAGCAGCATTAAAATGCTATCATGCTGTTAGACTAAGTAACCTATTTTCTCTGTTGTACAGGTTGTACTTTAGTTTTGCCCTTGCACCTACCAAATTACTGTTTCTTGCACGATCTCCGTTTGAAGGCAGCTTGCCAGTCTCTATGCCAATGCTATTTTCACCAAATGAAAGAGGAGTTTGTAAATGAGTTCAATGAAAGTGGGATCTCATTCTCCTTGTGAGATTTTTGCCTGTTTGTTTCAAAAATAAGAAAACAAAACAGAAAAGCAGCATGGCAAAATAGGAAATTGAATTTCTTTTTTACTTTTAAGCAGAACTCCCCCCTCCCTTGGGGTGACTCACAAGATATAGGTGCATGTATTAATATGAAATAGGTTTTATATAGTAGGTAGCTCCGGTATGTAGCCCACAGATGTACGTGGTCCTAAAACTGCTGACATAACAACAACTGATGCATTAAACACAGTTTTCTCCATTCGACTCATCCATTTTTTAAACTTCCTTTGAAAATCTCCATCCCCTCACCTCTCCTCAGCCAACCATCAGATTTTTGGCATTTTTATCTGTACGTATTTTGTCTTTGATGGAGACAATAAGACCAGAAACAAGCAGGTACAATGAGAATCTGAATGCAGGCATTCAGACACTCTAGGGCACTTCTAGGACATTAAATATAAATACTAAATAGGCTGAAGAAAAAAATAAATAAATATGTCAAAAGAGACCAAACTACAAGAAACCAGTCATGTCGATTAGCTGATTGGTTTGCCAGTGAGCGATTAGTCAGAAAGACTTGAATTAGTCAGTCCAGCCCTGCCTCCCATGAATAAAATGTGGGGAGGACACTATTTCCCACGTCAGTGACAGATGATATCTGTTTTCTCCTGCGAGTTTGAATTTAAGAGCCACTGAAGCTCAGCAAGAGTATATTCTGGCTCAAATGAGCTGAAAATTGCATTCAATTTGAATTTCAAAACCAGAGAAGGGGGAATGGGGGGAGCAGGAGAAGGGAGGGAGCTCGCCAGGACCCGTCCAGCCCCTTCGCTCTTTCCCCACATCTTGCTGCTGTGAGGCTGGCTGCAGAGTGTGGACCCAGGGCATGATGCAAAGGAAAGAGCCTTGCTGGACAGCAGCCCAGGCCAGGTTTAAAAATAAACATTTCGCTGTCAGGATCAAAGCAAACTCTGCTTTTATGTATATTACAAGCTATATGTTCAGAAGAAAAAGATTCTTCTGGTTACTCAAGGATAGAGAGGTGTAAGGTAGTACTAGCAAAAGGTGGGTCCAAGCTTTCCCACTCAAAAAGCCTTGATAAGACTTTGGTCTGATCCCAAAGTACGTGCCGACCCCTTTATCGTGTGTGTGCTGAACGTATGTGCTGAGCTTTTGTGAATGTAAGGTTCATTTAGGATTACGTTTTTTAGCGTTGGGTAACTTTTAATTTACGTCTTCGTGGGTGAAGGGATTATTTCCCCTTCCCTTTGTGCTTTAAATTTACAGTTATATCTGATGACAGTGAAAGAAATGGAGTTACGCCTGCAACCCAAATATATCCTGTAATTGGATGGCATGAGAGCAGTTGGTCTCTTTAGTGCAACTGATAATGTCCAATATTCAATACAATGATGATAGCATACCAAATCAAGAGATTATTCAGTAAATTTCCTACCGACTTCAGCGTGCAATTTGACCCAAGGGTTTGGAGTAGTAATAAAATAATTACAATTAATCATGAGTAATAATTAATAACTTAAGGATTAAAATGTGTCCATTTATACTTTCAGGATCAGCATTTTCTGTGTACCCTGGAGAGGCTTTTAACTTCCTTTCCTAAATAGAATGCTTGCAGTAGCATTTTATATCCAGAGAGTCCAGCCATCAAAGAAACTGAGTGTATTTTGTGGCATGCAATTTGTTACATGGCATTATATCCATGGAAAAAAGGGGCCCTGTTATATCCAGTAACATACCCATATCCGACGCTGCTTATATTTCGAATCCCAATGATGTTACTGTAAGCTTTTCCTTTTTTTTTTTTTTTTTTTTTTAACAAAGTGCTTTTTTGCTGATAAATAAGTAAGTTGTCAGCTTTACACATGTATGTGATGTGAGTCAGGATCGAACCCCCTCAAAAAAAAAGTGAGGTCAATTTTCCTGACCATTGCATTTAATAAAAGCTCCCAGGCAACAGAGTTAAGCACACACTAATAGATATACCTTAGTATGCTATGCCTTCAGCAAGTCTTTGGTTTCCCTCCATGGAGAAAGACTGCATTAACACACAGTGAGCCAGTGTCCTGCTTATAAGCTTCTCCCATCATCAAATTAATTTTTTACCTGATCTTTTGACAGACAATTTGAACAACCTCTAAATTCCACTTGCAAACTTGGCGACGCACACAAGGAAGTTTCCAAAAAACACAGGCACGTGCACAAAAATACGGATGTGGTTATCCTTGTGTGTGCACAATCCCCTACACACAGCATGCAGCTGCCTGCTTGTCTTGCATTCACAGTCACTTGAAAGACCTCTTACACATGTGGGACACTGGTCAGAGGAACTATTCAGTGTTCAGGGCACTTTCTAAACACCCAAATATGCATTTACACACCTTACTTTAGCTGGCATTTTTGATAGTATTGCTTCAAATTTCATTCCTGCATTGCCCTCTTTCTGTCTAGATTACAAAGCCTCAAAACAGGGAACTCATTTCTCCTTCCTGCCTTCCTAAATGCTACAGTTTTCTTAGTACAGACCCCACAGGTTGGTTTCTGGATGGGAGGAGAAGAAATGCACAGAACTGGCTCCATCCCTCCATTTCTCAAAGCAAGCTTTCTCTGCAAATCAGATTATCTTCCATTACAGTGCTTACTCTACTGAAGACAATATTCACTTTACAAGAGGTACAAGAGGAAAACAAATATGCAAAATGGACAGCACACTCCTGACAGATCCATCCTCACACTGCAGCCTGTGCTTCTAGATCTCCAACTCCTCCTACCACACAAAGGAGTATTAGCTCGATGACGGCATTGCACTCACTAGCTACACGGCTTTCAGACCAGAGCCAAACCACGTTCAGCCGGCTCCGGTCCATCTGCACCTACTCATGTGGACATGCCCCTGATGGTGCTTTGCTCTCCCAACTGGAAAGTCCCGGCCTGATCCCACTCTGGCTGTAGGCACTCAAACTGCTCCACGGCCTGAGCACCCTTAGCGGGCATAGAGGAGCGCTGCATGAGCATGGGTAACACAAGCATGACATTAGAGGAAATACTTGACAATTTCTCCAATGTACTGGACACTAGAGTAGTTCAGCTGAATGGCATCCGTGCCCACGTAATGCTGCAAGGTCAAGAAGACCTTATGCTACTTACTAGGTGAGCACTGGTTTCAGGCCTTATTTTTTTTTTTAATTGAGACAAACTGTAGTGTTTGTCTGTTTGGGAAAAAAAAATCTCCCTTTTTTTTCTACCGACATCAGACTCTTTTAAATCTGAGCATCCTTTATCTATGTGACATTGTGTAAGTAACGTTACAAAATGTCCATATATCTTACAGAGAATGCCTAAAATCCACAACAATTTCACACACAAGCCACCTTCCACAAACTTTTCTTTAGTCCCTTACCTTGCTGTTATCAAAACTGTGGACCCATGAAATCAAGTGGACTATGAATCAGAAATACAGCAAACCTCACTACAGGCAAACTCCTCCACTGTTTCACCTTTTGCAGTACTTTGCACCAAAAACGTTCCTGCTGTGGTAATATTTGCTGTAAAGACAGCAGAAAAAAGATTGCTCTGCCTCAAATTTATCTCCACAGCTAGTTAAAAAAGAAGAAAAAGGTCAAAAAATTATTTCTGGGTTTTATTGTTGTTGTAGACCACTGAGGCTTTGAATAACCTAAGGGGCAAATCATAAACAGGGCGTCTAAAAAAGACATGGCAGGGCTTCAGCAAATCTGCATTCTCCAGTGAAATGGCTTATTCCATGGCAAACACACTGCTCTAAGAGGTGGCACTCCAAAGGCAGCAAGCAACCAACCCGACGGAAACCACTGTTTCACGGGTACCCTGAGCAGACCACATCCCCTAGCAAAGTGGAGAGAGTACATACATAGGTGTCCCCAGTGCCTTGCTTGGTACCAGTTCCCACCACAGACTACCCTGGTTGTCGCTACAGCATAACGCTGATGATGATTTATTAAGAGCTCTTAGCTGCACCAGACAGTTTACAATTAACAACTTTGCCTTTTCTTAAATACAAATAAATACATAAATGAAACCAGAGCTGCCAAGTGCTTGGTGTACCCAAAGCCTCAATGACATCACCGGCAACTGCCAGTCACCCAAACGGCAAAAATAAATAAGGGATGGGGCTGGGGGCAGGGGGGAGGCAGGGTATTTACTCAGTCAGTACCTATTTTTGAATTTCCTTCAAGCTGGCTTGGACCAAGAGCCATCAATTATTTAAAAGAAGTAACATGATGCTTCCTTTGTTGAGGCAAATCTGCAAGCAGACCCCAAGAGAGAATAAAAAATGAATTAGGCAGAATTTATTAGTGCGCTTGAAGAAAACAGATTCAGCTATCAGAGCTGACTGTGGTTTTAAAAATAGTGTTTTTCTGCCCATGAACAATAGCTTCTCTGTTTCTCCTTTACCCCACTAGATCCTCAATAAACCCACTTTTTCCCTTTCTTTACATTTTTCCTTTTTTTTTTTTTTGAAAGAGGGCATAATGCTGAAAGAGGCATCAATCATTCCCTAAACTTCTTCCTTCTTTTCTGACTTGACTTGATGTATTGTCTTCATTTAAATTACAAATATACTAATCTAAAACACTGTTTACCAAGCAGCATATTAAATGAAAGATGCAAGAAATTGCATCACTCACATTTTAAAAATGACTTTAGACTCAGGGACACATAAAAACATCACAACAGGATGATCTGCTGTGGCTGCTACATTTCAATCCAGGCAAATGAGATTTAGTAACTGGAGTTTTATGCTACCTCAGTCACTGGTCCAGTCAAACTAGCAGGGCCAAAACCAGTATAAAACCTCTCCCTTGGTGGGCAATCAGCTGGAGTTCCTACTATGCAGGGGAGGGGCACGGTGAAATCAGTGGGTCTATCCCTGGATCCATACCTCATGAGACAGACAGACAGTAAGTGCAGGGGTCTGAGGGAGGACACAGGACATGTTAGAGGCTGCTGCCCAGAAAGAAAGCACTCTGGGGCTGATTTCAATTGAGATTACTGCACTAGTCTGCAGAAACTAAAACAGGGAGGGAAGCCCTGGCAGAACAAAAAATGCACCGCATTGATCCAAATGTTCCCTCCTGCACCACTCACCCCAGGAAAACAGTGTGTTTAGATCATCTTAGGTGACCTTTTGTGCCGTCCAGCAGCAGGAAAGGGAAAGATGCCACTGTACAACATGGAGCTGGCTTTTGTGCGAGTGGCACGATGGTGACAGTGCCCTCCTCAGGGCAGGAGAGCAAAGGGTGGTTACAGGCAGAGATAAAACATCAGAAATTACAATGTAGCAAGGCTCCTTCTCTCCCTCCTCCAGCCCCCGAACACAGCCCACAACAAAATAAAGGTCATCACTTACTAGTTCTGCTGGAGGGTCTTGATTAAAGTTGTTGTCATTTAAAAACCCAGGTAAATTTTTTTAGGGCCCTTTTTTTGGCCTCAAAAAAAATTTTTTCATTTTTAAAAAAAAAAAAAAAAAAAAAAAAAAAAAAGGAAAAGGAATAAGGAATATTGTTTATCAGCATGAGCCTGGAAAAATATATAAACCATAGGAAAGAGAGACTGTTACCTACTGGGTATGTTTGCATTTCCTTGGATTAGCTCATTAGCTCAGAGAAGGGAAGTTTTTGCAGATATTGCCTATGCATGCTGAATGTCCCAAGATAAGCCAAGCACTGGAATCCTGGGTCCCACATTACCCTTTTACACTTTGCAATATAAAGAGAAAGAAAACAGCAAGAAGCATTTAAACCACTTTGTACAGCAATTTTAAATTATTTTTTAAAGAAAGGATTTATATTTGGTTTTGGGGCAGAACACTAACCTCACCTTACCAACCGTGGTGCTGGCAGTGGAACCACGGCAGCCCCCATCCTCTCTTCTTACACTGCGTCACACACAAGCCTTTGTCTACGAAGAAATGGCTCCTTGCAATGGCCTGATCATGACAGTGCCCTGAATGGACACCCCAGCCCTCTGAACAAACCAGAGTGCTGCAGGACCTGCTCTAAATGGCATCTTTTTCAGGGTGCTCTCTAAAAATAATAACAATCTTCTGTTCCAGCAACTCAGGTTCACGGGTACCCTCTGCCTTCTGATCTCACAGATGCATCCACTACCTTGGTGGGCCTTTTGCTAACCAAAACATGATTATGCATCATAAACCTAACAGCGTTCATGAATTTGTTTTTGAATAAATGTATTAAAGGTTTCATCAACTTTCACAGTATTCTACTTCCATACATATCTGCTTTATTTTTTAACTCCCACACCAGATGACTCTCTTAAAGAAAGAAAGAAAAAAAAGAATTGAAAAGACATAAGTCAAGTGAATGTGAAAGGGAAGCTGACATTGCAAGGTGCCAAGACAACATCATTCCTCTTGCCATCTCTTCCTCATCTCTTCGTCTCTGGATGGTAATCACAAGATCCCAAATGCCAAACTTTGGAAAATATCCTTGCAGAGGTAGCATCTGCTCCCTTGGCATACTTCTTGAGCAGTTGTATTGGCAGCTTTAGATTTGTCCAAGTCTATCATATGACAAGACTGCAGATGGGTTGCCTTGGATGCTTTGTCTTCCTGGATGCCATTTTCCTTTTATGAGCATTTTATTCTAAGAAAACATATGTACAAATCTGTATGGGGAAGGTTATACGTACACATGATTTCACACCAGTGAGGGGCTTTGCCTAGCCTTTATCTAGATTTTTTTACTATCATTTAATTTGGATTCCTGCAAGAGCCCTGACTTTCACTGAAGTCAGTATGTAGCATCGAGCAGATTAGGCCCTTACTGTGTGGAACTGCATTTCAACCAGCTATTCTTCCACAAGCTATAACTTTTCCCATCTGTGTTGATCTTTCTTTGCAAATTAACACCTGAGTCCTCAGAACATTAGACATGGAGGAAAGCTGCTCATTTTGAGCTAACTTCTGTTCTCCCTGAAATCAGTGGGAGTTTTGCCATTTGTCCATTATTCAAACAAATAAATATCATAGCGATGACACAGGTACTGTATATGGTGGGACAGGTCTTTTCCTCTTGCTCTTTTAGCTTTATGTTCCCTCCTTATCTCCCATACACTAATCCCATGATCACAAACCTAAATACACATCAATTTTTAACTGTAAAGAAAAGCAGTGCTCAAATTACCCAGTAAATCAGAAACTGCTAAGGAAAGAAAAGTAAAGGATCATAAGGAAAAAAAAAAAAAGAAAGAAAAAAAAAAAAGAGAGAGAGAGAGAAGAAATCTAATTAAACTGGGGAATACATAGCAAAGGAAAAAATAATAATAATAAACTCAAAATGATCTGAAAAACATATTCCTAACCTTTCTGGAAGATCTTTGCCTTGTTGTGAGAGTATTTGCTAGAATGTTTCATAAACACAGTATGAAATGGTTTTAAAAGGTATTTTAAATGAAATGTGAAACAGAAAAGCAATGGTTTAAAACCAGTACATTCTCAGAGCATGTTTTAATACACTAATCTGTTATTTCCTGGACAGATAAAGGCACAGAGCTACAAAAATACAAGCTCCCTTTCAATTCATTGTTACATACTGTTCCAATAAAGCATAAAGTATACTGACTGGTGTCTGAAAATAGACCATCTACTACCCTATAATCACCTGTTTGGGAAAAAGCCCGAGAAAGCCACAACTTACGTTAGGCAACAGACATCAAACATGGGCTCTGGTGGACCAAAGTGAGAAGTTATTTTCAGGATATAAAGCAGTGAACTGGAGTCCTAGGTATCAACAACTAGAAACTATGAAAAATCATGAGAACTGATCTGCCACTGTTGCTTTCAACAGTGAGAGAGAACATTTGCTCTAATCTCTCCTTATAATGTCAGCTGCCAAACGCTCAAGAGATATTTTGTGAGGAATCCAACTTGATAAAACTGATTAGTTATTTACCATTACTTTAAAACGTCTCAAAACTCAAAAAGCTTTTCAAGTTTCTGGCAAAAGAATGGAGAATGAGACAGTGAGGTTATGGTTCAGTGAGACTTTTGGGATTTAGGCACAACCACAGTATTGAAAAAAACTACATCTGCTCCTAGCCCTTATCTCACAGTCAATTCCTGAGCTATGTGCTGGGTTGCTCATGCTCACCTTTGCTATCCTGTGCACATACAGCATCTACTCTGAATCACCCCCGTTGTTCCTCAGCTGAAAATACACTTCTGACAGGAGATTAAACGTCAAGTTCAAGAACTTCTGGAGGTCTACAAAGAGGGAATCCTCTGACTCTTCTTAGTCTTGAAGGGGTCTATATTTCTCACATCAATGTGGGACATTCAAATTCTTAATTTCTAGCTCATCCCTAGTGAATAAATACACTAAAGACTAAAACTTGTTTAAGACAAGCATATAGTCCACTTTGACACGGATTAAATAGACTATTATGGTACAATTTGGCTCACAGAGATGAATGGCTTCAAATTCAGTTAAAGAGGACACAATACTCTTTTAAAAAGGAATATTATAGCATGATAGTAATTATCCAAATGAGGGCATTTATCTTTGTACTCTTCACTGTAGCATTCCTGTATCATAAACACAGATGAACACATAACAAAAATATGCTTCCATTACAAAACATATATATATGTACACATGTTCCTCATGTACACAAACAGACATAACCAACTTTGACAAAATAGTTGGTACTTTTGGGGACCTCTCATGATGTCAACAGTAATCAGCAATACACAATGCTTAGGTAAAGGAAGCAGTAATATTAAATTAGAAATGAGGAAAACAAGGTAGGAAATAAACTCGTCCATACGTGAACAGTGATTTTCTAGAAGCGCTGAGAATAAAACATAGAACTCCAAACCACAAAACATCATCCTTGCCATACTCAGCATGTGTCATATAACCAAAAATTACATTAACCCTTTTATGCCACAAGCTTCAAGTAGAAATGCCAGCATGATAGGCTGAGAGAATAATTCATTTTGCAGTTCAGCTGGTAATTTTTTTTTTTTAGAAATCGCATGTTGGACAGGTGGTTACAAAGAACCTTCAGACATTTTCTCCTTTTCTAGCGTTCAAGTGCATAACATCTTCTCTTGAGAATGGAGCTCAAGACCCTTGAGAACAAAAATGAATTGGATTTGTGTTTCTGATATACTGAGTGCTTTGAGCTACTACATAAAATAAGGCATGATCAATCACAATTTTTTTAAAAAGATCTAAGCTTTCAGATGGTCTGAACTAAAGGTGTGGAAAATTTGGATCAACTTTGTTAATACTTTCAGAATAGTCAAAAACAGCTTTTGATAATGTGACTATCACTCCTTGCTCATCTTCTCCTTTGAACAATACAGAGGAAGTTACATATATAAGAGCCTGCCACATGTCTTGCAGGAGGAGAGAAGAAGCCATAGTATGGCTCTATATAGCAGACCCTTCAATTAAAGGAGAGTTTGTGAAGCCAAGAGTCCTGGCTGCTATTCCAGATGTTTCACAGATGTGATAAGACCTCTAAAAATTTGAATATGGAAAAAAAAAAAAAAAAAAGATGTATAATTCTATAGGAGATGTACTTTTCCAAACTCCTGAAAAGCAAAACTTAAAGAGATCTGATACTAAGCTATATCTTGAATAGCTTAAATTCTCATTTGTAGTAGTGAGAATGCAGAAGACTCCAAAAAGCAAGCCAAGGAACAAAGTCAAAGCCCATCATCAATGATCAGTCCCAAACATTATGCTTGTTGTTTAATGTTTCAATGCATAAGGTTACCATTATTAAAAATAATAACTACATGCATGTAATAATTCATACAAATGTTGATTTTTTTAAATTGGGGTATTTGGGAATGAGACTAAATATTTAAATACTCTTTAGCACAAAGGACAAGGGAACCTCAACATTGAGAACGATGAAATATTATTTTTACTCCCTGGAATGCATATACTGTCAGCTCCTTGCATTTTCATTTAGCATCAGAAACAGCTTTCCAGCGACTTAGATGCTGCTGAAAGTGTCAATATCAACGTTACTATTTATAGCACTATAAACTACATTTTGAGTTATATTGGTAAATTTAAGTGTAGGTAGCACTTCTGGCATTAATACCTTAATACAGAAATATTGCTATAAATGTAGTTTACAGTTTGGAACATAAACACAAATTCAGTGTTACTAATAAATCACCTTCTGAATTGCATGGAAACACACTGCCAAAGTGTATTTTATGCAATACACAATGGAGCAAAATGCAATGATATAGATGTATTTAAATTTCCCATTTTTACACTGTCACTCAAAAACTTTTCTTCTTCCTTTTTTTTTCTAGCTTATCGATCTCACTAGCTTGTGATAGCATTTCAGTTGCTTCACTGTGCCATTTTTAGCTTTTGCTTCTTTTTTTAAAAGCTAAATCAGGGCTCAAATGATTCAATCAATTCAGCTTTTTCAATTAGAAAAGAAAGTTAGAAGAAAATCCTAGGACATGATAAAGTTAGAAGAAAATCCTAGGACATGATAAACTACAAAATTTTCTCTCTTTTTGTTATTTTTTTCTTAATATCAATAGTATTCATTTACACTGTAATATCCCTGTGGTTACAGTTATAATTTCATCCATAGCAAGATGACTCCATTAATTTCTACCAGAAGGCACCGTGTGATTTTACCAAAGACCATTCATCAGGAAGCAAGATGCATGGATAGGCAGTAACTGCATGTACCTTCATAGTTATGAACTTTGGCAATGCCCTGCAGCAGCTCTCTGACTGCAGTGCAGAAAGGTAAAAAACACTTGACCTTTTGCAACACAGCATGATACAGAAGATGTCTGAGATGTTTGTGAGATGTGGCAAAGAAGTCTATAACAGTCCCAGATGAAGTCTGATGTCCACTATTTGAATGGACCAAGTCTTTTAAAAGGGTACTTCAAGAAAACCCAAATGTTGCTCCATTGCAAATCAGTATCAGAAGGAGTGAATGAGGCACTGCAGATGAGATTCAAATCACCTGAATCTTATCTAGGTGTATATACTGCATATATGAAAAAAATCAGGACATCAGGCTTTCCTTCAGTCCATTTGTCAATGTCCCGGAACTACTTCTGCATCCTGCATTAATAAAATCCTTCAATAAAAATAATTGCAACAAGACCCAGCATGATGGATTTCTTCCTCATCTATCTCAAGGAACATCCTTCTACAGGGGGGTTAGAGTTAGGTCCTCTTTTCATTACTTCTTGTCTTTCCCCAGGAATTTAGCATTTATTTGGCACAACTACTGGATGCCAGACACCTCCTTTTTAAGTACAGCAAACTCGTAACAGAGCAAAGGTGGTAGAGACTGTATATTTGCCTGTATAATTAGTGGTACCAAGGATATTGGAGTGAATTCCAAATGCTCACATCCTGGTACCTACTTTAAACAGCCTCTTGGCTTTTCCTTAGGTACTTTTTGTTACTCTGGAGGAAAACTTTGGGTCAGATAACCTAGAATAGCTAATGAGAGAGCAATGAATATCACAGATTTGAGACTATCATCTTCTGCTTAATTACAGGCTCCTCTTCAGGTTTAACTCCAGTTGTTAATTTGATCAATCATCACATAGATCATAGGATCATATTTAACCAAACTTAGCTACACATTTTATTTTGCTTTCTGTGTAGAGATACCCTGTAGTTGATTTTAGACATCTATAAAGTAGGTATAAAAGCACATGTAAGTTCAAGGGAAATGTTTTGCAATGATTAATTTACTCATGCAAGAAGAGTATTTGGAGAACTTAACAGGAGATACTAAAATGTGGTTTAAAACATGTTCTTTTAAATGTGATTTTTTTATTACCTTTTTCTTTCTTCAGATTTAAGCTACACACATACATTTTATTTATTTATTTATTTATTTAAGTTCAGGCTGTCACTGTTAAAACAACTGGTATAAGGTAACCAGTAGACCTTAATATTTGGGGTGATTCCCTGGCTATTTAATCAAAACTGTTCTGGGGTACCTCACTAGGGTTTTAATGGCAATGGCATCAAGCAATTTATCAGAAAATCGGCAGACACTGGAAATCTTGTCCTAAAATGCTTGAACTCTACACACACAATCCTTCTGCTGGCACGCCAAGAAGAAGCGTAGACTGTTGTGTTCTGTCTGTGGCTCCAAGGAAGCTCAATGTACATTGTTTAGAAACTGGAGGATACCATAACTAATTGCCACTATTGAAAAGGACTGCACACAGGGTAAGCACACCCAGGCATGACTTAATGTAACTATGCAGGTGATGAATGAGCAGTGTGGTCATGGTCATGGATCTTAGAGTGGTTGTGAACCTTGCCATCACATTTTCCTTTCTGTGAAGAGGCCAATGGGGATACAGTGATCTTTTCAGTACCACAGAGACTTATTTTTAGTGCTAGCAGTAAGATTTCTGTTAACCTCATTACTGCTATTTCTGTTATTGTAGTAGTAATGAGTAATGGAGACCAAGGCAGGAAGATGGGAGTGAGGCAGACTGCAAGCCCTATTTTAATTGATCAAAAGGAAAAAGATGGAAAAAATCATTTCTGAACTAATTTGGGGTATCTTGTATGTGCATACTTTACTTACTAGAAACTCATTTGGCTCCTTAATACAGCCTCAGAGTGCCACAAACACAAAAATAAAGCAAGGTCTTTAGAAACAAGATAAGGCACTTAAGGTTTGCGTGCC
Organism: Nettapus auritus; assembly: GCA_011076525.1. Classification (NCBI taxonomy): domain Eukaryota; kingdom Metazoa; phylum Chordata; class Aves; order Anseriformes; family Anatidae; genus Nettapus; species Nettapus auritus. The sequence goes on from CM021767.1 coordinate 19,688,060, forward strand.
CTTAATCCCAGAAATAAATGGGTCTTGCAATTACGTCTCACAATGCCAAGGTTTCACATTTCCCATTCTCAGTGCAGGTATGTGCACTTATTATTATAAACATATATTTTAAGAACAATAAGAAAGTGATGAATTGGCCACATGAAGTTTTCTTGACAGCAAGGTGCAATGGTAGCTACGGTGACCAGGGGATGTCCCGGTTCCTCTTTGCAGAAAGGTATTCGGTGCACGTAATAATTATTCATCCATCTCGTTCACTCTAAAGGCAACGGCAATGCAATTTCAGCCTAATAATCAAGACCATATGACAAAAACCAAGGCCATTAGGGACCAATTTCAAGTATTCTCTGCAAGACAATGATTTTCCAACTGCACTTACATATGCTGAATAGTTACTTCTGCACGACTGCACCTGCTCTCATTTATGTAACCCTCCATCCTCTCCCCTTTTTCTACCCCTTTTCTTGTAATTCAAAGAAGAAAAGTTTCAAAGGGTTGCTGGATTCTTCCTAGAAACAGATTTGATTTATTTATATTTCTGGCTGGCCACATGCTGTGAGCAAATAAGAGTCTGGCAAATGTAAAAGTTAGTTTGTGCTAATGTCAGATCAAATTCTACCCTCACCAGACTTCATGGGGCTGCATTAATGTAAACGAGAACAGAATTTGGCCCACCATTTTCATTCTCTTCCTATACACGTTCAAATTAAATGAATATTTGGGACAGTCTCTTCCTCCTTCTTCATATGCACACATAATTCTGTCCCAGCTAGGTTCTAATCTTGGTTACACTGGTGACTTCCTTGGAGTTTTTTTCTGGCTTGATGCTAGTGCTGCATGTCTGAATGAGATGCAGTGGGTCTATTTGTTTCAGCAAAGCAAGCAAGATGTGGCTCTTAATCTCTGGGTCAAGTCTGCTCAACTGTAATAATTCTGTCCCTTCATTACTTTCTGCTTATTTCTGACTGTACCATTTCAGTATCAGTGACGTAATAATGTTGCCTTTGAAAAGACTGTAGTGTCACTGTAAATCAGAGTCCCATAAGGTTAAAGGCTTCAGTTGCCAGAGGGAAAAAATGCCAAAATTATTTTAAAATTATACAGACTATAACTCAAAGACTCTAGCATCTTTTAATTTAAATGCTCCTAAGGAAATGAATACATCTTCAAGCTTTTTCAGATATAACTCAAATACTAAAAGCAATAATAAGCTCGCTATTAATGATGTAACAACCTTTTCTGGCAGAAAAATAGAACCTATACAATTAGCGAGTAAGAAGTAAAAAAGCCAAGACCATATCAGGAAGTGACCCTATAATAACACATGATAGATCCTAGTCCTGTAAACCTTTATTTGCATAAATTATCCTGTCTCACATAAGAAGTGCTATGGACTTCAATGGGCAATTCTTACAAGTGAAAATTATTCATGAATTTGAATAAGAGTATAAGATCAGCTTCTAGTCTTCTCTGTCAGTGATCAAACTACTTACTACAAACACACCCTTCAGAGTAAAAAATAAATAATAATAACAACAAAAGAATCTTATGCAAACTGAAATACATTTGGATTTCTCAGAGAGAAGATTTGGCCTACCAATTCATTATTAAAATGAGAATAAATATTACTGGATCATGTCCTTGCTTATATTTATTGCTGTATATTATATGCTGTAATTTTAGTTGTATCTTATAATAATTTAGGACATCAGGAAGATCAATGCAGCTGCACCCTAGTATTGAATTAATCTTGCGGTACTGTTGGTATCTTCTTGAACCCACAGTATGGAATCCAAAGTAGAAGAACCTTGGCTTGCTAGAAACAGCCCTAATTTTTGACAAATAATTATGATGCTGTCCAGTAAAAATGACTGTTTGATTTTCGTTGGCTGTTGGCATGTCCTTCTATTGTGCCCATCATGTATAATATTACGCAGGTACAGGGTCTTGATAATACTTGCTCATGATATCTGATAAAAGAAAGTTGAAGAGAAGGAAGGTTATTGCTATTTTTAACCCACTGTATGAGTCCCCACAGACACAGTAAAACCAGTCATGTCTAAAAGAATCAAAAAACAGAACATCCCAAAGTTGGTTGAGAACTAGTTTTCCAAATGTCAAGGGTCTTATCAAAATGCCTAGAAGCCCTCCACCACCTGATTTTCAGCTGCGGCTTCAACATGAAATTTCTGTAGGTGGCATTTTTGCAGTATGTTCATAGACATAATTTTCTCCCTACCAGCAAATACCAATATTGCTTAAACTTCATTTAAATGTCTTAATTCAATTGAACCCAGAGGTCATTGACACCTCAGTAATTTCTATTTAAAACTATTCAGCCAAAAATAAACAAACAAAAACAAAACTGGAGCAGAATCTCCTCTGGAGACTATCCTCATTTTAAAAGAAATTACCCTGTCTGACTTTTTGTAAGATAATTATTGCAATTGTTTTGCCTAATGAATATTGTTTGAGTATTATAATGCCATGCTATGCATCTTGAATAAGGAACAGTTAACAGAGCTTTGTTCTTTTGACATCCCAGGATACATCTGAAAGGAAAGCCTTGCCCTGAAGATTTGTTTCTCTTGCTAAACAATGCACTGAACACGGCAGAGGTAGGACTCAAAGACACTACTGTGAAAAAGAAACAAACCAGAAATGTATTGTTAGTAGAGATCTTAGGGACAAATCTGATCGTTTCATTCCCTAACCACTCCTACGAATCTAAAATGTACTGGAAAATGAAAGCTTTTGCTTCCAAAGACTTTGGGGCTTGATCAGAGAACACCAGTTTTACATATGTCACTCCACAGCCTTCAGTGGGATTACTCTTAGTTTCTATCAGTGTAAGCAAGAGGAGATCAATTTGCTGATATTTTAGTTTTCATTGAGGTAACATAATTGATCTTTATCAGTTTTCATACAGACTACTGGGGCAGGATTCTAATTTCAATTACACCGACATAAACGTGAAGCAACGCCCTTGTCTTGTACTTAAGAACGCGCCTTTAACAAATGGGAACATTTTACCTTATTCTTCCTATATTTCCATCCTTTGAAACCTCTCTCCTGTGTATAGCCAGAGACAACCATTTAACTTAGTTGACAAAAAAAGGATATTTGAGGAATTGAGAGCAATTGCTCAGAGTCACCTATGTACAGCTCTCCATGAACCTGGTACTCAGGGAGGATTTGAATACTGAGAGGTAAACAATCAGCTCTACAAGACAAGACAGAAATGAAAGAGTGTTCCTAAATCACGGGAAAGAGCAATATCTGGTGTTTCCCCAAGTCACAGGCTGTAACACAGCCCTGGAAGAGATGTGCCAAGTTGGTTCAAGAGACTGAACCAACCCAGAGACCAATCCAAGCATACCCACATCTGATAGATCATAGCACTGTTCACCAGCAGGTGCTTGGTGACTTGCTGAATCAAGGAGGAGATTGGAGCAATTACGTGAAAATCAAAATAACACCTTTCCCCTGCAATCACCAACCTCTGAGGACCATTACTGGTAAGGACCAGAGTATCCTTCAGTTACACCTCTAAAACTGAGGCATATGGCTAGGGACACCATGGCATTTTCCAATGGGAACAGTTATCTTCAGGCATCCTTAACTGGCAGGTAGAAGATCTCAACCATCAGAAAAGTCAGGCCTCTAAAATAGGTTCCTCAGAAATCTCCCTGGGTGGCTGTCCATTAATTAAATCAAGAATAACAGTCTTTGGTGAACATGTGGCCACGAGCACAACTCACCTTCATAAACTTATGAGAAAATGACCCCAATAACTTTCAGTTTTATTTTTTCAAGCCTAGAAAATAATAGAGAACTAAGCTTGTCAGTGTGTCACCATTTTCCAGCTCTGCATTTGTGAAAGAAACAACATTGGCAGGGAAATAATACAAAAATGTATCACACACACAGGCTGTAGGAAGATACAATGTTATTTTACATATTTGATATTGAGCCTAAATTAAGCTGCAGAAAAGGGGCCATGAATCTTCACAGCCTCATTATCAAGCCTCCCTAAACCTCAAATACAGGAAAATACATTTCATAAACAAAAACGCAATAGGATTTTAATAGTACAATAAATTTCATTGACGCTCACCACTAATCACAATTCAAAATATATTTTTAAAAACAAAGTTCATTCAACACAAAAACATTTAGAAAAGTAGAGTAGCATAAGCATGTTATGCCTATTTTGCTTACTGTAGCCCATTTTTGATTGAATTCTTCCAATCATCACATTTAATGCGGTTGGCTATAATTTCACAGCAATGAACATAAACACACTCCCTTGCCCTCTTTTCCTTTCTCAGGACATGGGCGCATACTATAGCTCTATTAATGAACACAAATGCTTTTTTTCACAGTAAGCTGAGACAGCAAAAGAGATCAAGTCCTCACTCCCATCACTACACAACAAAATTATCTCCATGATCTTCCTTGGTATTGCCCCTCTTCTCACCAGCAGCCAGGTGCTGCCTTTTACTCCTGATTGCAATTCACTCACTGCCCACATCTGAGGAAATCCATGCTCATTTCCTCTTTTATGCATCTCCTAATAGAGAAAAGTTTTATACAATTTTACACAGAAAACAACAATCATGGAAGAAGCTTAATTTTTTTTTTTTTTTTTTTTTTTTTTTTTTCACATTTTGAACAGTCCTAGAGAAGGTGAACTCACAAGGTGTTTCTAGGTTCTGGGGAGTGGCATTTTCTTTGTCGGGCTTTCTTTATTTTATTTTGATGTAACAGAAACTGCTTGAGGTGAAAGACTGCCAGCCAGCCATGAAGGATGGAGTGCTTTGGAAAGAAACTACAAACATAGGCAGCACTTAATTTTTGCCATATGCACGGTAACCCCAAACCAATGAGCCTTAACTCAAATAACTTCTAAGCCTAGCAATGTAGTTAGGTGATTAAACAAAGCCTCAGTTGGATCTAGTTAAAGGTACCTTTTCACTGCAATTCTTCCATCTGCTTGAATTGTTATACTGGCATCTGACATCAGAGCATCTAAGTGCTGTCAAAACTGGAATAAGCCCACCAGCTCATCTGACTAAACCCATCAAGAGCCTTCAGACAGTAATACCATTATTGACCTGGGCTGAATTCAAATGTGTTTGGAGTACTTGATATCTATCCAAATTATGCCCATTGAAAAATCCCTGGCAGAATACAGATAACATCAGATCAAAATGTATCATTATAATTACTTCAAAGAGATGTCTAGTATAGAAATAAATAGGTTAGTAAATATTTTTAATTAAATTATGATTTTTAAATTGTGTTAAAACTACTACTTGCATTTATGGGCATTGCAACAAAACTTTGAATTCTAAGAATTCAGGGCCTGAATATGAATATATGCATTAATCTAATACAGTTATTATACCATTAACTTCAGTGATGTAATTCCAAATTTACACAAGCATAACTAGGGCTGGATCCAAGAATCAGCAGATCAATACAAATCTTTCCTTGTGCTGCAGTTGGCATGATAAGGCCCTGAGAAAAGGACTGGACTCCTAGTTCTGTCCCACCTAATAAGGCTTCTCCTAGCTTGACCTTTATTTCCCTAAGATAACATTCCTGCTAATAACTTTCATTCACCTAAGAGTGAATACAAACACATGGGTACAAAACCAAGCAGGCATGAGAGGAAAAAAAAAAAAAAAAAAAAAAAGAAAGAAAATAAAGTAGACATAAATTCTAACTGCTTTTAGTCAGAAATATTCAAAGAACCTGAGAAAACCTCCTGAACTTTTTTTTTTACCACTTCTGTGTTTCACTGAGACTACATAATAAATCAGCCGTGTAATGCAGACAGGGAAAAAGCAAAAGTAAACAAAAGAATTGATGCCAGTAGTACTGGCTTGGATGTTTTAAATGCCACATTCCTTGCTGATCAATTGAACAGATTCTTGCTGTTAATGTACAAAAAATAAGAATGTGTTTTAAATACGTTTTAAATGAAAGGCTGCATAAGACTGTAATTTACATTTATAATCCTCTTTTCTTTAAACAGTTTGACACCTTGAACATAAAACTGTTTTACAGATGCTCTCCTCTTTTAATTGAAATCACATCTCAGGTCGAGATCACCACTTTCCTTCTGCTTCTCTAACCTCTTCTTGCCCGAAGGCCTGTAACTTGTGAATTATTTAACAATCATATTTGCTGCTGAAAATTGATTTCTGAGAGAATCTATATTGATTGAGATATGTGAGACTAATGAGTTTGAGGTTAAGGTGTTTAGGTATCATTATCTCTGATAGTCCTGAACTAGAATCTTCATATTTTTGTGTCTCTCTGTCAAATAGAGTTTTATTTTATATCTCTGCTTCGGGCCATGCCTATGTATTAAAATAAAGACCTACGATGAATAAACATTTTACATGTTGTCTGATGCGTCTATAGTAGTCTCCCAAACATCCCTCTCCTGTGGAATGCCACAGGGGGCTGGGGATGCAAGCAAAGCTTGGCCAAACTTTCATTTTAGCCAGCAGCAAAAATGATTAGCTGGTATGAATGGATGACCCTCACTTAGGCAAAAACAGTGCACAAAGGTTGAAGACCTGTCTCAGTGTGTGAGACTTTACTGTCATTAGCTCAGGCCTCAAGCTCTTGACCAGGTTCCATGGGATGGAGCAAAGCATACAGTGCCTGGCTTGAAGCCTCATGTCAACACACACTGCCTGCACACCAAAGGGGAACCTATGCAGAACCCCCTTCATTTCTCCATCTCCTGGTATTCAAGGGGTGGATGTGGGTCTGCCTTTCAGCATGCTGCTCATCCTTCTTCTCCTCAGCTTGTTTTGATGCTGAGGAAATCATGGGATATATACCTGCAGAGCACCATGGGAGCCTTGCTGCTAGCTTCCAGTCATCTTGTTGGCCTTGCACAATGAAAATTGGTTCCTCAGGGCACTTTCTAGAGGTGTATTTCAACTTATTCCCACGGTTAAATGGAAAATAACAATGACCTATAGAAACAGAGCATTTTCATGACTTTCAAAGATACCACATAAACTGATAAATAAGAATCTGACCTCAAATGCAGCATCTCCTAAAAGCAGGCTTCAGATAGTTTGGAGGCCTTGAAATTAATGGCTATCTTCTTTTTTTCCCCTCAAAATAAGGGAAAAATTAAATTGCCATAGTGTTGACCCATGTCTTTATGATGACTCTCTGGAGGGTGCCCAGACTGTTCCCATTCAGCTCCCAAAAGCCTTAAGGTGTCTCATGCAAAAGACACTGAAAATCAACTTTGGTAAGTTAACGCAGTGCCATTGACTCATGTAGCCCACACATCTGTATCTCTCTTCTGTCTAAAACACATGAGTCAATGCAGAAAGGATCTCAAAAAGCTGCAGTATGAGTCTATCAGGTTTGGAAGTGAGATGATTGACATGGAGTGCCCTGTTGCTGGTCACAGCTCTTTGAGTGTATGCTTCCATACCGGTCTCAAAGACTCAATTCAAGGCTTTACATTATTGCAAACCACTCTTCTTCATCAGTGTAATGACTCCTGCTCTTAAAAAAAAATCAGAACAAACAACAACAACAAAACCCTCAAGGGTACTTGACATTGGAGTTACACCCCTTTTTGGGGGTTAGTTTTGAAATCAGCTGTATGTATGTTTTAAAAATGGAAAAGGGTATTTTTGGTCAATGATCTATTTTTATTTCTGCTCTGCTGTTTCTGATGAAGCCAGATGACAAAGATCTTTCCTTCAAACTAGTTTATATTTTCTGAACTAGCATTTTCAATTTCTTTCTCTAGGTGAAGTCCACCACAGTTTTGTTTATTTTTGTAGGTGAGGGCCCTATTAGAGGGAGCAAAACACTTTCTAGGTTAGTTTTGCTTGCCTTTGTAAAAGAAGAGAAATTCAACACACACTTTCAAAGGTTCTTTTTTTAAAAAAAAAAAAAAAAAACCTAAAATTTAAAATAAGACCTATGAACTGCGTTGCAGTATTTAAGACACGTGTTTAAACTGTTGACTACATCCATTTTCATTAACAAATTTATTTTATGTCACTCTTAATCAGTAGAGTTATATTTTTGTTACTATTATTGATTTTGCAGCCATGCCAGTTAATGCTATTATCTTGGATAGTACACTCTGAACAGTTACCCTTACAGACATTTTAAATAAAAACAAACATCAATTGGGAACTCAAAATGAAATCAGATCACTTTATGAACCTGAAAGAACAACCTTCATACTGTGCTACACAGTCTTCTTTGAATGACCTATCTTTTTACCCAACTTTGATGATACATAGAATAAACCTGACAAACTACAGAGAAAGAGGACATTTTTTTCCCTTTTTTTTTTTTCTTTAAATCAGATGAAATTGACATACTGAATTCTCTAATTATTCCTTCTTAAATGAGGAACTCAGAGTTCTCATGATAGATAGTTAAAGACTCTAAGATATTATGATGGGAAACATGATCAAAACTTGAAGATGGATATACAGACTTCAGCTATATCAAGATAAATCAGATATGCCTAGCCTAGAGTCAATCATTTTTTGCTAATCAAGATGAAACAATAGATAGACCCTCAGACTGAACTTTTACTTACCAGAGAGATGTTGAATAACTCGTATCATAGTAAGTTAGACTTGTGGAAACTCAAGACTATGTAGGATCACATTTTTCTGGAGGGTGGGTATAGTAACAGTTACCTGCACTTTGACGCTGTGCCATAAATCCCTACTCTTCCAGTTCTTCCAAACTGCTTTGTTCTGAACACAGACAGCCTCTTACAACAAGGTGCTCTGCAACTTTCTGATGATAGAAAACATTGCGGCAGCAGAAAAACCCAACAGTTTCCAGCTCAATCCCGAAAACCTGAAGATCATCTCCAGAGAATAAAACTAAAGCCATCAGTAAAGGAAAGTTAGGTACTAAGTTAGATAGTTTTCACAGGACTAGAAAATATCCATACTGTATTTGTTACTCTGGACACTCAGAAACCTTACAAGCACAAGCGATGCCCTTTGAAAACCTCTGCTTTCACAGGTCGGCACCCCCAAAACAATATAATTTTAAGGTACTTGAGGCTCTAGATTTGAGAAGACTGTTAATTATAGGCTCATTTAGCAAGCTCACACACATGCCTTAACAGAATAAGAATTTATCTCATCTCAATAAGGACTGCAAGGAGCAAGAGTAATGTTGTGGGTGAATCTGCTAGCTACCTAGACTAATAATTATATCAAGGAAATTTGGGCAGTGCCCTTAACGAGGGGGACGAGTTCAAATTAACATTTCATTCTTCATTGTTATTTCTTCTTTTTGATCAAAAAGCAAAAAAAAATCCCAGTTCTTTGTTTCTGCCTTAATTAAGAACATTAGATTTTTATTTTTTTAATTAGCTTCTTTTAATGTTTTTGTTTGTTTGTTTTTAATTAGCTTCTGGTCTCCCAATCTCTTTCTTTTTCCTAATATTAGTTTAATCACGGCAGAACACCCTGGAGCAGATCACAGTTCAGTATTTTAGATTTAATAGTTTTGTGTTTATATATACATACACATGTATATATACATGCATGTGTTCAGAACATTAAGTACTTTCTTCTCCAGAGCTAAAGCAAATCCACAAATGAATTCAGGGGCCTTGTAAGATAGCCACGCTCTCATGAAGGCCATGAGAGTATTCCTTTGTCCTCAGGTCAGAATGAAGGTAATGTCCTGTATTATAACACAGGGAACAAAGAATGGCTATTTTCTCACTGCTCACTTCACAGTTAGTATGAGGCTATTTAATAGATGGGAAAGTGAAAGCAGACACTGTTATTTGTGGAGCTAATTAAGATATGTGGCAGAAAAAAACATGTGGACAGGCAATTTCTTGATTTTAAAGGTTTGTATAGCTAGACAGTTTTATTAGTCAACATTATGTTTTTTTTCAGTCCTCAGCTACACAGTTGTGAGAGATATGGACTCCACAATTAATCTTTCAAAGACTGATTTTGATTTATCTGAGAGGGAGGTTGGGGAAAAAAAAGCAGATGTGTATTTTTTTATTTTTTATTTTTTAAACAGCTTGTTCCCTTTATTTCCTGGTTACAAAATAAGTGCATTGATTCGATCTTTTAAACACGCTTCCATATCCTCTCCATTTAATCTATTACTGAAGGAGGTGGGGAAGTGAATCTAAATGTCCATTCCATTTAATTCCCCACAGATTTAAAATGCAAGGAAATTCTCACAACGAAAAAAGCTTTGGTCTACAAGATTTGTTCATCAGCACATAGAAAGTCTGTGGCAGGAGCCAAAAATAGCACCCAGTTCTTCCAAGCACCCGTCCACTGCGCTAATCAATGAGCATGACTGCAACAAAACTTTCTTACCCTGAAAGACTGGGGTCTGAGGAGACTTTCCTCCTTGTTATGATTGAAAGTTCCCAGATACCACTATTTTCCCAGCTCAGCATCACTCAGTTCCATGTCTTTCTTTTGTTCAAATTGAAATGGTCAGTTTTCAAACAGTAAGCCAAGCAGATTTTAGTTAAACAAACAAACAAACAGAAAAAAAAAAAAAAAAAAAAAAAAAAAAAAAAACAGTGGGGGATGGGATGGGGGAGGAGGCATATTCCACATAAGAGCAATGTTGGCACTTTTATGAATTTTGAAGCTAGTGAGTACCACAAATTTTGTTCAAGAGGTGAAAAATCGGTGACATAGACTGTTCAAAATCTAGGAAAATGCTGTTTGAACCCTTTATTTAGAAAAAAAAAATAATGAATTCATGAACCTCTTATACAGCTCGGTCTGTACATCTTCTGTCCAGGTGACACTGTATTTCATGACCTGTCCAATGTAAATCCTGATGTGTATTAACTATGGGATTTTTGTTAGTGCCTGTACAATGCACATCTCTGCTCACCTGGTACCACCCAAGTGCATGCTGGGGAAGGATGGGAAGCTCTGCTGAAGGGTTCCATGATAATTTTCCAACAACGGCTGGAAGTAGAAGACAAACCTCCAGCCTGTTACTTCAGTTCAGGCTCTGAGATACCACCCTGCTCATTTTCACACTCATGCAGACCTCAGCCTACCTATGCTAATGCCAGTAGGCACTCCCACCTTCCTCTTCCTCGTGTAGAGACACAACTGAACACACCAGCTGGTTCCACCAAGACCACAAAAATTCTGTCCCTCATTACCAGCACATGCCTAATTACAGCTATGGGCCATGTTTGTGCATCACCACCTTTATCATAGCCTACCAAAAACGTTCCCTGTGCTGCCTGGTATGCTCTTCCCCTGCAGAGATGGATGGGTTTGGGCACGGGGATGCAAGGTAAAGGAGGGAGGCAATATTGGTTGCAGATGTTAAATAAACAATTTCTTCCTACAGCAAACCCTGGCACCTGTTCTCACCATGTCACGGCCTGTGATGACTTACTGTCTACCAAGCATAACCAAGCGATTAGTGGAGCCGTGTTGCTGTATCTCAACAGTAATGGGGGTTCTCTTTCCATTTGCCTTCTATTGAACTCTAAGCGCTCCATTGGCCTGTGCATTTTCAGCTTGATGAATTCATTATTCCCCATCTTTTTGCTTTTTTTTTTTTTTTTCCTTTCTCAGAGGTTTTCCCAAAAAACAAGAAAATGTTTCTTTTTTTCCCTCTCTACTTTTTTTTTTTTTTTTTTTTTGGAAAGATAATATTTTTTTTTTCTCTTTCTAGGGAGATGTCAGAAAGTCTAGCAGTGACTCATCTGTTTCAAACAGCATTTCAATATACATTTGGATCTATGTATATTAGACAGCAAACAATCATGACACTTGGCTTATTTATTTATTTATGTGGAAGAGAAAACATGCAGTTGTCTAACATCCTTCAACTAATGATATTGGGAAAATGCATTTTCAAATTCAGAAGCAAGGAAAGCATTCAATTCATATTCCCCAGCAAACAAATGACATCACATAAATAAAATACAAAACTATTCAACTATCATTAAAAATGTGACAGTCATCCAAAGTAGGAAATTCAACAATGTGGCTATTGCATTTTGTCTTTAAATATTTACATGGCATGGAAATTGGATTAGGCTACCCAATGTCTGACTTTTCCTGGAGATACTCTCCTTCCCTCCTCAGAATTGTGCCTAGTCAAGCAAAAGGGACTTTGGCCATTTGTCTGTCACTTCTAGATGTCCAGAGGCCTTTTTAGAGCACAATAGGTTCAATATGCTCAAGATAGTTATAAATCCCATAAAGAAGGAAAGGTACATTACATAGGCACCAAAGCATAAATTGTTTTTAAGAGGCATAAGCTTAGGAATGCCTCTGTGCTCAAGCAGTCAGAGCAGCAAAGCCACAACTGAGCCTGGCACCTAGTCCTAGTTCTGTGACAGGTTTTACCTTTGTGCTTCCATTTTCTCCATAAAACAAGGACAACATTTTCCCTTCTTCAAATAAAGAGATCACTATCTGTTTGTACAGTAGAACAACCCAAAAAAGCCACTTGGACAAGGTCCCCATTACAATAGGTGCTGTACAAACACAGAACCACATGCTATTATAATGTGGGAGTGGCATGTTATTAATAATACATTAGGACATTTTGAAACTATTCAAGAGAAGAGTTATTTAAAAATTCTTATTCATTTCCTCCACTTAAAAAAGAATGAAATTTGAACAAATAAGCAAGGAAGCTATGTCCAGAATGCCCAAACATCTTTCTGGCTCTGTGAATATAAAAATGCTGTGTTGGTTGCTCTCAGGGTAATGGACAAGAACCAGCAATATCATGTTTTTTTGTTTGTTTGTTTGTTTGTTTACTGACTCTGCCACTAACTTTAACCCTTTTCAAATCAGTTAATTTCACTGGGGTTCTGCTTATTTACCACTTCAGTGAATACGGTATATCATAGGTACATAAAGCAGGTTAATTAAAGACACAGCCTAAACAGATTTTAACTGGGTTTGAGAGCAGGAGTGTTTATTACACTTGATAGACTTTGGAAGTGGAGGGAAATTATAATTTATGTGCAAATTTGACATTATTGTTAACGTATATTCCCCCAGAGCCTCGGATGGACATATTTTGGAAAAATCAAATCAATAAGTGATTTAATATCTGTCAAGTGCTTTGGGATCTTTGGTTGAAACGCGTGTTAGAAGAGCAGTATCTTACTCTTGACTCCTTAACGTGCAACCATGCCTTCTATTAATACCAGAACCCCTTGGAACCATTATAGTTTATCAGCTAAATACATATTTTGGCACATTAACTAATTTTTGATTACCCAATTAGACTTTAACAGCTCTATCTATCATGTAAATTTTTCTTGATGTGCAGATTATGGACCCAATAGAACTTAATGGAGCTCCTTACAGTGTTCTGAGTCAATGTAGCTGGCACATGGACACTAAGGAAAGTATTTTCCTACAAAGTGAGAATTACACACCTATCTTCCCATGTTGCTAATGGGTGTTATGGCCTAAGAAGTCCCTGGGCACTGAGACAACACCAGAGGCCCACACGTTATCCAATTTATACCATTTTAAATGTTGGCTCTCATATACCTCCGCTTCTGCTGCTCCACATCAAAAGCACATCTGCTACAGTCAATTGAGTCATAACTGCACAAACTGAAACCCAGGACCATTTGATCTATACCTACCCTGTAGTAAGACACGCTAGCCATGATCAGGTTAACCGGTGGATGGCCAGAGCTTGAGAAGTCTGCTTCCCAGCAGTGACGCTCGGCGTGCAGTTGTGCTGGAGATGGTGCCTCCATTCCACGTGCCACCAGGCACGTACTCTCTCACCCCACCATCTCCCAGAAGACAGCATGTGGGCTGAACTCAGCACTGAGTCAGGACTTTTCCTATCCCTCTTGCATAAGTACTTCGCCATTCATCTCGTGAAGTCTTCCCCAGGACACTGTCTCAGCTAAAATCCCACTCCCCACTCTTTGCCATTACTTGGCTATGGGATAGAAGGAACTAGCTGCGTCCTTGTGGAAACATGGACACTTCAAAACTACTGCAAGGAAAAGATTACTCAGATCACTGGGACAACTGCTGTGGGATAGATAGCCAGAACAAATCAGCAGGCAGAGAGAAAAAAACATTTAAGTAGCAAATCTGCACCCCATAGCCAGATGCTTAATGCATGGTACAGGTTTAACGCTAACCATGTTTGGCACAAGAATGAATGCAGAACCTTTGCTCAGAATCAGCAAATAATTAACTGTTAGAATGGAAATGCAGAACTACGGCATACATTCTGCTGAGCTGTCTGTATGCCTGGATCTGCCAAAACCTCCAGATACGTGTGGAGCAAACAGCGGGGCCCAGCTGAGAGCAGATCAGACTGCTGCCATTGGAAGTGAGGCAGACTAACACCAAAGCAAAATAAAAAAAAGATGGCTCCACACACAGAAGAGTAAATGTTTTCCATGTTAAAGTAAACAATTATAAAGTTATCTAATGCACCACTGACTGAGTTATATTTTATGTCTCTCATTTCTCTCAGCCTCAACAGTGAAACTATTCAAGCTGCTCCCAGTTAGTTTCACTTTCTTTCTTTCTTCCACACAGACTGCAAGCACAACAGCACAACACTCATATCATGAAAAGATTTCTGCTAGCATTCATTTTCCATGAGAAATTCCTTTTCTATTGCTTCTGAGAGAGTAATTTTTTTAAACCTTATTTGTTTCCTTATAATATTCCTTTAACAAAGCATGACTGTGCCTCTCAGGGAACTGAGATTTCCATTTTCTGCCTGTGGTCCCAGCCCGTTGGTGCATTTATTATTTTCCATTGCACCATCCCTCACGGATGTCCCCCTCCATGCAGCACGCACTGCAGGTGCCAAGCAAGCGCTCAGCTGGTCGCTGCCCTGAGCTCCTCCAGCTGATCCCTCTTCTCTGTCTGAAATGGATTTTGGAAGGGATCTACCTGGAGATAGTTAAATGTCACTTAAAAAAAAAAAAAAAAAAAAAAAAAAAAGAAAAAGGAGGGACATTGTAAGCACTGCCTGGGAAATTATTAACTTTGCTTCTAAATGCACAGATATGGTTAATTTGTTCCTACATTCTTTATCCACCTCCTGAGTGTAATTCATGGAAGCGTAACTCTTTTGAGAAGAGACAACATGCAAGGCTTTTCTGAAGGAGAATGGAGATTTACCCTACACAGTGGTTCTCAGTGAGGTCAACTCTCACTGCCAGGGACAGAGCTCAGAGGGCTCAGCACAAAGGAGGCCGGTTCCCAAATCCCAACACCGAGCACAGCCCCAGAGCCCAGCGAGCCCTGCAGGCTCTGCCTTGTTGAGGAACAGGCCTGAGCAGGCACCTCAACACCATCCGCTACGTCAGCAGAAGGAGAATAATGTAATTTTTGTGTAAACAACGCCTGCAGAAAGTCATAACAACAAAAACCACACTGCAGATACTGTTGAAAGAAGATGAAACCTGTCTTAATCTCTCTGTTCAGATGGTGCTCTCTGCTCCGATTACTTAACAGCCTGCTGCTCCTTGAATCTTGTGCTGCAAAAAGATTTCGTCGAGATCTCACTCAAAAGTTCACTTTTTTTTTTTTTTTTTCTTAGTGATCACTCTTACCTAATTTATTTGTCCATCTCATTTCAGGAAGCTGACCTTCCTGGCAAAACCCTGGATGCCTGAGCAGGTCTCTTTCTTCTGCTATGCTTTGGTTGCATGAGGAAAAACAAATGAAGGTATACATTTTTAATCATACATAGGGATATCTCAACTAAACCGATGCGTATTCCTTTTCTGTCCTTTATTTGCACATTGCAGGCTGTGCTAATACCCCTCTCTTCCAGATCTGCTCTTCCAGCTATGATTTGGCCCCAGTGAACGTGTAACAGCAGTTGCAGAGTGGACATGAATCACGGTGGCTGTGCTCCCTGCCACTGCCCTGCCCTGCCCAGCCACCCACGCAGCTCTGGGGACAGCCGTGACATTGGCCCTGAGGCTGTGGTAAGCTGCGGGCACCGATGATTACACCGAGGTTGTCTGATGAAAGGGGGGCTCCTCTGGGGAATCCCATCTACTGTGCCCGCCCTACTGTTACTGCAGCTCCGAGGGCAGCTCAAGAAGGCTTGGCACATCGAGACTGGCAGGAACAATTTTTAAAGTTTGACTGATGCTCTAAGGTTAGATATCGGGCACAGAGTATCGCTCACTTCTCAGTCAGCAGTTTCCATTTAGTTCCAGAGGTGACAACCAAAGTTATCGCCTTCTAGAGTAATTATGCCCTATGTGAACTGAAGAGTTCTGCACAATTTCCACTATTCCCACTAATGAAGAGGGTACAAAAAAAAATCTCCCCCAAATCACAACTAACATCATTGTTTAGTAGTAAGATTTTGAGGCTGTAAGCATTACATCATCTAAGTTTTCAACAGTACTTAGTAGTAGACTTACTAGTGAGCCCAGAGTATTGCACAACAGGAGCTAGTATCACTATTTCTGCTTTACAGATGTGATAATAGAACACAGAAGATGAAAAAAACCTCTCCAGATGTGTATGATCTATACAATTATGAGAATACTAAAATCAAATGTAAATAAAGTAGATGGCAAGAACTTCTACTTAAAAATAAGTTCTATTACAAGAATTCTGGAATGGAAACATAATTCCCATAGAAATTAATACTCCATTTTTCCAATGATTCTGCTGAAAAAAAAAAAAAAAAAAATCAAAAATTATTTTTCAAACCTTTTGGAGAAATCCTTTGGTGCTTCTTTTATTTATTTAACATCAGATAAAATATTGGATAGAGAAGAAGGAGTTAACATTGCTTCATCTAGAAGTGTGCTGCCCAGAAGATTGGAGCAGCACTTCCTCAGTGGAGGATCTTGGTGTCTCGCTGTGACACACATTCAAAGGCAATGGCAGATCAAAAAAATGCCAGATTTACATTATGTACATAAGCAGCCAAACACTAGATGCAGACATTCTGTTTCCTAGGCTCTGCCTCGTAGTGCTAAACCACACTTCATCTACCAAAACCTCAAATAAAGTCCCACTATGGGCTGAATTAACCAAAAAGGTGGCAGTTCTCTTTTTCAGCCTCCTCCAAAGATAAGCACAAGCCACAACTCACACAGAAAGTCTGCACAAGTGTTTTAGAAACACTCCCTAGCTCCTTACCTTACCTGCCATATGGAGAGGAATGCACGTACCCATAGGCTCTGCTGGGCTGCTCTGGCCTGGCTGACTCTTGTTTGCCTTTGGCCTTAGGGAGCTTGGCTCTCTCTTTGGAGACTCCTGATGCTGCCCTGGGCTTTTCCAGTCTCCTTGGCCTTTGCCTTTTATTGATTTAATGAATGTGCACAGAGACACCACCCATCTCATTCCTTTTTGTTGTAAAGCACTGGCTGTTACTTTGGACTTTGCAGCTTTTCATAAAGAGCTTTTCACCCTCCTGCCTCTCCTCTTATACATACCTTTGATCACAGAGCTTATTAGCAACTTTGACAATTAAAGGCTTATCACTGAGTAGGCAAGTCAGCATCCATTTAGATGAACTGGGGCAGTAACACCTTTCCAAAAGTGCATCTAAGATTGGTGAATTTCACTGAGCCAAGTAGCCTAAAATATGCAAAGCCTTGGTGATCTAGACCTCTTTGACATTTTGGGCTTCATGTTACATCACTTAAATGAAGCTCTAAATTCCTGAGAAGGAGAACTCTTGACAAGAAAGTGGTGGTGTACTGTTCCATGTTCCTATTCCTGGCTGCTTCATGAACATAGCACATCTCGACTGTGAAAAACAGCTGGCTCCACAAAGCTGCTGTCTGTTCACAAGTCACAAGTACATGCTTGGTTTGCAATAAAATGCCGATGACGTCTTTGTTCTCATTCAAAAGCATCTGTACTTGAAATATCCATCCTGCAAAATGTAGGATTCGGCTGGTGTCAAAGGAAGAATTATATACCTCAAACTTGGACTTCAGAAGAATTTATGCACCTGTTATAAACAGCAATCTTGAGAATTCAGATGCCGCGGGGCCCCCCCCCCAAACCTGAAAATGTCTAAACTTCTTTTCAACTTCTGACTTCAAGGTACACTGGCACCTCAGAGCTGCATCTCTGCTTACAGTCCAGATGGTCTCTCTGCAAAGCACTGGGCCAAGCACCACGTACAGTGCATCAGAACCTACCCAGGAGCTACCTCTGCCTATTTCTCCAAGCAGCAATATCCACGGTGTCAGACTAAAGGTAACACACATCAGCAGGGTCAGAATTTGCCCCCCACAGAAAACAACTCAGTATTGCTAGCGTCTGAAGGCATCTTTTTGTTCCTCCTGTGAGAACTTGTTTCATGTAAAATAGAAATCAGAAACAGCATGTTTTATCAGCCGCTCTCCTCTCTCCCCATGGCAGGAGGGTGCTCTGAGTCAGCCCCTTCTGTTCAGGGGCAGAGAGCACAGTCTGTTCCTAGATTTCTGAGTGCTCCTCTGTAAAATGTCAAATTAATATATAAATGTTAAGCACCATCACTGGACTGACCTGTAAGGTCTTTACTACCTCTGAAGCCTAGTATCTCTGGATAGCCCATAATTATTTTTTAAGTCATTCTCTTTACTTCGACATCTGCTATGCAGTGTAAAACAAGTTTATGTGTAAAAGACATAGAACTTAATATTGAGTCGGACACCTTTCCATCTCATTTTCATATCTTTCATCCTAACACATATCAGATACCATCTTTTATGTCTTGGATTATCATGCAAACTTCTTGAGTATCCTACATTTCCTTTACTGTTTTATCACGGAACACCACAGCCTTCAGAACATGAAGAACATGAACTACTGCACTGTGCACAATCCCAGTCTCGGTGTGGAATGTTTCCATTTAATAGAGAAATAAAATGATATAAGGTCGTAAGCTAAGACTATCATAAAGTGCATTGCAGGCACCCTATACTTAAATACTCCCATGCTGCCTCTTAACTTCAAGTGAGGCAGTTTGCCTAATGCCCATAGAAGTGACACAATTAATTCCCCTCCCTTAAATAATCCTAACCTTTCCTCTCTAATGTGCCTCTATAAAGGAATGTTTTCTAAAATAAAATCAATTTTGAGAAAAATCATATCTTAAAAACCTTAGCACTGAAAATACTATAAGACAAAACAGTACTTTAGAAGTCCTTTGTGCATTATCTTCAGATAATCACTGGAGTTCCCTTTCTGAAATGGAGAACAAGCCCCACTACAGTATAATGAGTACTGTAAATACACTCAGTGGAATGCACGAAAGTGGCCTCAGCCATAAACAACAACCTCAGCATCTTTCTGTTCATGTTTCCTCCTACATACTTACAAAGGAACCAACAACCTCCAAATTAGTCATTAAGATTTGAACCTTTGTCCTGAAAGTGTAGTGCTTCCATGTTCCTCAGCAGTGTGGCATTTGCCACACCACTGATAATCGGCTACATGGAAGAGAGGCCATAAGTGTCACCTGCACCTAAGAAGTAAGTTTCATCTCATAAACCTGTATTTGAAGCATTTCCCAGAGGGAAAGTTATGCATTTTTAGGAGTATCACTTAATGCAACATACTTTCTACACGCTCAAGAGCATGGTCATCTTGTAGTACAATTAGAAAATTGGAAATACAGAACTTATTCAACAGTCATCTGTTCAAAAAACAATGAAAATGGAAAACTACACCTCCATACTGAACTGTATGCACCAACCTAAAAGAACACTATCATCATCTTTTGCAGGAAAAATTTATGGTGTCTCAGACAAAATGTTCTCCAGCTGGGTCATTCCTCTCAATGTTTACTAACAATGTCAGCTACTATAGAAATAAAACTTTTTTTTTTTTTTTTTTTTTTTTTTTTTTTTACCCCCCAGGTATCACAATGAGCTTTGGTTTCAGAGAAGAAAGAGAAATAAATACTATTTTCCATTAAAATTAAACAGAGCTCCCTAATCAACACGTATCTGATAGTAAATACATTACTTGATATTTAACTCAGTCAAAAAGATACGAAAAGGAAACCAGAACATGTCAATTGTGCATTCACACTTCAGATGCTGGAACTGCATGGTAGTTACTAAGTTGAAGTTGACAGTAGGGTCACTAGATTTGGAAATGCAATTATTCTCACTGTATACTTTAATATTAAACAGTATAAGTTATACCTGGCATGTACAATCACTAGTTCACAAAGAAGCGCAACGCAGGTATTTGCGTTTATAAGCTAACATTTGTTCCACACCAATGGAATTTGTGCCACCAACTTCAGTCAGCGTAGCATCTGCCCTCAACTCTTGACAGAAACAAAAAGTTTCAGTAGTTTACCAAGCCCTTGTGGATGCTGATTCTTTCCAAGGCCTTTTACTGGATAGAAATTTTATTTCAGATGAGCAAACCATCAGTTTTTCCCTAGACTCACTGGTAAGCAAATTGTGAACACAATCATGATTCTTAAGCAGATTGTCACACACCAAGGCACAGAAGATAAGGTTAGGAATGTTGTTACGATGCCTTCTGTCCTCCTCTGTGCTGCCACTTTTGTCATGCTTCATAGATACTTGTCTAGTCTGTTCTGAAAAAATTCCAAGAGATGCCACAAGTCCCCCAGTTGGCTTGTTCTGGTGTTTCATTTTATCCACCTTTCAAGGTCTTTCCTAATCCCTCATCTGAATTTTGTTTGTTTCAGTTTACCAAACTCCCATACACTCCCACTTCTCACCATGCACATGGAGAATAAACTATTTACTTTCTTTTCCACCAATCTTTTGTATTCTTACAGCCCATCATCACCTTCTCCCTCCAACTTCTCTTTTTCAGGCTAAGCACCCCCAGCCCCATCAATATTTCCTGACAGGTCACATTTCCTTGCTCTCTTATCATTCTCATTGCTCCTCCTTTGGACTTTCTTGTAACTCTCTGTAACTTCATTGGGGTGTGCTGCCCAAATCTGTGCATAGAGTTATAGATGAGCTCCAAGCAAAGCTGAGAAGAGTCAAAGTTGCTCCATACTCCTCATGGACTATTTTTATATTACGTGTTCAGCACTTGCTATCAAGAAAAGCTCTTAATTTCAATGTGTACAACATTTCTTCTGCAGGCTTCACAACTATTCTTAATTAACTGGAAGCTTTACCATTGTAAACAGCATTAAATTAGAAGAAGTCATACTTAATTGGGTATCTTCACTCAGCCTACACCCAAAAATGACAGAACACTTCAGAGCACTACCGGAAATACGTAAACACAAGCATGCACACACAGCCCAAATACAATTATCAGAGACTTAATATAATCTGTATTCAGATGTGGATGTGCAGAGATAAATAATCTGCAGATATGATACAAACACCCACACACTGAGTAGGTCTGTAACTGAGAGGTTTAGCTAAATGATTAACATTACCACAACTTTTTGAATCCAAAAAAGAGGGGGAAAAAAAACTTAGCCGAATATAATCTCAGACAAAATTTGATTCCCTTCTTTTATAGCCCTAATTCTTGATAAGTGTATATGTGGAATTCAGCATATATACTTTACCATGTCATATTGTCAGTTCCTCTTCCATATAAATGTGTTAACTCAGTCAAAATACATAATATAATGCAAATGTAATGTAAATCTAAATGTGTGTGTACGTTTGTGTGTGTAAACCCATGGTAAACAGGAGTAGACTAAGGCCCCTGATTTGCTCACATCTTACAGGTAGTTTTGGTAATAGAAAAACAAGAAAACACTAATATACTGTAGTTACCTACTATGCAATAATTATAATGTAATTATACTGTAATTACAGTACCTGATTATTGATGCACTGTAAAATAAACTGTTATCAAGTTTTTTACTGTTCACTTCTATTTACAGTCATCCGTGATAAAGACTAAGCCTCCCAAAAAATGCATGATAAAGCTTCTTATCACAGGTTTTAATGCCTCTAATAACGACTGTAATTCTGTGTGATTTAGTGCTTTGAATAATCCACTAGGATTTTTCTATAGATCTTAAAAAGGATTGCAATGTGTACAGAGGTGTCGTAGTGATTAAATTTACAGGACACTTACCAAAACAGTGATAAGAACAGATGTTTAATTAACACATGTACATGTTGTTCAACTGTACTATCAGGCAAAAATGGAAAGACCTAAACGAGACCCTTATTTTCCTTTCAAAATGTTAAAAAAAAATAAACAAAGGATTATCCTCACTATACAATATAGGAGGAGACAAATTTTGAGGACAACAGGAAATCCAGGCAGCACTTGATTGTGGTACCAGCCTTGTGTCTGTGTATCACAGTCAGCTGAGGTCCCGGTACCAGCAGGACATCCCAGAGAGAAAGAACTAAGTAGCACACTTAACAATACATGGGAATTTACCAGCTGAGGATGGAGATACCGCTCTAGTGTATAGTTCAAGGACATTGCAGCTCTCTTCAGCCATAAAGCCTGAAAATATCAATGCTTTTAGGGCTCATTGATAAAAGTCATTACAGAAAAAACAGCTGAATGTTACATTATCAGACGTTTTTGAACTCCAAGTCTCTGAAAGGCACGCAGGTGCTCTAGAAAATCCTTTTCCTCCATCTGTAGGTTTACTTAACGTCCAAGGCTATCCCTTGATTATGCAGCAGTTGAGCAAATTTAAGTTAAGTGAGGAAGAGTCCTAGCAGACTAGACCACAGCAAACTCATCCATGTAACAGGCCCTGGAAGACAGCCTTTATCTCTCCGAGGAAGCTTTCCACTTTATCTTCACCTGACATTTTGTCCACTGTGATGCTGACAACAACAACAACAACAACAACAACAAAAGTGATAGAGAGATCTAAAGGTGTTATCACATAGGATCAAAAGATGAAAAAGAAATGTCAAAAAGCTCATGCAACCCACACTCCCACTGGGGAAACAGCCTTTTTATTATTAGAATTGTTTGTACTTTGAAATGGAAATCCCAACATCTGCAAGTGCAGACAGCTGAAGCCTGGATAGGCAAGTGCCAGGCAGGAGCAGGGCAGGAGAACAGGCTTCAGCTCCATTAACAGAAACATCAGCTTTGTAAAAGCAATTCTTAATGATCTCAAAGACCTCCTGATTTAGTATGGGAGACATGTGCTACCGGTACCTTTAGCATGAGTCCCACGTATTTTGTATCAGAGTGCTGGCACAGGCCTGAAGAGATGAAATCACTGCTTGACCATCATCAAGGATATGCCTGCTTGGATCCACAGTGCTGTGCAGGGGCAGGCAAATACTGGAAATGGTGCAACTGTGTTATTATAGTACTCTGCATGGAATTTTATACCCTGGTTCTCAGCAAGACTAATTATTCTAAAAGAAGTCTCACACTACTGCAATTATCCTGCTCCCAAAACCTGAGTTACATCATTTAGGACACTGTACTTTGCTATTCAGGCAGAGCCATGCAGCTTTAATTTTTGCAATGAAGGTTTTACTGGAGAGAAAAAAAAATGTTTAACAAGAACAAGCTCTGAGATCACTAACAAGGCCAAACACTTTAATATAACAGAAATAGGCAGAAGGCATGATAAGGTGTCAAAAATCACACACTTCTGAGTCTGACTAGTCACCAGGCAAGCAGGAGTGCTCACCCACCTAATCCCTGCTTTGCAGCAGGTTGATGTGTGTGAACTTCCTTTTCCTCCTTCCTTTGCTAGCAGCATTAACTGGGCAGTGTGGGGAAAGAGTCTATGGTAGAAACTTAATTCTCAACTCTGGCATCAGTAAATTACTAAGCCAGTTCTTGGGACTCTCCAAGGGTGTCTGGAACACAAACCCCCTTGGCTGGCTACTCTGTGGATGGGCTGACATATTTGCTACTATCCTCTGTAAAGTTATAGTCTTCCCATAAGAGAACCGATATTTTTAGCAAAATATACAGGTTTCTCCCTAACACAGCCTCCTACTCTGAGCTCCAAGGAAAGGTAGTACACCATTACAGGCCAGAAGGAAAACTGTAGACGTAAGACTCCAAGGTCACCTTTCAAGAACAGAATCCTACACATGTTAATAGTATTGTTAAAAGTACAGACCTTGTAGAGAGAGGCCAAAGCCCTGCAAGCTGCAAGATGGACGAGTCATCCCAAATACAGTTTGCACTAAACATGTGAAGTAAATCAGTAACGCATACAAAACTTGCCTGACAGTAGGATGGGCAATGAATCTGAAAGTCAGTGCACATTATTCAAACATCCAGACCAACCTGTGGGTGAAGCTGAAATGGATTCAAATCAAGCCTTTCCCTTCCTGGGAGAGAATTTACAGTAGTAAACATTATCTCATGTCCCCATTAAGAGAGACGTTGACAAGTAAGAAAAAAATAGCATTTACTCAGTGACTCAGAAATTAGAAGAGCGGCCTTACTCATTTTCACTGTCTCTCATGAGTTAATCAGACATTTCTCCAACATTTTCATCTATGCTTGTTCTTTCCTTCTGTGCCCATCAAGACTACTAGCTACTTCTAAATGCGATCGTTAATCACATTTTGTTATATTTCAGCACTAGATGATGAACAATTCGATTTGCAGCTGAAAAATAGGGGAGGGGGAGGAAAAAAAAAAAAAAAAAGGAAGAAAAGCTGCCGCCTCTTCAGCCAAATGACTCAGAGAGGGAATGGCACATCATCATTTTCAGACCTCAGAAACCAAATGATTTGTGAAATCTTCAGAAATTTTCAGATTATACAGCTAACTGCATGGAGGGTGGTTTTAAACTCAGATAAAACAACCTGTTCTAACTAACCCTGAGTTTTAACTAACCATGCACCATCTTGGAGTTTATCATTAAAAAAGAATGTGTAGTTCAACATTTACGTAAGCATCTCCAGCTCGCTTTCCTTTAAAGAAACTTGCTTACCTTCCTATCCTCCCTCTGTTTGTTGCCTTGATACAGAGACAGATGTAACAGAAGGCACCTGAACGTATTTCACCGGAAAATGTAGGCCACATCCTTCGTTAGCACGGAAACAAAAAATGCACGTTTTGATCTAACCATGTGCATTTAAAGAATTATCAGCAGAACATAAAACGAAGAAGAGAGGTCTATTTAAGGTCTTAGTGTTCCAGCTATTTTTACCAAAGCTGTCAGGGATTGCAGTGGGAATGCTGCTCACTGAATGGTGACAGGAAACTGCTCCTAGGCTGGAGCTAACTGCAACTTGTGTACAAAGGGAAAGATGTTCACTCTATGGAAGGCATTTGCAAGCTGAACTGCATATGTTAAATTAAAGACATCTGCACTTTGGCAGAATTTGAACAATGACTCACTTGTATTTAATTATGTAAAAATTTCAAACAGGGCAAACTCCACTGTAGTGACTCACATTAGTGCTACCACATGATCTTCTGATAACTACATCAGTATATAACTCATGTCTCTGCTGCACAGAGTTTCTACAGAGAGAATGACATATTACCTGACTAGCATTAAAAGGACTCCATGTTCCCAGCAATGACTGGTACATTAAGTAATGCTTCATAAAGTAGCACACAGCACTACAAGTTTTTTTTTTCTCCCTTGACACAAAATTACATCTCCTCTAATGACAATAATTCACTGTCATTCAAAAATCAATTTTCTGTTTGTGTTTTATTTCTTTAAATTTATATAGTTGTGAGGAAAGATTCCAGAAGTAGAAACTTATATCATTTCCTTTACTCAAGAAGAATTATGGTGCTGCAGACCTCCTTGTGCTTCCAATCCAATATGGTCCCATCCTGCTTCTGAGGGCAAACACACCTGCAATACCTTCAAGCACAAGACTTTCTGCCTTAGTCTGGCAGTCAGGGTACCAGGCAGTTTCTAATGTTTTGCTTCAAGGCCATTCTTGGGTTTTTCCCTGCTGCCTCCTGCACCTTTCACAGATTTTATTTTGCTTGATTTTGGTGTAGATTATCAGAATGAACCAACTATGCACCCTCTGTGAGGCTAACAGCACTGATGATCTTGAATTGTCCACTGTGAAGAAAAGCTGTCCTGCATTATTTGCCTCGTTTTAAATAGTAGCAGAACACCATATTACTTACTTTGACGTTCTTAAGGAATGGAAAGGTCCCTTGTTGCTCCATGTCAGATCCCTTTTCTGAGCTCCAGGTGTTTGTATCCTGGAGCGTTACACTTCCATTAAACTTTTGAAAAAAGGACATCCACCACAAAGCTCTCCTAACACCACTTCCAGGTTTACTGAACAAGCTGACACAACACTTAAGTAACAAATGTATACAAAAGGTATTTTCACGACAAAAGAAATGTCTCAGTGGGACAATTATGGTCTTTGTTAATACCAGGTACTGACTCTAGGTGTGGATGAGGAGTATGATGAGTGGGATGCAAAGGAGAAAGTACTCTAAAATGTGCAACTACTTCATGTTTGTGCAGTTTTGGCATAAGAATTACAAGACATTGGTGGACTGGGGATCCAAAATGACAGCCTTACAAGAGTTCAAACAGCTAAGAAAGCCACTGTATCTTTTTACCAACTACTTTAGAATGGTAATGAAAAATGTAAATGATCTCAAGTGGCCTCTGCATGGCTTAAGTGTGAAGTTGGGTGTTGATGTGCAAGTGTGGTGTGCTTTCCCCAGCTGAGAGCAGTAAGAAGCAGCAAGTGTAGAGAGCACCCCAAGGGAATGCCCCAAGCAAGAGTGCTGCTAGAAGGGATGGGATCCAAGACTGACCTCAGAGTGAACAGAGCTGGTAGGAATTGGCTGAAGGTGTTGGGACCACATGTGTGTAATGGGCTCGATCAAAAAGCAATGCATGGGGGGATCCATAATATGTCCTCTTTCTTTCTTTCTTTCTTTAACATCTACCATATAGAAAAAAAAAAAAAAAAAAAAGACATCCTGATTATTGTACACTCTTCCATTACACCTTTCACTTGTTTTCTTTCTTTTTTCAAAGCACAATTTACCTTTCTTTTTTTCTTCCCCCCAAGGGGTTCACATCAAAATTAGATTTAAAATTGGAACCCAGATTAAAGCTCACTGTAACACATGTCCCTGGGGGTAAAGGTAAACCCTCCAGAATGTGGTCACAATGTTGCTGTTGAGTGACAATCCGTTTGTAATAGACATATCTAAGTACACAAAAGTTCATTTCATCTTTGATATCACCACAGGGATGCACACTAGTCACAGCTGGGGAAGCTATAAGACATCCTGCCCAGCTGGCTCCATGATTATGCAATTCATGCATTAGTGCCACTGGGGAGCAGGAGAGATGCTCTCACGCGCCACTCAGAGGTGCTGAATTGGCACACATCACAGTTGCCCTGGTCCTCCTCCCCAAGAACTTAGGTCCTTTGGAACACACTACCCACCATGGCAAAACTTCCCACCGACATCTGAACAGTGTGCAAACAGAGTCAAGGTAAGACCTGCGCCTAAGGTTTTATTTACTCAGGATACCTTTAGGCCAAATTCTCCACTGCCTTTAAACACAGCACTAAAACACATTTGGAGTTCCATTTTAAAGAGCCTGCTGACCCCTAATTGTGATAAATAGTTACATCTTGTATGCATATAGTGCTGCTAAATCAAGCTGTATAACAGAAGGCATTCACTTCTGTACAGAAACTCAGCACCCTGTGGAGCATCCAGCTCCAAGCCAAAGGGATGAAGATGAGGTCAAAATCAAAGAACAGGGCAGAGGCCATTTTTGCTATACCTGCAAAAAACATCCACCAGTTCATTGGCTGGCATGGGAGCATTCCCAAGAGTTTTAATTCCACCTCATTCTGGCCAATGTTCACACATTTTTGTTTTGTTCACACAAATACTCCTGAAAATACCAGAAGTTTCAAGGTTGCAAACAAGATTTGAGCTTAACTTGAGCTTAAGAGAAAAAAGAGGGTTTATAATCTTTGGAAAAGTGGGCAGGCCACTAAGGAGGACTATAAGGATGTTGCGAGGCTGTGCAGGGACAAAATCAGAAAAGCCAAAGCTCATCTGGAGCTCAATCTGGCTACTGCCGTTAAAGATAACAGAAAATGTTTTTATAAATACATCAACACAAAAAGGAGGACTAAGGAGAATCTCCATCCTTTACTGGATGCGGGAGAAAACTTAATTACAAGAGATGAGGAAAAGGTGGAAGTGCTTAATGCCTTCTTCGCCTCAGTCTTTAGCGGCAATACCAGTTGTTCTCTGGATACCCAGTTCCCTGAACTGGTGGAAGGGGATGGAGAGCAGGATGTGGCCCCCACAATCCACAAGGAGATGGTTGGCGACCTGGTACGGCACTTGGATGTGCACAAGTCGATGGGGCCGGATGGGATCCACCCGAGGGTACTGAGAGAACTGGCAGAGGAGCTGGCCAAGCTGCTTACCATCATTTATCAACAGTCCTGGCTACCGGGGGAGATCCCAGTTGACTGGCGGCTAGCAAACGTGACGCCCATCTACAAGAAGGGCCGGAGGACTGACCCGGGAAACTACAGGCCTGTCAGTTTGACCTCAGTGCCAGGGAAGCTCATGGAGCAGATTATCTTGAGAGTCATCACGCAGCACTTGCGGGGCAAGCAGGCGATCAGGCCTAGTCAACATGGGTTTATGAAGGGCAGGTCCTGCTTGACAAACCTGATCTCCTTCTATGACAAGGTGACGCGCTGGGTGGACGAGGGAAAGGCTGTGGACGTGGTCTACCTTGACTTCAGCAAGGCTTTTGACACCGTTTCCCACAGCATTCTCCTCAGGAAACTGGCTGCTCTTGGCTTGGACTGGCGCACGCTTCGTTGGGTTAGAAACTGGCTGGATGGCCGGGCCCAAAGAGTCGTGGTAAATGGAGTCAAATCCAGTTGGAGGCCGGTCACTAGTGGCGTTCCCCAGGGCTCGGTGCTGGGGCCAGTCCTCTTTAATATCTTCATCGATGATCTGGACGAGGGCATTGAGTGCACCCTCAGTAAGTTTGCAGATGACACCAAGTTAGGTGCGTGTGTCGATCTGCTCGAGGGTAGGAAGGCTCTGCAAGATGATCTGGATTGGCTGGACCGATGGGCCTCGGCCAACGGTATGAAGTTCAACAAGGCCAAGTGCCAGGTCCTGCACCTGGGGCGCAATAACCCCAAGCAGAGCTACAGGCTGGGAGATGAGTGGTTGGAGAGCTGCCAGGCAGAGAAGGACCTGGGAGTGATGGTTGATAGTCGGCTGACTATGAGCCAGCAGTGTGCTCAGGCGGCCAAGAAGGCCAACAGCATCCTGGCCTGTATAAGAAACAGTGTGACCAGCAGGGCTAGGGAGGTGATTGTCCCCCTGTACTCGGCTCTGATGAGGCCGCACCTCAAATACTGTGTTCAGTTTTGGGCCCCTCACTACAAGAAGGACATTGAGGTGCTTGAGCGAGTCCAGAGAAGGGCGATGAAGCTGGTGAGGGGCCTGGAGAACAAGTCCTACGAGGAGCGGCCGAGGGAGCTGGGATTGTTCAGCCTGGAGAAAAGGAGGCTCAGGGGTGACCTTATCGCTCTCTACAGGTACCTCAAAGGAGGCTGTAGCGAGGTGGGGGTTGGTCTGTTCTCCCACGTGCCTGGTGACAGGACGAGGGGGAATGGGCTTAAGTTGCGCCAGGGGAGTTTTAGGTTGGATCTTAGGAAGAACTTCTTTACCGAAAGGGTTGTTAGACATTGGAACGGGCTGCCCAGGGAAGTGGTTGAGTCCCGATCCCTGGAGGTCTTTAAAAGACGTTTAGATGTAGAGCTTAGGGATATAGTTTAGTGGGGACTGTTAGTGTTAGGTCAGAGGTTGGACTCGATGATCTTGAGGTCTCTTCCAGCCTAGAAATTCTGTGATTCTGTGATTCTGTGATTTATTTAATTGCAAGCTGAAGCTCACCTTACTATGGAAACTATTTGTTTTCACTGAAAGTAGGAATAATTTTTGAAAGACTACCTTATCCAGTGAGAGAAGAAAAATTATATCACATGACTTCGTGCTCTGCATGCTGTTTGTAGAGGATGTTTAATTCACAGCTGGACTCCTACAAATTATTTACTATTGCAGAGTGATGTTGAATATACAACAGGCAGAATCGCAGGGAGCAGAACTGTAGGTACACAGTTTAGCTTTACATTCAGTTGCACCTCTTCCAACTGACTGCAAGCATCTCTACAGTAAATATCCAGGCTCAAACACCCCTTGCAAATTCATTAGCAAACACAGCAAACACCAGTCCTGAAAATAGCATCATTTCATTCAGGGGAATGAAATGAACTCCACTATATTGTATGTTCAAAGAAGGAAGGGCAATCATCTTCTAAACCTAGCTCCTCATGAACTTGAATCCAATCATGCATTCCTTTTATAACAGCCATCTCTGCTGCTCTACAAAATCTACATTGAATCACCACCACCTTAAAGGTTGACTGTGGTATTTCAATAATAGAGAAATGTTTCCTTAAACCACTTGTATTCCTGTTGCTGCAGTCATTTTGGCTCTCTTCTGTTGGTCTTGCTTAGCTCACTTTCATATGAATGTCAAATTTTGCATTTGCTGTGTGCTGTCATCTAGGCTCCTGATGCAAAACAGTTTGTTTTTCCCTCAGTTGGTGCACCAGATTAGCATCCCCCTCTTCCCCCAAGAACAGAATGTAATTAAAGATCATGGGAAAATAACACACACACAAGCCATAAAGTTAGAGAATTTCAGGTTTGGTTTTGCTTTCCAATTTACATGCTCCACTTCACTTCTGTGAATAAAGAGAAATATAAATGGCTTTGGTCACCGAATATCTATTAACTCCTTGTGAATCTGATCTCAGTGACACACTGAGATTACACTGAGAAGCAACATCCACAGCAGTTTAAGAGAAAGAGCCCATGCCTTGCAGCATCACACCCAGTTCATAGAAAATGAAGCCTTTTGCCCCCAAAGTTCTCTCTTCTTCCTATCATCTACACAATTCTTATCACTCAATGGTTATGAACCATAACCCAGAACTGTCTCTGTACAAAAAGAAAAATGTTTCATGACCTAGGTGAAATTTTAATTTGAGAAGCTTACCAAGATGATCATTAGCTCTACAAAGGCCAGGGCTGGAGATGGCAATGGCTCAACCACCTTGAAGCAGAGTCTCTTATGTACAGTCCCACTTCAGACTTTCTGGTGGTAGGATGGAAGCAACTAGAACCTTACTTTCTTTGTCTGTGGGGCCAATGACAACAGAATAAATAAATAAATAAATAAATAAATGCTTCTTAATTAAAAAACAAACAAACAAACAAACAAAAAAAAACTTAGAAGCTTAAACTGCTTCTACAGCACAAATAAAAACAAAATATCAAACTGCCATTTCTCATTAGAAGAGTAAGCAAGAGGCAACTGTTGACTGTAAGAATCTCCTGGCAGAGGTTCTGGAAAACACCCACCAGGTGATCTCCCAACATTAAGGCAGGCAGCAGCAGGCAGGTGGCTCAGGACCCCACATCCCAAGGTCTACCACAGCTAAATTAGATTCCAGTTTGTCTCCTTGTTTAGGAGGAGACAGAAAGGAACAGAGGTCACTGAGAAAGAAGATGCTCATGCCAAATCATTTGACACACAGCATCACAAAGGCAGAAGTCATGACTTGGCCAAGCTGTGCAAGATTTCCATGACGTAAACCCAGATACTGTGGTGCTTCCTTAACCACAAAATTCCTCCCTCTCTCCCAGATAGGGATGAAAGTACACATTCACTTTTACTGATGTTCTATCAGTAAATTATGTATCTGTAATTATTTTTTATGGCAACTCTTCTACACTAGTTAGAAGATCACAACAGAATAAATAGAAAAATGAACTCATGTCTGATTATTCTGTATTGTAATCTAAGTTAAGCTAGTATTACAAATATGCTTTCATATCCTTGTTGAGTTATGCAAGTAACTCATTTACTTGACGTTGAGTTATGCAAGTAACTCATTTACTTGACTACATAACATTGAGTTACGTTCAGCAAGTAAAAGTTACTTGCTGAATGTAAACATGTCTCCTGATGCTACATTACCCACTATATGCAGTAAAATATATTCTAATGCAATACAATAAAACTGAAAAACCAGTAAATGTTCCTATTTATTGAGAAATTGGACAAAAAATAGCTTGCTGTCAGTTTTAAAAACTGAAAATCAATAGATGATGAAAGGTTTTATTTTTTGTTACTATTAGACTGTTGACTCTAGCAATAAGTGAGATTTGGATTAGAACTGGAGGAGTAAAGAACTTGTGAGATATACAATCTGGAACTTCATGGGTACTTTAGACACTTGAATTCACCATATTTGTGCATCAGCAGCCATCTTGGCATTACTGCTACTGAATCAGGGGCCCTGAAAGCACAGCTCCTCCATTTTGTTGAGAAACCAGTTGCCAGTTGTGTCGTCCGGTGTTTAAGAGCATTTTTAAATCAAGGAGGCTCTCAAACAGTCTTGATTCTGCTAAAGAGAACGAGTAAAGGAGATCCATACACATACATTCACATCCTGACAATATAAAAAATCCTCAACCAAGAGAGTGAACCACAGCAATTTCCAGAAGGAGAGAGGAGGAGGAATTCTTCCTACTCCAACTATTGCAGAAGTCTCCATACTGTACTAGCACAGGCTGTGAGAAGCTTGCTACATAAATTACAATCAGTGCAATGACAGAGAAGCTCCAAACCGTATGCCTTTCCCATGCCTGTTTTTTTTTTTTTTTTTTTTTTTTTTTTTTTTTTTTTTAAGTCCCACCTCCTGTGTACTTGAACCCACCCAGATAAGCTGCAGAGTGGGTTCCCCATGTCTGGCCCCAAGGGTCTGTGCGATTCTCACTTAACAAGAAACACCGCCCAACGCTGGATGGAAATTAAGTTAAATTGGATGTTCAGTATGCAAAGACCTTTAACTGTTGTGTTTTTGAGCCTGCTGTCTTTCTCCATGTGTACGATGTTTTCAATGCCTGGACCATGAGTGCAGAAGCCATATTTGAATCTGCCACCTACACTTGGCTAAGTTTTACTCTAAAGATATAGGTGGATAGAGGTCTGGAAAACAGAGATTTTTAAGCACCTGTTTTCCCACTAGAATTTATGCATTGGAGTCAGTCTAAAACACAACTTTTTATATGCATTGAACCATAAGCACACAACCATGCAGAGTCTGGAAAGGCATCCTTGTTTCACAGTGCAAACACATTAAAATGAAATACTAAAAAAAATGCAGTGATAAAAAAACACCAAGCTAAACATAAACTCTGGACCCAGAGTCCTTACATAGGGATCTATGCCAACACTCTTCCAAGTGAACCAGTAGGTATGACCATTACACATAAACCCAAATATAGATGTTCTGCACCGACTATATTTCTAAACTCTGGAACAGAGCTTGAATGGATGCCAATTATAATAAGGAGCTAGGGCTGCTTTTAGGACTTATATTCTCAATAATACAGTAGCTCAATTATGGCTAGATTTGGGTAATGGAGGAAAAGACTGCATATCTGCCTTCAGATATGTAAACGTACATGTAACAGTGGCCAGTGTGAAAGAGAAACTAGGTCTGGATGTGAAAGAGTACTAGTAAAGCTGTCTGGTGTGCTTACGCTCATGTGCAGCACTTGATTTTACAAGTGCACTGAGGTGTTCAACCATATGTCTATGGAAAAAAACAAACCTTGTGCCCCAAGACCTTGAATGAGATGACAGTGTGCAGAAATGGACATCCTGCTGCTGGCCCTATTTCTGCACTTCTTACACTTAATGTAAAACTTTTGCTTCAAACTGAGGACAACACAGACATCAGTAATTTCCTTATCAGGGTTTCTTCTGTTTTCCCAGGTATAAAGCTAGCTATTTCTAAAAAGGGGACTGTTACTGCATATGCATAATCACATACCAAAAAAAGATTCATGTCGTTCCTGTAAGCCTTTGCTTAAGTACACCACGGAAAATAACTTTGATGAAGTAATTTGCCCAGAGCACTGCCTGTCTGGAAGATTTCTATAACTGCAGTTCTGTAAATAATTTGGTGATAGACAGGCCATCAGCATAATTTGGTGCTAGACCCATGTAATGTTAAGGAAATGGCCAGCAGGCCAAAAATTAAAACTGAACTGGGTCCTAGTATGTACAGTGCACATTAAAAATCAGTCTAAATCTATTCTTTTTGGTATCTGCTCATTCAGTTTAAAGGAAAACACTGAATTTTGCTTTGGAAATGAACACAAAATAACTTTATGTTTCACTGAGAAAAAGAGCACTCACATATGTTTAACCCTGAAGACTTCCAGAAAGATGTGGCATAGCTTTGCACAATAACATCCCAAACTACGGCCATAGAGTACTTATGTAATGTAGCACATTGTACTATTACTGAAGTATCAGAAACTTTCACTAAAATCTCACAGTTCTGTGTTTTTACGCTGTAAAATAGCAAGTACTATTGCCTTTATTTTTAGTCAAGCCTTAATTGAGACTGCAAGATAAGAGGTACAAAATTGTATGCATGGTACATTGCACCTTTAATCATCTACCCACCTGAAATACTCAAGCCAAGTAGTTAGACATCTAAATGTTCCAACTACAGGCTTAAAACAAACGAGATTTGTGGCACATGACTGTGTCCACATTATGTGAAAATTTGCTTTCACAGCTCCAGTAATGAAAGTAGCATTTCAGCCACACAGCAGACCAAAAAGACTGCAAGTCAACAGCAGAGCCAAGAGCAGGTCTGAGATGCAGTATTTCAGCTGAAAAAAAAAGGGGATAACCAACAACTGCAGGACACTTCTCACTCATGTTTCATGTCTGGTTGACCATTTTTTCCAGCAGAAATGTCCCCAGTCAGCATTTCCTTCCAGCATCATTGGACTGCAAATCAAGATATGTTCACTGTGGCTGCTGGAAGCTTCCTATGATTTTTACCAGAATGAGAAGGAACTATGCAGAAGAAACAAAACAAACAAACAAAAGCAAAATAACAAAGCCATTCCTCTTTCAGCTCTACTAAAAAAAGGCCTCAAGAAGCCTTTATTTATACTTCTGTTTCAACTGAAAAACAGAGAAGAAGGTGAAGTAGATTAGTTAAAAGCCAGCAAAAAGTAGTATAAAAAACCTCGCCAGGTATTGTTGCAAGAACCCCTAGATAAGCATCTTAAATCAGGGTAAATTACACACCTCATGCTGGTTACTCGGTCATGGGAAATTATGAAGCTACGTGATGTCTCATTTGTTGTGCTGAAAACAAATGTAAATAAATTACTGAGAGAATCTCATTTACATTTAGAAATTCATCCTGATGCATGACATGACTGCTGATTTTTTTTTAAATGACACTTTGAGAAGAAGCTCCACTATTAAAAACAGATCATAACCACCTCAGCAAGAGTCTGTGCATGTACGTGCGTGTATGTGCATGAGCGTGTAAAGTAGCTCTTCTAAGGAAGATCTTTTGGATCACTGGAAAAAAAGACATCCTTCTACTGTTTGAGAACCAAAATGGTGGTATCAGAAGACAGAAACATCTATCTGCATTGTTCCATGTATTTTTCCCCCTCTAGACAGGCAAACAGAAAAAAAAAAAAAACAGTTAAAATTGGCTGCTGCCAGTTAAACAGAAATTGCAAATATTAAAATCAAATGGGCAGAAAGTAGCGTGGCACGACTTTCCATCACTAAGTGCAATAAAACTTCCCCTTATACCCCCACACACAAAGGGCATTATGTTAAGCTTTTTTCTCCCCCCTCTAAGTCTCGCATTTTTAAGCTGTCGCTACAACAATTGCAAAGGATATCCAGGAAACTCTAAGATGGCTAGAAAGTTTAAACGTGGTTAGCTAAGCAGCATACATGCAGGCAAATATCCAAATGCTTAGGATCTGTCATTCTCCATCCCGCGTGGGAAGGCTGTGAAGAGACGGACTTGTTCGTATCATGATTGCTCTTATTATTACAACAGTGAAAACACTGCATACTAATGGATGTGTTTTCAGAAGGAAGACTGTTTGATAGCTTTTTAGACTCAGCCTGGCTGTCTGGGCTTCAGCATCTCATGCCTGCTATCCCTTTCTTTGCTTCACAAACAGAACTCTAAAAAAGTTTGTAACATCAGGGCAAAATAAAACATATTTCCAAATGGGGACATTACAGTGTTCTACAACCCCACATACGGCAGCATATTTACATAAGCCTGCATAGGTCAGAGAGTTTATTTGTTAAGGGACAAATAAGCAGGCCATGAAATAATTATTTTTCATTGTGCCCTGCCAAACCTATCCAGCCAAAGGCTAAATTGAGCTGCTATTGTGATTATTTGAACTATGGAGCCAAAAGTCTTCACTGCAAAGCATCCCAGCTGTCCTAAATTTTATTCTGATGGCTAGTTTTCACGCTAGCTTGAAACTTGCCAAAAATGCTCCACAAAATAGGCAGGCGGAAGGCTTGCTTTATCCAGACCTACATCAATTACTGATTTAAAGCTGTTCTGAGAAATAGATTATTAACAAATCACTTCCTGAAATTGTTATGACAAGATTCACATATGCAAATGGCAAGCTGCTCATATATACACAGCTAGCAGAAGAAATTAATACAAAGATTCCCAGATTTATTTATGGTTATTTCCTATTGCACTTTACTGTAAATTAGCCTCTAAAAATATTCAAAGAAATGGGAGAAATCCAGCCACAGCTTTGACATATGGTGACATAAAAAACACACAGGCCATAAGTGCTCAACATGCTTCTGCCTTCTTCCACCTCCCTACAGAAGAGGGTCTACCAGCGTCTTCTGGCATCAGAGGAAACAAAACCATCACAGTAGTTCCCAAACTGTGAGTTTTGTCTGCACACCAAGTAGAACTACCCCAGGAATAGATTAGATCAGAGGCTTGGAGGAATATACTTTAAACATGGTGGATGGTGGAGGAGGGGAAATAACATATTTTTTAAACTTCAAGACTTAAATTAAATTCTAATAATGTAATATTAGAAAGAGACCATGCAGAGAGAAGATTATCCCTTATCTGCCCATTGTGAAGTTCTTAAAACTTTCCTTGAGACATCCAGGGTTGGTCATGGCTAGAGACAGAGCATGACATTAAAAGAATCAGAGGAATGATTCATCTCATACTTTCTACATTTCTGTTTAAACAACTAAGACACAAACTAAAGACGAAGAGGCTAATTTTCTTGAAGGGAGCAGACCTGTAAATAAGTGAAATGTCCATCACTTGGAACCAGGCTGTATGTACAGCAACCCTGACAAGGCAAAGGCATCTCATTGCAGCTGCCCTCCTTCTCCTCAACACCTTATACCATTTTTTATACTGTTTGTAATTTCACTGTAATATCCTCAGGGCAGCAACCACTCCACATTTACACATGAATTAGAACAACACCTTGCACAATGGCATACCAGTCCTGACTGGACTTGGACTACTCCTGGGAATGCTACCAGGAGTGCAACTATAAAAAGAGCTTATAAATGTATATAGTACAGCAAAGTAACACACACACAGCTTTTACCATAGTTAACATCACTGGAGTGTTAACTCTTTATTTTCCCAATAAAACTGCAGATGGTTTCATGTATTTCTAAGCTCCAAGATGGCTGCGGAATATACAGACAAGATCCAGGATACCTTCACCAGCATAATCAGTATAGTTTACTTTGGATGTCTGTATATAATGTATAATAAAATGAAAGAAATATTGTGGATTCTCATTACAGATGTAGAGGCATAAGGGTGAATCACGGTTACGATTTGCATGATCTAACCATGAGCTAGGGGCATTCAGGCTGAGGAATCAAAGGAACCCCACCTAAGTGTCAGTCACATCACCTGTGTGCACTGGTTACAGACCCACTGTGTCTTAACCTTGTTAGCCTAAATTCCCTTCTAATTTCCATTCTTCTTTGGGAGAGGCTTTTGACCTTTGAGCTAGTATTTTAATATATTCTGGAATTTGAAATTTTGCATATAATAAACTAATTATTTTCTGGTACTTCAGACATAAACAACACCAATACATAACTTTAACTTAATCTGGCATTCAGTCATTTTAATTTTAATTGAAAATTTAATACATAAACAGATCTAAATATCTTTATCAACATATTTCCATTTTTCCTAACAATTCCGACTTGTAAATTATTTTGTACGACTTTTTTCCTGAATGATTATGAATAACCAATGTGGTTTACACAGATCAAAAGGGAAAAGAAGCGGGTGCAGGTAAGCTGGCAAATCAATGATTTGAGCATATGTGTAAATTCAGGCATCTGAGCCACCTCTGAGGTCAAATTCTATGTTGGAGTCATTTATTACAATATACAGTATCTAGAAAAAAAAATGAAAAAATGGTCAAAATGTAAAATATATTAAATAAATCTTAATTAGAATAGAATGGCCACATTAGGTCTGTATTCTATGTTTATATGACAACAAAACTCCACCTTAAACATCTACTGTACAGAGTACAGCTGTTAGCAGACATACTGATCCATCTCTCTCTAAAAATAAAAGAAAATATATAAATAACGTTTTGCTGACTACCAGTTGATGGACCTCTTATTCATTTGACTGAAAATCCCACAGAATTAAAAACTATGGAAAATCTAGATCCATAATTTCTTTTTCTCTTACCCTGATGGGTTCGTAGCATTATGGGGTCTTCATGTGCTTTATCATATAACTCAACACAAGTTGTGTCCATGACATAAACATGATGAGTTTCTGTCTCATGGAAACATGACCCTCCTTTTTTTGGAATTTCTCAGTCTGAGCCCTTCAGCTTCTCCAAGAACTTCCTGCTGCCTGTGACTTAACCCTCTTCTCTTCTGCCCAATGCACCCAGGCCTCTAAACAAAGCAAGCTCTAACCAATGCCATACTGCCACTCCAGAGGAAAAATCATTCAGGAATGATCCTACTTCTACAAAGATAGTAAGATACAGTGGTCTATTGAAAATAGGCTATTGACAACCCTGCATGTACTCAGTCATAGTCAGATACATGACAAAGTCCAATTAAATCCTATTAGGGAATAATACAAATGACAGAGCTTAAAGAATACAGTTAGCTCCTAATTAAACAGCCCATAAATCTGTTCAGAACTGGCACAATTTATCCACAGAACAGGAATCTCAAGACCTTACATGGTCTCCTTTTAACACTTTTGTCCACTGAACCACCAACTCCGTTGCTTACAGATGAGGTGTATCGCCAACATAAGTACTATTAAAAGATGACTATGCATTGAGCTTTCTTGAAATTGTATAATATTTGAATAGTATAACACATTCTCTTGTTCACTGCAGTCTGATTCAAAGCGCTATAAATATGTTTGCCCTTTCTGCTAAGCCCGCCTAAGGGATTAGCAACCCCCCAAAAGTTCAGTTGAATATTAACTGCATTAACTTTGCAGGCTGTAACATACTGTTACACTCAAACAGCCTACGGTGCAGTATGGATGACTTGCTTAATAAAAAATGTTTTCATGCAAAGCCTTATTGCTAGAAAAAAGAATCTGCTCTGTCAAAGGGGCTGACCTCTTCCATTTAACTTCATAAAGCAAATACAAGGGAGATCTTTACAATGATGGCCAGAGAAACGCTTATCATTTTGTCTGTCAAACTAGATTGACTTCTCTTGGCAACACAGCACCAGCTCCATTCTATGTTTGGAATTAAGTCAGTTCACCATGAAAACTCCGTGAAAACAGTAGGGAAGTGTCATCTACTCTAGTAGCATGAAGTTAAAAACTAGAAAAGAAGTATGATGGCTTGCTGACTTATTTTCTTGAGTAATGCTTTACGTGCCAAACCCCATAAAAAGCACATATGCCAAAAGATTTCCCAGTCTGAAGTTGCACAGCAGTGAAGACAAATAAAAGGAATGGGAAATATTTAAAAGTTTGAAAAGGTAGAGTTGACAGGAGTGTAAAAGGGAGCTAACTTAATAGCTAATGCTAAAAGTCAAGGAAGAACAGGTTCTTAAACCTCCAAAGTAAAAAGCTCACGGTTGAAGAAGTGACAGTATCTGATAAAAAGATGACGAAAGGGAATTAGAAAGAGGAAAATGAGAATAACTGGAACATGATTCTGTAGGATACATGAAATAAAGGAAGACCAGTAAGGTTGCTCAAGGTATCCAATAGGTTGTTAAAATACTTCTAATAATAATGATAATAAAGCAGTAATACAAAGATGTAAAATGACGATTATCTATTGAAAATGGAAATTACACAATATATTTTGTGTTTTATCATAATAAAAAGATGAAACTTTCACTTTGTTGCTATTGAAAAACACAACTCTTAAAAAGACTTTGACACCATAATGAAGACTCTCATTCAGCCTTAAAGAATCATGTGTGTTTCAACTTTCAAAAATGCACTCTCCCAAACAAAGAGTCTTGGGTGTAACTAGAAACAAAATCGAAACTTGACGAATTAAAAACCATATATCTTCATAATGCTGTAAACTTACTTGCTTCTGCCATTCACTATCACCATTTTGTTGTGTAGAAATTGAGACCAACAATAGATGTTGGCAATTATGCAGAAACCTAAACTGCAGAGAGCCTCAGACCACAATAGTAAACTGGAATTAAAGCTTTAGAGGAAAAATGTCTCAATCCCTTCAATTCCCTCCCTCCCTCTCCACACAACACACACACACTGCACACCTGCTACCCACCAGCCAGATGGGACTGAATTCTCCTGAATCAGATCTTGGATTTTTTAAGCTCAGCTTGAATTCAATTGGATTTCAAGAAATCAAAATATATTATTATATCACACATAAAAATTACAGTGGTGTCTGGAATCTCCTAGTTTCAGTGTTGTTTTCACAATTAGATATGTATTAAAGTGGGATTATTGCCCCAAATGTACCAATACAATACAATAAAATTAAGCTTTGCAACATTTGATTTGATTACATACACACATCTGATGTATGAAAAATAAGACAAAAAGCTGATTTTATACCATCAGCATGCTAAGCACTATTGGAAATTTAACTAATCTGTAGTAACCAGCAGTCTTTTTAAAAAGTCCATAAAGGCAATTCTAGCATCCCAAACTCAAACATTGTAGGAACTGGCCCTTAATGCACAGGTATCATAAAATATTAACATGTTAAGAAAACATTGGGAAGCATTATATTCCTAGAGAATTTGCTAAGCTTGCGCAATGCATCATTTATCATCAATAACATTTCTTTGGTTAAGAGACCTCTATCCTGCTCTTCAGGAGGTCTTTCACCCTCACTCCAGCAGCACAGCTCACCTG
Source organism: Nettapus auritus (assembly GCA_011076525.1). Classification (NCBI taxonomy): domain Eukaryota; kingdom Metazoa; phylum Chordata; class Aves; order Anseriformes; family Anatidae; genus Nettapus; species Nettapus auritus. Next base: position 19,729,335 of record CM021767.1, read on the forward strand.
AGTCCCTGTTTCCAGCATTTTAGCTTGCTGCTTGCAACTGGTAAAGTCACATTTTTAATTGAGACCAGCCTCTGAATGAGGTTTCCTCCACATTCTCCATTGGCCCTGAAGCCAACTGGAGACTTCCAGGGGGTTACTAAATCACAGGCCAGCAGCAGGACATTCTCTGCAGAGACTATGGACATCTGGAAGCTGCTCCTGGTGGTATGAAGCCAAAGCTGGCACCTGCCAAGCTTCAAGACACAGAAATGCGAGTCCTGCTTGCTTGGCCAGCCTTGGACTGACCTTTAGTCGTCACAGAGAACAGGAGTTTTGTCAGTGAGCAGCGAGTTCTGGTCTACACATTTTTAAATTGATTATTTTATTGATGTGAAGTGCCCAGGTGCCCTCAAGACAGTCACTAATATAGATTTTGAAAATAAAATTAATTAAGGGCCAGTCTGGACCACCTTTACTGTCATCACATAGTACCCTTTTCTACAAGCAACAATGCTATCAACCAGCAAGCGCAAGTATAGCGTTTGTGGAGTATTTCATTAGATCTCCAAACACTTTGCTAGGGAGGTCAAGATCATTGTCACCTACCTACACGCACGCGCGCATGCACAACCCTCCCCACATTCTCCCTCTTCTCTCCTACCTTCCAAAAGGGAACCTGAAGCTCAGAAAACTCAACTGACACCAGTCTGCACAGGAACGCCAGCTCTGTCGCCTGAGCGGCTGCGCCAGGCTCTGTCCCTCTTGACCAGCGTGAGAGCATGGCACAGTGCAAGTCTGAGCAGGAGCAGAGCAGTCTGGCATGCAGGCTAATCTGAATTACACCCATCCAGCCCTTGAAATGGTTCCTCATTAGCTGCGGGTTAATGGAGTCCCAATGAGTAGTGTTATTTTCATCCTCTGCCTACTGAACACAAAATTCATTTGCAAATATCCTGTAAAATACTGCAAAGCAAGCCAAAGAGATATGACAACATAAGAGGCATACTATTTATGGAATGCACTTACCGTCATTTAGAAAAGGAAGCTGACATGAGCAACAGCCTAAATTTAGCAGCACATTTAGTTTTTATTCACTAGTCACAATGACAACATTTTAGAAGGATACCGCACACCTTGTGCACCAAAAGGCTCTGCTGAAATCGACAGACTTTGATCTGAAAGGAATTCAGGATCAGCTCCTTAATGAATCCAACACTGAGTTAAATTAAGGAAATCACCATCTTGACTTTCTATTCCAAGTAGATATAAAATTACATTGATTGCAGGAAATGGTGACATTCAAACAATATTGCAATGGCCAAAGCCTGAAAGCTAAATTCATTGTCAAGCTAAACTAGGCTTTCAGAGGGTACCATTTGATTTGAGGGAAAAAAGCTTCTACAAACCACATATTTTCAATTAAGAGTTTAAAAGGCAAAGAGTAAAAAATGAAAAACACTGGTCAATATGCCACACGCCCCTCAAACAAAGTCTGTGCACGGAAATGTATATACTGTGCATATATATACAGGGGTGGATGCACGCATGTTTTTTGTTGTTTTTATTCAAGGAAGGCAGTAGCAGAATGACCACATTAGAGATCCAGAAAGATACAATGTATTTTGCACCAATCTGAGAATGCTTTTTTATCCATGCAATCTTTAATTCAAAAGTAATTTCAAATCAACAGCGCTCAAAGTTAAATCTAGTTCTCTTGAAAACTCAGAAAAAAGAATTAATTCGAAGCCTTACCTTTGGCACCTTAAAGACTTTTGGCCATGACTTACCTGTATAAATAGAAAGAACTAATTTACTACAGAAATGCCCATGGGCAAACATGTTCTGGCTAATGAAGTGTTCAGCTTTTGCATGATTAACCAGCTGGTGGGGGTGGTGTAAAAATCACAGGGCATAAAATAATAAGAAAAATTGATTAGCAGCTCTCTTTTAAAGAGCTCTGTGAAAAATTTCCTTATTTTTGCTCAGCAACTTAGAAAGTGGTTGTACAGAAAGACAGATCCAAATGACTTACCAAGGAGCCAGGCAGAAGCTGCATCAGACACTCACTCCTTCAATCCTTATATCACAGAGATGTTCAAGGGAAAAGCAAGGTACCAAACAGCACTGTGGCTGGATTACTTACACAACAGGTCTTGCTACTTGTCATAAAGGCAATTTTCTACTAAATTGCGAAAGACATTATATAAAGTTAAAAAATATGACTATAGTTTGAGTCAGTTCGGTTTCTTTCCCAGTGCTCTGTTTTTGAGCACCTTAGCTGGCTACAACTATTTTTGTGAGCCAATTTAAGAAGCATGTCCATATGAGCCAAGGTTCATACACTACTCAGAAATAGTACACATATTTCAATGATGCTTTGTAAAGAAGATGGGGTTTGCGCTCACCAGGGACAAAACTCCCCTTGCCCTTCCCATCCTGTAAAAGGGGTTTCTTACAAGCTCATGTGCTCTGTCCTCAAAATAGGTCCTAATTAGTACACAAATACTTTGCAGACGGGTCACGAAAATAAATTTATCATTAACTGTCCACTAAACCAAGGCAGGTTATTCTGAAGCAGTTTCACGTCATACATATTTGACCTATGTCCCTTCAGCTGCAGTACAACTGGATGTAATGGTCTCTTTAAGAATGAAAAATACATATTTTTATGGCACGGTATTACTTCAGAAATATCAAACAGCTTCTTAAAGAAAACTTCTTCACCAGTAATAAAACAAGATGCTGTAAAAAGCTAAGCTACTGATTATTTTCAGTAGGCCATAGAAATAGTCACAATTTTCTTTACCTTTTCTTCTCCTATGGAAAATACATTTTTCACATCTATTTATGGACTTTGAAAAACTGGTTTACAGATATGTACTATGGGAAAAGTGGATAAAGAATCTGCATCTCTGGGTCTGCAGTGCATTTCAGCTGTGGGGACAGAGCCATAACTTCGATGCTGGGACTTCATGGACTGGGGAACTATATCAATACCCTTTGGCACTATACAAGCAGACACCTTACAACCATGGCTGATTTCTAACCACGGCCAGATAATGCTTTCTGGAGCTTCCCCTCCTTACAGTTTGATGGTATATGCTACACCTTCATATGCCCAGGTACATGGATATGAGCTCAGTTCCCCAAGTCACGCTGCTATATTATGCATACCATGACTCAAGCTATTCAGTTACACCACGTGGTTCTCTGCGTGGAGAACCAATTTTACCTGAAATGAGAGTTACTGTGAGAAGAACCAAGGCAGAACTCTGAAGCCCTTTTTCTTTCTTTACACGACTCCTACATTTATCTTAATTACCACTTTCTACAGAATATCCCTTTAAATACACAAAAAGAGAGATGTTTCTGGGCTGTTTCCCTACAGGAGCCAGGCAGATTATCCCAAGAACTGATCCTTCATGTATGCACCACACACTCCAGTTCATCCGAAGGTTCATACCAAAGAATTGGTCAGGCTTGCACAGATCAGATAGCTGCATAAGTACCCCACAGAGGTCTTCGTTTCTTATCACATCAGTCTGACAATGCTTGGCAGTAACTTCATGGTCAGTCAAGACTTCAGACACCAAAGAAGTTTTTGCATGTTTTTGAGGCTTTCCTGGATAGGTGGATCTTTCCACACTTGCATGGTTCTTGCTTTTGAGCCTCCCCTAACCTTTTGAAAACATTTCTACACATTAACAATTAGGAAAATGGGCATAGAGCTGACACAACCAAACAAAAATAGAGGAAAACTGATAACACCGGCATGAAGCAACATTACCCCCAGTGCATCACTTTGGAAAGTGCTATCTCCAGGTAGACTTCACAGTAAAATCTAAGTTTCTAGTTAGGTGAGAAGTGGTTTTAAATTATACGTGATTCTAATTTCTATGGTCATATTTGAATCATTAGCATTTTTGCAAGTGTCTGGTATTTTTAACTGTCATCAGCTGGGACCCTGACAGCACTGGGGTTTGTAAACTGTGTTTGAAGCTATTTTCAAATATGGCTACAATCTAATATGACTGCAAAGTGATTTATTGATTGCATTCATACTTGCTAAGAAATTATGCTGAGGACTATGTAAGTAACATCATTAATTTCAGCTATTTACAGCTGAAATTAAAGTAAATTCTGTCTGCTATAAAAAGTGAATGCTTGTTAAAATCTTATTGCCTTATAGGATATCAGAAAAACAGTTACAAGGCACAACTGTCTTACAGATGGAAAAATATAAAAAAGATAATTCTTTGGACCTATACATTGTATTCAAAATGCTTGCTTTAGTTGTCTGTTTATCTACTTGTAAGTAATTGCTTTGGAACAGCACCACAGTGAGTAAAAGTTGTGTGCTCTGAAGAGGGGTCAACCACAAAATCTAGGCTGCAGACTTCAGGTTTAACTTCAAAGACCATGCCTATACAAAGGTATTCCGGTGCCTACTTCCACTTGTATCAAATCTCAGTGAAACTGATAGAGAATAAGCACCTCTGAGGGCACGATCCTTTGCAATGATATGGGTTCCTCATTGGAATCTGTGCTTTTTGGAAAACAAAAGAGCAGAAACTGAAAATAATAACAATAATAATAATAATTAAAAAAAAAAAAAAAAATTTGCTCTGTGGCCTCCTTATCCTCCCACGCATCTGCAGTTTCTCTACTGTTGACCATAGTTCCCAGTAGAGGACACAACTGCCAAAGAGGCTGGTCTAATTAACCAGAGTTTTACATACTAATTAGTAACAACAAGAGCATAAAGCAATCAATAGGACACTTTATGCCACTACCACTCAAGACTGCTTAGCCTACCACTGGCACTGCCATATCCTTGAAGCGTATTTGCAGTGCTCTTCCTGCCACCCTCCCACACAGCATGAAATTTTAGTGAGGATAAGCTTTTCTACTATACTAAAAATTAGTAAGTAACATTGTTAACCTATGTGATACAGCGAAAATCGAGTGTAAAGAGTGTAATGAGGAGCCATAGGATTTTTTAATAAAATGTTTTGGCTACCACTTGGATTTAATGCTAATTCCAAATATAGCCACTGAGTAACAGAGAATTCACCCTATTGCAAAGAAGTTGCATCCAGACTTGTATAACACACATCCCACTCAAGCTCAAAGGTAACCATGCTCTGTTACTTTGCTGCATGTTCACATGTTCAGCAACTTATTTCTAACTTCATGTGAAAAAACAACCAACTCAACGATGTATTCTGAAGTCATTTTAAACTCGTTCTGAGTAACTTCTGAAGGACAGTGGGCAAAAAAGCAGTATGTTTAAAAAAGAGAAAAATACAGAAAATCTGTACACCATGTACACCATCTTCTCTAATATAAAGACCAAACTGCTAAAATTAGTTACTAGAATTTCTCCTTTGCGTGCCAGTTTCATTTGAGTCTTGTTCCAAATGATCACTAACCACCAATCCACCTGACTTTGAAATAATGCACAACTCATTATTATAAGACCTATTTGCATGCAATCCCCTCTCAAAAGATTGCATATTTGCAATCTTACTTTAAAAAACGTGCTTTTTTACAGTGTCCTGAAACTGACTGTATGAACGCAGAAGAACTCAGATGCCCTCTCAACCCCCACTGGAAGTGACAAGTGAGTACTTCTAAAATTGCAGACACACACTGTCAAGTGCAGGTGTTTGTAAACAAGTTTGGAAATGTTTCTAATTATAAACCATAGGAGTTAAAATTAGAAGTCCAATCCACAGGCTTTAAAAAAAGAACTTCCAAAAGGGTTCATCTAAATGAGAGCAACCAGTGATGTTTAGTTTAGTTGCAAGAGCAGAATTTCTGCAGAATGGCACACTGCTCTTCATCAAACTTTCCACTATAAGTTACAGTACATTTCAATAGAAAAAAAAAAAAAAAGAAAAAAAAAAAGAAAAAGATTTTGATGAGAATTTTAATTCTAATTTGCTGTCATACTATGATAGTATATTTGAATGCACAATCTAAAAATACCCTATTCACAGTTCTCCTGCATTTCATATAATTAAAAAGAAGAAAAATAAGTGTTCTTAAAAAATCTGAATCTGTCTTGATTGCCAGCATGAAAGTTCAGCTTTTAAGGGAACTTCCCACACTGACCTTCTGAGAAGTCCAACCAGGTAACTCTGCTTGAAGGAGCCATACTTTTCTGGCTGAGGTTCTCCCTGATGAACTCACCGACTGCAACGCTAGGCTCACAGTGCCCTGGCCCAAATGCCAAGGGATGAAACTGGGGAGGGGAGAAGGTATCAGAGCCCTGGGTAATGCAGATCTAAGGATGCTGCCACCAAACTGGTGGTGTCTCAGTCTTGCTTTCACTGCTCTGGTACGAAGGTTAAAAATGCAGCTCCAAGAAGCTACGTGCTTGGACTGACACCTCAGACAGAGATCAGAGGGAGGGTGCAAAGGAATGACCAGTTCTTCAGTCCCTACCCAGCTGGCTTTCTCCTCTGCCAGGATGTTACATGACTCAAACAGCCAAAAGAAATCCTCCTCTAAAACCAGGACAGAAAGGAAGTTGCCATCATTCCATCAACTCTCACAGAAGGAGCTATTTCACAGAGCATTACTACCCAACTCTTCCTTTTTCTTCCTTTCCTTTCCAGTATTCCCTGTGTAAAAAATAATACCAATTCCCACATTTTTTCCGAATAGCATTTTGCAACTCACTGCCTTTAACAAACATGACCATACCAGTTTAGTGCCTAGCTTGTAGTTAGCAAGCACGTGCTGCGCCAGGATGGGAACACCAACACGCTTTCAACATGGGGAGCTTTGCAATCTGTGTTTCCTTTGCTTCAAGCCATGGATATAACGTGGAATTAATTACCACTTGAAACAAATGATACCAGTAACAGCCTGTTATTGACATGAGTATGGGATGGAGAAGCCCAGTTCTCCGTTTCGGTGGAGGGACCACAGTTAAGTGGCAGCAGAGTGAGGGCACATCTCCCCTGCTTCTGACAGCAGCTGGTGGTCGCTCCCCCTCTTTTTCTTGGCTTGAGTAACTTGTCCTCCCCTCCCTGGCCGGTGCAGTTCGAGCTCCCCCTCCTGTCCCAGCTTAACCCGTGGCAGACTTCGTTCTACTGGAAGTGTTGCCCGACCGAGGAGAGCAGGTTCAAAGGCAGCACCAGTCAGCTGGGTTTCCTGCTAGAAACTGGCACTAAAATTAATTTCCCGAGGGTGAAATATTAGAATCTTTCACATAATACCTATGTAAATGCATTTGTTAAACATAGCTATATGCGCATATGCCCAGATTTGGCACATATATACTAAATATATTGTGTATACATACACACGCACAGATACATCATCGCAAATCTTTAATGCTAGTAATCTTGTTGTTATTTTAACTCAAATTAAGTACAAAAACCATTAGTTTCTTCAAGCCCATCTAACTCCTGAAGCATCTAAGCTTCTGCATGTACCTGTTCTGTGTTTAGCTGGATGAGCATTTCTTTTTTCCTAAATGAATAGATATCGGAGCTGTGTTTGCAAATTTTGAAAAAAAGAAAAAAAAAAAAAAAAAAACAGGCTTTTCATCGGGTATATAAATATTTTAATTAACAAATGCATGTATTTAGGATATTCAGCATCAAAGTCTAGATCAGATAGAGCAATTAACACATTACTGTTTTTCTAAGACATTAGATAAAAGAAAATACATTTAGCAAATGCTTAATTGGATTTAAATTAAGCATTTGAGTGCTAAAATAATCTCAGATAGAGATTTATTCCTAATATTTTCTCTGTGCTCAAAATGACAGCATGAAGAGCAGCACAAATGCATGTATCTTATACCAAAAATAGCTGAAAAATACTATAGAAGAGTGCCTGCTGGGCTGGTTATAAAAGTAAAGTATAATCCATTAACTGCTAATTAGAAGCATCAGAAGCAGGCTTTGCTGCAATGAAAGCTGGCCCCTAAGTAGATGTTTCTGTAACCATTCAAAGGCACAGGGTTTCTCCAGTTGCTGAGAATGGAGCTTGAATGGTTTCAGCATAAAGGCCATGTGAAAAGAGACTATGGCACTTCGCCATGTTACCCAGCTGTTTTCCAAATATGACAGGTGCCATTTTTTCCATTTGATCGTGGAACGTAATACATCTTCAAACAAATTTTGCCCAACTAGTCTGGTGCAGTTACACTTCAGAGATTCAAATAAGAAAGTTTTTTTTTTTTTTCTTCTTTTTTTTTTTTTCTCCTCTAACAGACACATACTGCACTCTTTGGCAGATATTTCATTAGCTGCTTTTTTCTCAAAGCTGATCTCTGTTGTATGTATCATTTTGCTTTTTACTACTACTGTAGGAGGGAAAGAATAAGCACTTGGACAAAGGATTTCATTTTGAAGATTTTTTTTTTAAGAAAGAAAAAAAGAAAAAGAAAAATGCTAGTATTCACAATTAGACTTCATAAATTTGCCTTCCAATAAAGAAAGATTCTCTTCTTCTTTGTCTTCTGCTTCCTGAAAAATGAAAATTATCTCTGTAATTTCTCCTATTCTTTATCTGACTGACTAACTGGTGAAACCATTCTCCTGCACTACTGCTGAAAACCAAAAAGACATTTTGATCCAGTTGCCTATTAAAGGCTTTAAGGGATCAGGGCAAAAAAAAAAAAAAGTTGAAGATGAAAAAATGCTGATACCCCAGCTCCCTACAGCCAAGACATGAGAAGTGGCAATTATGGACATGAGCAACAAAGAGATGATGCTGTGCAATGGATGACAGGCTCCAAACCCAAGCCATGATGATGTGGAGCCAAATCTGGTTTGGCTGCCCCCGAAGCCCGAGTGGCTTTGAGCAATAAATGATGACAGGATACAAGTCTGGCTGCATAACTTGAAGAATCAGGAAAAAAACTTCCCCTCTTAAGAAAAGGGACATAGCTAACATGAGGGGAAACAGTTCAGGTAAAAGTTTTGGGATTTTAATCTACTTGGATCGACCAACTAATAAACAAAGGAAGAAAGTTTGTGCGGGGCAGGAAATGAAGGCAATTTTTTTCCTATCTGCCTTACTTCCATCTACAAACCCAGAAGAAACTCTTTGTTTCTCTTTAAATGGTTAAACAGGGATCCATTAGGAAGAACTAGAATGGTTAAGAATAATTTTCTGAAATTAAACATCTAAGAAACAATAAAAATACAATTGCAATAGAAATAACAAAATTATATTTAGATAAAAACAATGTCTTAAGTATCTGTTAATCCTGGCAACAGCTTTTAGAAAGTACGTAAGCACTTCTATTTTCATTGTGGATATAAGAAAACAACCATAAAATGCCCCAAAGCCATGGAGGGTGTCTGTGTCAAAGACATGATTAGTAGTTCAGAAGTTATCTGATTCGGGTCACATGGCATTCCAAAAAACATACCTAAATATAGCATGCAAGAGATCCGCACAAAGAGCAATCCCATCATAGGAGCAAACTAAACTCTCCTTTCCACAAAATTAATTAGGGTTATTTTGAGGCAACCCAATGACAGCAAGGAGGAAAGATCAGTCCTTGCCCTGCCCAGTTCTGCACGAGCAGATGTCTCTGATGGAGAGGAGCACAAGTTTGCAGCACAAGGATGCAGAGAGATATTTTGCAGTTCCTGTGGGAAAGCACACATGGTGCTAGTATGTAAGGTAGGTGGAGGGCATGGTGTGACTGAATGAGGGAATACAGCCAGTAGAGAGAAGGATGAGCCTTCTGGAAAAGGGACCCTCAGGTAACCTGGGAGTAAATATCCAGGCAGGAAGCCAGTATTTAGGCTTCTGTAACTGCTAACATCATTGTTCTAATGGAGAAAACAAGCAACTTTTTGGAAGAAGGTCTGTGTCAATCACAGCCTCAGCACAGGCTGAGAGTCTGAGAAAAGATAATGCTTCCATAAAAAGAAAAAAAAAAAAAATGCCCTTTTGGAAGACATCACCTCTGATATCCTGCACTTTGATCTTCCAGGAGGCTTGTCCCTTGCCAGGTAGGAGGATTTTCTCATGAAATGCATCATATAAACTAAATCTAACAGCCTCCCCTATATTTAGGCATCAGAAGCATCCACGTGGAAATGTGTAAAACACCTTCCAAAGGCAGCAGGAAAAAGACAGGAATGCTCCTCAGGCCTCTCAGGCTTCTTTTGGTCCTTTTCTGTAGAATGGCAATGCTGTTTCCTACATTTTCTGAATACTGAATTTCTGCTTGGCTTCTGCTTCCAACTACCCCTGCTCCACTCACCCATTCCATTCAGAATCTCCATTTCAATATTTCCCTATAAAAATCTTTTTTGACAAATAAACAAGCACAGCCTGGCATGCTATGGCGAAATGTTTAAGAGCACAACCATGACTGTTTTACCTTTGTAACGTCGCTGGTTCCTTTGTACCTAGGGAAACTCTGCTCCTCATTCTGGTATTACAACAACCACAAAAATATAGATGCTACCTTGAAGGACACGGCAAAGCTGAGGCCCAGGGTATGGCACAGACTGAGAATGGAAGACAGCAGAAGAAAACCAAAGAGAGCTGGTTTTGTGAAGGGTGCTTTTGTGAGCATGCAGAGAGCAGGTTCTCCAATCCAAATAGAGTAGCAGGTGCTCCAGAAGGCAGGTACTAACAGTCTGAGTGCGTGTGGTACGCAAACTGCAAATTTGGGCTTGAATGCTTCAGGCCATTAGCAGGTGCTTCAGGCAGTCATCCAAATCAAAGTAAGAAAGTGGAAAGAGCCAAATGCTGGTTAAAGAGATTTGCAAATGCAAAAATCCCTGAGAGGGCAGATGAAATGTTTCCCTGGTTGTGGGAGCTTACTAGTAGGAAAAAATGAAACAAACAAAAAGCATCCGTAATTTTTGGGAGGAAAAAAAAAAAAAAAAAAAAGAAAGAAAAAGAAAAAAAAGCCTGTTTTTGGGATTTGACTATCTTGTACTCAAGCCCCGAGATGCAAATGTTGGCTAGGATGCTGAGATCAGCATTTATATGTCCTCAGGTGGTTAGAGACAAGACAGAAAAGAGCTGGCATTTGGGGAAAATAGAGGGCCCATTTGATAACGCTTCACTTGAGCGCATGAGGGTTTCCCCTGTGGGTATTGTCCCAAAGAAAGCTCCAGGCAAGTTCAGACTGGTTCATTACTTGTCACATCCAGAAGGTGAGTCAGTTAATGATTACCCTGGCTCCCTTTTGTGTTCAGTTTCATATGCTTTCCATCAGAGAACTGCACTCTCATCAAGGCAAATACCACACGCAACGAACAGAAACACAGAAGGAATCTGTTTTTCAGTTGCTCACAGCAAATCTATAGCTATTTTATTTGTCAGTATTTCACTGGCGGTTTGCAGATGGTGTTTTTGGTAGCTTACACACAGAACATACAAACCGTGTTGGGGGGTGCCACTTTTCCACATAGAAGTACAGGTCAGAGACCTGGCTCTTGCCCTCTTGCTTTATTTGGATTAACCTCCAAAGGGCCCAAGATGTCAGCCTTTCCAAACAAACAGATAGATATAGGGGCCTTGAAGCTGGTACAGTTTCCTCATAGAAGCTGAGCTCTTACTTCCTCAAGGGTTTATTCCCTGGGGTCTCCTCAACCTGGAACAACAATTTTTGGTTTAAGCTATGTTACACAAACACAACAAACAGGATTGGCTCCCCCAATCTTTTGTTGATGCAGACTAACTGTATCGGCCAACAATATATTTAAGTCAGATGGTCACTTGAACATAATTGGTAAAGTCCTCCTCACTGAGGGTTGTATCCTTTGCCAGAGGCTAGCAGGCTTGACAGAAGGAGAGAAACAAATTCCTTTCATCAGAGTAACATGAGTCAATATGTGGAAAGATACTTCCATCTGCTCTGTTTCTGGTGACATGACATTACTGTATAATTTGGTATACATTTCTAACAGAATACATAAAACAAGACAGCTCAGCAAGCGCCATTATGTCCCACATCTATGGGAAGTTCTATCAAACCATTTTGAACATACAGAGCTATATGAGCAGCTTAGACCCACAATGGGAATGCTGGAGGGATAAACATGTTGATGTTTATTTCAGAGAGTTGTGGCACAGACAGACCCATCTACAGTGCACTTCTAAAAGGAACACATTATATTTCTCAGAGCACTCTCTCTCCAAAGAGGCACATTTGGTCAGCTACAGAAATCACCAAGGGAACCTGCTGTGTGCAGCAACTCGTGGACACACACAACTTCCTAGATGTAACCCATCAGTAGAGTGGCCTGTGCTGTTTCTGCATTAATCTTGTGTCCCTGTATGTTGACAGAGCCCTGGGACTTTCATGGTCTCTGGGCAGCAAATCGGCTGAGCCAAAAGGGAAGGTTCCACCTGACTAAGCCAACAGGAGCTATATTAAGCTTGTCTCAGCTGGAGGTCATTCTGCATATTTTGAAGGCTGCTTTCTTGGTAGTTGATCAAGCAATCAGTGACCAGAAATTAAGAGCTTGATTTTTATAACACCCATAATACATATAACACTTCTGATGTCTAGACCCTACATATGTAAAGGCTTTAATTTCTAAAACGCTTGGTCATAGCCATTTCTTTCAGGCCCAAGCAGGCTCTTGGGTTTGTTCAGCAGTTGCTTCGTGTCTCATTCTCATAGGTAGCCCAGCAGCCAAGAATTCATTTTCACAGTTCCAAAACACTTTTTGATACTTCTTGACCAAATGTCTTTGCAATGGAAATTGGTTTCTGACACCATCTGTTGTTACATAGTTCGGAAGTGTTAGCATTTTCCTTCAAGAAGGAAGAAGTTGGGGAGAACTCATGGCCAATCCCAGTGGAATAGATATTCTTCTCCTTACTGTCTCTTTATGGGGAAGGGTTGGCCTATTTCTCAGCAGCTGTGAAATTGTCATCAGCAAGATTCTTTACAAAGCTCGGTGGCATATGGAATATATTGCTCACTTCTTAGTACTGTAAAAACAACCTTACTGTATAACTGAGCTAGGCAAAGAAAACAGGTGCTTGATAAAAAAATAAATAAATAAATCCATCCTGCATTAAACATTTATAGAGAGCATGGCAACTCTAGACAAATATATTTTTGAGACAATTCTGCTTTCAAATTAACTAAATAGCATTTTGGAGAAGCTCCTAGGCTCCAGAGATGGAACAGTCCCTTAAAAACAAGCAGGTGAAATCACTCTGTTTTGGGATAAAATAATAGCCTGCCACTCACTATGGTGATACAGTCATGTTCCACACCTAAGAGAAGTTTCAGCCATGCCCTGTGAAACGTTAACACTACAAGCATTTAGTCTCAATTTTTGCTGTGACAGGAGACTATTTAACATAGTGTTTAGTTCATCTCTTTTTTTTTTTTTTTTTTTTTCCCTTTCCACAATCCAGCCTTATTTTTACAGCTGTGGACTAGTTGAGGAGTGAATTAAGCAAAGTAATAATGATAATAGAAAACACGGCATCTTGGTGAACACAAACAAATACAAAAGGGTAAAATTACAGGAGTTCACATTCTCCCTGCAGAAGACGGACAAACAGCAACAAAAGAGAAACAAGGTTTTTGAATTTGCTTGAATCCCAAATGTGAAGCAGTCAACAGCATTTTCATATGCAACCAGAAAACACTAAGAGAAACTGTTTGAAGAGAGATTATGAAGAGAAGCAGCTAATGTCCCCACTGCCATCTATTCCATAACAATTCCAATGTCCACTCAGCTGAATACACGCACACACGCATATTCAGGGTCATCTGTGTTCTCCTGGACCTTGGGAAGTGAGCAACACAGATTAAAGCAGGGGTCCACCTCAGCTCACTGGCTGGTTTGGGACGGCAGCAAGCAGCAGATGCTTAGTGAAGATCACAGGGCGGGCATATAGTGACAATTCCCTACAATACTCTTCCCAACTCTCATCTATTTGTGTCTCAAAGATTTCCTTTAACACAAACACACAAGTTTTCCAGATTAGCGATTTGTTTTAAGAAATCTGTGCTCACAGTTACAGAATATTTTTTTGAGCCCAGGCTCCCCAGCTACACCACACACTTCTTGCACTAAGCAAGCCACCTCATGTTGACATAGAGAAACCCGGCCTGCTGCCCTAAGCCCAGAGGATAGCATAAAGCAAGTATCTGGGCAACAAGTGCTGCTTGAACTGCCATACTCATCTTCCGTGCCCAGTTCAGCACAGAAGAGGGATCTGCTGCAGCCACTGCATCACACTACAGAGAGATCCTTCTGTGATGGTGAAAGCTTGCAAGTCCTGACTTAGGGGTTATCCTTTTATGTGGCACATATACTAATAAAGCAATAAATACAGGTCTGCCATGGATGGGGCTCTGAAGCTAGCCATTAGTCTCCTATCACTGTCTGGGGAGGACAGAAGTGGCTTTTTAGAAGGGATAGGGAGGACATTGCAGGACACTGAAAAAGTACCAGTTACACGAACTACCACAGGACAGTGTCTACTCCTCCTCTCCCCACACTATCACACCAAGAAGGTCTGTATTCTTCCAGAATACTGCCCATAAAATTATTTGTTATTCATGGTTCAATATCCTTGCTATTTATGCACCTCCTTATGGCAAATAGCTGCTGCATGCCTTACCACCCAAGAACGTGTGATTAAGCCAGAAAAATAGAGGCCAGAGGAAAGAGCCAGTGTGCAAGAACAAAAGGTTCTCCTAGCAGTTTCACACACTATTCATGTAACACACAAATCAGAAAATAATACAGACTAAAGCCTACTGTCTAACTAAGAAGGCTTAAGTAACACTTAGCTCTTTTATAAGGCTTTTCATCCAGAAATCTCAAAATATTTTGCAGAGGCGTGCATACAGGGAAAAAGCCAGAATGGAACCCACTGCTCCTGACCCCCAGGCACTTGCTTTTTCCATTCACCTACCTCACTACCTCCAGGTACATACACAGTTCTCCTTTAGTTGCCACATAAAGATGCATACACACAAAGCAGTATTTTTTTTCCTTATTTTCCATCCACTGACTGCTTTTAATACTTTTTCACACTCTGTGTTTAAAGTAATAGCTCATGATGTATCTATGTTGCTCTATTTGCTACTGCATTTACAAGTGATACTTCAGGTGTTGCTCTTTTCTTTACAGTAGCAAAAAGAGACAATAATCAAACTAGAAATGCCTCTTGTCAAAACTTTTATTCTCCCCTATGTATGTAGGGATGAAAAGGTTTACTAATCGTCAACACAAAATGAAAAGTAACTGTGTTATCACAGAGGAAGTCAGCAGAAAACCACAAAGAGTTTATTAGAAACAGACAAGAGTCAGTAGTACTCTTCCCCTTGCAGAAATCATCACAGAAGTACAGCTTCTTCACAAAATTCAAATGTCCAAAGTGGAACAAATAAAAATCTGGAAGGCCCAAAGCTTTACTTTTGGTGTGAGCTGTCAAAATGAGTACTGAATGCAATGCAAACCCATAAAACATACCGGTGTTCACCTGCATTCTCAAATCAGAAAACTACTCAGTGAACAGAAAAGTTTTGATCCATGCCCTGGAAATGGAAACCCACAGTCACAACTCAAAAGAAAGTGGATAAATTCCAGATTTACGTGTATAAATCATCAGACTTGGGACTACATTTCGGATTTTTAAGTCACTGTTGAACAAATGATATTCAGCATGCACCAGTGCCTATGGGCTTCTGAATAAGAGAGCTAACCAATATAAACTGTGTTTGAAAAAGCATGCATATCAAAGAGCTCTCTTATTTATTTATTTGTTTCTAAGGTTTGCATTGGAAATAGTATTGCTCAGAACAAAAATCTACCAAAATTTAATGTGTGTTCTCTCCAGTTAGAACTGCTCGCTAATGAGTTAGTTTGCATAAATTCAGTTCAAAGGAGACATAAATAGCATCCATTTTAGCTAATGATTTTCACCACAGGCCATCTAAAACAGGAGTTAAAGACTATCCTTAAAACAGACCCCTTGTGTGTTCACATAAGTTTATTTATTGTTGTTTTGCTCCAGTTTAATGTATGTATACCTCCTGTGTTTTCAGCTTGTCTGTTTTACCTCCTCCCACCCTCCACACTCCCAATCTGTCAGACAGACGTAAGGGAGAGGGTATTAAAAATGACCACATTTTAAAACTGTACCTCAGTATGTAACAGACTTTCCAGAAGCAGAAGGACTAAAAAGCTCAGAAGTTCCCTACTGTCTTTCCCTATTAAAGTCCACAGCTTGCCAACAGCAGGCCACATTTAGGTGTAAAAGAACAGGGCACCATCTCGCATTTCTGCGTGATGGGTACTGCTGGTAATTTCGCTCCTTTGCATTCCAGATCACGCTGTTTGTGGAAAAAGTCAACAATGCTGGGATGCTCAAAAACACCCTGTAGTATTGCAGGCAGGAAGCAAGATGCTTGATGAGACGCAGTGATGACACCAGAATGCCAGTAGGAGTGATAAAACTTTGGTTTTTGGTTGGCTCAGGCAGTATCTGATTAAAATAGGATGAAGTCCTTATCACACTTAAACATTTTACACCCATCCCCATCAGGCCACACCATTTCCCATCTTACAATATTTTCCACCATTAAAAGGAAAGGTCTCTTTTCATCAAATGAGCAAAGAGGCAGGAAAGTCCTTGAAAAACCTAACACGGGGAAGGATAAAGGAAGGCTTCAAGTCAACTGGCAAACAAACAGAAACCTTCTGCTATTTCCCACTGCCAGGTAACAGAATCTGGGCTACAGATATGTTTATCAAACATATCTATAGCAAGGATAATTAAGTTAGTGCAGCAAACTAGCTGCATGCTTTGAAATGTTCATGCAGTTGCTATACTAACCCTTCTTTCACCTGGTAAGTTAAGATCACCACCTCCTCACACATATTTGCAGACTTGTGACCTATACTCTGTCCTCATTATCACATCACTTATCATAGCAGAACGACTTGGAAATTATAGTCAAGGGTTTTCTTATAAATAAAGGAGACTAACTGAATTCTAAATACAGATTTCTGTCAAAGAGGAATAACTGCCTGCAATTTATTACAGCTCATTTCTATCAAGGAGTTCAAATATTTTATAAATAAACAGTTCTCCAAAGAGGAAAAATACCAGTGCTTTTTAAGTCTCTCTTACAATTAGCATCCAGGGTCTTGATCTTTAGTATCCTATGCCTGAGAACACGGGGGCGTGAGGGAAAAACCTTCCTGGCAAAAATAAATAAATAAATAAATAAATTCTCTTTCTGTGCTGGGATCACTCAAAATCACCACGTCAACACATAAAATAGAGAGCTTTAAAACCCCTGTCCTTGGCAGTATTTTTTTATTCTGTAATATTACTAGCATCAATACCCATCCTGTAAAGATCATACTGAATGTGACAGTGAGGATTGTGCTGAAATCTGCACTGGGGTTTCTGTCACCAGCAAGAAGAGCAGCACAGGAATATACAGAATATACAGAGATACTAAGACAGATTTCCACTGATCTCAGCAAAGCCAAGACATCCTCCTGTATGCTCTTCCATACAGCTGGAGAATGATTTCATATGTAAAGATCCTCACTTAACTACAACGTCCTATAAATCAGAGCTCTCAGCTGACTGTTCTTCATGCAGCTTGACAGGAGCCTACTGCCAGCCTTACTTTCTCTACGCGAGATGTATATGGCAAAGAATATTATTAGCTTTGATTACATCAGTGTATTTCTAACTGGGGCAGGACCCTGAGCCCACAAGACATTCTGAAGACATTGACTGACTTGTGCTGTGATGGGGCAGCCCAACGGAGAGGATCCTGGGCTTGCTGCACTGGGAGACATGCGCTCCTGAATTTCAGTACACACAAAAGCAACTGGCATCTACTCCTGAGCAAAAGTCAGATTATGATACAAACTGCATATGCCTTTGTGCCTCCATTACACAATTCCTACTGACTTTGTCAGAGGGAACTGTATTTGGAGTAGTTATGGATTTGAGAAATCCTAATACAGACATGACTGAGGTCAACATGGCAAAGACACTGCTATAATTGTCCATGTAGTATCCATCCTGTGGGGACATACAGGCCTGCATTTTCCAGCAACATCAACCAGATATGCTTTGCTCTGATAAATAAATAAATAATAAGTACTCTTGATGCATTTGGTTGTTGTCATGTTGTACCTCTGACTTTGTTTTCCAAGTTAATTCGTAGTTACTGCTATTGTCCCCAATACTTTACTTTGCAGGATGTTACCCGGCTTGTTCAAGTCTCACCTGCAGTTCTCTGCCTGTACCCACAAAACAAAAAACACAAAAATGTCCAAGAAGAGTCAAGTAACAGACTTACTTCCTGTACACTAGCTGTTTCTACAGAGATGAAGCAAGTAAGCATTACAGAGCTGAGAACCTTGCCTTGAAAATAAGACTTCTTGCTTTTACAATGTATCTAAGCCCATCTCAGAAACAGTATTTCACCTGCACCAATGTGAAATGCACAGGCTGATGGGTAACCAGGGATCCAAGTATATGGAGCTGCTTTCGGGATTAGGAAGCTATGGTGAGCAAGGGAGACCAAACTTCCTCACACATGCAAACTTAAGATTCAATTTTCTGCAAGATTACCCCCAATAATTAAAAGGTTCTATAATTTATCCTTAAAAGCCAGTGACTACGGGATCCATAAGAATCGATCTGTTATCTTTCACCTCCGCAGGTACTGTGCACATGCATAACATAGTAATATGATTTACCAAATGAATGCTGGCAATATTTTCCACTAATTGCTAGAGTTACTAAACTGAACCTTAATTAAAATGAAGTTGACTATTAAAAGCTCAATGAGTAACCCAGCAAACGGAAGCGCTGTATATAGGATTTAGTAAGCATGCAAGTGATCTGGCAACCACCAAGACACAATATTTGCTGAACTTCCTATACCTAAAAGTGGTTACATGTAATAGCCATACATTCATTATGTATTATGATTTAACACTCACAATACCAGCTCCCTCCTGCAATTGGACAGCAATAGGTTTCTTTATATTACCTTACTATGCTATGTCTAACTTGTGCTCTATGTAGTATGCTGGTGTCTTCAGGGAAGTCCAGGAGCAAATCTTCTGCAGTAAAAGAGGTAAAACAGCAAACCAGGAACACTCACAACACTGCCCCTGACAAACTTTATGAATCTGTTTGTCCTTGAAATGCCATAGTGGGATTACATGACAAATAATTCAAAAATACAATTGAAATTATGAAAGATGTGCCTAGGAGCCAATGTTTATATGCATTATACTAAAATAAATGTGTCATTATTCAAGCATGCTGTACTGAAAACACAAAGTTACTGGATTGAAAGTTACAGGATGGTTTAACACATACTCCGCTACAGATTGCCCTGTATCAGTTTTAAAAATACATAAATAATATTCTTAGCTATTAAGATGTCATTAACATACAGTCCTACAGATTTTATCTACCTAAATATAAGCATGACATGTTCTTGTAAGGAATACGCATAACAATCATTATTAGATGTTAAGTTTATGCTCTGCATAGAGGCTGTTTGTGATTGCAGTTTCCAGTTTTTCAAAGAGTACATCTAATTGCATAGTTTCTAGGCTATACCTCTGTAAAAAAATATATATTTTTAGGCTCTGCTTTGCTGTTTATCGGATTGCACATGCACATAAATTGAAATAGCAATAAATAATATTAAGATTACATGTAGTCCAGCTATCTTCCACAAATTAGAAAACTAGGAACTTCCCTGAAAAAAGTACTGTTTTTTAGGAAAAAGAAAAAGGAAAAAGGGAAAAAGAAAAATGCTCTTATCTATTAAAGTGGAGAAAAAGGAAGAGCAAGCACCTACACATCTTTTGGCTAAAGAGAGGAAATGATTCGGGAAAAATTCTAGCAGATTTCCTAAATACTGACCCCTCACAGATATTTTTAATTATATACAATATTTTAAAAAATAAAATGTCAAAAAGAGTCTATGCAGAGTTAGGGGAAAGAGTTAAGTTTATTGATTAAAGACTATTTGCTGATAAGGTTGCATCTATTTGAAATGGGATAGTATTTGGGACTACTCGAACAAAAGTCTACAGAAAACTGATAAATCAAGGAACTGAGCAGGATTTAAATGAACAACAGACATAGGTAAGAACACACAAAATGTCAGGAGTACAGCTGAGAAATAAGTGATGGCACAGGACCACTTAGTCAGCTACTAATGAGACATTATTTGCTTTCGCCTCTGCAAAGCAACACAGCTATCAGTCCAGCCACAGCTCAAGGAAATTCTTGAGACTGGAGTCCTAAAAAGTGATTATTATTTCTGGGATTGCACATGCAACACCCCAACAAGTGTACTCTTCAGAAAAATGAAAATCTGCCATATATCACTAACAGGTGCAATCCTGTGTGACTCCTCGCAGAAGAGACTGAGCAAGTTCTTCACTCAGAACTGCTGTTATAAAATAACAAGGCCTGCACTCTCCAAGGAAGCCTCTAGGTGCAGTAATAATTTCACATCCCAGTACCCAACTTTTAGAGGCTCTGACTGTACAAATGAGCCCTCAGCCCTGTTAGCTGCTCCAGAGTCTCACGCCAGGAAATTCATGAGTGGCTATCACCAAGCAGGTAACAGTCCAAGACTGCCAGAAGGAGACAACAAAGGCTGCGCTGCATCTGAAGTCTCTAGGACCTATATGCTCTTCTCTAGGAGCTATCTGCTTCTACAGCAATACTCACATTTCTCCATGTTGACATCTTTTTCAAGGTTCCCAGACTGCTCCTAAAAGAAACTTTGTGAAGAGTTCTTCCCTAGAAGGACAACTGGAAAAAGTGGGATACATCATACACAGTCACCATTTTTTAAGAGGAGCTCGTGCTTTCCGATGTCTGCCAGGACATGGGGGAAAAGATGGGAGCAGAGAGGCTCAACCTTGTCAGGATGGAAGTGCTTGAGAACATCCAATGCAGATCTCTGGCCACCTGGGAAAGCTGGATATTGAAAATGTAGACACTCACATAGGTTAGGCATCTTCTAAGGTTAGGTGGCAGTTCAGCAGGGATATCGAGGATCTCAGTTTGGCCTTTCAGTGCCTAAATCCCACTTAAGTCCCACATAAAGCATCTAATCCTTTTGTGGATCCGGGCCTAAAGCCCTGCCAGGAAGAAGAGAGTCTACGCATGCAAAAGCTCATGGTCAATGACAGTCTACTTCTGTCAAAACTAAAATACACAAAGAACAACCTTATTTTGTACAAAAGAATAATGCAGAATAATGAAAGACACGTTCTAGTCACGTAAATGTAATAGCAAGTTCATCTACCTGATTCTGAATGCAGTCCTCTCTTTACTCCCCACAGAAGTTTTCCTGACCTGGAGAACTTTATAACCCATAAATCCTAGGACTTTGATAACCCATGGGAAGAAGCATACTTGGAAACGTCCAAAGGACTGAGTCCTCAAAAAGCTTCACTTACCCACAGCAGCTAAGAAGTAAAACTAGAAACCAGTGGAAATTTAGAAGAACACTGTATTGCTTACAGAGTTAATAATTTAAAGAACAACGTTCTGTCACTCAGTGACCAAATAGTTTGCTATGCTTCATGAAATTAAGTAGCTTCAGTGCAGTTCTTGAGAGCCAGCAGTCCACTTGACATGAACTACTAAATTATTTCTCATTTACCTGCACCACCACTGGCATTTTCAACAATGAGGTAAAGTTTGAGCAGGTCTGAATACCAGTTTAATCTCTATATTCTGCACCACTTGAATTTAGTTGACAGAATGGTTGATGTGATATTTGCACGCTCAAAAGCTATCTAACTGATAAAAGCAATTTTTAAATAAAAATGGTAGATTAGAATTACAAACATAAAATAAAACTTCTTATTCTTCTTTTGACTTACTGTGTTTATAAGGGAGATTACAATTAATTACCGATTATTTTAATAGTACATATTTCTGCTAGTCCCCAAATATGTTCCACCAAGCATTGCAACATTTGCCTTACTGCATACAGTGAGACTTCAAGTAAAATACTGGGGTCTCTATTCTGGGGATTCAAATCCATCGCCTCAGATAACAATTCTGGTCTAAGTGTTCTACAGACACCCACCAACACAACACCTGAACTTCATAAACTGTGAGAGGAACACGGACTTGCCTTCCAGTTTCTCCTACCTGCAGATGGGGAAAGAGTTCTGGCAGCTCATCCACTAGCTGCTGAAAGTTTTACATTATAAAATCAGCATTTGATGCAAAATACATGAGAGTAAACAAGCACGTATGTCAAAGATTGCAATGATGCCAAAGATATTTTGAACAAAGGAAAACCACCCAATGTCCCATACCAGCAAAGTTCATGGAAGCATGGTGCGCTCCTTCCTACTTCACTATTTTTCCAGATTGAAGCCTGGTTTCTTCTGCCAGGAGCACTGATCCTTATTTCCCCCACCTGTTTTTCAAGGGGTGCAAGAATTATTAAGAGTTCATGATGATCCCATGGTAAAGAGGCCAGTGTACTTTCCCCAGGTCACTTCGATATTGGTCTCAAGTCTCACTGCTTTCACCAACATGTTACTTTCAGTTCTGGATCCCCCCCATGTTGTGTATGCAAAGTTAAGATGGTGCCTTTTCCATCCAACCACCTCCTTTAGCTTTTCGGTAAAAATTTAGTGTAGTTATAGATCTGATTTATAGCAATGTCCTCTCTGTTACCACCAATACACTCTTAATAATGACATAAACAAACAATAGAAAATATTTTGTAATTTGGCTTTTTTTCATATATTCCTGTTTAAGAGCTTTCTTTCCCCTCACTTTTCAAAGTTGTTTTTTGTTTTGTTTTGTTTTGTTTTCCCTCAGTAGAAGTCAGTCTATTTTTGCCTGTATGAAGTGAGTGGCCTGCTGTTAATCTATGTAAAAACTAAATCTTACCTTTCTGACTCACACAAGCAATCCCACCCATTTTGACAAGTCATCTCAGAACAAGGAAAGCAAGATTTGTCCTGTATCTACTGGCATGTTTTCAGTTGCAACCTAAGCTTTACAGAGACTTGTCAGCTTGAACAGACTGATAAAAATCTATTTAAAATAATTCTGGTTTAAAAACAGTCTATGACTAGAACTTGTGCTAATTTTTCTAACAATGTAAATGTTATGAAAAGCAAATACTCAAACCATTAGGTCAATATGCTGCAAGGTGACAATTCTGCTTATGGAACATTAAGAGTTAAAATTCTGGAGCAGTTTAGGGGACTGTGGAAGTCGTGAATTTAGATTCATACTGATTTGAACTGTTATATTAAACAAAGCACAAAGTTATTTTTGTTTGCATTTCTGACCAACTGCTATTATTATTCCAGGTTCCTTCTTAAAGGAGCATGTGGTTAGCAGAGGCATGACAGGGAAGTTGCCCCCAAGAACAAATTAATGGAGAAGTATTAGTGGAATGCAGCAGGCTTGGGGAGAGCCCAATTTACACACAGAAAGTGCTTAAGCAGGGACATTTGTGCCTGCATACACACGGACGTAGCAAGGCTTGGATAGCGCATGCACACAGAAAAGGATTTGGTTATGGTTAGAATTTGTGAGTGACAGCCATGTGACAGCTGGGAGTCAGCAAAGATTTTGTAGGGATGGAAATTCTTGACATAGGACACACGACTGCTCATGCGATCTGCATGTGCCTATCATCATGCTGTATTATAATAGCTGACACTCCAGTGTACCAGTTATCCAAAAGAGAGAAGCTATAAATTAGGAAGAGGATTTAAGGAATGGTGGATGAGAAATGAAAGTCATAACATTTGAAAATGAAGGGATAAATATAACTTGTTTTCCTGTTATCAAAACCAGCAAACAATTTCCAACCAAACCACACAACAGCACAAAAACTCGCATTTCCATGATTTATCGTTAGTGACAGGTTATTATTTCCTTAGAATACTTTTTTTTCTTTTTCCTTTCTAACTTACCTAAAAAGGCCTTGATCCTACAAACACTTACACAAGTACTTAATTTTATGCACGCGAATCCCACTGATTACAGTTACTCGTACATTTTTGGGATCAGGGCCTAAGCCGTAACGTGCAATTAAGCACAGGCATTTCCAAAGGGCTGCTTCATTTTCCCTTCTGTGGGTCTCACGCAAACATGAAGCTCGTGGAGACACACCATTTAAATCAAACCTGCAAAACTGAAATACTTTCCCTTTAACACTGAATTCAAGCTGATACAGTATCACATGACCTTTACCGTAATTTCTATTAAAATCATTTCATGTCTGGTTGCTTCTGCTATCCTGGCTCATTTGTATTGTTTACAACAAGTCATTGCTCTCGACAGTTAGTGGTGGCTGAATCCATGGTTACCAGTTTTTACATTCACTAGTTAAATGGAATGCAGCTCTTCTGGGGGGTTTCGTGGAGAAAGCTCTTAAGAAACCACAATCCAACCATCAATCAGGCTAACCTGGGAGAAATTAATCTTATAAACATAAGGATTGTTGCATATTAAAAATTTATTGAAAGGGAGCTCCAGGCTTTTATTAGTTGTAGTCGCAAAAGTGGACAGGTTCAGCTCTAACAGAGCACAGAGGACTTGGTTCCGTAGTCTACATCTGACATTCATCCATGTTGTGCCTTCTCTGGTGCTCACTGCTAATAAAACTATACTGTTTAGAGGCTTTAAAAAAAAATCTCAAATACTTATTTTACCAGAAATGTGCTCAGCATATAAATAGTGCTTAAATACAGGTTTAACCAGACTGCAGTCCCAGCAAAGTAACTTAGACACATACAGGATAGTAAAACACAAAACAGACAGCTTTGAGTAGAATTCAATTAAGACAAAAAATACCCCCAACACTGGAACATTGCTAACGAGTAAATTAAGCTGCAAAAATAAATGTATTTTAGTGCTACCTAAGAACAATACGCACTAATTCCATTTGCTCTGTTATTTATAGTTTGTCATAGGGTGGGGTTGCCAAAATCAGAAAGCAAAGAGAAAACTTATTTGCACAATGGATACCAAAATCATTTAAAATGCCTAAAAACATAAGAAAAGTTCTCCTCGGTTTGATGGCTACAATAATTGTCCCACAAGCTACATGAGAGCAACAAATAGTTAAATCAAACATATTACTAGCTCATCTACTGCAAAGTCACTGTATCAGAAGCCCGAATTGATTTGTTTCCTTAGAACAAATTGAAAATGAATGTAACATAACATCTGAAAAAAGACCCTATGCACTGCTAATCGGATATCGTATAATGGTTGATTGCAGCTTTGCTTTGCACTATTGTTGCCTATAGCATACATACTTACAGGTTCTGGGTTCTTCCAAGAGTTTGGTGCAGTTTCAAGGACAAATGTCTTAAGGAAGTCTTTCTACTGTGCAGCAGTGATCCTAGCTCTGATCTCATTACATGAGCAAAGTGCTAAATCTGACAATGTAAAGGAAACTTCCTGTGTGAAGAAGAAATCTTGGAAAGTCTCGGGGTTAAAAAGGCTGCTTAAATGTGCTGGTTGATTTGCTCCCTAGTTGTGTATACACAGTAGCAGCTGATCTCTGTTTGCAGCCCTGCAGAAAGAAACCTTTGCTGAAAACCAATGGCATCACATTTCAGTGGAGCTATTGCCAGGCTCTGGAGAGCAGAGCAACCTTTGACAACTTCACCCAGTCCGAATCACTGGGGCTTGCTGCAGGTCCTACAGGACTTCTGAAAATGTAGTTTTACTCTATTATTTCTACTGATACTGATCTGAAATCCTTGATTGCCACAACACAAGCAAAAAAAAGTCTCATTCGCTGTACAAGGAGGTTTTGCCTGTGTCAGGACTACAAACTGCAGAATTTGCCACTATATCTTTTGCTTTGCCCTGATTGCAGATGAGGAGCTGCTAGCTGCACCCAAAAGCATTTTTTGCATTAGAACTGTTAAATAAGTGCAATGGGCATCTTGTTTATCCTAAATCCATCCCAAACCTGCCCTGCATCAGTCACACATGCCCCAGCTGTTTTTTATTCTGATACAGAATACAAGCCAACATATTTGGGGAGGAGGCTGATTATTCTAATTAATATCTTTTTTTTTTAATCCTTTTTTTTTTACACCCTAATAACATGGTCCCCTGTAGGACCAGAACTGTGGAGCCCCGTGGCCCAAATTTGGCAAAGTTTGGGATTCTGACCAAGGTCACACTGTGACTCCAAGCATCTGCCAGCACCGCCCCAGCCCACAACTCAGCACCCCAGCTCTAAGGACAGGCGGGCAGAACCTGGGGCTGCTCCTGCAGCTCTGTCCACGTGAATTAATAAAACCAGAAAAGTGACATTTAAAAATACATCTGCTTAGAGCTGCTTCAGCTCCTAAACCAGGAAGCAACGTTTGATTTTAAATAATTATCAACAATTAATTCCAATTGAATTGCCTCAGCACTTAGCCCAGGGTACTGCTCAGAAGAATAAACGTGACCAAACGTCCCCCACACCCATGTCCAGAGCGTGACCAAAGAGCTTGTGTGCTGCTTTCCAGGAGGGACTTACTTCTCCCCACAGGACAACCAGCAACCCTAAGAAGAGTGCCCTTTACAAGTG
This sequence comes from Nettapus auritus, assembly GCA_011076525.1. NCBI lineage: Eukaryota > Metazoa > Chordata > Aves > Anseriformes > Anatidae > Nettapus > Nettapus auritus. The sequence goes on from CM021767.1 coordinate 19,755,895, forward strand.
CACAACCACGGAGTTTGGTTAGCAGTAGCAAAGGTTTTTTTTTCTGGGTATTTTTAAGACAAATTATTCACCACCCTCTTTTCCCCTAGGGCGCTATGACTATTCTAGCTTCTAATATATCGTGTGTTAATTTCTTTAATATTTTGAACTTTATTCCAAAGGGCAGAAAGCAAAACTGACAGTACATCAAGACAGCAGGCTCAGTGATTCAAACAGGAAAATAATTGAGAACCTGTTCATGTACAATGTCTGAGCATGCACGTTGCACACACGCGTGCACTCGCAAGCACAAACAAGTATGAGGGGTTCTGGCCCAATTTTCAGGGGTACTCATAATTCATGTCCTTTGATTAAAAAAACTACTGACAAGAAATATACATCTTCACCCTGGAGAGACGGGGCAAGCAAGGGACCTGCCACCCTGGCAGTGGAGTTGGGCCCTTTCCAGCCTCTGCCACTGACTGGATGTGTAACCTTCAACCCATCACCTCTCCTTCCCATGCTGAAACCAGAGCCATTAACCGTAATGCACATTGCAAAAGCAAGGTTTCTGTGCCTCCATTGCTCAAGTTATGAGACAGGGATTACATGTTGGAGAGAGGTAAGGGACTAAAACCTGAGCTCCTGAGTCCAGCTCCGAGCTGTGCCGTAAGAGCAGCAGTGACCTTGGACAACCTGCTCTCTGTGCTCCAGTACCCAACCTGCTGCCCAGGCTTTACATACTTTGCTCTCAACCTTTGTCCACCTGGTCTCATTTGGCCGTAATTCGGCAGGAAAGGTTTATGTTTGTTGTTGTTGTTGTTGTTGTTGTTGTTGTTGTTTGTTTGTGGAAGTCTGCTCCACGCCTCAAGACTGCTTCCACCAAAAAGGAAAGAAGGGTGATCGTTGTGGGCGATTCCCTTCTCAGGGGAATGGAGGGCCCCATCTGTCGGCCTGACCCTACCCATAGGGAGGTCTGCTGCCTCCCTGGGGCCAGGGTCAGGGATGTTGCCAGAAAGCTTCCCAACCTGGTTCACCCCCCTGCTTACTACCCACTACTGACAGTCCAGGCTGGCAGTGATAACACTGACGAGAGAAGCCTGAAGGCTATCAAACGGGATTTCAGGGGGCTGGGACGGTTAGTGGACAGAGCGGGAATACAGGTGGTATTTTCGTCCATTCCTACAGTGGCAGGAAGGGGTTCAGAGAGGACACGCAAAGCCCACATGATAAACACATGGCTTAGAGGCTGGTGCCAACACAGAAGTTTTGGGTTCTTCGACCACGGGGTGCTTTCCTCGGCACCCGGCCTGATGGCCGCAGACGGGTCCCAACTGTCCCCAAGGGGAAAATGGATCCTGGCCCAGGAGCTGGCAGGGCTCATTGAGAGGGCTTTAAACTAGGTAAGAAGGGGGACGGGGATGAAATAAAGCTTGTTGGAGGTGTGCCAGGGGGAACAGTGGCTAGGCTGGGGGAGAAGGCAAAGGCTCAGCTGAAGTGCATCTACACTAATGCCCACAGCATGGGCAACAAACAGGAGGAGCTGGAAGCCATTGTGCAGCACACAGGCTATGACTTGGTTGCCATGACGGAAACGTGGTGGGACCACTCTCATGACTGGAGTGCTGCAATGTCTGGCTATAGGCTCTTCAGAAGGGACAGGCAGCATGGAAGGGGTGGTGGAGTGGCTCTCTGTATTAGAGAGTGTTTTGATGTCGTTGAACTTGAGGCTGGGTATGACAAGGTGGAGTCGCTAGGGGTTAGGATCAGTGGAAAGGCCAACAAGGCAAGCATCCTGATGGGGGTCTGTTATAGACCGCCAAACCAGGATGAGGGGACGGATGAGGAGTTCTACAGGCAGCTGGCAGAAGTTGTGAAATCGTCAGTGCTTGTTCTTGTGGGGGACTTTAACTTCCCAGACATATCCTGGAAACACAACACAGCCCAGAGAAAGCAGTCCAGGTTTCTGGAGAGCGTGGAAGATAACTTCCTGACGCAGCTGGTTGGTGAGCCTACCAGGGGAGGTGCCCCGCTAGAGCTTCTGTTCACTAACAGAGAAGGACTGGTGGGAGATGTGGTGGTCAGGGGCTGTCTTGGGCAGAGTGACCACGAAATGGTAGAGTTCTCGATACTTGGCGAAGTCAGGAAGGGGACCGGTAAAAAAAAGTCTGGTCTTGGACTTGCGGAGGGCTGACTTTGAGCTGTTCAGGACACTGGTTGGCAGAGTCCCTTGGGAGCTGAAGGACAGAGGAGCCCAGGAAGGCTGGGCGCTCTTCAAGAAAGAAATCGTAATGGCTCAGGAGCAGTCTGTCCCCACGTGCCCAAAGACAAGCCAGTGTGGAAGAAGACTGGCCTGGCTGAACAGAGAGTTGTGGCTCGACCTTAGGAGAAAAAAGAGGGTTTATAATCTTTGGAAAAGAGGGTGGGCCACTCAAGGGGCCTACAAGGATGTTGTGAGGCGGTGCAGGGACAAAATCAGAAAGGCCAAAGCTCATCTGGAGCTCAATCTGGCTACTGCTGTTAAAGACAACAAAAAATGTTTTTATAAATACATCAGTACAAAAAGGAGGACTAAGGAGAATCTCCACCCTTTACTGGATGTGGGGGGAAACTTAGTTACCAGAGATGAGGAAAAAGCCAAGGTGCTTAACACCTTCTTTGCCTCAGTCTTTAGCAGCAAAACCAGTTGTTCTCTGGATGCCCAGTACCCTAAGCTGGTGGAAGGGGATGGGGAGCAGAATGTGGCCCCCACAATCCACAAGGAGATGGTTGGCGACCTGCTACAGCATTTGGATGTACACAAGTCAATGGGGCCGGATGGGATCCACCCGAGGGTACTGAGAGAACTGGCAGAGGAGCTGGCCAAGCCGCTTTCCATCATTTATCGACAGTCCTGGCTAGCGGGGGAGGTCCCACTTGACTGGTGGATAGCAAACATGATGCCCATCTACAAGAAGGGCCGGAGGGTAGACCCGGGGAACTATAGGCCTGTTAGTTTGACATCAGTGCCAGGGAAGCTCATGGAGCAGAATATCCTGGGCGTCATCATGCGGCACTTGCAGGGCAAGCAGGCGATCAGGCCTAGTCAGCATGGGTTTATGAAGGGCAGGTCCTGCTTGACGAACCTGATCTCCTTCTATGACAAGGTGACACGCTTAGTGGATGAGGGAAAGGCTGTGGACGTGGTCTACCTTGACTTCAGTAAGGCATTTGACACCGTTCCCCACAGCATTCTCCTCAGGAAACTGGCTGCCCATGGCTTGGACTGGCGCATGCTTCGTTGGGTTAAGAGCTGGCTGGATGGCCAGACCCAAAGAGTCTTAGTGAATGGAGTCAAATCCAGTTGGAGGCCGGTCACTAGTGGACTCCCCCAGGGCTCAGTACTGGCGCCAGTCCTCTTTAACATCTTCATTGATGATCTGGATGAACGGATCGAGTGCACCCTCAGTAAGTTTGCAGACGACACCAAGTTAGGTGCATGTGTCAACCTGCTCAAGGGTAGGAAGGCTCTGCAAGATGATCTGGATTGGCTGGACCGATGGGCCTCGGCCAACGGTATGAAGTTCAACAAGGCCAAGTGCCGGGTTCTGCACCTGGGGCACAACAACCCCAAACAGAGCTACAGGCTGGGAGATGTGTGGATAGAAAGCTGCCTGTCAGAGAAGGACCTGGGAGTGATGGTTGACAGTCGGCTGACTATGAGCCAGCAGTGTGCTCAGGCAGCCAAGAAGGCTAACAGCATCCTGGCTTGCATAAGAAACAGCGTGGCCAGCAGGTCTAGGGAAGTGATTGTCCCCCTGTACTCAGCTCTGATGAGGCCGCACCTTGAGTACTGTGTTCAGTTTTGGGCCCCTCACTACAAGAAGGACATGGAGGTGCTTGAGCGAGTCCAGAGAAGGGCTATGAAGGTGGTGAAGGGTCTGGAGAACAAGTCTTACGAGGAGCGGCTGAGGGAGCTGGGACTATTTCGCCTGGAGAAGAGGAGGCTCAGGGGTGACCTTATCGCACTCTACAGGTACCTGAAAGGAGGCTGTAGCGAGGTGGCGGTTGGTCTATTCTCCCACGTGCCTGGTGACAGGACGAGGGGGAATGGGCTAAAGTTGCACCAGGGGAGGTTTAGGTTGGATATTAGGAAGAACTTCTTTACTGAACGAGTTGTTATTCACTGGAATAGGCTACCCAGGGAAGTGGTTGAGTCACCATCCCTGGAGGTCTTTAAAAGACGTTTAGATGTAGAGCTTAGGGATATGGTTTACTGGAAGATTTGTTAGTGTTAGGTCAGAGGCTGGACTCGGTGATCTTGTAGGTCTCTTCCAACCTAGACTATTCTGTGATTCTGTTTGTTTGTTTTTTCCTGTTAGAAATTTACCACAAAGTAAAACAAGCTCTATTTGGCAGGTGGAATTCAAGACACTCATTTAAGACAAGCAGTAAAATCCCAGTGGAGAGAGGAATTTCAGTGAATGAAGTTTCCTCACCGAGAACCCCTAAATACCCATGTCTACACGGGAAGTCTGAATCTCCCTAATTCTGTACAAAACCACTAATCCAGCCCCATGCAGCTGCCCTACCCCCACCAAACTAGAACTTGTCAAGGCTGGAGGATGTCCTCCCAGGGACAGATTCAGCTTCTCCTTACATCTCCTACACAATCTTGTCACATCCATCAGAACTATGGATCCATGGACACTGCTCCTTCAACTCTTTAAAAAATGCACACTGATCCCAATCACAGGGGACACGGGATTTGCAGAAGTATTTATTCTCCCAGTCTTCCCAACTATACCTTAACCTGCAACCTTCTGTTTTTCCTTATTAACCCCTTTCCGGCTTTTTCAATGAGTTTTGTTTTCATTGAGTGGTATAAGGCAAGGAGCACAATCACAACCCAAAGTCCATTTTCCAGCCTTCAGAGGACAGCAAAAGGTAGCCCAGCTGTTAAGGAGAGGCCACAAAAAATGTTTGGAGAGGTTGGGAAGCAAGAGTTAGGAGAGAAGTGAAGAAGGGGAAGACAGTCCTGAGTGTATGCAGTGTCAGAGGCTGTATGCCTTCAGCCCTCCTCCACCAGTGTCCAGTGGAAAGGGTGGAAATTAACTTGGAAAGCAACCACATGGCCTCCTCCTCTGGGGTGGCACTGGTGCCAGAGGTGGGCCAAGCCAGGCCTTCCTTATTTCCATCAGCCACAACCATCTACAAAGCTCTCTTATTTAATTCAGACAGGTCCTAAAGTTAAATGACTACCTGCTGAGGATGTCTTTGAAGACTAATGCTACAAAAAAATGGTGCAAATTCTCAGTTGTTGCGTATTTTAAAACCCTGCTTCCAGGAGCCGAGCAATAATATATCACCTTTCTCTTTTAAAAAAGGATTTCTGGCTATTGCAATAAAAATGGAATTACTGAAAGCAACCACAATAAAACACAAGTCCAACAGACACACCATGACACTTTTAAAAGTCAGACCTTTTAGCTAGTCTCTGAATTTTCAGCAGCAATGCCATTTTTAATTATCCATCTCTGACTGCAATAGGAATACACAGAGCAGTGAGGGCTACACCTGAAAGCGCTTTGGAAGACCAGACTACACAAAACAGCCCTACCTCTTTTATTCAGAGGCTCAGCATTTTGCTTGAACATCAAGTCCCAAACTCGGTTCATCCAGACCTACCTAATTTCTGCACAGATCCTGAATGTGTCCTATCCCCAGGCTGTCCATATACACATTAACTGCAACTACTAGATTTTCTTTGTAGCTGTTTAATACGTTTGGATCCTTGTCGGTGAAAGGAACGCTTCCCTCACCCTCACTCGAGTCTTTATCTCTCTTGGAAATTCCTCTGCAAAAGTCACTTGTCCCTTTTCATCTATTAAGACGTTAAAACAAAATTAATGCAATCACCCAGAGACTTGTATGCCTAAACTCCATGTTGTTCTCTGCACCATCTGATCAGTCAGGATTCTCCTTCCTGTTTTCTTTACTATAGTCACATTTTGTACTATGTGTGCAATTAAAATTGGGGGGGGGGGGGGAATGTTCATACTGTTCTTGTCTTTTATTTGCTCCCTAAAGCATCCAGCATATTTTGAAACCAATATAAGTGATAATATAGATGTAAATATTGCTATCGAGGCATCACAATAAATGTGACATCTGAAATAATTCATTCAAGGTGTCTAGATCCAATTTAAATACTTTCCCAATTTTAACCAAGGCTTCACAACCAGATGTACTAAAGCCAAGGTGTACGACTTCATGCTACGCTGGTAATCCACTCTAACTAGGAAATAAATTTTCAGTGATTAAGTTGAATTGTTCGTACAAAACACCAGCTTCAGCTTTTCACCCATACAAAATAGCTTGGAAAATATATACTGCATGTGTTTATTATAGCTACAGTTGCTATGAACATCTATAACTCTCCAACAATTTCTTTGATTTATGTTCAAAAACATACAGGGCATGAAATGATGCCTGCAACCTTACATTTCCCTCAAGAACATTGTGGGGAGAAGATGTATTCCAAAACATCATGTTAGATTCCTTGTTATGTCTTCTTTTAAAAATAAATGTATGATAATCAATTACACATGCTTCAAAGCAACTGCCACTAGATTCCCCAACAGAAAAGCTGTTTGAGAAAAGTTCCATTTTCTTTTCCCCTAATGGTTGAGTTACAATATGAGATCTTACTCAGATATTAAAGGCAAAAATTGTGTTACACAGGATAGGCCCTGCTCAGCTTGGATATGCATGTGCAGGTTTGTGCAGACTTGACTTAGAACAAGGTTTTCAGTGAAGGAGCATCTTCACTGATTGGTATGCCAACAAAAAGCATGCGTCTGTGAAGAGCTTGTCTCCTAATCTCCTTCTCATGCCTACTTCTGCCCGTTTGTAGAAATTCAGCTGATGTCAAAAGAATGATATGGACAGAATGTTAATGTATCAGGCTCAACTTTCCTTTCAACCTCAGTATGCAAAACGCTCATTTAAGAAGTCCATCCCATTGTAGCTTCCACCAGAAATGCAAACCTGCAGATGTTATAGCACCATCAATTAAGCTGAATGGGACCTCTGCCATTAATGCTGGTGCACATGAGCTTCAACTTTCCAGACCTGCCTGAACCCCACGCAGAGGCTGAAGTGCATGATTTCTCAAGGGCATTGAAGCCAATGGGTTATATGCCATTAACAGGTGAGCATAATATGGGTGCTATCTCTGCAGCTTGGCACAGGCACGAGGGCAGCATCCTGAGAGATGCCCAGGATGAGAGAGAGAGAGCAATGAATGTATGCAGCACCTGGTACTGGTCAGGAAAAGGCCAGGATCTTTTATGTTCCCTGCACCAGGCCATTCGTGCTGCCTTCACCCCAAGAGGTAGCTCCCATTCCCCATGTCCCAAGGACGGATATCTAGCAAACAGTACAGAAATTGGGCTGGGTGGGACAAGACCCTCGAAGGAGCACTGACACCTACTGGCACTGAGGTTCAAGTGACTACGGAATAAGATGGACCTGAGACTTGTTTTCAGTAAAACTTGGCCCTGCTCACCAGTGCAAGTGTGCAAAATGTGTGTGCCTAACATGGAAAGAGAAACAAACTCACTACACCCATTTTTTCTTGTCTTCTTTTAAATCAGACTCTCAAAGAATGAAAAATCACACGAGAGGGAATATTTGCTTGCACCCCCCTTCTAACCGTAGCACCAGTGTACCCCTTAATAATGAAGTCTTCAAGGAGGAGGGGAGTTTACTGGATGTGAGTGTCCATTGCCCACGCAGCCCCTGCCAGATAGCATCAACAGTTGTTCTCCTATTTTCACAGCAGGAAATAAGCAGGTACTAGCTGTATAGGAAGAATTGGGACGAATCTAGGTCAAAATCAAAGCAAGACTGCTCTGTCCATTTGACAAAACTCACATGCATACACAATAGCCATGCAAAAACAAAGCACTTGCTTGTAATGTTATCTCTCTCAAGGCTGCTAAATAAGTGTGCAAACATTGTGCTACTTGGAGTAAAGACAGCATTCCTTTTGTACGACTTCTGAAAAGGCATTTAAAATCAATCTAAAATCGCAATACTAGGAAATTTTAAAATCATTATTTCAAACAGGCAGACTTGAAAGGGTCTCTTGTTCATGGGTAAATCTGCAGTTAGTTTTTCTAGTACTAGTGGTTCAGTTGAAAGATTCGCCAACTGCCCCCTGGAGAAAACTGAAGATCTGCATTTAAATGGAGATATAGTATTTCCAAATGCACAGTACCTGGAAGGCAGATACTGTCAAGGTTTCTTAGTGAGTGGATCTCAAATTGTATTAGGTACATTTCAGTGCTGTAACTATCCCCATTCCGTAGGACTGGGGCTATTTCCATATCATTTTCCTGCGTGCATGCTTTGTAATATTTGTCCTGATAAGTCAAAACTAAACCCCGACCCGCAACAAAGCCCTCACAGACTAACAAGAATTACAACCTTATATATAATTTTCTGATATGCACAATGAAGACGATATTAGATAGCTTGGCTAGAAGTCTTAAATAATTGAAAAGTATGATGACTTAATAGAGTAGTAAGCTTGGTTTACAATGCAGCCAATTTAGAGCCATAAAAACACTGTAAAATTTTTATCTTGTGGTTGACCATTACATATCCTATTTATTATTCCAAAGTATTTCGACAGCATTTTTTCTTCATTAATGTGGCTGCTGGCATTTAGCACCCACTCTCTAAATGCACGTGATTTTCCTGGAACAGCTTTAAGAAAAGAAAACAAAAATTGAGCAGACCATGACAGAGTTGTTTCTCATTACAACATGCGCCTTTTCCCATGATGACTTGAACCGACTTTACGTGCTGTAAAATATGTCCAAAACCGCTGAGACTTAAATATAATAAATCAAAGCCTTATACGTAAAGCTAAAACGACCGGTGTAACTACTGATCCTGACATATCAGAGGCAAAAATAAATAAATAAATAAATACAAAAAATATCAAACCTCATGAATACTTTGTTGCTAATGTACACCAGTTCAAAGAGCAGTGTACCTCTTAGGAAAACATCTTAATTTTCCTATCAGAAAATCATCATAACCTTCCAGAAAAGTTTCAGCGAGTACGCGAAGCAGGCAGAGAGAGGGTTTACAGTGCAAGACACTCGTGATCAGTTTCAAACACACAGGCATTAGTCCAGGCAGGCTCTCTCTGAAATTCAGGTTGCAATTGAATCGTCCCTGTAAACAAGGTTACTGCAAACAGCCCAAGATATCCTTCACGGCAGCACCTTCATGGGCAGCCCTTCAGCTGTCTACTTAGTTTGTTATACCTTATCTTGCAGCCCTGACATTCTAATGCCGATTCAAATTCAGGATTCAAAATGAAAGATGAAATATCTCCAAATCACTTAATATTGAAATGCCGTTGCAGTAATAAGTGGTGCTAGGTTGGAGATAGGGACACAGCACTCCAGCGGCAACCTTTTAATTTCGGGGAGGGGGGGGGGGTAATACTATGGAATAATCATGATATTGTGCACACAGTTAATGCAATCGATTTGTTTTTCCTTATTTTGATAATGAGCACGCTGAATGTCATGTTTACCTTCTCCTGCCCCTGGCACATTTTAAACTGGAAAGTCCTCTAAAAGGAGACCTGCCAGATTCCAGGGGAGGCATTAACCGCCCCCTCCTCTCCCCAGCCCCCCAGCACGCAGAACAAGGGCCACCTTGATACTCTCGAGGCAAGAAGGAACACAGCCATATGAGTCATTTCGTCATTCTCAGCCCTGGCATATTTGCAGAGCAAACGCAACCCGCGCACCATGTATAAGCTAATGTAGGTTGGATTGTAAACTACTCCCATCCTAGCAGCGACCGACTGCATGTGTGCTACACGGGAACATTCTGTGCTCTGGAATAAAACTGGGAAGGGGGGGGGGGGGGGGAATAAAAATAAATAAATTTAAATAAATGCATCGGATAAGTTTTGCACTTCGCATTAAAGAGAGGGCAGCTCCTGAACGCTTCAAACTTGGGTGGCTTTCTGCAGAGGACGCTCAGGTTTCCCTGCCGGCCGGCGGTGCAAGGCGTGGGGGTCAGCTCCCTTCCCCCGGGCTGCGCTCGGCCGCCAGCCCCGGAGCCCCCCGCTGCAAGCCGGCATGTGGGGGCTGCGGGAGGGCTGCGAGCCTGCCCACGCTGCCACCCACCTGCCCTCCCCGCTCCTCGGCTCCTTGCTGCTCGCCCCCCTCTCCCCAGCCCTGTCCCCGGTTATCGCGGCCAGCACACGGACCCAGCGCCTCCCCCCCCCCCCAAAAAAAAAAAAACACACCTCTGAGGGCCTGAGCGGGGGCGCTGGGTTTTGGGGGGCAGAGACCCCCTGGGCCGGGCTCAGCCCCCCCAAACCCGCCGACTCGCCGCACTTCGCCCCGCCGCAGCCCCCCCCCCCCCCGGAGGCCGGGGAGGCCGGGGGGTCGAGCAGGAGGCCGGGGCCGGGGCCAGCCCCCCCAGGTTAAAGTTGAAGCCCGCCGCCACCCCGGGACCCCGGCCCCAAACTCCGGGCTCCCTCTCGCCTCCTCGCTTCCCCGGCGCTCCCGGGGAGCGGGGGGGGGGGGGGGGGGGGGGGGGGGGGGGCGAGAGCTGCGGGGTCTGCGAGAAGGGCGGGGAATAAATGTCTTAATAATAATCATAAATCATAAAATTCACCCCCCGCACCCCAATTATTACCCGGGAGACCAACACCACGGCGGGGTGCGGGGTTGGGGGGGCGGCTTTGGGGGGGACTCGGGGCAAGTGCGGTGCCCAAGGTTTGGGTTTTTTTGGGGGGGAGGGGGGAGCGCTGCCGGTCCCCAAGGTTTTGGGGTTTT
>CM021767.1:19767132-19830872 GCA_011076525.1 Nettapus auritus
GGGGGGCGCGGGGCGGGCAGCCCCAGCGGGGGCGGCCCCGGCGGGCGGAGGACGGCAGCGGGCGGGCGGCGGAGGTCCCGGCCCCACGGCCCCGGCCCCGCTGGCGGCTCCGGGCCTCCCTGCCGCCTTGGTAGCGCCGCTCCGCACTCGGCCTGACCCGGGACGTCACTCCGCCTGGCTGTTTTCTCAATGATAACTTGGCAGGAGAAGGGGGAAGCGGCTGGGTTTTTTGCTTGGGCTCGTTTACTGGGTACGTGCACGTTTCTCTGCATGCGGGTATTTTTTTTATTTTTTATTTTTATCTTTTCGGCGAAACGATAGGGAAAAAAAAAAAAAAAAAGCCGAGGCAGGAAATCCGGCGCGCGGCGGGGGCTGCCGGCCCGCGATGGTGGCGGGCGCGGGGGAGCAGGCATGCGTTCATCTTTTTGTCTTTCATTTTACCTTCAGGGTGACGATCAGCGCCAGGCCAGCCTCGCTGGGCACCACCAAGTCCCACCTGGAGAAATAAAGCACACACGCAAAAAAAAAAAAAAAAAAAAAAAAAAAAAAAAAACACAACCACTGAAATGAGGGTGGCGGGGCTGCCAACCTCCAGCAGCCCGGATGCGCTCCAACGGGACAGCACGCCCGGCTACACGCTGCCACGCACACGCTGCCAGCCCACCATGGCCGTGTGTGGGGGAAATGGAATTAGGGCAAAAAATAAAACACCCCAAAGGCAGCGCAAAGGAGGCCCGGGCCCCCCAAATCCACATCGAGCCCACATGGCATAGGCTGGAGTGGTACACAGGTGGATGAGTGCTCCACTCTTGCTTCTTGTGGGCCAGGCAGATGGGGCTGTGGTGTGGAGGGTGCTGGTGAAATGGTGTTAGGCTGAGCTGGGGGTGTGCAGCCCACCTGGTGCTGGGGTGCAGCCATGTCCCAAAGTGCCCTGTGCCACCACCACACAGGGAGATGAGGCCTGCTGCCACTGGCACAGTCACCTGCACGCTCTGGACGTTATTACAGGAAGGGGCAGGGGCTGGCAACATGCCTGGATATCTTTCCTTGGGTTTTGGATTCTTATGAAGGAAATCCTGTAAGTATACATGAATTCAGGAGCTTAAGATGTGTGGATTTGTTCCTGTGCAAAAGTATTTCCAGAGCTAGGCCTCACTCCTAGGTATCCATGCTGGCGAGACTTGTGTGCCTTTTCAGCTAAAGCAAAGTTGTTACATACACACACTTTTAATATCCCAAACTGCATCTGCACGCTGACCACAGGGCGCTCAGGAAAGCCCAAAGTCAAGTTTCTCCATGCCATGCTGCATTTCTTGCCACCTGTTTTGACAAGGTCTCACAATATACACATAGCTAGCACAATGGAGTTCACAAAGGAACACACAACAGGGATGAAACTAAATTATTTTTGCAACTACGTCTGTTCATCTTTAATATTAGCATTAACAGTTTCATTTTCCTCATTTAAATGCAATAAAAGGGAAGATTGCTTTTGTTTAATATTGTTACTAATCAGGTTTTGCTCTTCCAGTTTTTTTAAGAGGATAAAGTCAGGGAGAAGCTAGCATAAACGCATAAACCTTTTCTGTTGCCAGACTCAGTACTCTGGAGCAGCATGTTATTTTAAATGCTGAGATTGTCCATTTCCACAAAAAAAAGACTTTGCTTTTTAACTGGGAAAAAAAAAAAAAAAAAAAAAAAAAGTCCTACTCAGAATATTTGTGAGTCCAAGCACCATTTTAAGGAGAGTGAAATTGAAAGTACTTTTTGTTGTTAACCCAAGCTGCTTGAGGTGCTTTCTGGCTTGGCTATAAAGACAAGTTTGTCTAATGTTTCTGTTTTGAAATTGTTTTGATCAGCATTTAGACTAAATTTTTGTTTGACTTAAGTATACTGTCTCAACAGAGCTCAGCAGAGCAGAGGGTACTTTACCTGTACATTTTTGGAAGACTTGAAAAGCACTGATTGTTGTCTATATTTTTCCATTCATTTTTAAATGAGGCTGTCCTGATTGATGTGGGGAATTTGTTTAAAAAGATGAAGGTTATGGCAGAGCTACCCAAGATGCCATTTGCAGTTGTTCCATACCTTTCATAACAGGGAGATTTTACTTGTGATTGTTACACTTTTAAAAAGGAATTAGTTAATCAAATTGCCATATTTGGAATGCATTGAAAGGAATATTAAAGTGCATTAATTTCATTAAAAGAAATGAGCAGATAGGCAACAAAATAAGTATTAGTCAAATAAGCAAGAACTCGCCTATGGAGACAAATTCAGCCCTAGTGAAATGAACTGAGTTGTGCTTGTCTGCAGTGTATTTAATTTGGCCTATACAGTCGCACAGCAGACACTTTATTTGGTTGTCAGAGGTGTGTATATTAAAAATGTGTGAGCTATGTGTCTCCTCCAATGTGATTAACCTCTGAAGTTAAATTCACCTGTTTTCCATTTAGCTCAGCTGCACAGTCCTATAGCATATGCAATTTTTGGTGCGTGTACACACCAAAGATGCAGAGAGGCATTCCCACCCCAGCATTAGTACAGGGACGTGCGTAGTATCTGAAGTGAGGGCGTGATGAGGTGGATTTCAGCATAGGTTGTTCACAACCAGAAGGCTTTCTGCATGTATGCTCCAGTTAATAGGCTACACTGAAGAGTCTGCCACCATCTTTCATTACTGCTGTTACTCACACCAGTGAGAGTAAAGGAAAGGTTGGTATGTCTATAATCACAAGTTCATTTGCTATGTAGATATATCTTAAGAGCCTCTCAACGCAGCAGAACTGTGCTGGATTAAGGTAGAGTCTGAATGTAAAGCAGAGCTGTGCCCAGGTGGCTCATTCATTCTGGAATGACAGAGCTGTTTCCTGGTTTCACTTAATCCACTTCTGAAGTGGATTAAGAGAATTCAAGAAAGTGAATTCTTACGCTGGCATAAAATTTGTCTACACGTGGTTTTAGTCGAGAGTAATTATTGCAGTGTAGCTAGTAAGTGTTTTGGAATAATTTTGTATGTAGACAAGTCCAAAGTCGCACACGTGAAAACAACATAATGTATGTACTTTTTCTATATAACATAAGGTTAATTTAGCTCAACATTTGACCTACTTCTTTCCTTGCAAGTCATATTTAATTCATTACAGGTTTTTATTTTTTAACAGAAACCTCACAACAGCTATGCACTTATGATCAAGTCAAGGACAGCAATTCCATGTGCACTTCAAAAAAAAAAAAACAACACAACCCACACCACCACCAAGAAAAAAATAAACAATGCACACTCTGAGTACAATCTCAGCTGTGTTGGAACAGACAGTCAGCTCCCTACTATAGAAAATACCAGATTCTTGATCATAAGTTTTTTGAGTAGGTTGTTAACAAAAGGAAAACAAAGCCCAAAGGTCTGCTATGTCCTCTTAAAACAGCCATGATCTGCTTGTACTTTGACTACATGCCATTCAAAGCAGTAGTGTCCGTATGAAGCACCCTTTATAATGCAACAATACTAGTTCCAGCACGAGGAACCTCACAAACTTGCACAGGATGGCTTGCAGAACAATGGGGCTCTCAGGAGGCACCTTAGGAACAGGAAGCTAATTTCACAGTTTGTTTAGAGACCTGATTCAGGAAGAGCCTACCTCAGTCTCAGGCAGTTACTTGCTCTGAATGGGTACAGGCAGGCTCTGAATCAGGTGTATTGTGTCACTACTGGTGTACAGGAAAATTACCAAAACAATAATGAGAAAGGGAAAATTTTTTTTGCACCTTCATGCCAAGCAGAAAGCTCTTCAAATGTCATTCTGTGCCACAGATCTTCCTTGGAAGATAGGTGACTCTTTGACTTGAATTAAGGCTCCTACATTTCAAACTTTTTTTTTTTTTTTTTTGAGGAAAAACAAAAAAAGCCCCACACCTCCACACCTAGATGTGAAAGAAGTGATTAAAGCTCAGCTAGTAAAACAGCAAAGTTTCAAAGAGAAGCATAAATATAAAAGCTAGGTGTTACAAAATTAAACACAGGCATAGAAAAATCCAATAAAAGCTATGAAGATATGTGGGAAAAAATTAGTTTTTGTGAAAGACTGTAAGGCGTGGGAAGGCAGAGGGTACCCATGGATCTTCCTATATGTACACTGAGCAGCCCTGCTACTCCATGTAACAGGCATTGATTCTGCAAATGTGATTCTTCTTCTTAAGCTCAATTTGTGATTTTGAGCATGGCTTTGCTCTACTGTGCTGGTCTTGGTTGAAGGATACGGGGAAAGGATTTCACATACACCTCCCTCATGCTTAGCCTGCTTATGTAAGTATGAAGCTCTCTGGTAAGAAAGAAAGCATAGAACAAGGAAGGTAAAAATCAAGCTCTTTAATCCTGTTGTGTTGAGTAACATCGAACATGGGCCTAGTATTGATAGTAAGGCTGAAAGTAGGCTGAGATTGAAGGCCAGGAGAGCTTTGGACCATACAGGCACATGCCATATCTAAAATCACACTTGTGTCAACAACTGGATTAGATTATTTAACACTGCTGCCACTGAGAGCTCTCCGGCAACAGGAGCCACCTGCAGTGAGAGGTTGTCTCAGGTCTGCCCCGCCTGTGCTAGTACAGGGGGATTGCTGATCCCTGTAGGGAAGGAAGAGGTCTTTAAAATGTAGAGGTCTCAGAGACAACAGCATAACAGATGCAAGAGGAAATCTCAGCACGCAGCCAATGCCGTGAAATGAAGGATCCTCTCTGGGAATTGGTTAGTAGTGCCAATGTTTAATATTTGTCATAACAACCACTGACTGTTTTGTTTTTTGTTCTAACAATGTGAATTATGCATTAAACATTAATATAAGCGAGTGTACTTTTCTTTTGATCTTCAAGCGTAATCATTTCTAATGAGAGTTTATACACGAGCATTGAAACAAATCCCTGAGTCATGTGAATTTACATTGGTTTTACTCTGTGGGAAAGATATCCCACATGGGTTACTCATGTCTGTAAAACATAACATACTTATAAATCAGGAAAAAAAAAAAAAAAAAAAAAAAAAAGAGCTTCCATTTGGCTGAACATAAGTATCAGTGTAGACATTTGGCTCGCACACTAGCAGTAATGCAACGTTGAAAACTATATTTATCAGAGATCAGGATCAGGGTGGGGCCCTCACCTAATGCTGGATCCAAGTCCTTGCGGAATAAGAAAGTTCACCTCCTGACTTTTGCAGCCTGACTTCTAACAAAATTTGAGCCAAGTGTTGGAGAAACTTGAACCAACCATATTAAGTAGTAAAGGAATCAGACTTTGTCTTGCTTGACATAGATGGAAGTTGCCAAAGTGCCATGAGCAAGTACTGATACTCTATTATGTGTAGCAGACAAATTGTGTTATGCTCACTCGCACCTTTCCTGATGCCCTTGACAGATGGGCTGTGGTACAGGGCTGGCCCAGTCTGATCCAATACTAGAACAGTATCTAATTTCTGCTCTTCTAGAAGTTAGTCACAAACACTGCATTTTGTGAAAATACAAACATTACGGATTGTGTAACCACTGGCACAGTTATTTAAAGTACAAATGATGATTTAGCCCTCTTCCCCTTTCACATGCCATACATACAAGATGCTAAGCCCAGGATAAAACAGCCTGCAGTGGGCCTGATTCCTTTGTAGACAGGGGCTGATTACAAGATTTCCAAAATGCCTCTTGCCTCTCCAAAATAGATCTTAAAGGCAAAGGATGCATAGGAGGAATGGCTGCCAAGAAGGTATTATGTTTAATGGCAGTTAGGCTCTATCTATGATCCAGGTCATATCTCAGGAATTCTCAAAAGCCCATTAATGTGCTTTATTCTCAATGTATGAATGCTAAAGGAATCCTGGAAGCCTGAGATCCAGGATTACCCCACATAGTTCTGTGTTGTCACAGCAGGCTGCAGTCATGCTCCTTGCTGCTCCTTTTCTTTGGCCCGAATAACGCTGATGGAGCTTCAAAAGGAAGAGCGGAAGAAGCCTACACATAGAATATAGAATGGAAGAAGGGGAAACATGAAACCCTTCATCCCTGAACTTGATTTCTTTAATTGCTATGTTTTATATAAAGACAGAGGGACTGATACTCTTGCAGTTAAGAAGAAAGCACCTGTGACGCTTCATTATGGAAACCCAACACTGTATGAACTAAGTTTTCCCTATGACTGCAGGACTTCATGTAGAGGAGGCACCTGTTATGTTAAATCAGAAGATGAACATGTCAATACTGGACCTTAAATAATTTTGGTCTGAAGGAACTCAGCTCCATCTTTACCTTGCTAGCCACCCATTTACAGTCCCTAGCCTTGACAAGTATTCTGACTTTTCAGGAGGGGTAAGTACATCCTCAGGCACAACAAAAAGCTGTGCTTTCAAAGATCTGACAGATGTAGGTAAAAAATGGTATACAGAAGCATGCAGGGAGGCCTTTCTCAGCATGGCTCAGCGTTACAAAGCCTGTTGGACCACAGGTCCCTAGGTTGCCTTCACAGCCCTGGAATGCTGTCTGGAAGCATTCCCCTGTCATTTAGCTCATTTGGTGCATTAAAGATGCTCATTTCTAGTGCCATAAGTGAAATGTGCTGATACTGAACCCATCCTTCGTTTTATACCTGCAGGCCCCTAGCAGGCAGCCAAGAGGCTGGTGGGAAGGAGAGGACACCAGTTTTAATTTGGTTGTTTGTGACAGAAAATGGTGAGAAAAATGAAAAAGATTATACTCTAAGGACTAATACACTTACTTACATTTAACTACCTAACACCAGACAGAACCTTAAATTCCATTACTATATATGAATACCGTGTTATGGTAATTACCTGGTCAGAGTCACATACTACAAAGTAGGCATGCAGCTAGTGAAAGCTGATGTAGCTCTGGTTTCACTGATTTCATCAGTGGAGTCATACCATTTTATACTAGCTAGGGACCTATTAATCAAGAAAATCTACAACATTTAATCTAATAAAAATTGGGAAAAAAATAAAAAGTTGCATTGTTGCATTTTTTTTTCATGAAATAGTGGTCAAGCTGTCATGTCATAAAGCAACAGCAATAAAATAAAAAGTAATAAATATTTGCATGGTAGCCAAGACAGAAGCAGAACCAATGTGAAAATCTACCAATGAAATCCTATACTCACATTATTACATAGTTCAGTGTTGGAGCCAGAGAGGTTGAAGGTAAACTTATTTTCTTGCCTCTGTCTTTTCAGTCAACATTTTGGGCTACAACCTTCCCATCCCCATTGTGATTTAACCTCCTGGTAACACCTCCAGGGAGAGGGGCAGAAATTACACAATGGCTGTTTTTCTAGGGGCAGATGTGTAAATGTGAAGGGAAACAATTGAATTTTAATGACAATTTTGAGGCTCTTGAAGTTAATTTCTGGGCAGGGCAGAAATTACTGCCAGGAGCTGTGTGCTCTCCTCTCCTGCTGATGAAAGCAGGAATTATGAGTACTCAAATTTTGCAGAAATAAGTCCAAAAACATTGTGTCCTTCTCTCATACCACAAAAGGTAAGGTGAGAGAGATGTGCTTAAGCCTGACTGTATCGCCTCAGTGCCAATACAGAGAAGTTTCTACAAAACTTCAGGTGAATACTCCAGATTGACACTACGAGAGCCCTTTTCTCACTAGGTGTTTATAGCATGGTAGCATTGTTCAGGGTAAGAAGTTAATTTTTTTAGGTGCTGTACAAAACATTTAATCAGATGAAGTTCCAGCATCCAAAAGCCCTACAAAAAAGCTTGCTGAGGTTGTGCAGCAAACAATGGGATAACCTGGGGAGAAAGTGCAGCAGTGGTGGCAACAAAGACAAATACAGAGGGTTTTCCTCTGCACAGGGTAATGATAATTTTGCCAAGAAGATAGGATGTTTATTTCCATTCTAGCTATGATTGCATTGCATTACTGAAGCACTGTTCATTAATAGCTTACGAACAATGTTTATAAAGCTTAAGAAACCTTGTCATATGTAAGACAGTATGTACTGCTTAAACTATCTAAAATATAATAAATCTATTAGGTTTTGTTTGTTTGTTTGTTTGTTTTTACATAGATTTAGTAAAGCAGGGATATATATTTTTTTAAGGTCTTATTTTTGTGTCTTAGAAGATTCTGGAAGGAATAAAAAGGGTAGTCCCCAAATCTGCAGATATCTACCTGCAGATAATTAAATATAAAATAAAAGGTGCTTCAAAATAGCACCAGTCTTTTGCTGCTAGTTAGGTGGCAGAGTTTCAACCACTTCCACCAAACAAGGAGACCCGCTGCAGAGTACTGTCCTTTCAGTCTTTAGCTAGACAATCACAGCCTTCAACAGGTCAGAATAGGGATCAGGCCTTCCCCATGTCACCCTGCTCAGATTGCAGCTCCAGCCACAATAAAAGGAGAAAGACAAGAAGAAAAGGCAGACATAGCACCCGGCACTGCCTAATTGAAGAGAAAGGCTCAGGAAGGGCTGTGTGGCGCTCAGGCAGGGGCTCTGCCTCCCTTGCAGATTTGCAAGCCTGGCTACAAGCCTTGGGATCAGCTTCTGCAAGGAAAAGCGTGGAGTAACTCGCTTAGAGGAACTACCTCCCTCGCAAACACCTCTATATCACCATTCACCTTTCCCTTATGCTCTGCAGATGAGAGAGCTAAGTGCACCTCTTCTTTGGCTGAACACTTTCAGCCTGGTGTGAAGTCTGTTAGTATCTGCGTACACCAGCACAACACGAAGTGTGCATAAAATATGGACGTGATCCTGAAGCTCACTTGGGCTGAAACCTGTCTTCATTTTATTTACAGGACAACTGAAGAAACCTTAGGGAGCCTGATATTAGCAACTCTGATATCAAACCACTTTTTCTAAATTACTTTGTATACGCTACAGTAAGTTTTGTTCTGTTCTTTATTTTCTCTATTCACTCATCTCAACAAGGATAATTTTATGTATGACTTTTTGTTTTTTTTTTCCTTTTTTTTTTTTTTCTCTGCACTGTTGTATACTATAGTACAACTCATTAGAGCAGCTTTACTAGTTAGAAGACTCCACGGTAATGTTTTGCTACCATACTTCTAAGAAATAGAGCCACTAGGTCATGAACTTCTTATCCAAGTCTTTCTGAAGCCACCCTGAGAACTTCACTGATCCTGGTACCAACCCCCTGCATTCATTATGTTCACTATCAGTAAAAGAAATGTTACTGAAGCAGCCGGCTGCTCAGGAGGCCAGAGAGCAAAGGGAGAGGAATGCAGCTTCCATGCCTGCTGTTTTGTTGTGACAAAGCCAGATGCACAATAGGATACGGATTTTTGCCCAAAACATTTTTTTCACCTCTTTTGTAACAATAATGTCTCTTTTTAAGAGATTGGTATTTATTAGTATTGATTTCCAGTTGTTAGACAACTGTTGCGCTTCATTCCTACCTGTGCAGGTAGGATATTGCATTCCTAAGTTACTAAGTGTCAGTATACCACCCAGGTTTAGCATCCAGAAGCAGACTCCTTCTGTTCCACAAGTACATATTGTTTCATGAGACAACTCTTTCAGTGCAAGCCCAACAAAAGTGACCCTTCACTATTTTCCATTTTGTCTCAATTTTTCCTCTCTCATCTGTACGCTGCTGCAGAGGATGTACCACAGCAGATGCTGGTTTTGCTCCCTGCAGCCTCAGTGCAACAGATAGCTATCTAAAAGCAAATCCATCCGATTTCAGGTATTTCTGCCTGAAAATACATGAGTTATCCTTCAAGGAATTATTTGGGTATGGGAAAGACAAACAGCTCTTCTCACCCTCACACAGGTACAAGCTTTATAGACATTTAAGAAAGAGACATTACCACTAGGTGAAAAGGTGTCACAAAACTGTTGAGAAAAAAGTTGGAACCAGGCTTTAGTATTTTGTGAAGGTATCATAAGATGTATGTGCTCGATGAGGCCACATCATGTGTGTAGCAGGTGTATGCAACCTGCTTTGTAGTCCTAATTCAATCACACATATTTTGGGGATCTTGGGCTTTAGGGAGTTTCGTCTCTCTCTGTCTCTTAGTTCCCACATACGAAAATATAGATGAAATTTACTCTTTAAATGTCAATAGCATAATCACTCACAGGTTTTCCATGTCTGTTTTTTTTCTAAATGGTTTAAACTATGATGTCAAAATATAACATTTGTAAAAATTAAACATGGTTGCAGGAGTTCTAGGCTGCGGAACACAAACCTCAGTGATTACAACGGATACAGTACCAAACCTTCAGATCAAATGAAACTTCATTGTGAATCTCAGGATGTTAGCATGCCAGTGATGAACAATTTGGTCTGTATGTTCTACTGGTTCAGGAAGGATCTGTGCCAGTCCCACCCCAGTCCCTCAACTGTCTCTTTTCTGAGAAAAAACTTTTAGAGTTTTTTCAAAACTCTATTCTGAGTTTTGTTTTATAAATATTCATTGCTACCAAAAAATAATAAAAAAAAAAAGACAACATTTAAATATTTTGTCTATCGCATGTTCCTCCTCTAAAAGAATTGATGACACTTTATTTGCTAGATAATGGATGAATGAACTGAGAAATAATTCAGTCGGCAACTGACAGTGGTCATTGTCACTTATATGGGTCTAGACTGGTGATCTTTCCTTATAAAAACCAAGTTGTTCTTGAGGAAGCTGGGGTGCTGGGATTTCAATAATTTCTACATTCTACCAAGACAGACAAATTAGGATTCATAGAGTTCCTCTTTTATATGACACTTCCTTTAAAGCAAGCTTTTCTCCTTGAATATTTTTTTCCCTAGCTGTGAAACATATATATATATATGCATATATATATATCACTTATCCTTTAGACAGATATTAATACAGATTAGAAATGAAAAAAAAAAAAAAAAAAAAAAAAAAAAAAAAAGGTAGTAAAAAAAGGTAGTAATTTAATTTGTCCACTGAGTTTGTATCATCCAAGTTAGAAAGTATAAGCTGCAATTTGCTTCTCTTTTTCCTGGAATATACCGTCACCACCAACCCCAGAAGTAGCAGTGTATGTACATGTGCAGCTGCAAAATCTTTCAATTTCCATGTGTCAGTGGAAACCATAACTGGATTACACTATTTTTGCCTTATGGAAATGATTTTATCTTCCTACTAATATTAACACTTTCTGCTCATTCAAAGACATCACATGCAGAGCTCCAGGTATCTTACGAACAACTGAGGAGTCACTATGCTGTAGCCTACCAGAATACCTACCTCTTTCAACATTTTTCAAATGGACAAGATGAATAAGAGGGTGATGGGAAGAAAATTCTTCAGAGAAAATCCAGGCTCAAAACAGAAACAAGATTTCATAATTTATAATTCAGAGGTCTGCACTATTCTCATTCCTTGTTTAATGACCTACATTTTTTATTTTAAATTTCAGGCAAACTTTAGATGCCTTACTCTTTTCTCCTGAGTAAAAAAATACAAATAATTTTTTAAAAATTACAATGTTAAATAATGATATGATTTGTTCAGAAAGTGTAGACTGACAAGTATATGCAAAGAATTACTGAGATCTTTTTTTCTTTTTTTTTTTTTTTTTTTTTTTATCTACTCTAATATTTTCCTAACTGAAAGAAAATGTGTAATTTCCTCATCCCTTTATTAGTCATCATTAATGGGAGTTAAACTTTATGCCATTTCACTGGCAACTTCCCCAGCCAGGCAGCAATGTAGTAAGTTTTATTTGATACAAGTTAAAATAATAATAATAATAAAAAAAAAAAATAAAAATAAATAATTATCTTATATTTGCATGAAATCTTGAAACAGTTAAACACCAAATATCCCATTCACAGGCATGACAGCTATTTCCATGGCAATGAGGAAGAACGAGATTGAGAGAGGAGGGCAAGCTTCTTACTACAAGGTACAAAATCTAAAAATAGGAAATACAAGTACATGAAAAATTAAGGCCCCTGTAATCATAGATTTCAATTGAGAGATAGTGTTATTGTTATGTATTTCTGCACAACAAAACCAAAACCCTAGGAATTCTGAGCCTAGGAATTCTGAGCATTTCCAGAATCCAAATAGTAAGAGGAAGCTATTCAAAGTCACAAGTTTTCGTATTAACTGCAACGGAAACAGAAATAAGCCTTTAAACTTAATCAGTTACTTAAAATGAATCTATATAGAGTTATCTTTTCTCCTCTCTGTGCTTAAAGCTAGATCCATTTGTATGTTACTGATGTACGTGCTGAAAAAAATCTGCACAAGCAATAATGTACTATTCTTGCCTGAGTATTTAGAGGGAGGGAGTTTGCGTGCATTATGCCATTGCTGCATCTTAAGGTTGTGAGTCACTAAAAAAATACAGAGAAACACTTTTTGTAGCTTGAATAATTTTTTTTTTGACAAAATATAAATACCAGAAACTCATTTCCAAGTTTGTTATTACTACTCTACTAAAAGTCAGACAAATTTTGAAACATTAAATACTTAGGTGGAAACGTCACTATCACCAGCGTTTGTCGCAAACGTATTTACTGAATTCAGTTGACATCCTAAGCATGCTGTTGTACTTGCATAATGCAAAGAGCTCCAGCTCTCCCCATACATGGCGTAACAGTAAAAAGAAAAATCTAAGTTGATATTTATTCATCTATTGAATTGCAGCCAGTATCTACCACTATTTACCATGGCTAGTAGTAATTTTACACATGTAGGAAGTGCAGAAGGCCTTTCCAGTACTTGAAAGCTTGAGATTTACATTATTCTGAAGCCTTTTTTAGTTCTATTGAGTATATAATGATAGAGTAAAACACGGTCATTAAAAAAAAACAACACTTCAATTTAGTAAAGACTGAGGTAAACTAATAAAATAAAAGAAATATAATATTAAAGTTGTAACCCTCCATTCTCAAAATGATTCTTATAATTAAATGCTCTCCCTTCCTTTCTGTTAAGATCTAATTTTCTGCAGGGATGTCAAGGGGACTGCTGCTATACATTTTCTTAAAGTTACCATGACATCATCCCCAAGTGCCTATGACATGCTATTTACCTTTCTCCTCAACATAGAGCTTTTCCATTTAAGAACTGTTTAAATGAATCTTTATGCATTCACACTTACACCTAGAGGTATCTGTTTTAAAACAGTGTTCATTTTATATTTCCTCCTTTTATACCATATGCCTCTTCACTGATGCTCTTCAGATATAATATATAGTAACAAGTGCAAGTGAAATAAAAAGGGAAGCAATTTAATTTTCCTTATTTGCCTCAACTATTTTTTGACAGGCAAAGGTGATAAAAATTCCAAGGTAAAAGGTCTGGCTTGACATCTCATTTAAACAACATAGTAGTGTAGTGAACAACTAAGTAGCTTTGTCCCCTGCTCCAAAACACAAGACAACAAAAACCTAAAACATCCTTATGTATTTGCCTTCTGAAATGCAGCACAACGTTTGGGAACCTATACTTGATGGAAGAGATTCCAAGAGAAGCAGCAGAGAGTTGTTGGTTTTAATATATATAAATTCCTCATCTGTTAAAGGAAAATCTATGTACATCAGTAAAAAGTATTAAAAAGGGGAAGATTAATCAGTATGTGAATAAGTGTAACCACCGTTTCTTCAGTGGATTCTTCTGAGACAGAAATTCATTTTTCTCATGCTGCAGAACCCTTCTATTCAAATAACAGCCTGGGAACAGCGATGGGCCTCTAATCATCTTCATTACCGAAAGGCAGAGGCAACTGCTATTGATTAAACACAGCACTCTGTAAGATCCATTTCTTCCAATTAAATTTGTATTCTCTTTCTTGGATGTCTAGTTTTATTTAGTTCTGAACAAAATTTCAGACATACCTTTGTTAACTTATGTGGTGATAATTCATTTCCAGAAACTGTTCCTCTCGGTAACGCTAGCTATTACTGATTATAGTATTGCTCAAGGCAGATTCCTTGTTGTAAATGGCATTGAACATTTTACCTGGATATTGCAACAATACATTATGAGCATTGGGATATAAACACAATAGTGAGTAATGTGGCCAGCCTCTGGATTTAAGCAATAAACTAGTCGACTTGTGTGTGAAGACACACTCAGCTAGAAAATTGAGCTATCATCAAAGCATCTGATACAATGCCTGCATCTTTTTCTACTTTGCTAGTGACTGATCATTACATTCAACTGTGAACCACGGCCTGAAATAATAAAGGTCAAAGTTTTCAAGGACAGTTACTGGTTTTGAGTTCCCAGCTTAAAATACCTATAGCTGGATTTTCCAGGTGCGAGGTTCCAAGACTTATATCCCCTTAGCATGAGGAAAAAGCAAAGTCAGAACAGGGTTCATACCACCTCACATCAAAAGCCATTTCATTAAAGAATTTATCCTAGGGTTTAACACGTGTCAGAAGGACGGTATGATCTCTACTAGCATATGTACATTAAAAAATCCAGATCTAAAATATTTATTTAGTCTAGCTCAAAACTTTTCTCACCTCATTTCTCAACGTTTTGTCTGCTATTACAAAAAAAAAAAAAAAAAGCAAATTTTAGAAATTTGGCTCACTATGATAAACAATCTTAGCCTTTTTTATTTAATACAGAAGTACTGTGAAAATATTCTCTTTTTTAAAAAATACAGGATCTCTACATTTATAAAAATAATAAATTTACATTATACTGGTATAAACATTTGTGGGCATCTCTTGACTAAAGGAGAGAGAGAAAGAATTACATTAAATCGTCTTTCAGCGATTTCCAGAGTGTTATGTTCATCCATTATGTCACTGGTTACCAAACTGGGAGTGTGGCAGCGCTGTCAGAGAAGTCTGACAGAGTTCAGGACTCAAACCTGGCTTTGTCAGCAACCTGTTGTGACCTGGTCCAGCGCACCATATGAAAACTTCATTTCTCATCAGCTTTCCTAATACCAAATGCACCTCACTGAAGTGTTTTGCTACTTTCACATAATGGGGATGGGGGCTAATTCATATTTGCAAAGTGATTTCTTAGTGAAAGGAAAAATAAGTTTGTACTTCTCTCGCATTTAATTGTGTTTGTAAAGGCAGGACAAAGCTACACCATACAGTATTGAACGAGTAGGTTTTCCTTTTACTACCGACACCAAGAAGTACTATATGATCTCCCACTATCAATGCTGAGGTTGTCCTTTAAGCTGCTGCGCTGCTCCGTGAGGATATTTCGTCTGCTCTGAAGGTTAGCGCCAACTTGTTCAACTTGCGACAGCATTTTGCCATAGTCCTGTCAAGCAACCAGGAAGCACTCCGAAAAGACAGCGATTAGGCCAAACGCCTCCTGGCTTTGTGCAACTCAAACAAACGAGCACGCGTCCCGTAAAACCCGACGTTCAGAAGTCCTCCGTCGCCGTGACCTCCCGCCCCGTCTCAGTGTGGTCTGTTCCCTGACCGTCTCTGCCCCTGTACCCCAGAAAGGTCCGCACGTCCGGGGGCCGGCCGCAGGGCCGGCGGTTCCCCCGGCGCCGAGGGGTCAGGCGGCTGCGCGGGGCGGTGCCGCACCCCATGGAGCCCCCGCGGCTCCCCCGGCACCGGCATCGCCGCCGGCTCCCAGCGCCACGAACACGTCCCGCGGCCGGGTGACACCAAGCGACATCACTCGGGGACGTAGGCCCCCGGCGGAGAGCCCTGCCTGCTGTCGCTGCCCCGGCAAATTTAATTCTGGGGATTTCTGGAACTTTTTCCCCCCGCACTTCCCGCCCGCCCTCTGGAAACTTCGGGCAAAGCCGAGGAGCGGGAGGACAAAGGGCCAAAGAACAAAGAGTCCAGCCGGGAGGGAAGAGCAGGGCTCGGGCGGGACCCCAGGGTGGAAACTCTTCCCGTAAAAAGCAGGCGTACTGCTCCGTCGGCCTTCGGACAGCAGCACGGCCCTGGCCGCGGCTCTGGGGGCTCCGAGGGACCCCAGGAAGGCGGCGAGGGGGAGGCCAAGGCAAGGTGCCCTTGGCGCCCCGCCGCAGAGCTCCTGCTGGCCTCACAGCAACGTAAAACTCTCGCTAAAGTGTCGCTAAGCACGGTTTGGTGGATGCCCCCCTCCCTCTCCGTCCCCGAGCGTGATTCCTGATGTAAAACTCCCTCTCTGGCTTTAGCACGCGAACACCCCGGAGAAGCGGCAGGTGCCCCTGGTTACCTGTTGCTGCGAGGTTCTTGTTCCCCTGACCAGGGTGTGCTATTATTTTATTGCGTTTTGATTTTTTATTTTTCATACGGCGCCTCATTACTCTTCGAAAGCGATTTATCCCCGAACGACGGGGATTTTGCTCCCAAGCTCAGCGAAAGGCAGAGGCAGAGGCTGCTCGGGGAGGCTGCGGCGCCCGGCTCGCTGGGCAGTCGGGGCAACAGCAGCGACCAGCTTGCAGCTGCCCCGCGCACAGGCTCGGGGAATTTTCATTATTTTCTCGAGTAGGCATTTCATAAGGAAAGAGGTAATTGACATGGTTCTTCCCTTGAGTAATAACCAAAGGGAATCCGAACTTCACCCGAGAGACTTTAAAGAGTTTTTTTTGTTTGTTTGTTTTTTTCCATTCTTTCTTTTTTCACTTAAGCTAAAAGTGAGCTAACAGGACTTCACTTTCCCGAAGGTGAAATTTATCTAGTTCTTAATTAGGAGAGCAAAATAACCAGCGAGCACGGTACGAAACACCCACGGACGTGGACATGGGCGTGGAGCGGTCCCGAACGTAAAACCAGGGGGGCGCCCCCTGAACCAGCCCCAGACCCGCACCTCCTGACCCTCACAGCCTTCCTAGCCGCCAGAGAGGTGGGAGAAAGGGGGCGGCGGTGGGGAACGAGACAAAGTTGAGACCCCGGGGGTCGCCGCTGGGGAGCACTGGGTGCAGCTCTAACGTGTTCGCGTGAAACGCTGCTCCGGGAACGGGGGTAAAACTTCGCCCTAGCCTCTGCCCTCGGTTAACTAAAGCCAATTACTTGCTTTCATGTAAAAGGCTTCGCGTATGGTTACATGTGAGGAAATACGAGAAGCTGATGAGTCTGTCTTTGTTATGATTTAATCAAATAAATTAAAGGAGAAGGGTTAGGATACACCCAATTTTGGACTTTAAAAAAAAAAAAAAAAAAAAGAGGGAGAGAAAAAAAAAATGAATTAGTTTTCAGGGGCGCTCTCTGTCCAAACATTTTTCTGGTGTACAGAGCAACGTCAGGCTCGCTGAGTCCACTCAGCTCATTGCTGCTGGTTGTTTGGGCTTTCTCTTTTCCTCTTAATGGAACACCTTTCATAAGCGATTGGAATTTCGGGGGGGGGGGGGGGGGGGAAGGGTGAGTAGGGGCCAAAACAAGTTGGGGGTGGGGCAGAATTTTGCGTTTCAAGCAATTTAGCAGGCAGCAATTCTGCTTACAGCAGAAAAGTAGGTGTATACTTGAAAACATCCTCCACCGGGGTGTCCTACTTTAGCAATTCTAATTAAAACAGGGTTTAAAAGATGCAAAGAAAGAGCAAGCTTCCTGCCTTATTTCCAGTGGGTGTGGGGGATGTCGTCAGGCACAAAATGCCTAGCTTGTTCTAACGTGCACCTTCGTTTAAAAAAAAAAAATAATAATAAAAATAAAGCTTGTCATCTGATTTCAACTAATGTATTTTTAACTGGATTTCTTTCCTCTGCTTTGTGTGATCTAATACCTACCGTGTAGCCCTGGCCCACTTTCAGCCCTGCGGGTGCCCTGTATTATGTGTGTCTGAAAGAAAAGGGAAGTCTTCCATCCAACCCTCTTGTGCCCTATACTTGTGCCTGGGAATTGAATTGTGGCCAGCCCTGGGATCAGCAGAGCACGGCTCCTATCCCTCTCCTCGCTGCCTGAGCCAAGAGGAACCGGGACTTGGTGAGCCTGGCTGTGACCACCCGGCACCTTGAATCAATAACGCGGCCAGTTTCCTGACGCTTCTTTTCCGCGGCTCCTTCTTGAAAGGGAGAGGCTTTACTGCCACCTATAAATAGCCCCGGATCCGAGGCACTTTTTCTCCAGGAAGCAGCCAGGTTCCAGCCGAGGGAGAGGCAGTTCTGGGGCGTTTCGCCAGGGTCGGCCCGAAACGGGGGGCCTCCGGGGACCCGCACCCCGCGCCGCGCCGGTTGCCTCTGAACTTTGTTCCCAGGCACGGCGGGGAGAGGGGCGAATACTCACCCTGCTCTTTGGATTTCCAGGTGCAACTCCGGCTCTCCCTCTTCTTTGTGTATAAACGAGCAAAGGTTACAACCCGGGAACACGCCGCGATGATGCCCCAGCTAACCCCGGCCCCGGGAATTTAACGCCGCGCTGACCCGCTCCGAGCCGGGGGCCGGCTCAGCAACGCGCCTCTCCGCGCTGCTAGCGGCTCGCTCCGCACCCCGCTTCCGAGGGATCTCCGAGCCCGGTGCAGGCTGTGTTCCCCCTCCCTCAACCCTTTCCGAGCCCGCTGTGAGGTTTCTAAAAGGCGCACGCCGCTGCGGGGCTCGCCCGCTGTGCCACGCGTGGGGAAAGGGCAGGGAAGGAAGGAGCGGGGCCGCGGCGAGCCCACGGGAGCTGCGAGCCCACGCGTGGGGACGGGAGCGGGGCCACGGCCAGCCCAGCCCGCCGCTCGCTGCCGCCTGCGCGTGGGGTTCAGGGGCTCTCCACTGCCCGAACGCCAGGCGCCGAGCCCCCGTCCCCACGTCCTTCTCGCTCCCTTTTCATTTTTTTCCCCCCTTTATTTCTTTTTTTCTTTTCTGTTTTTTCCCCTTTTTAATCCCCCCAAGTGGGTCCTGCTGCATACAGCTCGTTAGCCGCGCTACTACTGGGGTTATTGTCTGGGGGACTGAGCGCTCCCGGAAAAGAAAAGCGGAGGAAGAGGGAGGGATGTAACCTCCGTTATCTTTCTGGTAGTAATTCCCAGCCGGCTCGGGCTCGGGGGACAAGGCGATCGCTTAACAAACCCTCCTCCTCCTCCTCTCCCTCCACCACTTCCTTCCTCTGCTCCGGCACATTTTCTCCCCCGCGCTCGCCCCCACGCTTCATTCCTCCTCGTGGGGAGGAATAAGCCGTGCGAACTCAAACTAAAAGGAAAAGGAAAAAAAAAAAGAAAAAAAGGAAGAAAAAAAAAAAAAAAAAGAAAAGGCGGGTGGGAGGGAGACTGGACGGGGAAAAAAAAAAATAAGAAAGGGGAGGGAGGAAGAAAAGGACAGAAAGTGTCTGTGCCTGATCGTTGACCATCTGTGCAAAAGGTGATCGTTGTTAGGTACTCACATGGCTGGTGGCAGAGCGGCTCTTAGCAATTAATAAATCTCTCAGCTTGAGATCTTCTTTCCTTTTGATTGTAGCGCTCTCTGCGTGTCTCCCTCTCGCTCGCGCGCACCAAGCCGCTCGGATGCTTCGGGACCGGCCACTTTGTGAGGGGAACAACACGGGAGGGTTTGTATTACTCCAGGTTCGTGTGTGTAGCCTATAAATAGCGAACTTTTTGATGGAATCAGCTAACAAATGAGAGGAGAAGGCGTAATTTTGCGCAGGGAGCCCCCCTTTCTCGTTGCAAGATTAAAACCCCCCAGGCAGCAGACAGAGCTGAAGTTGTGGGTGTGTAGGAAGAAATTTGACTTTACCGTGATGGTGCGCGAGGTTCTGGTTTGTTTGTTTATTTGGGGGGCTTGCTTTGGTTTTTCCCCCTACAACCCCTATGTTACACGCTCCCTCCCCGCCTTCCCAACAGGGGCAGGGGCTGACCCGGATTAGCACCAACTTTAACTCCAGGTTGGAAACACGGTGCGTTTGTGGCTTTTTTTTTTTTTTTTTTTTTTTTTTTAGGGTGGTGGAGGGTGAAGAGGGGCTCCCCGCCAGGTCGGGTGTAAGCGAGGGAGGCGGCAGGCAGCCTTCCCTGAACGTGCCTTCACTTTCAAAGCAAGGGCGGGGGGGAGATAGGAAGGAGGCAGATTGGGATTATTGGGGTGGGAGGAGGATTTGGGACGGAAGAGAGGGGTGAAGAGTTTGTCTGCAGCTTTGGGTCAGCCACTTGCAAGAAAGCCCCGAAAACACTCCGCCTGGGAGTTACCCACTCCACGCCACGCGTGGGCTCCTGGCCGGGACAGAGCCAGATTTGGGGTGTTTTTTTTTTTTGGGGGGAGGGGGGGTGCTCCGAGGGCAGCCTCTGCCCTGGCCCTTCGGGGACGGGCCCCGGCCCCCTCGCTGCGGTACGGCTCCCACGCGGAACGCCCCACGGGCCGTTGGATGTGCTGGGGGGACTGGGAGGGGACGCGCAGCCCAACCTGCGGAGGGGGCACCCGCGCGGCGTGGGGCAGGCGCACGGGGACACGCGTGGGGGCGCGCACCCCCCCCCGGCGCCCCTCAGCCTCGTCTCGCCGTGGCTGTCCCCGCGCGGTTCCAATCTCACGGCTCATAAACCGGCAGCCGGGGGGCTCATCATTCACCTGCCGCAGCCTACCGGGCGGGGGAAAAAAAGGAAAAATAAAATAAAATAAATAAAAAAACCCTATCACGCTGCGAGAAACGGCCAGAAGCGGGCAGGCGGAGAGCGGCGCACCCGCGGCCGCCCCGCTGTGCGTGGGCTCCTCATCACCCCGCACCGCCCCGCACCACCGCTGCCTGGCGAGGCCGAGGAAAAGCCGCGGTGGGGCTTAAACCGGGAGCGGGGACAATGCTGCGAAGGGAAAGAATAAAACCTGGGAGCCGAGGGCGGCCCTCCCGCATCTTTTATTTATTTATCCCCCCTACCCCACCGTAAATAGCGCCGGGAATTATTTTGTCCTGCGCTCGGATCTAACAGATTCCCCTCCCGGCTGCCGAGCACCAGTTCCGCGGCGCCCAAGGGGACGTGTTACGGGGAACCGGGGGTCGGGGGGTTTGGGGGCGTTCTGTGCGGGCAGGGCGCCCCTAGAAACGCCGCAGCCGCTGCTGAAGTTCCCCTAAAAGCGGCCGAGAGCCCGGCCTGAGCCATACGGGAATGGCAGCACGCTGACAGCTCAGTGGTTTTTTTTTTTTTTTTTTTTTTTTTTTCCTTTAAGAACCGGGATGTGAAAAAGTTTAGACCACGAGGTAATTATCAGAAGCAATATAGCGAGTTTTACGCCGAGACCCACTTCGCAATTTCACACCGAGGAGCAAAACACGCCGGCGAAATCTCGGGTCGTGCCCGACAATGGAGTGGTGTTCTCCGGCTGTTTAATATACATGGGGTGGGAAATGAGGGGAAAACACAGCCGGCACTTGTAGTGCCAAAGGAAAAAAAGAAATCAAATTACTGCATAATATTTTGGGGGCTATTTTGCAAGGCGCTCTTCAAAAGCAGACCCGTATTTAATTATAGCTCTAATGATTTTTCCGTGCGGCCGCTAGTTAATAGCAGGGAGAAAATGGGGTTTCTACTGAGTTTTTAAATTCTGATATCTTCCAAAAAAATAAAAATAAAGGTGGGGAGGGGTGTTCCCTTATGTGTTAATCGCACATCTGGGGCTGCAAGTGACCGATCCGGACCAACTTTTAATTAACACGTTGACCTGCCAGAGAAGAAAACTTGAAAAAAATGTTACATGTGCACCAAGAGCCTTGCTCGCACTTCGGGAGCAAGGCTCTCCCCTTCTGTTTTTTATACTAATTTTTTGAGGGGTGATGTCCCGAGGGAAGCGGCTGGGCACGAAGGTGCTCCGGCAGCCCGGGGCCGCCGCTCCCCGCGGGGGCTGCGAGGAGAGGCCGGGGATGCTCAGCAAGGGGGGGTGCTGTGCAGGGGGTGCAAAACAGCCCCATGCGGGTGGCTGTCCTCTCCACTCCTGCCTCGCTAAACCTTTATATTTGTCCTTTTTTTCTTTCCCCCCCTTATTTTTTTCTTGCATTCCAGCCCAGGTTTCGGGCAGGTTAGATGCTTGCCCCACGTGCCAGCCCCCAAGCAGAGAGACTGGAGTATGTTACCACGGAGTTAAAGTCCAACTCCTCTGCAGGTAATAATTAAAGAGCTTCTTTCTAAATCTCTTTCCCCTCCGCAGAAATACCAAGGCTTTCTTTCGCAATAGATTATATTGATCGCACACACAGGCACGCTCTTCACCCAGCTGCTGCTGATGGCAAGCGATCTGGTCTCCCTTCCCTCAACACACTTCCCTGAACCTTCCTTTAATTTTTCTAGCTGGAAAGTCTAGGCTGCATTTCTACAAATGCTTCAAAGCGGCCCCCCCCCCCCCCCCCAGGAAGCTCCAAATGCCAAAGGGGACTGACAGTCACTCAGCTGCACTCATCCAGGCCACGGCCATGCCTTTGATTTTCGCCCCGTATTTATATCGTGGGCGAGTTTAAAAATAAAAGACATACGGGACACAAAGTGACTGCCATCAGCAGGCGAATATCTCTGTCAAGCGGGAAGGCCTCCAACTTTTCCTAGCAGCGACATTTTCCAAAGAAAACCTTCAGCCTCGTCCCAGCAGCCAGACTGAAAGTTTTAGGGGCTCTCAGTTACTTGAGATCATAAATTAATCTGCCAAAGAAGTGTGGCACACACCTGATATCAAGGGAGGGTTAAGAGCTGCCCAGTTCCAGCTGGTCCTGCGTTTGATTTACTTCGGGCTGTTAAGATGTATGCTGTGGTGTTTTGATAAGAAAAAAAAAAAAAAAGAGTCAGCAGTTTGTTTTGGCAGTTCCTTTCTTTTTTTTTTTTTTTTTTAATACCTTTTTTCCCTTTTCCTTTTTACACCCTTCTCTGAAGATAGAGAAGGTTAAGCTAAGGCTGCAGGTTAAGCTAAGGAGCTGGTTTTTGCTCTTGGGGTGTTTTTTAGCAGAGGCTCTTGGTCTGCACGGGCTGTTAACACGTAACAGCATTTCTTACCCTCTGGAGCAAGTCAGACAGTGGCCTAAGCTTTCGTGCAGCTCCTCTACCTCATGCCTTCATCACTGCTCGCCCCGGGCAGGGCACAAGGAGCACCCAGAAAGGCAGTGCCCGGGACACAGCTCGCCATGTGGGTGAGCTGCTCAGCCTCGGCAGCACCCTACTGCAGCCCGACATCTCCAGCCTCCTCTGCCACAGGGCCTTGCTGCCACGCTGCATCAGGCCCCTCAGAAGTGAGCTGAGTACAGATGCACTCCTGCAAGCTGCAGGGCTGAGTGTGGGAGGGGGGCTTGTTCTTAGCTGAATGAATCTGTTACGCACTGGTCACCCTCACGCCTGCTCTGCCCTCTCCTAAAGTCCCTCCAGACTTCCAGTCAGAGTCCAGGAGAGTTAGACAACACCAAAGGGATGTTGTCTCTGGTGCATGTGTCTGTGTCACCTGAAGATCCCAGTAACCCTGCAGAGCAGAGGCACACTACACCGGCAGCACACCTCAGAGGCGGCTGCAGTGGTGCCGAAATGGGGGACGCAGAATCAGGCCAGGAGTTTTGGATCCTATCCCTGATTTTTTTTCTCCTTTCTTCCTGTTTTAGTTTCTCTGCCTGTAAAATAGGGAAGTAATAGCTACTGACCCTATTGCCTTTCCACGAGGCAATTACTGTTTGAAAAAAAATCAGAAACCCTCAGAGGACATAATCTGTGACAATTGTCAGCGGTGGATGCACTGCCATTGCTGCATTGTGCTTGGCTAACGTTTCCCAGCATAGACCATATTTTCTGTTGCATGTAGCTTTAGAAAAAAACATCATCACTTAGACTGAAAACTGATATGCTGACTGTCTGTACCGGGATGATTATTTTGAAAATACCTGCCAAAACAGTTTGTCCATTTCCAAGAACAAGGTTATGGAAAAATAAACAGTTTTGCTCATACTAAAAAAATGGAAACTTTTTCCTTTGAAATACTCTGCTGCCCTCAGGCTTTGAAGCACAGACTCAGAATGTGACCTTTTTCATTTAAAAAGCTCCTTTCCCTCTCTCAAAAAATTATCCAAATATGGCTAACTTGCAAATACACATTTTTTATTTTTATTTTTTATTTTATTTATTTATTTTTATTTTTTTAATGAGCACACTCTCAGTCATGGTTTCTTTTATTCTATCAGAAAAAAAAAAAAATAAATTGTTAAAGATTGGTCCTAACTGAGGACAGAAGCTTAAGGATACTGTGGTAAAGCTAGATTTCCACATTAATCCCTACCTCCAAATTTCCCTGTGAGCCTGAGCTTTGGCACAGGATCTAAGAGGTAGGAATCCTATCTCCTCTAAGCTCCAAATGATTTGAAGGTTGCATCAAGAAGAAAGGTCTCTGCACAGATACGGCGGGGAGAAAAATCCACCCTGTGACAGAGCAGGCAACAGAGGCAGCCAAGCAGCCCAGAGAGAAAAAGTGGGACTGGTGTTTAGAGGCAGGAGCCTGGGACTGATTAGGTAAGGAGACACAGAGGTTGTGTGGAAAAAGCAGAGAAAGCGTTCAGTTGAGGAGCCTGGAGGGGAGAAAAGGGACTGGCAGGGCAAGGATAACAAAACCATCTAATGTTGTCAGCCAAGAGCAAGGATACGTAATTACAGGATGTCCAGAATAGCTGGGCTGAATTTTATTTGAAACATAGTAAAATCGTGAAAGTCAAAATGTTTTATCTCAGTGTTATTAGCTGATGCATTTCAATTCAGTTCAGCATTAATGCTTGTTGTTTTGAATAGAAGCTGTTTTCTGGTGCTGGAAAGAATTAAACGACCTTCAAGAGAAGTATTTCTGAGCCTATTCAAAATATTTTTTTTTTTTTATTTATATTTTTTTTTGTGTATGTCTGTGAGTGACCACCAAGCTAGTGGAACACGTTACACGTTCATCACTAGCTGTAACACCAGGCACTCGGGTGTTAAGGCAGTGACTAACCCGAGGGTTTCAGAGCACCTTCATTTGCTTTCCCTGCACAAGTCCACACAGAGTTTATTCTACCAGTTTCCTAAAACACAAATGGAGGCTTGCAGGATACATGTCCTCTGGGGGCGAGTCACAGCTTTCTAGTTTTTATTCACAAAATCTCTGTCTACTTCATCTCAGTATTGGGTGCTGTTCGCAGAGAAGGCAGACTGTTACTAGAAGAGAAAGCAAGGCCTCATGGCAATGTGATAGCTGAATTTGGCTCAACAAGTTTGAATCCATTCCCATTTCACCTCAAATCTTCTGTAATGTGGGGAAAGTCACCTCAAAAAGTAATGAGGAGATGATATTTTCATATTATGAGGGCCCACCATGAAATTTTGGGGTCTGATTTGCTCAAGTGAATCCCTCACTACTTCAGACAAAATCCACAGGACTGTACATTAACTGTGCCAAGGGATGCAGAATGCCAAACGGGCTGAAAAAACGAGTAATTGGCATCTCTAATTGGATACTCTATATTACCGTTTTCCTACTACTTTGTACTGTTTTAACATGTCTGTAATGCTCTTTTAGATGAGTGTTTGTATGTGTAAAATCTTATATGACTATGCAAGACTTATTCCCTACTTAATACATTGCTATTCTTTTTAATTTCATTTGAAGTATAGGTTTGTATATCTTGATTTTTGATTCTTTATAGATTTTATTTCCTTGGTTTTTTACTTCATTCAGACCCCTGGCAAATTTAAGGGTTATTTGTGATATCTCATTTGACTTAATAAATAAATATTTATTTATTTATATTTTACTTTCTAGGGAGTCATCTGCTTCAGAAAGGTAGCAGATTGATAATTTTATTATTTCAGCTCATCTGCTGATCAGGTTCAACACAAGTAACTTTTCTGTCTTACTAAAGTTAAGCATAATAGTGAAAGAGTGATTGAACTGAGAAGTTCAACTACCCTGTGCCTTGTTTTGCTCAATTAGCACATATTTAATTGCTTATTTATTTGATAACACTGGCATCTATCCACTGGGAACGGGACTAAAATCTTCACATGATTTCAAGTGGGTGGATGAACCATTAACAACGTAGCTTGCTCTGCGGAGGGCTGGATTTGCACAGTCCAAATT
Source organism: Nettapus auritus (assembly GCA_011076525.1). Taxonomy (NCBI): domain Eukaryota; kingdom Metazoa; phylum Chordata; class Aves; order Anseriformes; family Anatidae; genus Nettapus; species Nettapus auritus. The sequence goes on from CM021767.1 coordinate 19,793,028, forward strand.
ACTCAAACTTTTAGAATTGTGTTTTCTGTATTACAGCATGGTGAGGTTCCAGAATCACTCTCCTTGCAGTCATAAAAGCTAGGAAGTGCAATCACCTGGCATGTGGTCCTGACCTCAGTCTGAGGATCCTTGGCCTAGAGTCAAGCAGTCGCTGCAGTCACCGAAACAACCAAATTAACTGTCTGCTTAGCCATGGATAAAAATTCATCCACTGATCCAAGACAGTAAGTGAGACAATAATTTGCTACTCTTACTTTGCTTCACAGCAGATCCTCATTTAGAATAAAGCTGCAGTTCAGCATCAGTTTTTATGCCCAGAAATAATCATGATGGCATTGTAAAATTGTACCTGTAATAACTTGAAGAAATGGGATAAATAAATGCAAATGTAAAATGAGAAAACGGATCCAGTTCTTAGTAATGCACAGACTGTATGACAGCAGAGTATAAAGATAGCTTCAGGAGTCCTGATGCAATCAGCAGCCACCATTATTTTGAGTAGTAACTCATAACAAAGTGCCATTTCCTCTGAGTAAGGACCTCTTCAACATCACTTTTACCACCACAGCCTAACTCTCTGCTTCTCTAGCAAACCACAGACTTGACTGAAACGCTACAGAGTAAATTGCTTAATGCTTTCTAGAGACATCAAATGTGTGAAGTACCTAGTGCATAAAAGAAGTGACAGCTGATTTCCAAACCAAGCAAAACAAGACTGACCTAGCTGGTCAGTCTAGGGAACAGAGCCTCTCTCTCTCTCTATATATATATATATATAAACATATATATTTTTCAGCATTGTTATTAGATGTTGCATTTGTAATTAGTAAGAAAGCAATATAAGCTTCAAAGTCCATCATTTTTATACTATCATACAAGACAGAACAACTAGTGCAGTCTCAGTTATGCAATGCAAGGATGGCCATCTGCTGCTGAGGAACTGATTTTGACCCAGATAACAGTAAGTGTTTGTGTATCACAGACAGAAGCTCATAGTGTGACATCTGCACCTCCATTGAACAACATTAATAAAAACTCAACACCTTAACAAAAAATAACTTCCAGACATAGTATGACTCATATTGATACAGTATATTAACTTCTATGTTTATATACCCTACATTATCAGTCTCTTTGCAGAGCTAAATTCCCCTCACCATGGCCAATAATAATAAAAAAAAAAAAAGAGAAAGAAAAAAAAAAGATACTTTCGTCAGTGTATCTGACCAAGTCAAAGATCTGATATTCTTGTCAATATATTGCTTGTGATGATCCCACCCCTGAGGTGACTATATCTCAATCACAAATGGAAAGATCACCATGTAAAACTACGTACCCACTTTGACGTACAGTAATCTGACTATATCTCCATGTATCTTGGAAGGCTCCGAAACAACAGTAGGGGTTATGGTAAATCATTTGAGTATAAGGTTAACACTCATTGCAATAGCATTGCAATATTTCATAGGTACATGTGCAAAGGCAAAGGTTTTATTCATAAATATGCTGATGATATAATTGCCTTGGACCCTCCCAGCATAAATTTAGAGAGAGAGGAGTGAAATAAAAGATGACTCTAATTTTCTGTCTATGAGGATGCCTCTTGCCACCAGCACTGGCTGGTCCATCTTTGTCACACTCGGCGTTACAGAACTCCCCACTCACTCACCCGTATCACCACCAGAGAGAAGGTGAAAGGCAGAGCTGTCTAAGGAAGTAAATTTAAGATGATTAAGATAGTCTGGACTTGCCGTATGGCCTCAGTAGTTCACTCATGAAGGCTTGCAAAGGCAGAAATGGCAATTAGGCACCCAGTCTAACTTGTGCAAGCAAAGGGCAACCTTCTTAAAGGCAGAGCACCTGTCTCTCACTGAGTTCAAACTGTCATGAAGAGCTACAGTGTTTAAACTACTTTCACGGGGTGAGGATTTTCCTATTTTTTTTTTTTTTTTTTGATCACAGTTACTCCACATTTATGTGAATGAGAAGTGTATGCAGGCTTAGTTGTGACACTTCAGCAGAGAAGAGGAAAGTGCTTGAGATCTGGCAGCTAAAATGTGTGACTCAGTTTAGCTCTCCCTCCAAATATTAGAATTGCATTTAAACTAAGTATCCACGATAAAATGTTCTGACAACAAGAAAAGTGGAAATTCTGGAAATTTTGAAAATTGGAAATACTTGAATGCTTGCTGTCAAATGGAAACTACTGTAAAAGCAGTCGCTGCATGCTTTCAGTGTGATAGACGTACCAATGTTCTATCTTATACAGCATGAATGGGCCAGGACAACAGCAAGTAGAAAGCTCAATAAGCTTCCATCTTCTGCTTAGACAAAATGAGATAATGATGAAGAAGGCAAAATATATAGAACTACATATGAGGATGAGGCTCATGTACATATACATAGATGAGGCTGAAGATGAAACAGTCCCATAAATAATGGTGCTGAGATGAATAAAAATAGAAACTACTTCCCAGACACCATACAAATCTTCAGCACTGTCCTACATTAATGATTTACCCATATGTTATGAGAACCTGAAAAGTATGTTTTTTCTCTCAATGACTATACACTTATTTCAATACACCTTACTAATAAAATAACATACCTTTGCTATTAGTTTCATCAAAATGCAGGGGAACTTTGCCTAAGTACTGAGAACTGTATACTTCACACTAGAGTTTTAATATAAAAAGCTGAGGGAGAGTATTTAAAAAAAATCTAAAATGAATTAAACTCTTGTTTTATTTAGTGGAAGAGTAAAGATCTATAATATATGTGTTTAACTAGAGTCATAAATGTACCAACATTCTTAAATGTACTAATATTTTTAAACATATGAGTGAATCAAGTAATGGGCTGGAACAAAGCATACTATTAGCAATGCTGCAGTCAGAGTCAATTTGAAGTTAAGCAGACAATTAAATTTAAACACAGAAAAATAGATTTTTAGCTCAATAAATTTACCCCAAAGACTTTTTTTTTTTTTTTTTTTTTTACTGTTTAGTAGTGGTCCTTTGTGGTATGAGAGATACACTTATTAATCTGAAAGTGCAAAGGAACCTCTCTTTCTTCAGAAACAACGTATTGCCTGCATATTTATATTTTCCCCACCCTTCGTTTAGAAACTATTATTTATCTTGAGACAGGCGGATATCAAACCCTACTTTTTCTTCAGTTTAGAACCTATTGGCAATCACTCAGACATGTCTGTACCATAGACAAAAAGAGATTGAGACCTTTCATACTGTGCTTGGCTCCTTGTGTGGAGATGTTACATCCCATAAGCTCTGCAGGTGGTTAGGCTGCCAGGGCTGGCTTCCCTGAGCTCCGCTCCTTAGATACAGACTTGTCTTCTCCTAAAGAGAACTTGGAGCACGTCTCATATCTTAGATGACCTGACTTGTCATCTGGAGCAATCTCTTTACTCACAGTTGTTGATTCCTCATCTGTACATCTGAGGCACTGACTGTGCCATCTATTTAAAGAGTTTATTTATTAATTTTATTCATTTATTTTAACAGAAACAATTTGCTTGCTGGCTAAACATTCTCTGTACTTTGGACATCAACATCCAAAATAAATCAAGACTGACCATTTTCCTTCACAAGACATTCCATCTTTTTCCCCTGCCAAAAAGAAATCTCGTCTAGTTGAATAGGCAATACCATGCTGGATCATACAAATGGTCCACCTGCACTAGTGTACCATGGTCTGCATGGTACTGGCCAGAATCAGACACCTGGGAAAAATGCTGAAACTACACCATAAGGAAGTGGAAATTATCTCCTGGTAGACTTACTCTGATTTCTAAGATTCAAACGATGCCTCTTACTTCAGTCAGGGGAAAAGCTTATTGTCTTTTACTTAATGTTGGATCAGGACATTAATATGCCATATTAATATGAAGTTCCTCAGAAAAGCACGTTTATAGTGTCAGCATCAATTTCAAAGAAGCCTAGACTTTTAAGGCTGTGTAAGCACAATGGCAGGTTTCTCCTTCTGCTCATTTGTTCTTCCATATTAAACAACAACTTCAAATACCAACAATTGACAAGGTGAATTTTACATTCACCTACACCAAATGCATTTTAGAATAATAAATGTTAGAATTGTATTAGCATTAATGGAAAACATTTTGTTTCCGAACTCTGTCATTTTAGTCAGCAAAGGAATTGAGAAGATGACACGATCAGTAGGTAGGAAAAATATCTGTGGAGCTGCTACTCACTATTACTGTTAAATGAACATGATACTTATGGAATAGATAAGGAATTTTCTGATCTTGCACTTCAAGACTTAGAACACGCAAATACCTCTGAGAGTACCATTAATTTCATTGGATCTTGAATGTTGACAAGATAAACCAGAGCTAAAAAGGCTAAATCTTCTGCTTGTGGATAGCTCAAACACTTGATGTCTCTTGCTTAGGGCCCATGGCTAATTTTTAACAATGTGGGGACAAGCCAGTGACCCTGGGCTCTTGTTTAGGAATGTCTGACCACTCACCAGTCCCAGTTGCTACAGAACAGTCACTGTATTGGAATGTACTGGCGTTTAAAATGTACCCAGTTCAAACTTCTGTGTTCTTAGCAGGATATGAGCAATATTGCTGCTTTGGAGTGAAAGCACATTGAGCGGTCTGAAAAGTCTGAAAAAGTTAAGAAAAGCTCAAGGAAGAATTAAATGGGTTCCATTTGAAATTTTGTATTAGCTTTATGAAACTATAATGAAATGAAGATGGAACACTTAGACTGAATGCAGTAAAATGGTGACGTTAGCTTAAAATAACGAGAAAAAATATATAACTAAATCATATGTATATTATACATATAAATTATATAAAGTAAATAAATAAATTGGAACAGACATTGTAGAAATATGATTAAGACCCTGTGCAACTAGTAATACAATTGAAAAAAGAGAGATACTTATTCTGATGTTATATGTTCTGATGATATGTGAGTGTAGGAATTTATAATTAAAACAAATCCCATTTGCTAAATATTTACAACTTTATCATACCAGGACCATAAAGCTGTATTATCCTGGATAATTTATTGTGTGTTTTTTGTTTTCTCCTTCTGTATACATGCCTAAATCATGAGGAGAAAATGAGAGCGCTAGCAAAATCCAAACACTTTATTTAAAACAAAAAGTGTAATTGTTCAGAAATAGGCTATTGACTTTCACTGGGTTAAACAGCTCATGTAGTGATTAGGCTTGAAGCTATAATTGTTCTTGTCACCCAAACTCTGCTCAATCAATATCTTTTTATCATATACATTTTTAATCACATATTAATAAACAAGAAGGTGTGATTTATTGATGGCTGGATTAGTTTATTGACCAACTCAACAACTCTATGTATGGTTTCTGAACACAGAAACAAGGTCAATGTGTAAAGATGAGGAATAGTACATTCACCATCTTTAATATACTTCATTCCAGCCATCTACTTCCTTTCTTAAAGTGATGCAATCCATACAGCTTCTTCATTAAAAAAAAAATCATATTTGAAACAACCTCACTGTTAAAGTACATTTGAGTTTTAGGATCTATAAACTATGAAGTCCTCTAATTTAACATAATATTGTCACCTTGACACCAAACTGTTACTTTTTAAACCTTTGAGAAATCAATGTTTCAGATAGCTGTAGATTCTTCTAAAATATTAATTACATATGGTTTTGAAAGTTTTTATATTTTCAGATTCTCTTAACAAACTCTGTTCATCCTCCTCATCAGTTCTTTCAGTTTTTCCCTCTGTGAATTGCTACTGCAAGCATTCCTTTCCAATAATTCAGTTTTGGAATGATGGATTCTAAAACAACTGTACAACATCAACAATTAAGAAAATAATAGAACATGTCAGTATCTGTGTGTATTCTTTCCTGTCAGACAATAACTGTGCATAGGAATTCCCATTTCCTTTTTTAGAATTATTTTTTCAAAAGGATGGAAAGTGTTCAACAGCAACTCCATTTGTACAGAATACTGTTTTGTAATAGGAAAGTATTCAACCGAAAATATTCTGATGATTTTGTCTATCAAATACTCACATGATATCCTAAAAACAAGTTATTTGATAAAACATCTGACTGCAGCATGCACAGAAGTGCACATCAGCCAGACACAAGGATGAAGTGTGTTTCCAACCTGAAGTTCATAGTCGCTAAACCCATCCAAAAACTCTTCTTCTTAAGGTATGAGACTAAAATAGGTCAAAATGTTATTTACTGCAGTATCATATATTTACTGCTGGTGCAACTTGAGGCCATTTCCCCTTGTGTTATCACTTGATGACATCTCTTTTCCCATCCAAGAACTGGGTTTTGTCTTTCCCTCCTAAGTACAGCATAATCAGCTTTGTTTTCCAGGGAGATTCATCCATGTACTATCTGACAGAATTCCTGTTCTTTCTAGGTCCTTTTATGATACTGTCTGGATTCATGCTGTTTTTCTGGGAAGAGAGAAAAAATATCTCAGTTCAATCCAAAAGTGCTCTTCTGTGCCTCTGACTCTGTTTAAAAGATGTACCACTTTTGTTTTCTTTTGCAAGTGTTACTGTATAATCATCGGGCTGCTGAAGGGAAACATTTAAGATCCATATACACTAACGTGAAGATGCCTAGTGAAATGATGAAGAGAAAATTGCTAGCATAAAACAAAAAGCAATGCAGAAATGCTCCCATACCAAGTGCAGGGTAAAATCCCACAGATGACTAACATACTGGCAAAACCATTCATATTCACATGAATGTTATCCCTGTAAAAGTGCCAAGTGCACCAAGATGTTGTGTAGAAGTTCTGGTCATGTAAGGTAAAGCTTCCCGGAGGCACCCTTTAATTGGTCTAATTTTCCTTGCCAAACACCATCAACGTTCTAGATGTTCAGGCCAGGTCTTGTCACTTTTATTATTTCATCACTTTTTGGATTACCTACTCTCAGCAAAAATGCTCTCAAACATATTTGCTGCCTCTATGTTTCTCTCCCCCTTGCATGCATATATACAAACACACCTCCTTCCATAAGAGCCTTACTGAATCCTTAAAAAATAAAGAAAGGAAAATAATGAATCTGGAATTACTGTTCAACCCCATAAGGTAAATGGCTGTCCGGATACTTTTTCATTTCAAGGGCAGGCAAAGGAAATCTTCCCAGCACATTAGAAACAGAGTCCCATCTTTTTCTTTTCCATTTCCAGCCTTCCTGGGGAAAAACAAATGCACACAAAAAACAAATTCCAAGAGAAAGAAAAAAACAGAACACAACACAACAATGCAAGCTGTGCTCCATACATTGCTCCTTACTCCCTGTGTAGATATGTAGGAAGTATATGGAGTTAGGTTAGCACAAGCATTTCTGGGAAAGTTATTAAAGGGAAGGCAACTGCTCAAGTCAGTTGACGAAATGACTGAGACAAGTACTGCACTCAATGAATAGGCTGTTTTCCATAGTAGTAATACACAAAATCTTGCCAGCGTGGGATGACTCACAACAAATAGGTGGGTTTGACTCTTGGCTCTGACATTGACTTATTACATGGCCTTAGGCAAATCCCGAAACATTTGTTTTTACTTCTCCATTTATGTGATTTGGATAATACTTATATACCTGAAGGGGATATTTTAAGATACAGTATGTCTAAGATACTACAAAGATTTTAAATGCTATAACATAGCTACGCCTCATTAACAACGTCAGGCTAAAATAAACACTGGGATGATTTAGGTAATGTGGTACATGTTCCTGGAACTGAGAACTTCACTGAACAAAGAGCAAAATCTTCAAAGAGTCAGAAGTAAAGGAAGGTACAGACCATTGCAAAGCTGAAGTACTTTAAGGGTGGATGAATTTACAGGGAAGGAAAAACAAGTTTGTTTAATAGGGAAAAGTTCAGTCTTCATTAATTATTTAAGTGGTTAGGCAGAAAAGCAACACACACTCAGGAGTGGGGGAAGAAAACAAAAACTATAGGCCTCAGTTCTCCATGCGTATTGAAGCCAGAGAGGATTTTGCCAGGGTGAGACCTGACAGTTTGTTTTTGTTGCCTATACAGTATGAAAATACTAGTACCAAAAGAGATCCCCTCCACGTGAATCTTCTTCTCCTATTAGGAAGGGGAGATACCTTCACTGAAACAGTAAAAAGTGCTCTGCAGAGCTCTCCAGGACTTCATCAAGCAAAAAGGATGGCACTTACCCTGGTGAATTTCCCAGCAGGGGAGAAGGCCAAGCTCAGTGGCAGAAGGGTTGGAAACTCTGCGTAAAGAGAAGGGCCCCAGCAAAGTCGCTGGATAGAGATCCCATGGTATGTTAACTGCATTGAACTGATGCTGTCAGGAGGTAGGAGCAATGCTTGCTGCACAGACTGAAGTGGGGGGCCACAGACACCTGCCTAGGGAGTGTGGGCCTGTCACCAGTGTCCTTAAATACTACTCATAACAGAAGGAATGCATCTCTGGGCTAACCCAGAGAGAGGCAACTCCAGCCCACAGCATATCAGATAGGACAATACAACAGCATTACAACTTCTGAGGTTTACTTGCCTTTTTTTTTTTTTTTTTTTTTTTTTTTTTTTTGTCTTCTCTAAGCTATTTTTCCACACTTAGGACCTTAGTTAAAAACTGTACTTTTAAAGAATGGTGAAGGGAAGCCTGGTAGCATAGAGAATGGTATAAAAGTACGTGAAATTTGTATAGTGCTATAAAGGTAGGCGGGAGAAGCTCAAGCTGAGTGAGCATGAAGAGAAGAAGCTGAAGCGGATGTTGCTAAAGTGAGGGAGGATGGAAGAAGAGAGACTTATCTTCAGCAGTGGTCAGTGGCAGGGAATGGGTAAAACAACAACAGTAAACTTTCAAATACCAAGAAGTGAGATGTGAGATAGTGCCAAGATCTACTTTTTAATTAGATGTTATTCTTCTAGTATTTCAGTAAACCTGCAAAAACAAGTTGAGTGGCTTGACCTTGAGTGGGTTGTGATCTAGACAGGACCACCAGCTGCTGGAGATAAACTTTGGTCCTTTTTACTGGTTTGGCAGGAAAGGACTAGGAGTCTGCCCAGTCTCCAGCCCAGCTCAGGTTAGCTTCACATGAAGAAGACCCTGACTGTGATCTCTGAGACTGCTCAGCACTACAAAACTGAGTGCTGTCTGTGGAGAGATCTGGGAGATTTGCCTCCAAAGAATAGCTTTAGTCCTAGACAAAGCACTCTCGTGGACCCATTCAAAGAGTGCAATATGTACAAATGGGGCAGGCTTGAGTTGCTTCACATCACACATTGACATCAAGGTAATTTTGAAGTTGCCAGTATACGCTACTCCTTGGTAGATGTTACTGAATGGAGCAGCTCCTGTACTTCAGATGCTACAACTATTTATCTGTCATATTTACCACTTACGACTACTCTAAATGTAGGCACTGACTCTAGAATGCAGTTCAAGAACCTAACATATTTCTGGATACAGAACAGTTTCCTGTACCAGAAATCAGTTTACAAACTGAAAATTGTTAAGTACTTCATTGATAGACATCGTTTGAGAGACACAAAATCAAATTCATACTAAACTAACAAAGCTGATACATTTTTACTACATCTGCAGAACGCAGAACACTTTGCTTTCAAGAAAAATTGAATAAATCACAGAGCTTTCTTAAGGAGACTTCTCCCCTTGTCTTCAGAAAGTCCTTAATGTGACATCTGTCCCTGCAGTGTCACCTCTTTTAAAATTAACAAATGCATGACATATAATACAAGATTTATAAATTAAAGAAACCCACCCCTTTTAAGTAATATTCTTTAAATCTCGGTTTCTGACAGTCCTCCTATTTGCTCAGTAACTGTAATAGGCGTATTTTTCAGAAAATAGTGAATAAAAACTGACAAGCCATCGGGAGAATCTGAATGCATAATTGATAGGGGCATAAATTAATATGATTAGGCCTTTATTGGGTGCCACTGCTGCCAAACCTACAAAAGGGGCATGGAATAAAACATGGCTATGTTCTCAGGGCTGATAGACATCAATATGTAATGCATATTATCTCAAGCCTTCTCATGTAGTCTGCTTATGACAGCACTCAACCTAATTGAAATTTTTATCTTTCTGTTGCATACAGACAGTTTTGACTAGCTGCTTCCAGGGAAAAGAGAGAAATCCAAATGACCCAAATGAAGGTTTCTCTGTAGAGGTATATACCGTTCTTGCAAATCACTTTAAAATGGCTTTCTACTTTCTGGTTTTCTAAAGCCATCTTCAGAAAGCAGCATGAAAGACATCCCAGGACTTGGTTTGCCTTTTAACTAAGCTAACAGTGCATTTCCCTAAAAGAAATAAAATAATCTGGAGATTTCTTCATAAAAATCAATATACTGTATGCTCACTTCAGCCGAGGCTTCATTTTGCTACAGTTCTTCATGCTGCACACACATGTAGTTTAGGAAGAAATAGTTTTCCTATTCATTATGCATTTTTTTTTTAACACTATCCCCTTCCTGACCTGTGAGGAAAAAGTAAAAAAATGAAGAATAGTTTCTTGAGCTGACATTCATAATCTCTGTCCAAAAAAGGTTGGTCAGCTGACACAACATCTATTTCATCTAGATAGTACATTTATTTTATTTTTTTTTCCTTTACAGTTCTTTTTAACTATGAATTCACACATTCACATACTGTGAAATGAAATGCCATTCCAAAAATATGGTATTTGTCAGTTATAAAATGTTTCAAACATTTCCTTTAAGCGAGAATTTAATGCATATACACTTTTCCTAAAGGGTTTTTGCTTTGACAAGCCAAAGCTAATTAAGAAGTTCCACATTTAATGTTTTGCTCCTTATTGAAAAGTTCTGTACTGCAGGAGTGTTCCTGAGAATGCATGCTGCCATTAACTAAATATTTTTATTACAACAGTGCTGGATGTTGTACAAATAAGATAAGGAGTCAGTTTCTGCTCTGTTGTTTGCAGTCTAGAATGGGATTATCTCTGGAGTAAGACACATTTAACCTGTAAAAATCAACACAGAAGGTACGGAAACAGGTCTAACACCTCATTTTGGCTTTACTGAAACTCACTTCCTAAGATAAAGGAAATAAATCCTAAAAATATATTTTTTAATTTAAATTTAATATAAAATGTATTTTATTTTTTATTTCTGGAATATATTTAAAAGCCCATGCATTTCGTTTGATAAATACAAATCACGTTATTCATTATTTTTATGTTGTAACATGAAGACAAAGACAAGATAGCTACAAGATGACTTTCTTCTCTTAATGGCCAATTTTTCACTCTTCTAACTCATCACTACATCATCATAAACTGTAGGGCATCCATAAATATGAAGAGGCCACATGTTTTGTAGATTAAAGAATGACACATGGACTTTGGCAAGATCCACATTCCTGCACCTATTATGTCAAGTAATTTATTTATTTCAGAGGCTATAAAGCATTTCTACATTCATTTTATATCTGCTACCGGTAGTTGCAAGTTAAAGAAATCAAACAAATTGTATAATTCACTTTACATTTCAGTATTACATACATTTATGGGACACCTAGTGAGAGTTTGGACCTGGGGAATGGACAATGAGAACTCATGAACCTTCCCTCAAATACCTTGGGAAATTCCAAGTCATCTTTTGCCCAACTATGAATTTGGCATATAAATGAAGTTGTAATGAAACACTCCTAGAAACCTACTCCTGCATGGTTTTGGTGCTATTCATTCTTACTTTGGTGCTTGTTTGAAAAGGTATCCATGTGAACCCTTGTTCATCAAGGACCTGGAGATGATTTGAGGCAGTAGAGATTTAAGGTTTGGAGCCCTAAATTGTTTTACTGATTTTATTCTGTGTAGCTTTTATTTATTTATTTATTTATTGTGTGTTATGTAGGAATCATAGAAACACAGGCTTGGAAAGGACCTACAGGGAATGCCAATATTTACAACTTACTGCCTATAAAGAGAGAATAAACTGAATAACGATCTTCAACACCCAGTAAACCCACTGGTTAGAAAATGGAATCTCTTCAATGGATTGCTTCTGGACTTGTCTCTTACTTAGAATGATATTTAATCCCTGAAAGGTTTCTCTCTTTAGAGTACAGCTTAGATTTGTAACTACTTTGGGAGGTTCTGAAGAGAGGAGTTACCTTCTTGGCTCAGAAAGACTTAGTGATATGTGATTCAATTTGAGTGTCTTGCAAGACTGATAGAAGAATGATATCACAATAGCACCAAGGACAATAGCTTAAGGTGAATTTCAAGGGATTGTCTTACAAATAATTTCATGTATTAATGGGTATTTTCCAGCTGATATGCTCTTTCTCAGGGGTCTGAACATACAACAATTCTTCTAGTGCTACAGCTGGAGGCTCAAGATAGTGCTGTCTTAGATACCTGGAGGAACAGGTATATGGAACAGGTATATATTGATGCAATAGCATGAATAGACAAGGTGAACTCATTACTTTAGTAGCTCTGGCCCAGGTTCTGTTATGCTGAGTAACATACGACACAGAAGCCTACAGAAGTCAATATGAATAATGGTTTCAAAACATAGCTTTGGGTTAAAAAGGGTTATTCTAATCCAACCACAGGGTACATTTAGAAGTCTCTCTACACAATGCAACTCCAAAATTCAAATTACAAGAGCTTACTTGAGTCTGTGAACAAAACTAGCACTGACATGTGAAATAGATATCATGGCTTGCCTGTAGCTTGTCGAGTAAGAGGTCTGATCCTGCAGCCCAATTGGGTGCTGCCCAGAACTTGAAAGTTGTTTTGGTCAGATAGGTCCTAGGGTCAAGATGATGCCAACCTGAGCACTAATATTAAAATGACCTCCCTTAAACAAATGGAAGGTGGTTAGGAATTTCACAGAAAAGTGATTGTGGTGGGGGCTAGCTACTTTCTTTGCATAGAATTATGTAGATTCCTTGTAACTTTCACAGTAGTTTGTTTGTCTGTGATGAACAATCAAGGCTTTATTCAACAGACAAACTTCATTAATTACTCATGAGAAAACCAAGACACATCATGGCATAATTTTGGTGCCTGTGGGCCACGCTTTTTTGCTGCACTACATACTTTATTACATGCCATACTCCTCACTGAGCCAAAACAGATTTGAACTGTCTTACAGAGGATGCAATAGATTAACCTACCTTTGAAAGACAGAATTTACCTGGAGATATTTCCCATGTAGCACAATATTTAACCTCTCTATTAGGGACTGAACACTGCTGAAAATGCTTAATAACACGTTAGGCTTTGCATTATTGGCCTTAAAACCAGTCCGTGGATATAGGCCCAAGAAATAATATTTCATATAGGGCAGGAAAAGAGAGAAACTCACATTATTTCATAGGCAAAAAGTGAATGACTACAAATAAACTAAAAGCAGTATCTTCAGTTTTACCATACAAAATCACAAGTATTAATGAGCTCATAGTATCTTTGCCTGGTAGAGATGAGCTAGTATCCCTGCTTGCAGAGAGCAGAACTGAGACCCAGGAAACAAGCAATACATTTCTATGGAGGTGAATGGCACCTGAGGACTTCAAATCTATCTCTATTTTTGAGGTCTATTCCTCCCCCACAAAGTATTAGTGTGAGTTCAAACAGGGTTTCTAAGCAGAGGCTGCAGAAGTTCCAGCCCTAAACATCCACCAAACCACCTTGTAGAGTATTGACAGAACAAAAGCACAAATCTAAGTAACTAAGGCTCTTCAGGAGGCTAGAACTTGCCTAAAGTTAGCAAAGTAAATCCTGTATGAGGTGTTAATATTCCCTCCCCTCACCACAAAGCCCTTTGAGGAATTTCAACATTGTGACATTTTCAAATTGCCAAACTGAAATACTTTACATGTTAGTAAAATGCACTGTGCCGACCACGTTTTAACAAAGATCATTTATCACCTCTGGAAAGTTGCTGAGTTTTGACTTTTGACTTTGTGCTATCCCATTCATCCTTGTTTCAAATAATGTAATTCTAACATTGTATTGATATTCTTTTAGATTTTTTTCCCCCTTCTTTTCCATTTAGAACTGGTTTCTACATACACTTGATGCAACTAAGTTTTATTATTTGTCTCCTTATGGAAGAATGCAGAAGACGTGCTCAGCTATATTGATCTCTGAGGAAATGTGGATGAGGTAGATAATGTGAAACCTTTTTGTCATTACTAACAGTTATATAGGTTGTGGAAACTTTCAGTGTTTGGCTGACTAGATAAGTTGATGCACTCACATTTATTTGATTGGAGAAGTATGGGGAGTAAACTTCGTCACCCAGTTTCTGTAATGGAATTGATCTTTTGTGTATTAACACTTTTCTATTACAGGAAAGGAATTGATGATTATTAGAGTAGAAACACCCTTTTCTTTCTGCTAGACTATTTGGGAGACCAGTCTTAAAGAAAAGGGAAGAAACCTAAACAAGTTAAGAGGGGAAAATGATAGTGCACAAGGCAAAGTGCTAAACTTTTCCACCTATAACCTTCAGAAACTGAAGGAGAAAGACATTACTGCTCTTGACTTTATTAGCTCCCCGCATCTCTCCCATCTGTGACAGACCTATCCCCTGCTTTCCATGGTCTGGGGGAGGTGCAAGTGGCAGGTACTTGTTAGGTTTTTGTTCAGTTGCAGAAGCAAAGATTGGTTCTTAGCTTGCCTCTGCTAGCTGGAATACCAGGTGGAAAGTTACTAATGTTTATAAACAACTTGTATACGAGCTTGCCTAAAAGGTGAATGAGTAAAAACTGAATGAGGCCCTTTCCAGTGGAAAACGATCACTTAATTGATATATATATATATATATTTCCATTCCAGTTCCTCTCTAATTGCTCAACATCTAATCTCAGCCACTTTCTCTGAATTTTCAGAATGCATTCAACATCTGCTTGACTGCAGACACTGAGACACATAGATACAAACCTCTGCAAGTGAGTCCAAACCACAGAGTCTTAATTCTGGATCCAGGCTGTACTTCCTCTCATCATAAAGAAATCTTTCTTCATCACTCACTCCCTCCTCACATGTTACTGCTTTCTTGTCTGAGCCCATTCATCCCTCTGCTTTGGGGAGACACTGAATAATCAAATTAAGAGATTTTTCTTTTTCAAAATGTATGTTTTTGTTGATCTGTTTTACAGTATGAGCACAAAGAGCAGCTGGACTGGCTTCAGTGAGGCAGAGTATCTTGGCAGCTGGGAACAGGGATAATGTAAAATACCATTGCTGTGACAACGTGGTCAATTCATGACATAGGATTACTGCTGTACCCAGTCCATGTAGGTAAAAATTAGAAAGACAATATTGCTGCCACCTTCACCTGTTGGCTTTGAGGACCAGCTCTAACTAGAATCCAGCTGTCAGAGACAGCCTTTCAGCTGTAGACAAAAGCAAAATTGCATCCTCAGTCCTACCTGGCAGGCTTTACAGCTGAGACCCAGCAAACCATCGTTACTGGACAAAGCTCTCCTTCTTGTGAATATATGGGCATGGGACTGATATGCTTGCTCTTGGCATAACGCCTTTTCAGCCATAATCTCCCTTCCTGCTCCCCTGCACCCCTAAATGCATTTAATTTAATGATTTCTCCCATTTTTTCTTTCTCCTCAGTCCTTCAAGCTGGTGAGCTGGCACAAATATCATGAGATTAATATATATATATATATATATATATTTTAAACATCAGCTTTCCCCGTGTGTTAAAATATAAATCCATTAGGTTCACATCCATATGGTCAGTCTTTCCAAGTTGGTTCCTGACTGACCCACAATACAATTCCTGATAATGATTAGCATAAAGCTCATCAAACCACAATAACTCCTGCACAGACTATAGGCTATGTCTTGTCCTTTGTGACCCCTTACACATTTCAGCTTTACGTATAAGTTTAGACTAGCACTTTTTTTTAATCCATTCTTATTTTAAACAAAACAAATCTCTGCCATGATTGTTCAAATTGGAAGATACAAGCACACAAGATGTCAGGTAAAATTTAAAATGAACAAGTTGTGCAAACAGGCAAAGTAATACACGGTAAACAAGAGACACAGATCAGAAAACCTGGCATAGAGGCACAGGCTTTAATTAGCTGTACCAATTTATGTTGTCCAAGAATATGGCCTGATTCTTAAGAAAATGTTTTGGATGTGTTAGAAAAATTGGCTGTATAAATTATAGCTGCCCTTATGACACTTTAACTTGAACGACCAGTACTTTTTTTCAGTCAACTACAATAGGTCTCACTGTCCTTGGAAGAATTACAGAGGTAATATTTTTTAATATGGATGAGCAGCTCTTGAACAATTTCTCCAATGTATTAAGCATGAACAAGCTTTTCTTCAACATCAGGTGTGCACGTCTTCTTTTTGCATTCATTTTTCTTCAACACACATATTTATTGTGGCCATTACAGGGAAGGAAACTTCCCTTCCAATAAATGTTTGTCTTCTCCTCTATCCCTTTTATGGGAACACTACAAACAGATGGAATGATCTTGTTTTATACATTTATTTTATTTATTTATATTATCAAAGAGAATATTCACTATTGTTAAAGTATATTGCTATGAATTCTTTGTAGCTCACAAATGAAGTTGCAGGCAAAAATGAAGACTAAGATAGATATTCCACTACAGACTCGATTTTGCAGATCCCTATTGACAAGAAATCTCACTAGTTTAAAGGGAGCTTATAGTACTCACAAAATTGCAAGCTGAGCTAAAACACAAAAGTAGAAAATGTTTGGGGGCCTTGAAATATCCTCTACTGACAGCTGGACATAAAGGGTTTGTAAACTGATGGATAAAGATGTAAATATCTTCCCCCTGGACTCGGCTCTGGTGAGGCCACACCTCAAATATGTGTTCAGTTTTGGGCCCCTCAGTACAAGAAGGGCATTGAAGCCCTGGAGCGTATCCAAAGAAGGGCTACGAAGCTGGTGAAGGGCCTGGAGCACAAGTCCTGTGAGGAGTGGCTGAGGCAACTGGGGTTGTTTGGTCTGGAGAGGAGGAGGCTCAGGGGAAACCTCATTGCGCTCTACAACTGCCTGAAAGGAAGGTGGGGGGAGCTGGGAACTGGCCTCTTCTCCCAGGTAACTGGGCCTAGAGGGAATGGCCTGAAGTTTCACCAGGGGAGGTTTAGGTTGGAAATGAGGAGACATTTCGTCTCAGAACAAGCAGTCAGGCATTGGAACGGGTTGCCCAGGGAGGTGGTGGAGTCACTGTCCCTGAGGGTGTTCAAGGAAAGGTTGGACGTGGTGCTTAGGCACATGGTTTATGGGTGATGCTGGTAATAGGGGGGATGGTTGGACCAGATGATCTTGGAGGTCTTTTCCAACCTTAATGATTCTATGATTCTACAAGAATGATATTAACAGCATGACTAGTACAGATAGATACATATTATGTCAAACTCTGTATCTTAAATTCTTTACTTTCACAAAGAAAATTGCCACCTGTTGAGGATTAAAAATAGAATATTCTTAATCTTTAATGCTAAGGATTTCATCTTTTCATCATCAATCTATTGCCAAAGCAGAGTTCCCCCCTGCCCCTCCCTCCATGTTTTACTAATTTTTTAGTATATATTACCTTGTAGTCGTATCTTTTCCTTAGGTGAAATACTGGTTACTTTTACAGAAGAGCCTACCAAAGATTTACAGAAAAAAAGACAAATGTGCATCCTTAAGCGGAAATATATATATATTTATACCACACACATCCTGAAGAAAATTATATTTTTAAAATTTTATTTCTACCACCTCCTTCAAAGAAAAAGGTAGTCTGAACTTAATCCTGCTGTTTTTCTGAAGTTCAGAAGTAAAGTCTAGCAATATAAGACATACAGAAAGACTTTGCTAGCCTACACAAAGTAGCATATTGAAAGGAAATGCCTTCATTTGCTTGGCTAAATTCTCATTTTAATTATTTGAGACTCCAAACTTCCTTTTCCTTTAAGTGGTATTCCTTAAAGTATGTCTTCTCAGCTCAAGTGTCAGATCAATTAATTTTTTCTTTGTTTGCTCTAGAGGAGACTTCTTTTATTACAAGAAAAGAAAAAAAAAGTACATATGCGATAGTAACTTTAATTATTGAAGGTTTTTGACACCACCGATGAAAACGCTTCCTACAAAGTCAGCTTTGAGCATAGCCAGTGACAATACTGTGAAGGTCAGTGTTCAGATTAACTTGCTCACTGTAAAAACATATGGCAGATTTTTGTACTAATAGAAACAGTAGTGTGTGAACTGATTTAAAAAGTGAAAAACATATCCAGAATAATTAGAAGCCTCTGACACTAAGCAACTAAACAAGCTTCCTTGGGAAACAGAAACTTAAAACTGATGTCCTTGTCTGTTTCATCTAATCTAAGGTGACTTTGATTCCAAGGAACATTTTTTTTAATTAAGTTCATTTGAGAGACATTTGTCTGGCAGAATTCAGATAGATAGAAATAGAACCCTGGTATCTTCCCTAAAATTAAGCACATTGCACACCAACATCCTGATTTTTCTCCCCTCTCAGGATGTAAATCAGGGAGCCTTCATGGAAATCAGTAAGAATTAAGCCCAAGAGCTTTCAGTGGATGACGGAATTAATTTTTGGCTGGCAGACTCTTATGAAAACTGATTTGTATTTTTCAAAAATCAGCTTAATGACAAGTAAGCCCTCATACACCAGACACTGGATTGTATGGGGAACTGGGCAGTTCTTCGCACCAGAGAAAAAGAAAAAATATGCTTTGATATTGTGACCATCATGTATGTACTCAAGGCTGATAAAGATGATGAGTAAAAATAAGCATGAGACTTTCTTAAGACAGCTGACAATATACTGAAAGGAACAGAAGTTTTGGAGAAGAAATTAAATACTCTTGGGGAATAAAATAATCTCCCTCCTCAGTTTTATACATATTATACACAAGCACACACAGAGGGAGAGAGAGAGAGAGAGAGAGAGAGAGAGAATGTAGTGTTAGATGATGAAAGAGAAGCCAATGGATATTCTTTGAAAGAGAGATTCTGGAAACCATTTACTGAAACACAGAGAAGCCTTTTTAAGAGAATCCTTCTCTCCTTCCTCCATTTGTCTGCTGCCTTCCAATCAAGTCTTTTGAAAGACCACTGTTTCGGATAAAACACAGTTGCTCAAATGTTTCCCTTCAAGATGAAATCCCAAACTAGATTACACTAAATAAATAAAATCCATCAATTAGTTGTCTAAAATCAAAACAAAATGAAATAACAGGAATCTAGACATTATTTTAAATAAACAATAAGAAAAAAAACGGATGTCCTATAACTTGGTCACTTGTCATACATCTAGTTGATGGCATGGAACAGAATGCTGTGGAGTGAAGCCTCATATTTTACATGTCCAGGTGACTCAGCACAGTTTACTATTATGTGGCCAAAAACATAGCATAAGGAACAAATAGCAGCTGAGGATGAAAAATAAACAAAAAAATTCACTCTCCCTTAAGCAGTAATAATTGGATTTGGGGCTCTCTCAGCATGAATCAGCATTTATGGTGTCTTGCCCATGGACCAGATGCTGTAGGACTTTGGAGGAGTTTGGAATTGTCCAGATAATAGCAGCAAATGGCTGTTAAGGGAAGAACCAAGACAGAGACAGGGGAGAAAGGCAATGCTTTCACCAAAGTCCACTTCACAGTGTGAAGGGCTGGTGAGATCTAAGCCATCATTTGCATTGTTTGAAATGGATGGAGATAACACATATCCTCTGGAGAGTTTATGGGTGGGTGGGTGGGTAAAAAAATTAAGTACTTGCCTAATTTTTTATTTATGTAAAAAAAAAAGGCAAATCAGCTTTGATTTAACATAATATGGTTGAATTAATTATTTCAAGAAGTGGAAGCATATATTACCTCCTATGTTGTATTAGCTCCCTTAAACAGGTCACCCACTATTTGAACCACCGCATCATTTCAAGAAATTCTATGTTTTTCTACAGCTGTAGGACAGCTTGGCATACTAATTCTGCTATGTGGCAAACCAAGAGAGTCCAAAATGCCACAGAATATTTTGTTCCATAAGAAAAAGTAAGAAAGACATGGTAAAAAAATATAATAATAATAATAATTTCACAATCCATATAATTCCTTCCAGTAACCCATAATTTTTTTCAAGTCTTCAGTGAATTGTGTATCTTTAGGAGAGCTCAGGTCTGGTGAATTAATACTTTGTAACACTGTATGATTGTGTGAAGACTTTCAAAACCCTTGTGAAAGCTGCAAACGAGCAGCAGAGTTACTGGTGTCTTTGTTGATGACATCTGTATTTTAAAGAACATTAACATTTACATCAGATCAACAAAGATGTCCAACAACAAATGAAGGATAATGATATAGAATAAGTGAGAAACATTAGGGAACAGACAACTGCTGTAGAGGAGTTGAGA
Source organism: Nettapus auritus (assembly GCA_011076525.1). Classification (NCBI taxonomy): domain Eukaryota; kingdom Metazoa; phylum Chordata; class Aves; order Anseriformes; family Anatidae; genus Nettapus; species Nettapus auritus. The sequence goes on from CM021767.1 coordinate 19,813,469, forward strand.
AATACAGTATCCAATATATCATAACCAACAAAGTTAAACTAACGAGATTTAGTAATCAACAGCTTCTCAGTGACACTTCTTATTTTGCCTGCTATATAGAGGACATATACAAGACCTTATTTCAGTCCTGTCTTTACTTCAGATTGATTTGATCAGTCTTTCACTGTGATGGTGAGCAGCAGAACTCTGGAAATTTTCTAGCAAAATGCTGTTCATTTTGAACTGGAAAGTGAGATGCTTCCACAGTCAGAAATGTTCATGGTGTTCTACAAACATTACAGCTAACATTTTAACTGGAAAAGATTTAAAGTTCCCAAATGGCTGAGGAGTGAATGAACAACCCTCTTTCTCCTTCAGATGTAGCTTTGCTATTTAGTCACCACTCACAGTTTATGTACCACATATTTTCTGGAACATGCCAGACCCTGCTCAGACCTCTTGGCTAAAATGGTTGAGTGCCGTAACTACCGATTATTAGCCCAGCTAATCTACAGTGTGTGTGTATATATATATATACATATATATATATATATATATGTATATATATGTTGTTGTAATAAATATTTCAACAGACAGATGTGTAAGATAGAGGAGACACTTTCAGCAGCCTGTGCAAAAAAAAAAAAAAAGCCATTTATATGCACTAACATATGTACGTACAAATATAATAGAACAGCTCTGAAAAATCAAATCGAGAGAAACTCCAAAACAGCCAGAAGTATCTGTAGCCAGAGCACTACCTAAGACACTACATGCCCATGGGTTTTCCCTCATCATAATCCACACGAAGACCAATGCAAGAAGATGATGAATTACAGGATCAGCAAGAAGATAGGGTAGTACATAAAGACATAAAACAGCTGGACCCAAAACCCAATGGTTGGACAAAGTCTGTCTGCTGGGTTAAAAAAGGAGGAGGAATGGGATACAGGGAAGGAGGAAATCTCCTTCAGCTTGGAAATAAAGCCTCTGTCTCCACACCAATAGGGTGTTCAGCAGTTCGTCAGTACTAACAGCCCAACTGCTTTTTCTTCTGGTATGTGCATTCACAATGAGAAGTTAAAGGTTTTATTAAATGCCTAAATAATTTGGTTGCAGAAATTAAATGTAATTAACAGTCATCACTTGGCATTTAAAATCATTCAGCAATTAAAAGTCATCACTCATGCATTTTCAAAGTTCCCTCCTTAAATTAAAAGAAAAAAAAAAATTAATCTTCAGAGGAAGCGTTAGAATCTTATTTTAATTTTTCTTGAATAAATCTTGTCTGGAACAGCTTTCAGAAAGTGATGACTTAGCAGTTATGATTTAATCAACAGCCATTTGAAATGAATATTTCAAAACTTCTCATTCTACAAGCAACATGAGTATCTCAGGAGAAAAAAGCATGGAATCCTCTGAAATTATGAAAATTTGAACACAGTCCATATTTTTTAATGTCGTATTATAATTTGCTCTGTGCTGACCCATTTGCTACGGTACCATTGGCCAAGAATCACTTTGCAGACTCCGCTAACAGACACAGCCTGTGATGGAAGCTGGGAGAAGGAAGAAAAGGCATGTTTAATCACAAGAGTATCAGCTCCAGTTGGGGTTTATACAGCCCAGAATTAAAGGACTGGAAAACTTATAAAAAATGAATGGATGGGAAGAAATAGATGCAAAAAGAGCCAGGACTACAAAAGAGCCCATGGATGAGAACAGCTTAACACACATTTGATGAGTGCTGGTGGAAGAAGGCAGCAGTAAGACATCACCCAGAGCAAGGGCAGCTGTCTGTGCTCAGGCACACAGCACAGAGCGGCAGCAAAGGGACCCATCATAGCAGAGCCAATGGAATTGGACTCAAAAATATCATAGAATGAGTTTTTTTTTTTTTAAAAAAAGTTTATGTGAATGTGTCACAGGATAAAGCTGTATTCTTTTGTTACAATTTTCCGCTCTGTCCCTGCCCTAGAGAAGCTTTTCATTAATTGGCTGCCTGCAGGACTGACTTTGGAAACAGATATACCCCCAGTACCTATGAGCCTTACTCAAAGGGAAACATCACTCATTGCCTTTCTCTCCTGTAAGGAAATGCAAGACAGTGAAACAGATACACAGACGATGCTCATTTACCCTAATTTCTTTTTTAAATTATTATTAATTTTTATACCCTCTATTAATCGCTAACTTAAATTTGAAGAACATGGTTGGTAATTTCTACCAGGAATGTTTTAATATATTTTATTCACTGTTTTGCCCTTTGACTATTCAAAGAATGTACTGGGATCTTCTCTATATTTGAATTAATGCATTTCTCTGTTCAGCTTGAAATGCTGATTTCTTGCTTACCTCTATAAAGAGAAGCCAGAATTATCTTTACTTCTCTTATCTCACATTGGTGACACAAACTGTTCCTACCCACTAACAAGACCAGAGCGTACAAACAAGTTTTATTTAAAAAAAATGCTTATCCTACCTACTTGGGAACTTGGAAAGGAAATTGGTAAAAATAATCCATCCTGGTGAAAATTTGACTACATGTTTAATAAATTCAAAATAATTTAATTAGATTTCTTAATCAAAATTAACCTTGAGAAACCAGAAAAATAGCTCAGCTTAGTTTTCACCAGACAGTGTTATACTTAAATTGTTAGCAAGAGACAATACTACCAGGAAAACTAAAATTCAGTCATTCAGTCCACTTTCCAGACAGACTCAAGATTTCTCTCGAAGTTGTACCAGTCGTACATTGTGCAAGATTTTGTTTTTTTGCTAACTGTTCTTAAAAAGAGACTGAAAACAAGGGATGTGAAGTGTGGGTAACTCTTTTTGTGTGCTTTTTTCTCCTTGCTTAGAGACTCACAGGATGACTACAACTGTACAGTCACATCATTAGGTCACCACAAAATTTTAAGAAGTCTAGCAGTTCCCCTCCTCCTCTCTCTATTTCCCCCATCCTTCTACTCCCCAAGCAGCATACCATTAATTGCACTTGCCACTTACTGATTTTTTAAGTCTTGTCTAGAGAATTGTCATTTATAGTCTGCAATTCAAGACCATTATTCCCTTTGCAAAAGAATCAACTATATTGAACGGGAAAACCCACCCTATAACTATTTATTAATATAGTTTTAAAGGAATTCTCAGTTTTTTGTTGCTAACTGCTCACTTGGGTTGAAATGTGATGCACTTGTTGGCAGTGTTGCCCCAGAGGGACTGCAGTGAGACAGACTTACTCAAGCTTCACTTGAACACAGAAATGAAAATCAATAAACAATTTGAACTTCTCAGAAGAGAATTTTTCTCCTCTAATGAATATACAAGCTTGGTTACAGCTTAATTTAAAGATTGAATTTAGTGTGTGTGTTTTCCCTGCACCAGGAGCATGACAAACACAAGCTTCAAGTGACATGTCCCAAAGGGAGACTTATTGTTAAAAAAAAAAAAAAAAAAAAAAAAAAATCCCCACCCCGTGACAGTGAGCTACTCTAAGAACATGGAAACTCACAGGCAATTGCAAAATAGATCTTCTCTGTAGGTGGCTGCACAACCCCCTGAACTTTTAGTTTCTGGTGGGGCAAGTTTTTTAAAGCACGTATTTTTATGTGTTTTTATAAGACTGCAGATAGGGTCAGGTGATAGTGTAGACGTACAGTTGTAAACTCTGTAGTAACTGCAAGATGTCTGAATGCAGGATAAATGTATTTGTGTTTTGTAAGCTAGTTTCTCAAAAACACAATCTTATGTATTTATGTCTTTTGCTTTCAGTATTGGAACATGTTAATAACGTCATTTCTGTAGCAATTAATTCATTAAACAAAGAAAAATGGCTGTGGGATCATGGTTTCCAAAATAAGATTCACTTGCAACATTCCTGGTAAACTGCTTTTGCTGTCTGACGGTGCATCTTGGCAAAGCCATCAGTTGAAATGTACAAAAGTAATTGTGTACATTTTATTCTTTGTCTCATTGAGAAATAGGCTTGAATTGGAAACTTTGATCTCTTCTGTGCAAAATGGAAATCAGATAAACCAGCTTTTATATAAAAGTGCAAAACATCTAAATCATGTAATAAAACACGATTTATTTCAAAAACAGTCCTAGAAATACTGTATTCTGAAAAAAAAAGTGAGAATGTAAATATACTGAAATAACCAAACTGGTAGAAATCTGTACTTTCAGGTACCTAGGTCCAATTCCTTAACATCCTTAGGATACATCGTAAGGTTGTTTACCATTGTACAGGAGATGCAAGAGTCTCAATTCATTGTACAGGATAAAAAGCTGGATCAACATGCACTGCTGCATCCTTTGCTAAAAGAACTCTCATCATCAATTGTTAACCTTACATACAGTTGAGAATGAATTTGATTATTTCTGTAGCATGCTATCAACATGGATAATAGGTAGCTTGGTGTTCCAAACCAAACCAGTTAGAGGCCCTTTTTTTTTTTTTTTCAGTAAAGAAAATCCTAGATGTCTTCAGCCCCTGAACTCTTTTTCATGTTTGTAATCTTTACACCCCACTCAAAGGGATCTCTAAAGCTTTTCATTTAAACTACAATTATTCTTTTGTCTACTGGGAACCCAGTGCAAAGATGATGTCCTGTGTGCAAGAAGCAAGCAAGCTGAATATTAATTAATGAACACTACTTAATATGCAGAAGAAGAGGAGCAACAATCAGTTGTGAGCCCTACATATTAACTGGTAGATCATTGTTATTCTGGGAGGCATCATAAGGCCAAATGCAGGTTACAACTAGTTTAGAAAATCTCTTTAATTAAGAAACATGAAAGTTTAAGTCTCTCATTATAAATATCTTATTGTGACTATAAAAGACATCATTAAACGGTGTGATAGTATAGCACTTTTAATACATTCTGAGGTGATGAATTGGACTCAGGCTATTAATCTGTTTGGAGTGGGATTCAATAAACACTGAAAACACTGAGTTTTCACTGTTTTCTCCTACAACACAAGGAGACCACTTTTTAAAGATTTAGGAATGCATAAACAAACAAATCTACCCAAAACACCTCTCCCCAGGTAGGTGAGTCAGGAGTTTCACACAAGCAGGAGAGTCACTCATCCACTCTTCTCTTTCTCTGTTCCTTGTCATTACTATCAGCAAGCCACATGGCAGAACAGAGTAGAATATTCATGCTGTTGTTCAATAGTTTTTTGCTTTGCTAAATTATTTGAGGCAAAAGATACAGCATTCCCATCAGCAAGTCTCAGGGCATGCTGATAAAGGAAATTGGCCTACGTGTTCCCATTTATCAGACTGGAAAATACATAATAACAAGAGCTGTGATCTAAAGCTGTTTGTGAAGCCAGCAGCAGATGAAAATGAGTATGGCTTTCCAGAGAGAGTTTCTATACTCATTAATATTACTTTCCCCTCCAATGAATTATAAAACAAACAAACTACAAAAAACAACAACAACAGTTAATGAAATTATGAATATTAAAGTCACAGCAAGAATATATTTATAAGATTCCTACATCAGACGAATAGTAGGACTGTCAGAGGATCTATAGCTTGTTACTGCATCGAACTCCCCAACAATTAAAACTAAACCCAGCCAGTGCATTGCAATGAAAAGAACTTCATTTGTTTTAAGATCTGTTGCTTCCCAATATGCCTGACTGCAAGAAAGACAGAAGCTACAATCAAATTCATTTCTCAACTGTATTTAAGGTTAACAGTTGATGATGAGAGTTCCTTTAGCAAAGGACGCAGCAGTGCATGTTGTTCAGCTTCTTATCCTGTACAATGAATTGAGACTCCTGCATTTGCTGTACAATGGTAAACAAAGTATTTTTTTTTTTCCTGATATGTTGCATAAAAATACCTTTCTGCTTGCTGATAATAAAATATTTCTCTCCCAAATATCAAGTTTTCTCTGAATAATTATTTAAATAGCTTCTGCAGAAACAATTTGGACAGGCCGATAAGATCACAGAATCACAGAAAGTCTTGGTTGGAAGAGACCTACAAGATCACCAAGTCCAACCTCTGACCTAACGCTAACAAATCTTCCACTAAAACATATCCCTAAGCTCTACATCTAAACGTCTTTTAAAGACCTCCAGGGATCGGGACTCAACCACTTCCCTGGGCAGCCCATTCCAGTGCCTAACAACCCTTTCTGTAAAGAAGTTCTTCCTAAGATCCAACCTAAACCTCCCCTGGTGCAACTTTAGCCCATTCCCCCTCGTCCTGTCACCAGGCACGTGGGAGAACAGACCAACCACCACCTCGCTACAGCCTCCTTTCAGGTACCTGTAGAGTGTGATAAGGTCACCCCTGAGCCTCCTCTTCTCCAGGCTAAATAGTCCCAGCTCCCTCAGCCGCTCCTCGTAAGACTTGTTCTCCAGACCCTTCACCACCTTCATAGCCCTTCTCTGGACTCGCTCAAGCACCTCCATGTCCTTCTTGTAGTGAGGGGCCCAAAACTGAACACAGTACTCGAGGTATGGCCTCACCAGAGCTGAGTACAGGGGGACAATCACTTCCCTGGACCTGCTGACCCCCTCTGTTTCTTATGCAAGCCAGGATGCTGTTAGCCTTCTTGGCTGCCTGAGCACACTGCTGGCTCATATTCAGCCGACTGTCAACCAATACTCCCAGGTCCTTCTCTGACAGGCAGCTTTCTAACCACACATCTCCCAGCCTGTAGCTCTGCTTGGGGTTGTTGTGCCCCAGGTGCAGAACCCAGCACTTGGCCTTGTTGAACTTCATACCGTTGGCCTCGGCCCAGCGGTCCAGCCAATCCAGATCTTCCTGCAGAGCCTTCCTACCCTCGAGCAGGTCGACACACGCACCTAACTTGGTGTCGTCTGCAAACTTACTGAGGGTGCACTCGATCCCTTCATCCAGATCATCGATGAAGATGTTAAAGAGGACTGGTCCCAGTACCGAGCCCTGGGGGACTCCACTAGTGGCCGGCCTCCAACTGGATTTGACTCCGTTCACCACAACTCTCTGGGCCTGGCCATCCAGCCAGCTCTTAACCCAACGAAGCATGCGCCAGTCCAAGCCATGGGCAGCCAGTTTCCTGAGGAGAATGTTGTGGGGAATGGTGTCAGAAGCCTTACTGAAGTCAAGGTAGACCACATCCACAGCCTTTCCCTCATCCACTAAGCGTGTCACCTTGTCATAGAAGGAGATCAGGTTCGTCAAGCAGGACCTGCCCTTCATAAACCCATGCTGACTAGGCCTGATCGCCTGCTTGCCCTGCAATGATGATGCCCAGGATAATCTGCTCCATGAGCTTCCCTGGCACTGATGTCAAACTAACAGGCCTGTAGTTCCCCGGGTCTACCCTCTGGCCCTTCTTGTAGATGGGCATCACAATTGCTATCCACCAGTCAAGTGGGACCTCTCCTGATAGCCAGGACTGCTGATAAATGATGGAAAGCGGCTTGGCCAGCTCCTCTGCCAGTTCTCTCAGTACCCTCGGGTGGATCCCATCCGGCCCCATTGACTTGCGTACATCCAAATGCTGTAGCAGGTCGCCAACCATCTCCTTGTGGATTGTGGGGGCCACGTTCTGCTCCCCATCCCCTTCCACCAGCTTAGGGTACTGGGCATCCAGAGAACAACTGGTTTTGCTGCTAAAGACTGAGGCAAAGAAGGTGTTAAGCACCTTGGCTTTTTCCTCATCTCTGGTAACTAAGTTTCCCCCCACATCCAGTAAAGGGTGGAGATTCTCCTTAGTCCTCCTTTTTGTATTGATGTATTTATAAAAACGTTTAATGTAGCAAATGTAGCAAAATGTAGCATAAATTCTTTATGGTTTTAGAGAGTCTGGACAGTTTCAGTAACTTGAACTGACAAATATGACCACTGACCTGGGACAGCTATATGTTTGCATTTTGCTAATACTTCCTTCACTAGCCTGAAAACACGGTGATTCCTGTGGAACACTCTTAGCTTTACCTGTCTCAACACAGAGCAAAACAATGCCATGAAAACTGACTCAGTTAAGGATTTTAGAGTTATTGCTTCTTATCAGTACTCAGTACTGTTTACAAAGCCTTCCTAGAGATCTTCAAGGCCTTGAAGAATCTGAATCAGATAGCCCCATTTTCTGTTTGCTTAGCTATCCATCTGAATACAATTAGCCTGGCGCAATTATACCACTTGCTAGACTGGAAGCCAAACGATACAAAAAGCAAGACTGACTATGTGTAGGAGAAGGGATGACGTTTACAACGAATGAAGAAGAAATGAGCCATAATTTTCAAGAGCTTTGTGAAGTAGCGCAAAATAAATTCTACTACAAGTAAATTCCCGTTGACATGAAGGGAGCTGAGCTTGGCTAAGAAAACTTTAAAAGTCTCCCTGGTGATAGAAAAATCACAAGGTGGCACTATTATGTATCATCATAAAGGTCTGCATCTGTTCACAGTTCTCTGTTGGGTGGGAAAGTCTGTAGGGAAGAAAAGCTTGTGATGGGAAGGATCCTGCTTGAAGCTGACCTGTGCTGGCCCAGGCTGGAGCCTGGAAACCCAAGCCTTACAATGTTTTAAGTTCTCCTCATCCTAAATGCATTACTTCTGTATGGGTGGGGAGTTTTGTGTGTTTGCATGTGTGTGTGCATTTTCATAATAGAAATATCAGGCCCCAAATGCATCAGGCCTTTTTGTTCAAAGTTCCAAGAGCTGTCTCTAAAGATGTAGCATTCCCGAGTGGTCACATGCCTGTCTGGTGTCTTCATTTTCCATGTCTTAAACTCAGTATCACACATTCTCCATACTCATGAGCACATGTGGACTATGCAGGTTGCCAGGATGCAGGGTATGTACAACTGGAAACAGCTTATCTGAACTTAAAGACACCACAAGCCATAGGCCATACCAATCACATTAGGTTGCCTCTTCCTAATGGGAAAACCACCCTCTTTCTAGCTTTCTGAATTAATTAACGTCTGAATGTTCTTAATAATGTCAGTAGGTGAAGAATGAAGGTAGCTTGTTTACTCTGTGACACCATCTCAAATCCAGTGTGAGGTAAGGCTATCACAAGAAGGTATGGTATCACAAAGAAAATATCACCTACCTTGCTTGGGAGAGATGCCTGTAACTGAACAGGTCTTACAACTCACTAGGTTCTCATGGGTAGGAAAGGAATGAAAACCCAAAAGAGAACATACCAAGGAGCTACTGCAGCTCTACATGTTTTGTTTTAATACTTTGCCTTAGAAGTACCTGAAAGAATGCTATAAGGAGGTGGAAGCCTTATTACTTGTGAAAGCCAAATATAAGATATCTTTAAAGTACCAGTGTATAACACTTAAAAGTAATTTTTAAAGTCAAAAGCTTCCCTACTACAGCTGGGATCCATCATCTCCATCAATAGTTAATGTTTACCTGCTTTTTCTACACTTACCTTTTCCCCTTTTTGGTGCTTGAGCTGCATGGTAGGTATCAGCACTTGATTAAAAGAGCATTTCCAAGAATTGTAATTTAGATACTTTGTAAAAGAATCATAATGCAGCCAATAACCTCAGTATTACAGGCAGCAGAGTAGGCTGAGGTTCACTCTTCTAATGGAAAGAGTTATATTCTATTTACTAGATAATTCAGTTCAGATGGCAAATTAAGGTTAATTCATTAGTTAAATCAGTGCTTAGCACCATTTGTTACCTTTAAGTGGCATCACTGAAATTTAAATGAGAAGAATGTGTAAACAGTTAATAAGATGAGACAATAAGAGTCCCATGAAAGAAGTGATATATACTTAGCTACCTGATGAAGGGTGAGAGGGAAATCTTAGTCCTTCCTCAGCAGCTAATGCCTCTGTCCGTGTTACATTTGTAAGATCTGTCTTTACTGTATTCTAGGTCTCTTCACCTTTCAAAACATTATTGAGGACCAGAATCTCAGCAACAAGTAATAGAACAAGAAAAAAATAAGAGGAAAAAAATAAAGGAAAGGGAAGTGTGATGGTTTTTAATGTATATATTTCTAATTTACCTGGGGGGGGGGGAGGGGGTGGTGGTGGTGTAGAGACGAGAAAAGAGAAAGAGAAACAAATCTAAAAACATCCATGAAGGAACCATTAATTTCAAGAAAATTATTTGCAGATTAATTTTAAATAAAATATCACATGTGGCCATATCCCATATTTACTTAGTAAGTAATGACTGAAATCCCTACATATTCATGCTAGTTATTGCAGAAATTAGACAGAATGCATAGAGAAAATTTCTGAGATACATTTAGGGTTTTCTTTTTCAATAAAATATAGCACAAAGGGAATAAAGAAATTATTTGCCCAAATTAATAGTGAATTATTTTGTCATGAGAATAGAAGTTTATATTCATTTAAATGAAAGCACATAAATTGTTCTTGACAAGAAAAACAAAGCTAGCCTTAGGCAGTATTTTCATTATAGAAAAAGGCACATGTCCATGAATATCTAGTATAATATTAACAAAAACCATTCAATTAGCTATGCATGTGCCATTGTTATGAATATTTATTTGCATTGCAGCTGAGTAACACTGATACCTTTTTTTTTTTTTCCAGCCTGTTTAGAGATAGAAAATGAAGTGAACATTACTGCTCTGCAGAGACAGCTCAGCCATAAAGCAAACCCTACACCGCTTTGTGTTTTAATGTAAAACTTCTCCAGAAAGCTGTTGGGACACAGTACTTCTTTCTGGGAGAGTCTGCTTTGCTAAAGGTTATTTAATTCGTTTTCACATTGCAAATCTACTTGAGGAATTACAATCCATTTAAAAGTAATTCCGATCCAATTGACACCATAAGAGTTATTTGTTTAAAAACAACCTGATGCACTTTTTTTTCCCTGAAGATAATTCTCTTGAATTGTGTATTAATTATGTAGTTATGTAGTGCACCTTTTTTTTTTTTTTCCAAAAATATTGTAACAGATTCATTTTTCTGGTAGAAAGCATTGTAAAATGGCAACTTTAAAGCAAAACAAGCTTTATAGGTATATATACAGAAGTTATTACAGTCATTTCTTAATAGGCTTAAGAATCATTTAGATGGTGATTTCAGTACGAATATTTATGATTCAGAATTGAGCATAATTTATTTAGGTCTCCCATCACGAAGAAGGTTTGAATATTAAGCATCTAAAATGAACTGCCTGTGAAAACATGCAGACCAAAGATCTCCTTTGGTGAAAATATTTTTATGGGACTAAAAACATTGTTCTATATTTGTGTAAGGGTATTAGCTGCAGAACTTGCTCTAGGATGAATTTCAGATCATGAATCATTAGAATATTACTCACTACTAGAAACCAAAAAAGCAAAATTAATTGAATTAATTTGTCATTATGATTGCAGACCTTTAACAAAATGCTCAAGAAATGATTACACATGATCTATTGAAATTTTATTTATCCTGAATCTGATACTAGTTTCCATTCTGTCACTCTAAGAGTCTTCCTGAAAATTCACTAAGGTCAGCAGGAATCATTTTATGTTGTGGATAAATGCTGGTCACAAAACTATATTCCAAGCCAATGATTCTCCACTAAGATATTTCTGAATGATCTGAACAAGAATCAGTTCTGTGAACTGTTTTAGAATCTCTCTCTGCTTTTCTCTAGTCCTTAAATAGGTGTTAGTCACATTATCTTCTCAGCAGCACAATCCCATGAACTACCAGCACATACATACGAACTAGGTCATTCTTACTGTATGTTTTGAAAGATACAAAAATGGTGGAAAGCGAAACACAGCATGAATATATGGCGCAACTGTAATCCAGTAACCAAAGATAAAATAACATTAATTACACTTTAAACTGGTTTGAAGAAAGCAAACAGGCAAATGTAAAATAAGGACAGTAACAGCTAAGTATATGGAAGAGGATTTTGCACTCACACAGATACCGTTGATTTCTAGATGGGTTCTGCCTGGGCAGAGTTTACTTGACTCCCTTCCAGAACAAGGATTAATTTGAAAGTAAGATTTTTTTTCTGCAGCTGATCATGCAGGCATATACAGCCCACCCTCCTCAATAACATGATACTTTGCTAAGTGGCACGCTGAGAAAGGAAGTGAATAAAACTAGAATAAATAAATGAAGTACCATAAAGGAAGACTTTGATAGTAATGTGTAATGAAGATACTGAAAAAAGAATGTATTTCATCTGATGAGCTAGGTAAGGCCTAAATAAATAAATAAATGTGGATTTATGTGACAAGATCTGGATAGCCTTCAAAATTAAAATCTCAACAAATCACAGTTTTGGAGACCACTGCCAGGAAGCATGTATGTTCAAACTTTTGTTATCATTTAGAACATGAGCTGCTTGCATCTTCCTTTCCATGTGTCATACCAAATGCGTCTGCCATCACAAAAGTGATAGGAGTTGTTATTGTAAATGGTACACATTGTGTGCTGGTGATGAAATAGAGAGAGACAAGCACCAGAGAAATTTTGCTGGTTATTTCTTTTGATGAGATACTTGCAACCATAAAAGCAAGAAAAAGACAAGATAATAAATGATAGGGTTCTAGGAGAATTAAAAGAAAGACTTTTGTTTAAACTAGTCTTTTTTCTGTTTAATTCGGAATCTTACATCTGCCCAGACAAATGATGGCATGGTAGCAAAGTGGTAATGATAGCTGTGAAGATGTGGCAGCACAGACCCGAGCATGAACTGTACAAACCCTCTGGGGACCTGGCACATGATGGATCTGTGCCCAGTGCATTTTTGCTGTTACCTGTACTAGCTAAATTAAAGATAGCATGTATATGTCCCACTGTATTATAATCAAGCAATCATTTGTCTGCACAGACACAGCACTTGGCTAGGTGCTCAGCACTTAGGCAATGCACATCATACAATAAGATCAACAGATAAATTCCAGTGACCAAAATCAGACCCAGGATACAAAGCTCTAAACAGATTAGACCTGAAGCACTGATGTAGACCCAACAAGGGTGCAGGGCTAGCGGGGCTAGGCAAGCAGCAGCCTGTGGCACTATTCTTCTGAGGACCATGGTGACAGAGGAACTGGTAGCAATGAAGGAGCATTTAGCCTGAATCAGCAACAAGAGCGTTTCATATAAGGTTACAAAACTTGCCATTTGTGAAGAAAAAGCCTATAAAAAGGTGTTTATTTAGTGTTGGAAAGGTTTAAGACCCAATCAAAAAAAGGAGCTGAGCAGGCAACCCTCAAGCTTAACCTCAACCCTCTGCAGCTTGGGGCTCAGGGGATTTCTGAAGTCATTTTAATTTTATCTCATCTTGTCACTGTAGAGCAGCAACTGTGTTACCCAATGAAAGGAATGGGAGACAGGAAGCTTGGAGGAGTTTTTTGTTTATCTTCTAATTTCTCAAACTATAAAATTCTATTGAATTTTATTTTTGCAATCCCTTAGATGGAAAGACAAATTCTTGATTTATTTGTAGCCTGCCTACAGGCCCATTCCCTGAGAAATAATCAGCTGCAAAATCCAGACACAGACATTTGCTTTTCCCGTGTTGTCTATCAGAACTTCAGGCATCTGCCTGGGAATTCGTGTCAAGAAGGAAACTATTTCTCAGTGCACTAAATTGCGTAGGAAGAGATGATCCCACAGTAATCAAAATCTGTGGTATAGAAGTGTGCAGAGCCCACAGGTTTTAAATCTAAAAAGTGTTATTTAAATATTTTGCAACTAAACTCTAAGGTAGCACCAGTTTTCTCTGAAGATGATAAAAAGGAGTTTTCTTCATTTCTTACTGTTGGTGGCTGAGAGGCCCTGTGACTCACCTTAGAAATTTCTTTTCTTATTGAGCACCTTGAACCTGTACTTTCACTAGATATAACATGGTGAAAGCATCCTGAATCCTAAAACTCAGAGTAAGAGCAGACATGGGCATGGCAGCAACCAGACTGAACAGCTTCACCCACAGCTTTTTGGAAGCACTGAGAATAATTCAGCATCATCAAATGCAGTGCTTGTCTGAGAGAAAGTACTAAGGTAATGATCTGTGCAGCTGACAGTGAAAAAAATAGTTTTAGAGAAAGTAAATGCTGGGTAGAAAAATTAAAAGATGTTTATTATGCACGTAAAAATCAAACAGGACACAACAGAAATCTAACACATCAATCTGTTTTTTGGTATTCAGCTCTTACACAGGGAGCCTTTAATCTGATTGAACTGGTACGGTAACTGTTTGTTTTTCCTGCCTAGGAGTGCACATGTGTATATAATAGTACGATGGCAACAGTCCAGGCTATTAAATGGAGCAACTACATTCAATAAGAAGCAAACAATGGCATTAATCCTTTTTTTTTTTTTTTTTTCTATTAGACCAAAAGTAAAGTTTCCAGGAGAACTAAGTTAGGCACATAAGCATTAAAAGCCAATAAATATAACTTAAAATACTGAAGTCCTTTTCTGTGGTTGCTTATGAGAATAAGCCACCCTAGAAGCTGAGGAAAATCTCCCCTGCTGGATTATTCACTTCCCTTTTCTGCCTTTCATTATAATCCGGTATGTCAAGAGATGAGGGCTGGTTTGAACAGTTTTCTTTGTGAACCAGACCACTGGAATACTTTCCATATTTGATGCAAAGAAGAGAGAATTGCGCCAGTAGCACCTACCACAAACAGCCTGCTCATGTTACATTTTCTAGCATTTCTTCATGGCCTCAAGCCTGGTCATTCCACCTGGAAAACAAAAGACTTCCCAATCTTCGTGCAGTACAGAAATTGTGGCATGTATTTAGATCCTACTCAAGTAGAGTAAACAATAGCTTATAGGCTATATAAGATTGCTAGGAGCTACAACCTCCACCTTATGCTTAAACAGCAGGTAATCTGTTCCATGCTGCTCTGTCCCACCTTCTTTTTTCCAAAGGAAAAGGAGAACAAACAAATATTTGGACTACCACAATAGCATTAATAAACATGAGGATGCAACAACTAGTGTTATTCTGCAGAAATGAATGAATAAATAAATAGACTATAAGCACTTTATTCTTCTCACATAATTTCTTCTCAGTGACATTATTGAACAGACTGTTGAAAACAAACATCGTTAAATGAGAAAAGAAGAGCAGGAGCCTGTCTAATTCCCCACTGCAACATTTTCCAATGACGAATGCTCCCTAAATGGATTTAGCTTTTTGAAAAGAAGTCAGAGAGAAATTTGATGTGGCCCCCTGACCCCTGGTAAGCACATGTATCTTCACCTGTCACATAACACACTGGCACTTGCTTACTTTTCAGCAAAGACTATTGATTTTGCTTATTGGCTGCAGGCTAGTCCATAAAGAACAAATTACAAAGTCAGAGGTCTACAGTTAGCAATTGCTTGCATGATAACAGGGAACTCAGCACTATTCCCAGAACACAGTATTAACATTCTCAAATATGTGCAAACCTAAAACGTACACTTCTGTTATGAAGTCCTCTGTATTTTCAATGTTATACAGCAAGTGAACTATGCACTGCATCCCATATTCTTGCCAGTGATCTAAAACTACAGGGATTTTTTTCCCCATTCCTAATCTATGCCTGTAGTTAAAAAAAAATTCTTTACAAAGAAGCATGAGAGAGAAAGAGTGAGAAAGGATTAAGCAATGATTGCATTCTACTGTGTAGAAAGGTAAAAGGTTTGACACAACCTAATGATAATTAGGAATCTCTCTGCAACCAAATTATACGAAAGCAAAGCCAACAGTGACAAAAATGCATGGCTGTGTTACTTCTTGGAAGTTATAAAGTTTATCTTTGCGCCTTTCTTAATAGATGACCTTAGGGAAACATAGTTTGCTTTTTGGTACTCTTTCATCTTCTGTAAAATGGGATATGATACTGTCCTCCACTGCTGAAGTGCTGTTGAAACCCACTAGAAGTCCATGCAAAAGCCAGTAAAGCCTGGATTTTACTACTGAAATGCGTCAGACATAAGGAAAGAAATTCTGATGAGCATCAAAACTGGGTACTCAGAGCTGATTCCTGAAACCCCCCTTTTGTTTATGAATCTTAAATAATCTTTGCACAGTATCATAATCATAGTTGTCTTTTAATTCCCAGCCATACCAAATGCAAACATATACTGCTCATCTGGCACACACTTTTTTCAGAAGCAAAATCATGCAAAAAAACCCCACAGAAGTATATATTTTATTTTTAAAATTTACTTTCCTAGAAAGAGAGTATCACGTATATAACAGACTTGTGTTAATCTGTATATGTTTGTGTGTGTATATATACATTCATATATTCAGAAAAATACTGAGATGAATGTATATATATGAATTTACATACATATATACGTTCATCTTAGTATTTTTCTGAGTGGAAGTTTCCTTGAATATTCAGAGATGTTCCTTGTGATGAAAGTATTGATTCAGCAGGACTAATGTCCTTCAGGAACAATTTCCTTTTCCAGCATATTTGATTGAGAGAAAGAGACTGGAAATTTCAAAGATAGGTTACAACTGAGATTTGTTTGAGAAAGCACATTGACATTTGAAAATTGTAACTCAGTTCCCTGCTGAAATCAGAGAGCTTATCTAGAAAGAGCAACGACAAGCACGTTTGGAAACTCATACTAAGTGTTGACCTAGTGAGCTTCTGTAACAGATTGTTTTGCTTTGAGTTAACTGATCACTAATTAACTAGAACTAGCAAATGCATTTGTGAATGCTGGTGCTGACACTTCTGAAGGTTTCTGCTTTATCCTAGGACTTAGCATGGTAAGAAACCAGAAGGATTAGCTACACAAAAAGCCTGACAAGACAAAATAATCTTATAGAGTAATTTGTAGGCCAAACTCAGATAAGTGGTTTCCTACAATATGGGCTCGGCATTGGAAATGCATACCCACACATGTGGGTCAACTGACCCTCAGAAACAATCAGCAATAATGCCCCACCAGATAATACCAGTCATGATGTAAAGCAACGATGGAACCAGGCTGCCCAGTGTCAGGACAAGAGGCAATGGGCACAAACTGAAACATAAGAAGTTGTCTCAACACCAGGAAGCACTTCTGTGCTGTGCGGGTGACAGAGCACTGGCACAAGTTGCCAGAGAGGCTGTGGAGTCACCCTCCTTAGAGGCTTCAAAAGCTGCCTGGACATGGTCCTGGGCAACTTGCTCTAGGTGTCCCTGCTTGAGCAGTGAGGTTGGACTGTTGGACCAGAGGTCCAACATTTCTTCCAGCAGTTCAGTTTAGATAATTTACATTTTACCTGGTTTATTCATCTTCTCCAAAGGGGAAGTCCTACTCTACGTTGCACGAGGTGCCCTTTTTTTGGTTCATTTTGGTTCAATGGTGAGATGGATGTAAAGGTTAAGTCTTGAGGTGCCTGAAGGCTTTTACTGTGCCTAGTCCATAGCCCTAATGGTGACCACATTTCTTCAGAAAGACAGCTTCTGAGCCTTCCCATTAAAATATATATATATATATATATATAT
>CM021767.1:19832271-19867221 GCA_011076525.1 Nettapus auritus
TTTATCACAGTCATCAGGCTGTCATGAACGAACATTGAGAGAAAAATTGAAGGATCTCAATGGATGACAAACCTACTGGACACACAAGGCAGACCCAAAATCTTGGGCTGGAATCTGAGCTGAAAAACAGATGATATTTGTTCAGCTCAATGTCAACAAACATGTAATTACTTTTTCCCTATGAAGCTTTACTAGATGAAGGTTTTCTAAGACAGAGGTAGGTTTCTTAACTCCTCCTGGTATTTTGTGTAATCATTACTAAGGACATCACTGTAAATTTGACTTTCATTAATGTTATGGGGATGGGGGACTTTTGACCACAAAGAAAAGCTGACACTGTTTTAAAATAAAGCATCTTTACATCACTAGTAACATTGAGATAATTTTACTTTATTTGGCCAAATCCTGATGCCTCAAGTACTCAAGTAACTTTTTATTTCTTACACCCACTCACCCATTCGAAATAAGTTTAAATTGCATTTTGCCAATTTGCACTTGTTTAGCTCCAATGTGGCAGGAAAAAAATAAAATAAAAAAAAGGAAATCAAGGTTTCTGACCCAAGAGCTCACTAGCCTGCTATAAGCAACAGGAATGCACACGTTGTATTTTAAAGGATGTCATAAAACTAGTAAGTCATTTAAAATATGTAATTACTTAGAATGTATTCTAAAGCTATCACTGACACGGGAAAACCCTGGGTTTTATTTTCTGAACACTGTTCTTTTGGCAACACAAACCTTTTTATAAGCCATTCTTATAAATTAATATTGTTCTGAGTCAAGTGCATGTAAGGCAAATAACCATCAGCTTTGGATTTGCAGTTAGTTTTGAAAAGATAGCGTTGTGCTAAAAATCAACTGTTCAGTTTAGCTGTATCCTCTAAAAGAAGCTCTGAAAAATACCTATGGACACTATAAAATAAATAAATCTGCCTTTCCCCTTCCCAAGCTGAGGTTAAAAAATTTTAAATAGACTTGCTATGTGAAAGATATCTAACCATATCCTAAAAGTGGTACTTTAAGGACATTACTGTGAGTTATGAACAGTTACCAAGACAATTTTTGTTTCAGGTAAAAGAAAGCATCGCAAATTTATTTCAAAAAGTACACGTCAGTGTTACTGTTTAAAATTCATCAAAGAACACTTCAGAAAGACTGCTTATCTATCCAAGATGCTTTTAAAGAGAACTCTTACTAAATTCTCTATGTACAAATCAGGAATACATGTAGTCTGAATGAAGAGAACTTCATCTGACAAATGAAAAAAAAGTGAGGGAGAGAGAAAGTACAGGGTGTGCAGCAGAGTCCAAACGTGGAGATCTAGTGCACCTCGTAAAGCCTGACAGCACAGTATGTCAGACAGGTAAAGCCTCAGGTACTATGGCAAAGTTTTGCTTGTTCTCAGAATGTGATTTAGTGCCTCCGAACCATGGAGCTTTGCAGTGCGTGGCCATCTCACAGCATCAAGTGAAGGGAACAGATTTGTCATCGTTCACCACCAGGAGCAGTCCCAAGCAGGGACATTTTCAGTCTTTGACAATGATTACTGTTACTAATTCTACTGTGAAATATGCAGAGCATCTGCATGGGGACTTCAGTAAAGTGCTGCCAAGACAGCACTTGCTTTGTGCTGTTGGTACTGGTGTCTGGTTAAGGCGACGATGAGACAGATCATGTGACTTAAGCCACTGCAAGACCTCATCACTTTTCATGGGAGAAAGGAAAAGTGCTGATCCTGAGGCTTTTATGCTGAGGGAAAGCAGATAAAAATCTGCAGGTGTAACTTAAAAAAATTGTATGAGAAGCATAAAATAGCATAAATAAGGCTGAAATTTCTTTTTAAAAAAAGCAGAAAACAAAGATCAAGCATGTGATAGTAATTACATAAAAATAAGAACATAGTGATTTAAGCACAGAAGTTTGCATTGCTAATCAAAGTGAAGAACATTTTGATTTCCAGAGTATCTGTTGTTTTTAGGCTAAGACCGATATTGACACAAACAAGCATAAAGATGTATGGATGTAACCATTTTTTTTCCTTTTTCTGATGAAAAGGAACTGGCAATAATTGACTGTAACTTTGCCTGGCTCCATCTCTGGAGAGACATAATTCTGGATATATGAAAATAGATTGCTCATTCTAACCCACTATTGTTTTATACTCTTTGGGGCCCACTTCTCAGCTGGCAATAATCAATGGTATTAGTCATTGAAATACAGGGAGCTGATTTACTCTATCATGGGTTTTGGCCTTGAGTAATACTCATATTATCTATTTCATTATTTTCCTAGCAGCAGAAAGCTTAACGCTTGAAAAAGAAGTTGCCTTCTCTCATCCAGTGCGCTGGGGAAAGTTCAGAAGTGCTATCTATACGCTGCTAAATCACACCAAGAGCAGCCAGCAGAAGCTACGGAGCTGAGGTTATGACCCTAGCTCCCCTAAACATTAGAGTTTTCACTTTGCAAGCTCTTCAGAAGTTCTGTGGAGCTGCTTCAGAAAACTGATGGCTTAGCGCCAAGGCAAGAACATTTTGGCTTTTGTGTGAATTTTCAACCATTACCAACATGCTCGGCTTTTTCCATGCCTCTGTTTTTCTTGTCATGACTTAACTATGCCTGTCATTAAAAGTCCCATAAAACTATGTGGAGTTTACCTGGGCTTTTCTACTTTGGACAGAGAAAGAATACAAACACACAGAATAGTATCATTTTTTCCCCCCAATCTTAATTAGTCCCATCTTACTTGAATTATCTGGTTTTAGAAGAGAGAGAAAAAAAAAAAAAAAAAAAAAAGAATTTGGCTGCATTGATGTTAAACAGCATCTTTGCTATTCCAAATGTCTGAAGGGAGCATGAATTTAGTTTGAATTCCATTATTCAGTCACAATATTATTAGCAGGGGAGGAGCAGTGTTTATCAGTGTTGTCATCATGATAATAGAGCTCCGTCTTTTGCCTTACCTCAGAGAACATACACAGCATGGTCTTGATCAGTTTTGTCTTCTTCCCAGTACCTTGGCCATGATGACATTCAAAATGAGTGAGCAGATTGGCACTTTGAAGTGCTCATTGATATCTTGAGGTCAGATGCTTCTTGCATGTATTTGGACCATTTCCAGACACATGGGAGGCAGCAAGAGCAACGCTAGCACAAGTGTCTCTGCCAGTCTTCCTCAGCTCTATCTGGCACCTTCAGCAAATGGTCAGGTTAACATGTACCAGAAGTCAATCCAGAAGATTGCTAGCTTTTGTTCAGGTAATAAAGAGCTGTTACATCAAAGCAGTTTGGGGGACATTGCTTGAACTGTCTTGCTGAATCTGAACTAGCTATCAAGTTATTCCTCCCACATAGAGCAGAACAGCTTGGTCCTGCTGTTTAGGGGTTCTTGCCAGCTGCAGATGCAAGCAAGGTTTTTTTTTTTTTTTCCTCTTCACTTTTGCTTGCCTTTTTTAATTTTGTGAATCTTTAACTGCACACGTTTGATGATACTCTCAGCTTGGGAAAAGTGTAATTCAAGGGAACATTGAAACAAAAGGAATAAAGATAAAATCAATATGTATTAGTAAGGCATGTGGATGTGCAGAGCTCTTGTCAATATGAATATTCAAGAAGAACAAATTCTGAAATCCTTCATCCGCTTCAATTTTATTTTTTCTGATTCCTGGTTTTGTATATCCCAAACCCAAAGAATAACATGCAGAAAAGTGGCAATTGCAGAGATGTTACAGTTCTCTTCTTAATAACATGTGTTACTCCAAACAAGAAGTCAGTCAGAAACTGCCCAAGGAAAAACTTGGGGAATGTGCTGTGTTTAAAATAGTTTTTTTTAAAAAAATAGTAACAGCTCTAGGACATGAGTTTGACTGAAGTCTGTATTTTTTTTCCTTAAAAAATGACAGCTGAGCAAACGCTTTTCAACTTCAAGTCTGGCAGTTAAAATTTTCTGATATTTGTTTTTGTCTTCCCCCTGCCAACACCCAGTCACAAGCTCTGCAGACCAGTACATGAAACTGGCTTAAACTGCCAGCAAAAGCAATGGCTGGCACTCTTTACAACAGTTCCTGGGAACCTGGGTGGCTGCAGTAAGAACCTGAAAGACTGTTTTTATGCCTTAAGAGAAGAGAGGTTTACCATCAATAAGGAAACACACCCAAAGAATGTGGCTAATCAGCAAAGATTGTGTGTTATTTCCATAATGAAACTCCATTGCTGTGAAGAACTTTTCCTCCTCAAAGCCTAGGGCTAGAAGAGGTAAATTATAAATCAGCTCTTGGAAAGCCATCATCACTGCATGCCTGCAGACTGTTCTGGCCATTAATTCCTGCCAGAGACCTTCAGTCCCTGGATGGATGAGGGCCACCTCAGCCACCTCCTGCCAGGTGAATGCACCTTATATCTTTTTGCACTTTACATCTTTCAGCTAATAGGAAATTTGTTCAATTCAGCCACTCAGGTAGTTAGAAAAATCTACTAACAACCATTATGTGCACTACTGCTTGGCTTCCTACCATATTATAACCCCTAATGCTGTCAAAACTATTCAAAGGACACAAATAAACGTGCTTTTTAAATGCCTAGTTAAAGTTTTAAGGTGCGACTGAAAAGAGATTACAAAACTCTTACAAACACTGTAAGCCTGTGGACTGCTACACGATGACTTGTATTTACTTGATTAGGCTGTTTACTCCTATTTACTTAATGAGTCACATGGAATGATCTTGAACATGTTTGCAATAAAATGCCAAGGCCTAACTAAAGCAGGTTAAATTAATCTAACATGAAGGCAGTCTTCAGGTCAATCAGACAAACTGAAAACAGAGCTCTTTCTGTACATACCTTTTGCATTAAAAAACAAATGAATAAACAAAAACCAACCCATGCTACATAACCAGAAGGCCAATGTATACTGAGGAAAGCTATTATACAGCCACATGTAAGTGACCATCAGTGCTTTGCCCTATTGTGTAGGGCTTAAGACATCTTAACTCAAATTTCCAGGTAATTTGAACTCTTGAAGCAAAATAAAAAAGACAGGTAATTTCAGAGATATACAGGACCCAATACAAAAAGAGCTTTGTACATCAAAAACAGCACTTTGCAATGCACCCATAAATAAAATGCAAGCCTGAAGCAGGTCAAGATACCATTAAGAAATCAGGAAGTCACTAACCCATTCCAGAGGGTCAGGGATACCTCCAGATGAACTGCAGTAATAGGTTCAAAACGTGGCAGGTGCATGTTGCAATTTTTACATCCAATAATTGCATTACAAGAATGAAAGAAAGTACATCTTCCTGCCCCTTCCCTTATGATGGGTGACAGGGATACTAGGAAGGAAATGTGACTACAAAGATAAATGATGCCAAACTAATATTTTGTAGATATATTACATAGTTGAATTATCAACAATACTCATCTCTGTGCAGCCTATCTTACATCTTACTTCGTGCCTTACTCTGTCATATTCTTATTTCAACCCCATTTCTGTTTCCTTGAGCAGGAAAGATCAAGATCTTCCTGAAAGATCACCTTGTCCATCTTCTCATCCCAAAGCAGAGGCAACTATTGCCAACAGGAGCATGCCTAACCTCTCAGTAAACAACATTCAATGATGGAGATGTCACAGTTTCTCCAGCCTGCCCACCCCACTAACTATCTTTGACATTAAATGGCTTTTCTTAAGTCTTTCTTATCGCAGTTAAACCACCAACACACCTCTCACCTGTTGTAGACAAAAAAATGCAAACAATTTACAGATTCAACCCTCTGCTGCAGGGTTTCAGAGATCTGAAGATCACTCCCATGCTCTCTCTGCTCTTGCTCCTTCATTCCTTGCTTTCTTTACCACACTAAACACAATATTTTTGCTCTTTTATGCCACATTTTTTAGTCTTTTCCCAGCCTTACTGTTCTCCTTTGGACTGTCTCCAGGTGGTCTGAGGGGGAAAGAAAGAGGCAGAGGAACGGCAAGGGTAGGGAAGAAGTGGGCAAAGCCCATGTTTACAGCTCTCTGCATGCTGACTGAAGGATCTGACTGGGCATGATGCAAACAGAGATGTGAAAGTTTTTACACCCAGAGATAAGGAAGAAATGGATGTGAGGTATAATTCAATATATTTTCTGCTCACATGAACTGGCCATCACAGGGGCATTACTAAAAGTAGTGTCAGGTTGCAAATTATTCCTGTGTAGCTAAAGAACGGAGAAACACCTTTAATAGTGTGCTTGGTTTAGCTGTTAACAGGAGTTATCTACCTTGGCACTGAAATATGGCACTTTACACACATGCAGGGAGTGGGAGGACTCTGCAAAATGGTCTTTGTTTTGTTTGCATGTGTTTGGTTTGGAATTCACATGTATTCTGGGCAGCTGGAAGCGAGGGGTATCTTCATGGAGGAATAACAAATCCAAGTCCCTTTTGAACCCCCAGCTCAGTCTAGAAGATGTCAGAACCTTTGCATGAAAAGTAAGAGACCATTTTCTATCTAATCTACAGATAAATCAAAATGGCTCAGCAGGTCACTACCATTTACTTATTTTTACCTCTGTGTGGGTTTATAGACAGGTTACAGTAACAACTGTTTACTTCATGGGCCCTTGGCTGATTAATCTCAATGGGAGACTTGATCGCATATAGTTCCCCCTCTCTCCCCTTTAAACATTACTCCTTGTGAGATTTGAATGTTTACTTTTTTAGAAAGTTTGTCTGAATCTTTTCCATTAAAAGAAGAATCCTTATGACCATAGAGAGGACTTCTATTAGAGGAAAAATTCTAATATTCCCATAAAAAGCTATTTTTCCTGTAAATTACTTTTTCCATTATGAAGTAAATAAAGATCTTTTGTCAAAAACACTTCTAGCATTTACAGAACTTAGAAAATGTAATTGGCATTTCTGAGCAGCTTTTCAACTTGTGCTTTTTGTTTTACTGTTCCCAGTCAAGCATACAAATACTGAGCAGGACAAGACAGAATAATTCAAATAATAACTCACAAATGAATAGAAAAATATTCTGGAATCCAATTTCTAATTCGTGTGGAGCTAGATGTAGTTGCTGAAGAGGCTGTTGTGCTCAGAAAGCTCTTCAGCCACCACTTTTAAGCCTGACAGAAATCATGAATCAGAGCCCTCAGCTACTGCAGTTCACAGCCAGGGATATTCGTGTAAACTGAAATCAATAATGATTTAGACTGAGGTACCAGGCCCTCAGCTCTGGGCATGCCACCCAGTTGGCTGCCAGGATGAAGGAGGGATGAATCACTGGGACAGGAATCTCTGACCCCACCTCTCCATAAATCTTCGGAGCTCTTGAGCCTGCACCCTTGGACATCTGCCTCTTCCTGAGCTGCTCCAATGCAAACATTGTAAAATTAAACCTGAAAGGCTCTGCAGCTTACTTTTGTCATAGTACTGCCTTAAAATAAATAGAAACAAACAAACAAAAAAAATCAGCTTTCAGCATATGAAATGGTACTTTTATTCTAAAGAGATTACCGTTGTGTATATGACACTTCTAAAAGCTTTTCATTGTTCATATTAAATTAGGATTAGGAGACATGAGTCAAAATTCTGGAAACATGACCCTGGAAGAACTTTACATTACAAATTAATGTCTTCAACACATTAATGTGTTTTTGTGTTTGAGAAATTGCTTTACAGGTTTTGAATAGGCTAACTTCTAAGGAAAAGCCTTCTGACACTTCTATTACTAGATACACCATTTCAGAACAAACAGGTTTGGTTAATGGAGCTGTAAACATGGTGCATTTATACTTAAGACGCATTACCATTCTGTTTCATGTTAGAGGAATACTTTACACATCACTTTGTGTAAAAATCTATAGCAGAATCTGCTGAACTCGTTATTTTTAGCAATTACATTTCTCTTTTTGTAATTGTGACAGCAGTTGAAAGAGCATGTGATTGTTTTAGGAACATTTTTTTCTCCACGTTGTAGACTCTTGCCTCAGTGCGAATATCAAGAAACATGATTTGGTGAAACCAACCATTCGAAACAGCCCCTGACCTGAAAAAGTCTGGAGTTTGAGATAAGGGGGAAGGTCTTACCTCTCTACAGCTTTGGAAGATAAAATTCTGAATCTCAGATAAAAGGTCATATTAATCTTATATGCCTGTCAAAAAACATAACGCAGTACCAACAAAGTCCGATTCAACTTTTCAATGAAGCATTTTTACACATGTGGATGTTATTTTCAGCATAAATATTTTTGTGCCATACACAGCACATTGTAACTACTGCAGACCTGTTTTTGAGGTCACACTGAGGTAATTCATCATTTATTTGACTGGACTTGCTAGAATTACAGTGAGACAAATGGGCTAATCAGAATTACAGCCCCTTAGCTGCAATAAATAAAAGATATATTAAAATCTGTGAGCTCTTCCCTATTACTTAATCTTTCATTTTCACTTCCCCCCAAACTTTACCCAAATAGATATTAAAGTACTGTGGCTGAAATCGAGAAGTTCACAAGTCCATAGAACACACAAGACTAATGTTCTCTATGCGATGGGAAACTATTGCTTTGTGTGCGTTACAAGACTTTTACAAGAGTTGCAATGTAAAAAGAAAATACTGATGATCGTTTAACAGAGTGAGAATTCACTTAAATGAACTGCTAGAAGTACAGAACTCTTAAAATAATTGATTTTTCCCACATAAGATGAAAAATGCATAACACTGTACAATGAAGTCCGTTTGAGGAAAAAGTCATTTTCTGTCCATTAAAAGAAACATAAAATACATCGGGGTGCTTAATTAAAGTCTTAGAAGAACTGCTTTTCATACCATAAATTTCCAAAATACACACAAAATTTAAGCAAAATACCTTAATTGATGTTTTTTCCAAAATCTATAGGGCCTCCAAATGTTTTACAAGTGTAGAAAAGTTACAACCACCACAGCTGGAAGAATACCATCATCTCAAAAAAAAAAATTCGTAACAGTTGCTTCCTCAGTGCTTTTGCCAGCATGCTGATGCATTGCATTTGCTAAACGTATGGAGTGATTCGAAAATGACAGCTATCTCATGACAGGCAATACCAGCAGACAGTCTTTGAAAAAAATCTATACTGACCTCACTTCCATCCAACACCTATTGACAGTTGTCACTCAAACTGTGATACCACATAAACACTTTCTGATCTGCAGCTTAAGTTTCCATAGTAGGGCAAAATCCTGTTAACTTCTGACCCACCTCTCAGACATCCATTCTGTTGTATTCATGTTTGCAAACTGCTGACAGGTTTTTCAAAGCAGAGCAAGTGTGGCTTGTGCAACACCTACACTTCCTGCCCTCTAAGGTGCTCTTCTAAAACCTTAGGCATGAAACTCATTGCTAATTGAAGCAAACAAATTTGCATCTGAAAAAGACATGGAGCAATCTAGAGGCAACAATAAAGTAGTTTTCATAGTTGTTCTATGAAAGAGCCGTTGTATTTTCTCTATACCATCTCATCCACCATCTGTTACAGGTGGATTGTTTTTCCCCACTAGCTATATCCTTTTATTTTAATACTGTGGATAGCTTCAAAATGCTTTGATTAAATAATGATGAACCACAAAACTAAATAGTGAATATCACCCAGATTATAAAGAGAGATGAGGGAGCATTAGACTGCCTGTGATCATGAAACTTAGAAATTCCATATAAAGGCAGCAGGGAATGAAGCTTCCTGGATGTTACAGAAAGAATGACTTGGCAGCAAAGAAAAAGACCTAGTACCAGAGCTGAAACAATATTGTAATCAGACGAGATCCACAGAACGTGGATGTCTGTTTATAACTGTACCTATCTGTTCCTATGCAAAAATTTGTCCATTTATAATGAACAGTGGAAAGATATACTTTGATCTATTTCAAACTTTTAAAGGAAATGGTATCATTTTCTCTCTCTCCATCACTTCAATAAGAACTGCTTAGGGCTCAATACCTCAACAAACCCAGTGATAGCACAGCGTTGCACTCAAAGACTATAACGCTCTAATCTAGCCTTTCCTTTATACCTTTTTTCTACCCCAGGAGAGTACATCTTATTTTGACTAAAAGATTGATCTTGGGCTAAATATAAAGTATCCCTCTGGATGAGCCATTTCTTTGCTTTCTGCTCCCTAGCCCAAATTGTGGATATATTTCCCAGTTACATTTTGTGTTTTGAGACAAAATACAAAATACAGAGGAATGATGAGGAACTTCAGCCAGGTTTCTGAAGTAAATAAAAACTTATTTTTGTAACTGAACTTTTGTAATGCATGGGAACTAAAAAATAAGATCTGGTCTTTGTGAAACTGCAGTAGATATGGATCTAGAATGAAAGGCTGTCCTATAAAATTAGACAGACTTTAGAGATATGGATTTATTCTGAAGGATATATTCCTTCCTGGATGTCAGGTGCCATTTGTCACACCCTGGATTTTGCTGTCCATCAGGATATAGGTGAAAAAAATTTAAACTGCTTCATAGCTCAAGGAATTTAGTCAGGATACATTTTTATACAATAGAGAAAGAAGTCACTATCTATTAACAAAGAATGAAAGAGCCAAGCAAATCTGTATTAGTGTGCATATGTACAGTGGCAGGATGCACAACACCATGTTTCTTGAGGTAGCACTGCAGGGTATGCTGCATCACAGGTGAAAAAAAATACAGACTTTTGGCCTGCCTAGTTTAATGCAAGGATGCAGAAGCATTTTTTGATTGCAACAAGGATAGGGATAAAAACAACTTCTGAATTTTTATGTGTGGTTTTAGTTCATTAATTAATTTATTTCACTTGAAAGTAAAGTTTGAAATTGCATCAAAGGCATAAAAATCTGTTTCCAGGCTTGGCTCCTGACACTGATACCACATGGCCAGACTGCTGAGCCCACAATGAACCCTGTAACTTCACCACAGCTCTCGTCAGAGCGTCATCAGTTTTCTCATATACTGCTGACCTCAAGATTATAGCTCAAGTTCACTGACATTATGAAGAGGTACCATTAAATATAACCCGCAAGATTTTTCTTCCCCCCTCTTCTCCTAGAGCAGCTTAGAAAGAGGAAGAACCACCGCACAGCAAGACTGTCATAACATCCTCTGACCTATTACTGAGGATCACACCTGACCTCACACCACTGCTTGTAGTCCCAGTCAGACACTTCTCCTTCCACCTGGTGGGCTTCTCACAGCTAAAAGTGAGAAATTGGTGCCAATGAACTGTTGTTTTATTGCATGTTTTTGTTCTTGTGCATTGGAGGACAAGGATCCTCTGAACTCAGTTCATTTGCCAGCCTTCGTATATATTGGGTTAGGCTACTTTGTATTCCCCTAAATTCAGAGATGAAAGTACTTGTGCAACCAGGAGCACCAATTCATGGAAGTACAATGGCCATTAAAGCTTAGCAAGAAAAATAAGCTTGGCATTTATCTATTTTAAGGATACTTTGGAGCTCTGCACTGCTTGATTAGTACAACCTTCCTGAAATATTGATGCTGAGCTATTAAAAAAAATTAAGCATATGGCTGTAATGACATACCTGCAGCAACTGTTGGCTCAACAGCAGCACCCCTGAATTCTCTGGGGTGATGATTACTACCTCACAGTACCTCCTCAAAACATACAGAGAAAGCAGAGACAGACCTCAGCTGGCTAGTGCTGTTTGATGTAATGGAAGGTCTCTTACTAATATGTGCATATTTTTTCTCTGACACAGAATTATATTTTTCTCACTAATTTTTTAAGGGTCATGAACTACAGGCAGTAATTTACTGATGCTGAAAAGATCACAAAATTTTCTTCATACACGTATTTCTTATTTATACACATACCCACACATGCATATAACTAACTAAATATATATATAAATATATATATATATCTTTAGTTATATATGAGACTTTTTTCAGGAGAGTCACCACATTCTAAATGATTAATCACAAGAAAGTAGAAGTCAACCTAAAAGAGACATAGAACATACCTTTTTCCTATTCTCCCTTCCCACCCAGTCTGGTGCTCTTAATTTAACTTTCTTAATTTAGTGATTATTACAGATGCAAATATGTCTATAAAAATCAAAATTAGGAAGCAGACAGTAACAGCTGGGTAGTTACCAACATCAAATGGTGCCTTTAGCATCACATCTGATTTGTGATGTGAGAGGCCTAACTCTGCTGGAAGAGGCATTCATGGTCTTTGAAACTAGGATGAAGAGTCTCACTATCAAGGAATGTATCTTCTAGAAGTAAATTAAGACCTGAAGTAATTCCTGCCTCAGTATTACAGGAGCCAGAAATTAACATGATGTGATGATGGTAGGCCAGATGTGGTGAGACTCCACAAACCTTTTATGCAGTTTTATGCAGCAGGCACTCACTTTGTGGGAATGAAAGGTCTTGGTATGTCTGGTAGAAAGAGAATGAGGGTGTAAATGGTTGATATTTCCTAACACATCATTGTTAGTAGACACCAGGGAGACAAAAGCATTACTTAAGCTGGAGGACAATGCTGATATATTAAGAAAAGGCTGCTGGGGCCAAAAATAAGTTTATTCTGGAAGCTGAATTTAGGTTTCTGAGATTTGGACATCTAAGAGTCCTGAGCTGTCTTCCACTAACAGGGCAAGTGATCCAATTTTCTTTCCACCTTAGAGTGGGGGTTTATTGTATTTTTTAGCAGAGCAATATGGCATAAGAGTCTGTAATAGCACAGGCATTGCTTCAAAAGCCAAGAGATTTCTTCCAGGCCTACATCCCTATAAAGGGAGAAGAAGAAAGAGTGTAAAATAGTGCATGGGTATGACTTACCACAAGGAAACATGATTCTTGTTAAATGTCTTGACAAGAATATCATGGTTTGGGAGACAGAAGGGCAGTAAGGGGAAGGGTTGTTGAGGGTCACATTGCTTTGCAGTCCAGGGCATGCAATGGCCTCAAGCTTTATGAGCACTTACTACCACAGGGTCTATTATCTGCCAGGCACCACTGAAACCTGAATTATTGCATTTCAATAAAAGTTGCAGCTTTGGTACTTAACCCAATAGCTGGATTGTTGCATTCTCTTCCAACACTGGACTGGCATCAGCAAAGAAATGGAAACCAAGATAGCTACCCCCATCCTGCCCCGTTTCCCCTTCGCCCACAGACAGAGTGACACAAATGGCAACTCTGGGCTCAGACAGGCCAGGGACAGACTAATTTTGATTGGTAATGAATGCTGCCTAACAATACACTACCACAACACATGGTAACTTCTGTGCTAGAAGCAAATTATAAAATAAAGCCTCAACGTAGCTTAGGTGGCAGTTTAAGAGGTGACATAGTATCAGGGAGTTGGGCAGGGGGACACAAATTAACCAACCCCTCAGAGATTTTGAAAAAAACAAACAAAAAAAAAATAAATCAAAATTTCTCTAGAAGCTAACAACGTGCTGTAAGAAACTAGGGAAAACAACAACAACAACATCGACAACAACAAAAAACTAACCACACCGCTTAGAAATGCCTCTATGAATGTAAACTCATTACTCATTTATATGTGAAGTGAAAAATATTAAGATAAATGATGCTATTTACTGGCATGATGCACCTAACATCAAAACAGATGTGTATTTTTAATGTTGGGTGCATTAAACACATTATCTGACTTTCAAAGTACAATAAGTGATTTATGTTAGAGGTTGAACATGCCAAAGCAGCAACTAAAACATAACAGAAAACTCAGAGCAGAACAGTGCAACCAACAGACAAAGTCAGTAAGAAAACTCAGAATTAACCAGAAAGCTGGAAGCTAAAGCTTAAATAAATCCTTGCTTTTGATTATCTTACACAAAATCAATTTGTTTGTAACTGTTAGCAATATCTTCCAGGATTTCATCTGTAGTCCTGCTATTCAGAGATACAAGCATCTTTACCAACCAAGAAAAAAAATATTTACAGCATTTGTACTTTGTCAGAAGGTTCAGCACAACATTGCATTTTCAGAATGATGTACCAGACAAGATTTCTAGACTGAGTACAGGGTTTTCTAGCCTTAGCTTTTCACATTAAAAACAAAGCAAAACAACCATCATCTCACAACATGTCCCAAAGGAGGCTAATGTTTCACCCCCAACTATGGGAGAAAATAAGAGCAGACTTTTTTAAAAAGCTTCTTCACATTTGACTGCAAGATAAATAGAAAAAAAATCTCCAGCCATTCTGCTTACCTTCATAACCTTGTCAAAATAAAGACTTGTCACAACGCTATTCAGAAGGCCTGTGCGTAAGAGGCTACCTTTGGTACAATGGCTCACTCTGAAGAGGTTGGAGGAATGCTTTGATTAGAAACTTGCGTTCCTGCATTGGGGTAGCTAAACACTGGATGTCTCTACTTGGTCAGAAAGGCACATTCAATAGACATTTTGCTATACGTGAATGAAAATTTCAGTCAGTGTTGAAGAATCTCAAGCGATTTCACTAGCATAACACTAACTTGAAGCAACTTGAAGCCAGACCAGTCAGCTAGTACACACACTATACCCTAAACACAGCATGCTAAAAATATAGATGATCAGAGCTTATGTATGGGCAGAGAGTAGCATAACACAGGGTCCGGGCTCCAGGCAGAGCATGGCGCCCGCTGAGGCCTGCTGCAGAATTGTGCTGGTTGTTACAGGGATAATGGCTGCTGGGTGGGAGGTCTCTGCGCCTGTTTGCTGAGAATTAGGTAGGGAAGGAATTAGCTTGGAAAGGGCTTAAGCACTGCTTGAGTGCTCTGTTAAGGGCATTGAGATAAAAGAAGGGATTTTAAAATGAACTAGGGGACTCCAGAGTACTGTGGGGATTTATGAAAAGCTCATAGTGACATACAGTAATAGTGCCGTGATCTTTGACACGCAAGAATTGTCCTTACTTCACAAACTCTGTGCTTGGCAAAGTTAAAAAACAGGGCTTGTTTTAAAGATGAGAAGCAATAAGACTTCCAATATTCAGACAGCTGTTCCAAGAGCAATTTACCTTGTTAGCCATGGATCTTAAGCCACCTGTGAGAACATATAATCAACTCAGCGATGAGGAGAGGAGAACCGGGTGAAAGCAGGCAAACACTCACCAGCGGAACCACCAGAAAATGCAGCAGGTGGTTAGGAAGCAGGGTGCTGAAGATGCCACTGACCAGCTCTGCCAAATGCGAAGAGTTGGACTCAAAAAGGCAGGCTGGAAAAACCTCCCTTCAAGGGGGCAGTACAGCCTGAGGGAGAGCTTTTAAATGTTGATTGGTCATATGTGGGTTAGGTAAGTCACTATGCTCCTCCTAGCGCAGCTGAGAGGCTGTATTGTAACTCAGGAGGCAGCCTACCAAACACTTATCCTCTGAGAAATACCTCCTCTTCTTGCTTCAGGTCAGGGGTAAATAAATTACTTCAGTCCTATGTGATGCACTATACCTCCTATTAAGTATTTAATCATTTGCATCTGGTAGGAGGCAAGGTGTGAGCTGGCTCCACTCATGCCTTTGTTTGGCCTTGTTTGCAGAAGCAAACAGAGCTGTGGTTTGAGCAGCATGACTGATGGAGGCCTGGGAGCCACTTACAGAAAATTGCAGTCCCTATGTGGGCACATCTCATTGCTTTGCTCATTGGTTTCAGAGACTGAAGGATGTGTGAGAACTGGGATAGACTCCAAATTCTAGCAGCCTCTCCCTCGGGCTCATGGGTATTTGTTTCCCGCTGCTCCTTCAAGCAGAAATTCCTCTTTTCATTCTAAATCCAATGATGAAGTCATGACAGGGACAACAAGCAAGCAATGCAAGTCTTCCCTGTCCTGCAGAATAAAAATCATATTAAGCTTTGGTTGTTCTGGGAGTTATGGAAATGGATGTGGAGCAAGAGGGCTTGCTGCTCCGGAGGCTGCTGCTAGTTGAAAGTAGGCGGTGCCTCAGTTGTTATAAATCCTCTGACCAGTGCTGGAGCTGGCATCAGAGCTGGACTGTTGAAAGCACTGCTTTGGCACAATTCAGAATGAGAGGTCTGATCTTTTCCTTGTATGTTCATGCATACTCTCAAGTGTCCCTTTCAGCACAATTCTGACACAAAAACACGGGGGTGGGATACAAGGTGGGGGAAAGGGTAAACAAAATAAAATTCTGCTACCTATTGTCCCTTCAGATGTTGAAAGGCAATTTTATAAGTGTCCTTTTGAATTGCAAACACCTGGAGTGCAGTCAGCTGTGGGAGTAATGGAGACCACATGAAAACTGTGGTAATTACAAAGGTTCAGGGAAGTCTGAAGTAAAACTTCCAGGAGGCAAGTCCAGTTGGAAACACCAAAGTATTATTCATGGTGTAGCTACTCAGGTTTGGTTAAATAGATACAGCAGAGCATATCCATCTATGTGACTAACTTTTAATAGCTGCTATTCACTTGGCATTTTCTCTGTAGGGAAGATATGTTTTTGAAGTACTTTAACATCCAGTTTAACCACTCCTATCTAAATATGCATAAAACCATTTTTCTTTTATCATTTTAATTTATTTTTCTCTTAAAGATTAGGTTGGCGGTTATATTGCCACAGGGAGGTGGTAGGGTAGGCTGAGGCATTCTTATCAGGTACTCTGAAATTCAACAAGAAAATATACTGAGAATGAGTTGACTGTATTCAGAAATAACAGTAAGATGCATTTGTTTGGCTATGACTTTGAAAACCTGTCTATTATTCCCTAGTATTTGGGATAGGCCCCATAGAGCATCTGATCCCTGAAGAATTCACTTTCTATGCAGGAAGATTTGTTAAACTTTTAAGTCAAATTCTTTACGCTGCCAAGCATTGTGAACTAGGTCCTGTAGAAACCTATAATGGATGCACTAGATGTAACATATGTTTTACAGAATTCTGCGTACAACTGGTTATTAATTTGTTCTGTTAGGAAGTTTCATTCTTCTGCAATTTTACAACTGACATAACAAAAAATAATTTGACTAATTCAGTCCACCTTCCCCATTATGCTCATGACCAAGTTTTTCTAGTTTCAGATTTAACTTCCGATCTCAACCTCAGTCCTACAAACAGTTCTGAAGACACCTTTTGGGATGTGCAATCTATGCCAGTGAAGAGAAACTACATATATGTCTGCTCATATGTTGTAAGGATCACAAAATCCTCACTAAAAACAAAAAATGCAGAGGGGAAATCAATGCTAACCTTGAAATCCTGATTATTTGAATTTCTTACTGCATTTGAAATGTTGAATGTTCTAAACTTTGTTACGCTTGTTCAGAATATTTATTTCTATTAAGGTCTTTGTGGTACAGAAAAATAAAAACAACCCTACAACACCAAACAATGCTTATCCTTAGTGATATTTTAATATCTTTATAGCTTTGTGCGCAAGTTTACACTTCAGTGAGGAATAGGGTGAAACATGGAAAGTTTCCATCATTGCAGCTGCTACTAGTTGACATGGTAGTAAGGCACATTGCTGTAAGGACAGTGGTACATCTGCTTCCCTTTTTATGGCAAGGAGTCAGACATTCTCCATAGTTCCAGTTTCCTTGTGCTGTTTGCATAGTGCAAATAGATTCTAATATGCCCACAAGTACCTCAAAATGAATTAATGCTGTGAAGGGGAAAAAAAATTGACACTCACCTAAGCATAATACCAGACCTGAACCCCCTTCACGTGGCACCTTCTTTTATTCATAAGTGACGAATAAAAAAAATAATCAGGAATAGTGGTGCACTGCTACAAACATCCAATAAAGGCCTGTTCCAAAATTATAGTTTAGCACAGCTCACTAATTACTGTCATGCAGAGAAGGGAGTAAAATACCTTTAAAATGGTTCCTAGAAATATATTGAAGGTAACCCTGGCACAGGAAAGAATCTCACCCCAAAGCTTGGAAAAGGAAAAAGACTAAACCTTTGATCTTGATCATTTGCTATGGCCTGAGCTCACAGCTCAGGGCAGAAATATTGGCCTCTTCAGAGCCTGGGATGGCTGCATGCCAAGCAAGACCTTTGCAGTCCAAGCATAAGGACAGCTTCTAAATAACACTGGCTACCAACAGCCCAGAGGGCAGGAGTGCAAGAGCTAGGAGGGAAGTGGGACAAGTGGTACCATAGCCATGTATCCTATTTTGGCAGCAACAAGAGGTGATGATTTTGAGAATGCCATCTCTAAGTTGTCTTTCAAACTAATATAATCCTCTTGTTTCCTGCTACACCAGATTTAAGGCCACTTTGGTCTTCTATGGCAGTATAAAGCTGCTGTAGGTCCACAGGGGATAATGTTGGCTATTCTTATAGCAAAGCTTGACTGTCTGAGATGTTGTCGAAAGGAACATGAATCTCAGTAACCCTCTGAAAGTGCAGTGTACACAAATAATCTCTGTGCCTGCAATTCTCTCCTGGCCTGGACTCTAAAGCAATTTTTAATGAGGATTTGGCTCTTGGTGTATGTTTCCATGAAACCCTTGCAATCTTCTTTTCCAGCCCCCACAATAATACCTATGTGCACACAAATAATGAAGTCCAGTGTACAAATATGCAGTTCCACATGCCAGTTCTTCAGCTTTCCAACCCTTTGAAAGGCTCCAGCAGAGCAGCATGAAAGGAGGCAGCAGTGCTGCTAAGACACTGACACCCAGAGCAAGGAGCACAGAAGAGCATATTGCACAGTCTGATCAGATTGTTACTTTGACATGGAAGAGAGAGCTGTAGGCTGACAGAAAATGTTTATTACCTGGACAGCAAGAAGACAACAGTGAAGGGATCAAGGCTTGTTAAAGCAGTATACAGCTGGCCCAAGAGCACTAGATCCTGGCCAATGGGCTCTGCAAGGAGCAGCTTACATAGAATAACCATGTTTCAGTGTGGACAGTTGCCTAAACCCCAGCTTAAAATAGTTAAGTGCTCCACTCTCAGTCACATGATTCCTCAGTCTGATAAGTCTAGGAGAGAGGGATGCAAACAAATAACTTTTTTTAAAAAATTATTCATTTACTTATTTATTAAAACAACAACAAACAACAACAACAACAAAACCACCTTTTCCTTGTGAGCTGAAATATGGGGGGGAATGGATGAATATCATGTCTTTGTTTTCTTAAGGTCTGAACAAGGCACTGACAGATGATGGGAGGAATGAAGAAATGAGGAACAAAAGGAAACTGCAAAACATAGATTTTTCATCTAATGATAAAAGGAATACCAAGAGATCATGTACCATTTCAATAAATAATTGTCATTCACTGACTTCTCAAAAATTGTCACTATCCTTAACAATAAATGAGTAATAACAGATGCTTAAGGTAATGCTACAAGGATTTTCTCTACTTAAGAGAAAAACAGAACGTTTCTATGCAGGAAAACACAGCCTTGAAAAATGACTTCCCATTGGGAAGATGCAAAACAAAAATAAAGAGCATCAGGAAGCAGAAGTGTCCACATCCACAAAATGGATTATTGAAGGGTCCAAAAGACAACTGGCTGTGCTGCTTAGTCACTTATTGGTGCAAAGGCTTTATGACCAGAAAGCCCTTTGACATTTACATTTCTACTGGGCAGTGACAGTGACATCAAGTGGATACATTAGTGAATTAAACAACTGAGTTACTCTGACAGAGGAGATACTGTATTTTAACAATCATTAATTTGAAAAGTTCTTATGGCATAAGAATGAAAAGTGACCTGCCCTTTGAGATACTTTTTTATTCATGTATACAGAATCCCCTCTTTGCATATAGAGCAACTCCCATTTTATTTATTTGAACAGGGAAATGGGAAAATTTCCCAAAGAGGGTGAGAAAATAGTAAAAATTTTGAAGCTTCATCTTCCAGATACAAATAGCAACAGTTCATGAATGCAGAACTAGTTTGGGATAACTCAGATGCATAAAGTAAGACTGCCCCAGGCTGTTTTAACTTCTTCACAACAGTTCTGTAGTAGCTATTTAGTTATCCAGTAATGCCAAGCAACTGCTGATGACTTAATTATCCACAAAGTATGCATGCATACACCCCAAATGAGTCCACTGCAAATGTACTCGCATCATTAAATTTAAAGTAAGGCACCAATGCATTTTGGAAAATACATTGGAACTCTTTAGTGAAAAGCCTTTTTAAAATCCTTACGTCAGTAAAAATATTCAAATGCAAAACCTTTGGATTAGATTTATTCTAAGAAAAAAAAATGCTATTTTCACCATTAAAATGGCAGCAGAGACTTTTTTATCCTCATCTGTCAATACCCCTCTTTCAACAATATACTCCTATGTGACCGATACTGCCATTTCAACATAAGTGCCTGCCACTCACTGGGACTTTTCTTTACTAGAACATTTTATTAGACGGAGATTTAGTTTAAATTTATTTTTTTTAGTTTTAATATAATTTTAGATAAATTAAAATATTTATAATTATTTTATTGTTTAGTCACCATTGCAGGAATAGTACCTTGCAAGTGAAATTAACATCAGTTATTGCATATGTAGTGGACTTGGTGGAATACTCACACTCTGTTCTGGAAATTAAAAGCAGGGCTGCATTTTGGCTTGATTTTACATCAGCATCAGCCCTCTCACTACAAGAGGAAAGTAAGTGTTTAAAACACGTTAGCTGACAACACAAGTTTTGATGACACAGCCCAGTAGTCCAGATGCTAACAAAACTTCTTTTGGACCATCACCAGCACCTACAGCTTACCGGGACATAGACCATGTGTGAGAATCACTTTGTGTAGCTAGGGTGGTTCCTGACTTCGCTCCCTTTTTGGATGAGAGAACCCAAGGAAATTGGTAAGCGAATTGAAGAAGGCAGGCTCATATGTTTTGTTCAGGGCCATGAAGGCTCACTCTCTCCAGCTTTCATTCTTAGAAACAGCATTCCCTTAGACTGCATGTTTGCCGTAAAAGAACAAATGTCTTTCTGTGCCCATCTCTGTGAGTACCTCAGTGTACATCCTCCCTCTTCTCAGAGGCCTGGGTTGCTCAATCAATTACAGAGGTGCCCGGCCTTTGCTGAAGCAAAGTGACTGTACTGAAAATCAATAGGAGAGATAAACAGTGCAACACCATGACTCCTTCTCTGTGCTTTGTTTTCCAAGACTAACCAACTTCTGCTCTCCAATACAAGCTGAGTGGAAATTAGAAATATATTTGTTAAAAAAAATACCGTGTAAGCTATTGCCAATGGAACTTTGCTATAGATGCATAAATGAAAGTGGAAGCTAATTTCCTTCATTACTTCAGAATAAACTTTAGAGAATCTTTTGGTAACTCTTATCATAATGTTGCAAAGGAAATATTTTTGAAAGGGTGTGAAGTAAAATAGAATGCAAATACTTCTGTATGTAAATCTGAGATTACTTGCTTTTGGAGCACTTCAGCTTTCTGTGAAAAAAAAAATAAAAAAAGAAAACAGAAAAAAAAAAAAAAAAAGAGAGAAGAAACTATTTTCTCTTGTAGAGCTGTAAACTATTTGCTTGAATGTTTAAAGACTTGCTAACTTTCCCCCATTCAAATCTGGATAAAAAAGCTTTCTTCCCTAGAAAACCATTGCAATGTACTTGGGCAAAGAAAATAATGAAAAGCTAAGACATTTTTACAGCTCCAGTGTAACTGAAGAATTATTAGTATGTAAGTAAATACTAATTCTAAAGGGTGTGCTAGTGTGATGTAAACTTGCATGAAATCCGCATTTTGTAGTACAGATTTCATGTCAATGTCAAAGCAAGAATAATGCCTAACAAATAGAGTTTGTGTTGCTGTCACTAGGAGGAAAGGATTTCATTGCACGTCTACAGGGATTGTCTTATGAGGCCATTTGGATGCAAGATTGTGATGACAAAACTATTCCACTGTATGTCTAGACCCTATGACTATTGCATTACAATGCTGTTAGGATGTTGGGGACATAAAGATTTTACTATAATCATTCTGAAGCTAATATGTCCAAATAGGATGATGTCAGTGTAGCTTGTTTTCCCAATAAATTAAAAAATAAATACATTAAAAAATTTATTGAAAATCCAAAAACAAGGTTTAAAGTTGTAAAAGTTTGAGAAGAGAACTAAAATGGAGTAAGGTAAATAGCTCAGAGTCTTCCATATTATTATAGCACCAAATGGCTCCTGAGACTATGGGTTGGAGTGAAGAATCCTAATTTGTGAGATATTCTAAATCTTCCATTTTTAAGATATTTTGGCATTGTAACTTACATAGCACTATTTTTTCTAGAGAACCCGGAGGAAATACCTTACATATTCTCCATCATTTTAATAATTTCTATTTGCTGCTTTGCTGCTATATTCATATAGAGTTAAAATTGACTGATGGGCTTGCATATGCTTTTAGAATATCCAATACATCTGTATTTACACTTTTAAAAAATCAAAACATGTAAAGTTAAAGGATGTACCATTCCTGCCTTAAAGCCTTAACTCTGCCCCCAGGCTTAAGAGCAGTGCAGTTAATGGGAATAGATATGTATGCTTCAGCCACTGCACATGTGATGTACCATCATCCCCCTGGAAACCCCTTGCCTCATTTATCTTCTTGAATGCTCAGCTAGCATTCTTTATGTTATAGGCAGCTGCTCTGATTGGCACAGATGTTAATTACACGAGGTAGTAACAGTACATACTCTGAAAAGAAGGGCCTCAGAGCTAAAAGAGACCTTATTAGCCCACAACCACCCACTGCAGTGCTCGGTTATGTGCGTTGTGCAAGGAGAGAAGCAAAATCATCCTATCCATGTTGTTGAGGCTTGTAGCAGTCTTAACATAACTGGTGGAGGCAGAGTAAATGGACAGTACTGGAGACTGGGAGATATGGATGAAACATCTTTAATCTGGTGGGCACCAACCCACACATAAGTTTACGTCTGTTTTTATCTGCCCTTGGTTAGCAGTGTTCTTTTCATCACGGAATCACAGAATGGCTCAGGTTGGAAGGGACTTTAAAGACCATCTAGTTCTAATCCCCCTGCTGTGGGCAGGGATACCACCCACTAGATCAGGTTGCACAGGGCTGCGTCCAGCCTGGCCTTCAACACCTCCAGGGATGGGGCATCCATAGCTTCTCTGGGCAACCTGTGCCAGTGCCTCACCACCCTCTCAGTGAAGGAGTTCCTCCTAACATCTCATCTAAATCTCCCCTCTTTTAGTTTGAAACTCTTCTCTCTTCTCCTGTCATTATCTGACTGAGCAAAAAGTTGTTCTTCATCTTTTTAATAACCCCCCTTTAAGTATTGAAAAGCTGTAATAATGTCACCCCGGAGCCTTCTCTTCTGTAGGCTGAACATACCCAGCTCTCTCAGCCTTTCTTCACAGGAGAGGTGCTCCAGCCCTCTGATCCTCTTTGTGGCCTGCTCTGGACCTGCTCTAACAGGCCCACATTGTTTTCAAGCTTGTTCGGTGTTTTCAGGGTGAAATACAACACGAGCATAAAGACAGAATGAAAACTGCAAAGAAATGGGTTATTGCATACTTCAGCTCTATTTGCAGTACTTATTTCCTAGAACTTTTGACAGTGAATTTCCTTGTTATTCAAAAAAATCACAGCTGTGTGCTGGTCATGACTGTGAGAAGGAGACATCAGGAAGTTTCCCCTGAAAATACCGTTTTCATTCTACTACAACACCAACTGCATTCAAACAATGAAATCAGAAATCCACCTATTGTTGATGTTTAAACACACATTCAAAATTGAGAGTGTGCGAACCAGGAAGCTGGTTCAGACCCACCTGCAAGCGGCAGAGCTGCATACTGCTTTGGGAGCAATGAACAAAGCTTCTCAGTACTCACAGGTCAGAGATTACCTGGTGGCAACCCTGCAGCAGCCATTCAGCCTTTCTCTCACACAGTTCTGTGGGGGTACTCTTGCACCAAAGGTACTGTCTTTTCCACAATGTAAAACGTGAGTAATGAAGGCTGTTAAAGGTCTCAGAGGATTTGTTACCAGACTCAAATAATTACTTCTCTCCCCAGCTGGCATGCTGCTTAATGCTCTGCTTGTCCAGATCTTCTCCCTTTTTTTTTTTTTTTCCCTCCCATGCTTTCTCTTTTCTTCTCCTACCAGTTTTAATTTCAAACACATCAGAATATGACCCAGAATTACTGTCATGGTGTACCATTTGACAGAACACTCCTCAAAGCTTCCTATCTTTTTGCATGATAGGAATCATATGGTTAGTCTTACACGTTCTGTGCCAAACTTGCACTTTTGTCAAAGTAGAAAAACAATATTTTCATTATAGTTTCTAAAGTAAAATCATTGTGTTTGTCTACTACTGGAGATGCTGCTCTTGGAGAGCAAGCATTATATAGATAAAACTAGATATAGGATTCTTCTATATGCAAAAATTAATTAGCAAAAATCTTTCTATCCACCCAAAACACTGCTTTGCCAAGACATTACTGATCAATAACCATGCTTCTGTACTAGTCATAGGATCACAGAATGGTTTGGGTTGGAAGGGACCTTAAAGATCATCTAGTTCTAATCCCCTGCCATAGGCAGGTACACATCTCACTAGAGCAGGTTGCTCAAAGCCCTGTCCAACCTGGCCTTGAATACTTCTAGGAATGGGGCATCCACAGCTTCTTTGGATAACCTGTGCCAGTGCCTCACCACCCTCTGACTCAAGATTTTTTTTTTTTTCTCCTAATACCTAATCTAGATCTACCTTTTTGGCTGAAAGCTTGTCCTATTGCTACACTCCCTGACAGAGTCCATCCCTAGCTTTCCCTTAGGCCCCCTTTAGGTACTGGAAGGCCACAATAAGGTCTCCCCAGAGCCTTCTCTTCTTGAGGCTGAACAACCCCAACTCTCTCAGCCTGTGAAGATGATAGGTGTTCCAGCTCTCTGATAATTCATGTGGCCCTCCTTTGGACTAGCTCCAACAGGACCGTGTCCTCATGCTGGGGCCCAAAGCTGAACTCAGTACTCCAGGTGGGGTCTCACAAGAGCAAGCAGAGGGGGACAACCACCTCTTTTGACCTGCTGGTCACACTTCTTTTGATGCAGACCACAGGATATGGTTGGTTTTCTGGGCTACTTGCGCACATTGCTGGCTCATGTTGAGCTTGTCATCCACCAGTAAACCCAAGCCCAGAAGGGGGTTTGCTCCACAGGGTTGCTTTTGATCCACTCATTTCCCAGACTGTATTCATGCTTGGGATTTCTCCAACTCAGAGGCAGGACCTGGTACTTGGCCTTGTTGAATTTCACATAGGCCCACCTCTCAAGTTCCCTCTGGATGGCAACCCTTCCCCCCAGTGTTTTGTCTGCAGACTTGGTGAGGGTGCACTCAGCTCCACTGTCCATATCACTGACAAAGATGTTAAACAGGGCTGGTCCCTATTGCCCTGTTTAGACCTATCACCATACAACAGAATGCAGAAGAAAGGAAAGGGCTATCTAGGAGGTGAGGAAAACACCAAAACCTATCAGCACTTTATAGCTAATAAGGTTTCAGCTCCACGTGTAAAGAGTTTAAATCACTTATCTTCAGCTGATCTCTAGAAAATCTTAATGCTTCTGTATTAAACACAGTATGCATATATGTATATTACATTACTTTCTTGAGTGGGTTCCAAAACCAGATCATCAGCTTTGACTAAGAAGTACTTGTTAACACCCCCATCATATGACAACATTTGTTTGAAATATTTATATGCCATATAGTTGAGAATACCCTCTTTTTTCCAGGTAAAAGCTAAAATTTTAGAGCAGTATTAAGAATTTTTAATCATTGTTAAAAGGTTCCCTAATGAGTATAATAAAAGACAATATTTTATCGATGTCAGCAACCAGCAGTTGACTTATACAGTACAACTTTTTAATCTTCTGGTTTGCTGTGTTCTTATATAGCTTTGCTTCTTTCTTTCTTTCTTTCCTTTTTTTTTTTTTTTTTTTTAAGAGCAAAATCTTCTGATGCATCTCAGCTGTGGCATAGGTTTACTAACAGTGTTAAAGAAGTTAGTGTTGAAGATAGTTAATGAAATAAGTGCTGCCTCTAATGCATGATCATTTTTTCATGCACTTCCTCATCTTCATTTACATTGGGAATCCTTTCTATGAAGCTGCCCAGTAGCTCCCTTAGTCTGGCAACCAAAAGTCTTGTTGTTTATGTCACAGTTACTCTTCCAAGTCAGCAGCAGAAAGTTCAAAGACTGATTCATAGATGAAGATGACATTCTAGGCTTTGATGCCTTGTATGTTTGATTGTCATCGGCTTTGGTAACAGAAATTCAAGCATCACTTTGTTACCATCTGATGTTCTTTCTTTAATATCTGTAGAGGTACTTATGATGATATATCAGGATAGACTGGAAGACTACAAGGAGAAAGATAGAAAGTCTTTGAAAAATTGCAAAAAGATAGAATCAAGGAAGCTATTTTTTCCTTCACCATACAGAAAAGAGATATGGCTGAGGTTCTGATATATTTACATTTCTGATTTACTGTATGACCTTGGGCAAGTCACTCATCCTTTTTGTGCCCATTTCTGTATCTGCATTACAGATATAATAACTACATTTTCTACTTCACGTGGTTCTTCTGAGGCTTTTTTCGTGTTGTCAATACTATGCTTCACAAAACAGTGGAATTATTATAACAAATTAAGCAATATAGAATGAGTATTAAGAATAACAAATTCAGAACCAGTTCTTATAGCAGTTCTTATTTCTGCCCCCATGATCCCAGCCATCCATCTGATTGAAAAAGCTCTCTAAGAGTTATATTATCAGTGCAAGACAGCACTGATGGTTGCTCTGGCCTCTAAATGCTCTAAAACATAAAGGTGAAACAGATGCAAGATGAGCAACCCTCATTAACTGTGCAAGAGGGAATTAACAGTTGTGGAGAAAATCAAATACATTCACTGGCACCTGTGGCTGGACTGGTTGTTGTTGCACAGCAGAACAGAGTCCATTTAAAATTACACTGGCCTCTCACACT
The DNA here is from genome assembly GCA_011076525.1 of Nettapus auritus. Classification (NCBI taxonomy): domain Eukaryota; kingdom Metazoa; phylum Chordata; class Aves; order Anseriformes; family Anatidae; genus Nettapus; species Nettapus auritus. The sequence continues at coordinate 19,859,211 of CM021767.1, forward strand.
ACTCCTTGCAGAATGCTGACATCCTGCTAGTTTTGATTTCTTCATTGCTTCCCTTGGTTGAAACCATGTTTAGGGCCATTTCATGCACATGGAAGGTGAAAGATGAAAAGCATGAAGGCTTCCTGCACAGAAATCCAGCAGTTTATTAGTAGACCTCCCAGGTCCTTGCAGAGACTAGGAGACAACAAATTAACAGACGCAATTAATTAATCACACACAAGATTCTGGACTTAGACTGATGAAAAGGAGAGGATGACAATCCACGAGGTCAGAATCGAGGCTCTAATGAGCCTTGCTGGCCTTAAAACCTGTGACTATTCAATTAGGCATGAGATCTTTTGTGCCAAGAGGCCATTCGCTGCAACCTCCAGTGCCATAGCAGAGAATGGCTCTGTGCAGGACTTGGTGCCAAGCCACAGACCTTGCCTGGGAAGTCTGGGACTTAGTTAAATGTTGGGCAGTAGGGGTGCTCTGGAGCTCAGCCCTGAAATGAGGGCAAGCAAGAGACAGCCCAGCATAACAGCAGCCACTCTTCATTTCAGCGTTGCCTTTAAGGGCATTTTGTTTTGTCGTCTTAAATTACAATAAAATTATAGACACTTGAGTAAATCCAAAGGCCTGTGTTGTTCTTCAGTGGCTTCTGCCATTCACAGATTTTTCTTCCTTTGAATGTTATGGACATCCATGCGTATTCAAAAATACCAAAACTCTATGATGTTCAACTGAAAGGGGGACATTTCTTGTTTTAAAACCAACCAACAAACAAAGCTATGTTTTTATATCCATTTACTCTTGAACCTTCCTCACGAATCCCCTTCAAAACGATCCTTTTTGAAGTGATTCATTTGCTGTGAGAAGATGCTAACACCAGGGCAGTGCAAAAATAAATATCAAAAAAGAGCAAGCAAAAGGGAATGTGTCACATACTGACTACAGGGAAACAGTGCAAAACATCTAATCACAGCAGTGCCAGGAAACTTGAACCTGTCCAAAAAGATCCAGTGCTCTCGATGTTTAATTGCTGTTGATGGCTGCTGGTCAGTCATGCATGACAATGTGTGTGTCACGCTGCTTCCTGCCTATGTTCATTCCTGTCAGCCTTCACTCCAGGTGATGAGAACTGCTCCTCTGACCATAGCAGAGAGAGAAAGAAAAATATAGCCCTCACAGACACAAAGCAACATGTACCCAAATAACCCAAGCCACAGGAACAGAGCACCAAAATGGACAGGAATGGCCAGTTTTTATCAACTGTTCTGTCCTTCTTCATTTATTAACAATAAATAAATAAATAAATAGTGTAGCATCTGTGACCGACAGTATTCCAACTGGCAAGATTCAAGTCTCCTGTTTGCTTGATATATGTTTGAACACATGCTTGGGGCTTCATGGAGCAATTTGAATTACAATTGAGTAGCAATGAACATTATAATTTTTGGTGAACTGGAGCTTAAAAAACCTCCTCCTTGAGCTAATAAGAAAGAGAGATAGTGGGAAATGTAGGAGATATGACTTAAAAGGTCCAGAAATTGTGTAACAGCTTTCCACCATTTTCTTAAAGTGACTGTTTAATGGTTTATGTATCTGGGCCCAGATTCAGCAAAGCACTTAAGCATGCATTTAACTTTAAGTATGTGAATGATCTCATCCTTATTCAGCAAAACCCTTAAATAAATGCTTAATTTTAAGCCTGTGTTTAGCTGCTTTGCTATAGCAGGGCTTCATCACACAGTTCTGTATCCTGTTATGTTGGTAATATAATTAGGAGTGCTCCTCCTTTACCTACCCCATCACTGCCATTGTTTCAAAATAAAGATAATTAATCCGTGATTATTTAACTTCAATCTGCTTTGGGCAAAACCGGTGCCTGAGAGTCAATATATGTCTTAACCACCCAGAACATATCTGCCCATTTCACATTCCATTTCAGATCCATCTGCTGTCAAAGACAATGGGAGTTCTGTCACTGTCTTCACCAGGAGCCAGATCAGACTCTCAATTGATACCTAGCTCTGAACTCATTGCAGTAATAGGTGAACTGAGTTGTGCAAGAACAGGAGAGCCAATGTAGCAGGGAGTGTTTCTGATTAAAAAATAATAATAATAATAATAAAAATTCAGCTGTTTCAACTCATCTGACTTCAGCTGCAGTCGGGATACTTGGAGGAAGGAACTGAATTGTCATTTCTGGATTACCAAATTTTAAGTAATGAGAACACAGAATATGACATTAGGTTTGACGATCTAATTGTTTTATGACCATTTTGTTATTCTGTCTGTGTACTGCCTTCGTTCTTCTTTCCAATAAGATGGGAATGAAGGTAGAATGCAAAGCAGGGAAAAGAGGAAGTTTCATATGGCATTTCAGGCTCATTTGATGATGTTTCTACTGCAATTACCAAACCTATTCTCCCTTCCATACCTGCACACACCCCAGTGAGAGTCAGAAAAGCAGTTCAGTTTAATTGATATTAAGGACAAGAATCATATTTAAGAAATAATACACAGAAACACAAAACCACTGAGAAACATTGTCTGAGGGCTAAAATACACTTTGTCTTTTCTGAACCAACTTTTGTTAGCTTTAAGATACAGAACAATTTGACATCTTCTTACATCACTGGGGAGAGTCTTTCCGGTTTAAAATTATTATAATTACTAGTACTACTACTACTGCTAAAGAGATGATTTGGACTAGGAGAGTAATAGGTGTGCCAGAAAGAATAACTCTACTTGATTTATTTTATTTACCATATGTGATCATTCTTTTTTACCACAGATTGAAAAGTGGTTGCAAAATAACTCTGTAAAGAAGTCCTGAGGCACACTGAAGTGTCACATTATCTATGTTCTACAGTGCTGCGGGAGGAAAGTAAAAACATAAATAAGTAGTTTTGCAAGAACAGAACTAATGATGCTCCATTTCCTACTGCTTTGTGTCTCATAATTACTCATGAACTACAGTTGAAGCTTTTCCCATGGGTGGGACATATATGTTCCATTTCTCACACTCTCAGAAATATATATATATATATACTGCATGGATTCTTTATGGTTAATGCATGAACTCACTTTGCGCTGTTGTCATTAGGCAGGGTTCCTATTGGGTGTCCCTTCTTTACCATCCTCCTCCATCCATCCATCCATCCATCCATCCATCCGTTCTTCCACAAAAAGTTATTTTCTTCTCTTTTTTTTTTTTTAAAAAAAAATCTTAAGTATTTGTACTGTCAAATTTGTCTGAAATCATCAAATAGATTAAAACCTGATTAGTTTTTAAGTACACATGTGCATATACACAAACTTGCAAACTGTGTGATAGAATAAGCCCATATCTTTATGAAAGGTGACTCCAAACTGTGTAAAATATCTGTAGGTTTTTCTTTTTGTAACATTTGAAAGCAAAGGGAAAATACTATCACTTAATATCTTGCCCTCTTTAGGCATCTACTGCTATAAAAGTGAAGTCTCCAAAACTCTTGAGAACTGCAAGATAGATAAGCCAAATGTGTTCACAAAGGGCTGACAAGCTCACTGCCAGTATGGGAATATATCATGGAAGCTCAGACTATTAAGTTCAGGTTTTGAATGCATTATAGATTCTGAAGAAAAGCTCAGACCACAGCGGTATACAAGGTGGCACTGCAGAACTTTGTCTTACATGTGTTCTTTCCTTTTTCGTCCTCGGGGATATTAATGATTTAAAGTGTTATAAAGCATTGTTCCTAGTTACAGTGATTTTTAGAAAACAGAACTGTGAAAACTGGATTATTGAAGCACAGGAAACTTAGAACCAGTTTTGAGTGCAGTCTATATAATGACTGTGTTTAAAAAAAGATTCAGCAAATTGCTTGGAACTTGACCTCGAATAAGACAGCCAGAAAAGCTAATGTAAAATTAATAAGCAGCATTTCTTTTAATTTTAAATGCAACCAAAGTCCAAATGCTGGAATAAATACATTGTGTATACAGACGGAATTTTCATAAATCAGCTGTGATTATCCTTTGTACTTTGTAACCGTTAGCCATCCACTCTATTGAACATAATGTTTCCTAAGATCCCCGGTGGCTTCAGTATTAATCTGAATTTTGCAATACTACTATCAAGTTTAAATTACAGATCTGACCACAAACTCATTAGAAAATATCCTGCTCTGTTCTGTGCTTTGTGCTTCTTGGTTTCGTGCTTTGCAAATATTTTGCTGTTTGCACTTGCAAAAGTCTGATCTCTCTGATGTGGCAATGTGCTGAATTTATTTTTGGAAGTGTTGAAAAAAATAGGAAATAGCTTCATCTAATCCATAAATCTAACATAAATTAGGTGTTTGATGTTATATATTTACAAGAATTACGTTCTGCTTGTAATTTATTTATTTATTTATTTATTCATGCAAAGGGTGAAGGCTTAATACTTTTAAATACCACGGGGCGAGTATAAGCTATCCAGAGGAAAGCAGAGTATGGCCAGACAAAAATGATAGCTCTCTCACACTGCTCTGTCATTGCAACTAAGCCCTGACATGAAAGCCTTAAGGGTGTGGTAAAAAGGACTGCCCTCCAGTGTGCTAAAAGGAAACTTCAGCATCCTTGCTCAGTCGCTTTTGTATAAAAACTGACAGATGTGTCAAAGGTGTGATAGCTTTGTGAATAAGTAATAAGTCCTGACAAGTTGGACCTTATCATTCCCTTCTGCCTAAGGTGAGGAAGGAGCCTGGGGTAATAGCGGGGGCAACTGAAAAGCCCTGGATTGGACTTGCGGGATGGCTCGCCTTGTTTGTCTGTGATCCTGCTGGTATGAAATGGATTTGACGACAAATCTGATCAAATTCATCCCTGGTGTAATTTCAGAGAGGTCAGTGGTGTTACACCAAGGGAAGTATTGGTCCCTTCTGTTTATTTAGGGAAAGCTACAGTAGCTTTGGAATAAGAGCAGTTCACTGAGCAACAAGCTTCCTTACTCTCAGCAGAGCGGTACGGATGCTTTATAAGAAGGACAGTGGACAATATACAAATACTTTGTCAAAACTTGTGTTTCAGCACAGCTCACAGAGGCAGGAAGGTGCGATTAGTGTGCTCAGTCCACCAGGATCCTTTGATTTCTTGTCCAACACTGGCATCAACCAAATGAAACAAATGTGCTGAAAAACAAAACAAGCCTCTCCAAACAAAATGCAACCAAGATTCTTCTCTTGGTAAAAGGGATACAAGGATCATGTTACAAGAGACCATCATTCAAGTGGAAGAAAAAAAAAAAAGGCTAACATATTTGTGTGTGAATTGAAAGGTTTGCCTTTCTGTGGGGATAGAGAAGCTTAAACTGAAACATACTACACTTGTAAAGATCACCAGCACATGGAGGAAACCAAAGAGCGCCAGTTCAATGAGAAACATGCATGAGGTATTTTGGAAAGCAGGAATTCTACGTGGAAAGGAGCAATTTCCAAAGGAGAACACAAATATTTTCACATTTGTACCAATAAAAGCTGTAACTACACATACACACACAAAAGCTTTTCAAGAAAAGCTTTCATGAGAACAAAATAAAGCAATATGGAAATGACAACAGCTGAGTAACTTGACATGATTAGATCTCAAACTTGGGGAAAAAAGAGTTTGGGAAATGATAACATCACTTATTAGAGTCACTTAACAATGTATTTTTCCATTCAGATGGACAGTTAATCATGGAAATCTAATGTAACATTCCAGATAACAGGGAGAAGAAAAAAGCTCGGGTAACATATGATACATGCAGTCTTTGTAGGCTGTATAGACAAAGAGAAAAGGATATGGCAAAAGCCATGTGCTGTGCAGTGGCAGGCAAATGGCATTGACTTTACAGATGTTGGATAGAAGGAAGACATACAACCTCAGGAACAAAGGAAAACTTGGACACGTGGATAGCAAAAAACATAGAAGGATGAGGAAGCAGTACATAAATGGCACGGCAGTGAAGGACATCTGTGGAAGAAGTCAGGATAAGGTCAGTAGCAAGAGCCAGGCAACACAGAGCCCGTTTTCCTGAGTGTAGGGCAGCTGGAAGTGGGGGTTGTGCAGAAGAAAATACATGTGATGGGGCACAGAGGTACGAAATACCCTCCAATGAAGCTAGACAAGCACTGGTGTATGGGGTTGGGCTGGGGGTAGCAGTCAGGTCTACATTTCGCAGATTGTTCAATATACTGGCCCCCCTCTTTCTGTATTTTAAAAATTGTTTCAGTGTTGTCTTTCCTCAACTTTTTCTCCCAAGGCCTGAAACGTGATGCCTGCTATGAACAGTGTCTTCTTTTGACATTTTCACTCCCTGATAATGCTGCGAGCTAGCCTTGAATTTTAAAGAGTGGCATGCATGCACACACTCGAGCACTCCCACTCCGAGGCTGTCATTCTCCTCAAACATCTGGAAGTCTGTTTGCCAGAGAGCTGCCGCCAAATGCTACTGCATCATCCAGGCAGGATTTTGCTTCCCCTACAGGGTAAGAAAGAAGAGCTCAAGAGCAGATTTACTGCTGTTGATGTGGCAGCACAGAAGTCTCACGCTGAAGCTCAGAGCTCCTTATTTATGGTTTTAGCCCTCAGAGGAGTTTGGTTAGAGAACGGATTGGCTGTGGACAACCAAACTTCTTGTGGCCCAAGGAATCCTTCCTTTTCCTTTTATTACTATCATTAAAAAAATAAAAAATAAAAAATAAATTATTTTTACTATCCAGCCCTTTATAACTCTGGCCAAACACAGATGGCTGTAATTCCCTCTGACTCTGAAGACAGCAACAGTCTTGATACAGAGAACTTGCTATGTGAAGTGCCATAAGATTTCATCTTTCTCCCCCATGGGGAGAAAAGAGAGAGAATCAGACTTAAAGGCATCAGAGCTCCTAAATCCCATCTCTTCTCTGAAGAACTCCCTGTCCTGGAGGAAACGCCATGTATTTCAGCCAAGCCACATGAAGCACCAATAACAAATACTACTTTGTCTTGGTTCAGGTCCTGAGAATAAGTGAGTCCTGTCCTGTTCCCCTGCCTTCTCCCCATGACAAAAAAATCACTAGGGAGATGGAGGGTGGTTGGAGAGGAGGGGGCATTAAGGCTTTAAAGAAAAACAATGAGGAAAGGTAGATGTGGAGAAGAGAGCTGGACTTTATTCAGTCCAAAAGCTGTTTTTACTCAGTTCCTGACAGTGGGTAGAAAAGCAGAGGAAGAGCAATGGGAAATGAACAGCACTGTGGCAAGATAACAACAAGCCACCTACAGAGGCAGAGAAGAACAGCAAATGACAAGAAAAATCCTTTCACAAGCCCACACAATGCTAGGGTCAGCATCCAGGAATCCCAATGCGATACCAAGACACAGCTGTTACCCTCCTGGCCTCAACAGCTTAAAAGAAAATTTACATCCTGGCTAAGACATTCAGCATACTGGTGTGCAAATGCGTGTCAGAAATACCTGGTTTCTAAAGGATTTTCCCAAAAAGGAGCAAAGCTCGCCCACCAGGAGACATGAAGGCATTTGATAGCACAGCACGAGCCAGGGAGCTGACTATTCTGTCTCTATAAGGACAGCTGGAAGTTAAAGTAAGTGGGCTATTGAGAACAATGGGTTGGAGCCAATGGAAAGGCAACTTCCCAACATTTCAATTTAAAGGTCTCTCAGCTATGGAAAATTATTGCCATGGGGCTTTGTTTCAGGTCAGGGCACTCGGGAAAGAGCATTTAGAAAACATGACAGTCCATTTAGCAAGCATCCCTCAGCTACGAGCACGGATTCCTTCAACAAATGCTTGGTTATGTGCGCGTGTAATCTCCATCCAACTTGTAAGAAAAACACTACTAAAAGGTGAGGAGTTTTTTAGTGATGTTTGCATGGAAAAGCTCCACACAGGCATCTGTTGATAGGAAAAAAAGGTTCAGAATAAGGAGGAGTTATTGGCAACTACTGTGCTATTTTGTGGCTGGCAGGCCAGCACTTCTGAGCAGACTATACGGAACTGTAGTGCCTTCAGTCTTCATGATGG
>CM021767.1:19867321-20075118 GCA_011076525.1 Nettapus auritus
AAAAAAAAAAAAAAAAAAAAAAGAACATAACCAGCCACTTAAATAACCGTAAAGAAATTGAAAATACACAGAATAAGTCAATGTCTTGTTCTAACTTGGGCAGTCCCACAGTCTGCTTTACGCAACAAAATCTAAGCAGAATAAAGCTAAAAGCCATAATTTTTTTAAGGCTCAGGAAAAAATGCAGCCCTGATTACTGTTTGCTATGTTTCACTTGAACGGAGGCATCATTGCAAGGAAGGCTGAATGGTTCATTGTAGGTATACAGAACCACCAACTCAGGGAATAGGTACCCCGTACTTGTGACATGCTTAATGTATTTGAAAGAACCAAAAGTAAAACTCAAGAAAAACAGGTGATGATAAATGAAGTTACATTTTTTTTTCTGTCATCCTGATCTACCACTGCTTATTTGTGCCCTTATAAAGAGGACAAAGAGTGAGATTTAAACATAGTTAGCTAATAGTTAATTGACTGATTTAGCACTCATTTCTACATCTGTCATCCTGCATCATCCTGCTTTTTAAGTCTTGCTTTCGAATATCACGCACATCCTGCTGCATCATGTCCTGCCTCGGATTTCACACGTCTTTGTGTCTGGAGATTTGGGATACTTGGCCCAGGTGTCAAAATACCATGTCCTTTTAAGCTGTAGAAAGAATCACTTTGGATGCTTGATTACCCAGGAGCAGACAGACTTATATGGGAATTAGTTGCCCTCAGCAGATGATCAGCTTATTCTACAAGTCTTATAATTTTATCTTGCTCGGGAAGAATAGGATTTAGGAGAAGTCTGAGTCATTCTAATAGAACACATAATCGTGCCTATTTTATAATTGTGAGAGTAGGCTTGTTATAGTCATTAGCTATGTAAGTTGGCAGGAACACTGTTTAAAAAGAACTTTGAAGACTACCTGAGACAGCTTAGTCTTTTGAGCACAAAAGAATGGCAGTTTTGAGGTACTGAAGAATTAATGGTTTATTTCACAGTCTTCTTCCTGCATATCAAATGTGTTCTATTGTAGTGTGTGATTGTAGCATGTATGAAGTACAGCTCTCCCAGTAAGAGAAGCAATGAAGATTTACCAGAACGCTGGTACAAATGTGCAGCAGCCAGGGATATAAAAATAAATAAATAAATAAAAGAATAATAAGTAAAATCTGCAAATATATGAAACAAAAATATCATTTATGTCTCTAAATTAGTGTTTGCAGAGTAAATAATACAGGATTGCACAGGGCTTCTTTCCCAGTATCAAATGAATGTACATAACTCACCCTTTAGACATCCCTTATAGTCTGAGATCTAGAGTCTCATCAACTCCTTATTTCCCATTGTGTACAGACAACTGTTATTAGGTCTATTGCATCTTGTATGCTACCTTTTCTTAAGGGATCCTCCCACATAACCATAAAATGACCCATATGCTAAAATTTAACCTGCTTCAGGACCAGGGTACAGTTATACAACTTCCAGGTAAGAATCCTCTGTCTCTCTTCTCTTTTACATCATTTTTTTCTCTATAATAACATTTTAAGAGGACTCCACCATTCATTATCTCTATTTTTTTTTTTTTTTCATTCTAGTCAGCCTTGTTATTTTTATGTGCTTGTGTGCTAAGGTGGTGACAGCTGATTAGGTTTTTATTATATTTGCTTTTCTTCTGTTGCACACCCTTCACCTACTTTGACAGAAGTGAGACATCAAGGAAAAAATATTAAAATAGTCACAAAAAGGAGGAAAAGATTGAATGCAACAAGACTTTACTTTTAATCAGCTTTGTTCTAATTTCAGCTTGGCCAACAGATTTGATATGCAAAAGAAGTGTCCTTCACGTTGATTTAATGAAAATGGTCATTTTGCTGAGGGTGTGTGTACATATCATCCATTCAAGATTTGAATATGCTTATCTGAGTTTTTTTGAGCTTAGTATGCCCTCTGGTTAGTTTCCCACTGTTTTAAAAATTATAGCAACTAAATTTGGTAATTTTGCCAATTCACTTTTTTTTTTTTTTTTTTTTTTTTCCCTCATAACCAAGGAATATGTTTCAGCTTTAAGTTACCTCTCTTAAGGTGTTTCTCTGAAGGCATTTCTTTTTCTCTCTCTTCTCCCTGTACCCACACCTGTTCATCCAATATATCATACAAACTGGTCTGCTTTGAACCTCCTCTGTTGTCAGCCACAATACTATCAAAGGCAGTGATTTGTAGGCTTGGAGCAGCAGAGACAATACATGCCTGGGTCACTAGTAATTAAGGAATGTCAGTGGTCGAGAAGGAGAAAATTCAGTTCAGGCCAAACTGAAGCATTTAGATATTTTACTGCTGCATCCTTTTAGTCCTCTCTCAGCTTATAAATATTAATTTAAAGACTACCAACAAGGACAGTAAACGGATTTAGGCATAAAACTTCCTGTCAGGAGTGATTTGTGCCCAATAAAAGGAGAGCTGGATAGAGAAAGCTTGCTTCACTAAGTTTATGATAGACAGTGAAAGAGTGCCATCAAAATAAAAAAGCTTTCACTATGTAGTCTGCGACATGGAGGTCTTTGTTCATAACAAGCATTATACTGGTACTGTATTGTTTTCTTCCATAAACATATTTGACTTGATAAGGGGAAGCTCTGGGGTAGGACCAGCTATGGTACTGGTCTTTGCACAATCAGCATCACAGGAAGGGAGCTTTTACATTGGTGACCCCTTTTACTGAACTTTGTGATGGAAGTTGACATAAGTTCATCTTTTTCCTTCCTAATGCCCAGCCTGAAAGTAAAAGAGAGTCAGTAGGCCCTACATAGTCTATGAGAGCATGCCTTTAAAGCTGAATGCATTAATGACCTTATCCTGCTCTCCTCTCTGTGACTGTGCAGGATACATTTGCTTGCAACTCTAATCTATTGCATTCTTGATAGAAATTTTGTTTCTCTTCTTCATTCCTCTGAAAAGCCTAGTTCCTTTTCCTTTAACAGTAAAATTATATTATTGCTGACTGGGATGATCATGAAAAGCTTTAATACTAGATAAATGTAAACTAAACATAACATTTTAAATTAATTCAACTTAACATGTCATCCATACTTAATTAATCAAGGCCAGACAGAGCAAGTCATGATTTACACAAGCTAGACTTGGTGTATGCAATAGACACCATCCCTGTAGCTAGATCCATGAGTGGACACACACCACACTACAGTACATAGAGCTTGGCCAGTTTATTATCCCGCACACTCTGCTAAAACTGCATTGGCCGTTTTTACATGGGGTCAGCAGCCCTATCTGTCTAGCTTGATTTGTCCGTCTCAGGTTTGCAGCTTTTTGTGTTTAATTTCTCCATGAATTCCTAAATCTCTAGAGGGCTCAGGAAGTCATGATGGTTACTTCTTTGCCTTGAGGCTGAGGGCAGAAATGGTGCACAAAATGGCTGACACTACTACAGGGAAAACGGCTTTCTCCGAGGGGCCTTGCTGCTACAGATTGTGAGATCTGCTTCTGTCCTGTTGATGGCCTTTGCTTGATCCAAAGGCATCGCTGGGAAGAAAGCGCTGCTCATGAAAGCCTTACAAGGTGGCAGGTGGTGGGAGGAATGAAAAGAAACACTTATGTGGGGAAATACCCTCATGAAAAAATGGTGAAAGACAGGGCTATGCTTTGCTGGAGGAATTAACGTGAAACGGGGCCCTTAGAGATGATCATTCCGAAAAGAAATGAAAAATACATAAAACTTTGTTTAATTTATGGAATTTATAGGCTGCTGACCAGTAAGTATAAAGTTCTGTTCCCTTGGTCCTCACTATCACTCATGTATTACTTGTCAGTAAATGTGGTGCACTCAGAACATAACAGCTACAGTAATATTTCTGTTCCCACTGCAGCTTTACTACACCCATGAAACTCCGTAATCTTTAAATTCCCTCACTGTTAACATCTGCTGAAACATTATTGGTCCCAGCATAGCCAAGCTGCTCTGAAATTACATTTAGCAGAGTAGTTAATGCTAACAGTATAATTCTAGAAGCAACCATGTTTTAAAAAGGCTTTATAACTGGCACAGTGGCTGTGTTTCCTTTCACTTTTATCCCCTCCCCACTTTTTTTTTTTATTATTATTATTTATTTATTTATTATTATTTTTTTCCATCATCTCACCTGCAGGCAAGAACGCACATTTAAAGAGCGTTAAAGAGCATAAAATCGTTTCTTGGTTTAGACTGCCAAATCAAACTTTTGAAGACACTTTTTTTTTTGTCCTAAAAAATAATCCAGTTACAACATAAAATGTTAAGAATCCAAAGAGCCGAAGTTGGAAATTAATCAAGGTGCAATAAAATTAATATATTTTATCACTCATTTAGGATGCTTTTCTTGGTTTAAATTCAAACGTATAAGCAAAAAAAAAAAAAAAAAAAAAAAAAAAAAAAACATATAAGCAAAAGAAACGCATTGCATACAGCTGCTATAATGACGATACCTCAACATATTCATTTGCAGCTCATAACGAGTGCAGAGTTTTGCTTTTATAAGGAAATGTTGGACAGAGAACATTTAACTTAATCACTGAATGCTGTAGTCATGCAGATATTAATGCAGATATTAATTAAAATGCAAACAGAAAAGCATATGCAATTATTCTATGGATTTTTAAATGCTATATAATGTGAAATATTTTATAATACAAGTATGGATATGTAATATATAAAGTTTTATTCACAGGTCCTCCTGTAAAATAACAAAATGGCTTAGGAAGGAAAAAAAAAAAAAAAAAGGAATTTATATGTATTTTTCTTAAAAACAAAACAAAAGCCTAAGTTGAAAATTTCCATTTTTACTCCAGTGAAATAAAACCAAACACATTCAGCTAGCTAATCTGCTAGTTTTCTTTCAAACAAAACAAAACAAAAAATACACACTGACCAGAGACACAATCTTATAAAATTAAAAATTATGGGTTAAGTATTTACATCACTACTAGATTCTGTAACAGTTTTGTATTTAGAATACTACCATAGATCTAAAAGCTAGACTAATTAAAAAAAAAAAAAAAAAAGACTTTCTGTTAAAATAATAATGAACTGTATAGTTTTGAACTTTGAAGAATAATTTTTGTATTACCTAGCCTTGCACAAGAGTAGGCAGACTGCTACATATGATACACTTAACTGGTTCCTGATTCATGAACAGCAGAAAATGATGTGTCAGATGGCAGTCAGCATTTGTGCGTCTATACTTGGATTTTCTCTTCTCATGTCCCATCTCGTCTACATTAGTATTTGCTGCTTAAGTGGTGGTGTCCATAGTGGCATCATTTAATCTAGGTTAAAGCCAGGCCAGTGAAAGAATTTCCCAGGAATACTTTGCAGGTTTTTAATGTGGTTAGAGTAACAAAATGTTTGTTTGCTCATGACAATATGTTAAATATCCTCCAGTCAGGTTTTATATTTCCTCCTACATATCTCTTCTAGAAAGACATTTTCAAGACAGATTATTTTTGTTACTTGCTTGTCTAAAATATGCTAATATATATTTTAGAATAAGATACTTCGATTTTTTTTTAAGCACACACACACACACACACACACACAAAAAGCCAGCTAGTCTTTTCATCAAATGGGTAAGCTAATAAATTCTTCGTAACAATTAAAACAAATATATTACAGTATGATGCTATTTGAAGCAACATTAAATAATTTCTTTTGAAACTTTGCAAGGAAGTGATGTCCTGGCTACTTATGTTTTAGGTGTGGATGGCTTTCTTTCTATTCTGTCATACACATATCTGATTTTTGTACAAAAGGGTAAACAAGAAGACAAGGAGATTGGAAATAGCAACAGAGATAACTGTTAATAGTAAAACTCACTAGATATATCAGCAAAGCCAGGAGAGGCTCCAAATTATATCACTGACATAGTTTTCCCAGTAAGTGGGAATTTCAAAGCCTTTGAAAGAAAATATTGAGTGTTTTTATGCATCATTATCATAATACATCAATCTCAAAGCACATAATGAGGCAGCATTTTACAAACTTTTCAACATAGTTTCTTGGAATCAGAATTGGAATGTATTTTCCCCCTAACCCCGCCCCCCCCCATTGCATCTCCTGTTAAAGAAGCTGACAGAAAAATGGTTGAAAAAGTTGTTTCAATACAACTATTTAGAAATTTCCATCTCTTTCATCTGGAAATGTATATTTTATTATTAATATTATTATATATATTTTTTAAGACCAGCACTGGCTAATTAACTCCTAACAATCTTGCTTTACTAAAACAAAACCTGGGACCAAAATATTTTGGCTGTAAAGTTGCCTTTGGAAAACTAAAATTCACAGAATCACAGAATGTCTAGGTTGGAAGAGACCTACAAGATCGCCGAGTCCACCCTCTTACCATAACACTAACAAATCATCCCCTAAACCATATCCCTAAGTTCTACATCTAAACGTCTTTTAAAGACCTCCAGGGATGGTGACATTCATATGACAATTATTGGTCTTTCTGAGTAGGCATCTGAATTCTGCTATTTATGAGTTGCACTCCCATACAAAGAATCATTTTGATCAATACCATATTTTAAAATTTACTTATTTTGTCATTTGTTATTGAAATATCTGCTTCACTCTCAAAACTGAAGTGTAACATGTCTGGGACCTTCTCAGAGGAAGCCATACAGCCCATTGGTCACCAGTTAAACGGAGAGCATTTTATTATTATAGTACAGCACCCTTATTGATAAGTCTCTCTTTTTCATGAAGGTTTTAAAAAGTCTTACAAAAATAATTCTAAAACAGCTCTAAAGATAGCTGGCACTTGCTGAGGGATGTCATACCTTCATCGTTTGTCATGACACTAAAAAACTGTGCTTAGCTGTACTGAGCACTTTAGTGCTTCTTTTTTTTTTTTTTTTTCCCTAAATGCTGTAGGAATATTTAATCCTGTTAGTTACCAATTATGGTAATTATGACTTGACTTTAACGATCAACACACACACACAATATTCTTGTTTATTTTATCCATAGCTGCCAATTTCTTAGAAGCCAACACTCCCACAAGCTACCTTTCAGAAAGGAAACAGCAGTCTCCTTAGTTCCTAAAAGTCACTGAGTTTTTGACCACCTTCCTCTTTTACATAATTCATGAGACAAAAATAAAAACATACATAAAGATATACAAAAAATGTAACATATAATTATATTATGTAATACACACAAAGCATGAAACACAAAGATAAAAATCCAGGACCTCATGGGCAGAGCACGCAGTAAAGGAACCATACTTCTGCATGTTTGCCCCAGGCTTGATCATCTCAGCCTCTTCCTCTGCTGCCCTTTCCCCTGTCCTGCTCTTCTCTGCTTTTGATTCCTTCTCTTGGTCCCTTTCTCCTCACATAATCAGATCCAGCATTACATCCTAGTCCTCCTTCACAACCCTGAAGAACTCTGAGGGAAATGTATAATAAATTCAGAGCTAAGTCTCTGCTTACTGATTAGTTTTACTGGATTTCCCTCTCCATGCTCTCATGTTTTGGATAACACTTTTGGAGCACATGACCTTTTACCTAAACTGTAGAGGAAAAGGTGTTAAATGCTGAAGTAGATTTAATTCTGGAAGCCATGTGCTTAAAATCTAGACAGTGCAGTTCCTAACTGTATGTGCTTAAATAGCATGGTCTCCAGATCCTGGTGCAAAAAATATTTTCCTCAGATTAGATTAGATTATTTTAAATCATTTGCAGATATCATAGAAATCGTAGAAACACAACATTGAAAAGGACCTACAAGATCATCTAGTCCAACCATCCTCCTATCACCAATACTACCCACCAAGCTACTAAATTGTATCTCGTAGCACCTCGTCCAGGCGCTTCTTGAACACCGTGAGGGACAGTGACTCCACCAGCTGCCTGGACAGGCCGTTCCAGTGCCTGACCACTCAGAAAAAAAGTTTTTCCTGATATCTAAATCTCCCCAGGCACAACTTGTGGCCATTTCCTCGAGTCCTATCATTAGCTTTCCGAGAGAAGAGGCCAATTTCCTCCCCATCACAACCTCTCTTCAGGAAGTTGTAGCGAGCAAAGAGGCCTCCTCTTCTCCAAACTAAACAACCCCAGTTCCCTTTGCCACTCCTCACAGGACTTGTGTGCCAGGCCCTTCACCAGATTTGTAGCCCTTCTCTGGACATGCTCCAGGCCCTCAATGTCCTTCTTGTAGTGAGGGGCTCAAAAGTGAACACAGCACTCAAGGTGCGGCCTCACTAGAGCTGAGTACAGGGGGACAATCACCTCCCTGCTCCTTCTGGCTACACTATGCCTGATACAGGCCAGGATACCATTGGCCTTCTTGGCCACCTAAGCACACTGCTGGCATTGATCAACACTCCCAGAACAAACACTTTCCTCTTCACAGTCTTCTTCTAGCCACTCTGCCCCAAGCCTATAGCATTGCATGGGGTTATTGTGGCCAAAGTACAGGACCCGGCACTTGGCCTTGTTAAACCTCAACCCATTCACCTCAGCCCAGCAGTCCAGGCAATCCAAACCCCTCTGATGGGCCACCCTGCCCTCAGGCAGATTGACACTACCTCCCAACTTGGTGTCATCTGCAATCTTACTGAGGGTACACTCAATCCCCTCATCTAGGTCATAAATAAAGATATTAAACAAGTTAGGCCCAGTACCGACCCCTGGGGGACACCACTTGTAATGGGACACCAGCTGGACTTCACTCCATTAACCACTACCCGCTGGGCATGGTCCTCCAGCCAGTTCTTGACCCAAAGAAGAATATATATGTCCAGGCCACGGGCAGCCAGTTTCCCCAGGAGAATACTGCAGGAGACTGTCTCAATGGCTTTGCTGAAGTCTAAGTAGACTACATCAACAGCCTTTCCCTCATCTACCAGTCTGGTCACATGGACAAAGAAGGAAATGAAGTTGGACAAGCATGACCTGCCTTTCATGAACCCATGCTGGCTGGGCCTGATCCCCTGGACGCCATGTACATGCCGTGTGATCTGACCCAAGATGATTTGCTCTATACCTTTACACGGAAACAAGATCAGGCTGACAGATCTGTAGTTCCCCCTCCTTCAGCCCTTCTTGTAGATGGCAGTCACATGGCAAGCATCCAATCCTCTGGGACCTCTCCAGAGAACCAGGAATGCTGATAGATGGTGGAAAGCAGCTTGGCAATCACCCCTGACAGCTCCCTCAGCACCCTAGGGTGCAGCTCGTCTGGTCCTATGGACTTGTGACATTCCAGGTGGAGGAGCAGGTCTCTAACTGTCTCTTCTTGGATTGCAGGGGGTGATTCTCTACCTGAATCACAGGGGACATCCAGGTCAGGGTATAAAGTACCCTGAGGAAAACTGATCCCACTATTAAAGACAAATGTAAAGAAGGCGTTGAGAACCTCAGCCTTACCCTTATGCTCAGTGATCACAATCCCCGCTACATCAAGTAAAGGATGGAAATTTTCCTTGGTTCTTCTCTTGCTGTTAATGTATTTATAAAAGGATTCCTTGTTCTCTTTTACTGCAGTGGCCATTCTGAGTTCAAGCTGGGCTTTTGTCTTTCTAACTTCCTCTTGCCCTATCTTAGCAACTTCCTTGTAGTCAACCCAAGGAGCCTGTCCCTTCTTCCAGCAGACGTAGACTCTCTTTTTCTCTGAGTCTCAACAAAAGTTCTCGGTTCATCCATGCTGGTCTTCTTCCCCTCCGGCTCTCCTTACGGGACTCAGGAACAAGCTGCTCATGTGCCTTTAAGATTTTCACCTTGTGGAGCATCCAGGCTTCCTGGACCCCCTTGCCCTTCAGGAGTGACTCCCAAGGGACTCCTGCAACAAGTGACCTGAATAGGTCAAAGTCCGCCCTCTGGAAGTTCAAGACAGCAGTTTTGCTAGTCACCCTTCTGACATCACCAAGGACAGAAAACTCTACAATTCCATGGTCACTCTGCGCAAGACAGTCCTCAACTTTCACTTCTCCCACCAGTCCCTCTCTGTTAGTGAGGAGCAGGTCTAGCAGTGCACCTCCCCTGGTAGGCTGTGAACCAGCTGTGTCAGGAAGCTATCTTCCACACCCTCTAGAAACCTCCTGGAGTGCTTCCTCTGTGCAGTATTATACTTCCAGCATGTATCAGGGAAGTTGAAGTCTCCCATGAGAACAAGTGTTGGTGATGGTGTAACTTTTGCAACCTGCTCACAGAATGCCTCATCCATCTCTTCACCCTGATTTGGCAGTCTGTAACAGACCCCACCAAGATGTCACCCCTGCAGGCCTTCCCCTTATCCATAGACACTCAGCTTCATCACTACCAACTGCAGGCTATTCAACATCAAAAAACTCTATAAT
Organism: Nettapus auritus; assembly: GCA_011076525.1. Taxonomy (NCBI): domain Eukaryota; kingdom Metazoa; phylum Chordata; class Aves; order Anseriformes; family Anatidae; genus Nettapus; species Nettapus auritus. Next base: position 19,877,666 of record CM021767.1, read on the forward strand.
ATAAAGAGCCACACCACCACCCTTCCATCCTTGTCTATCCCTTCTGAAGAGCTTGTAGCCGTCCATCACAGTGCTCCAGTCATGGAAGTGATCCCACCATGTTTCAGTTATAGCAACTAGGTCATAGCTAGCCTGCCGTACAATCATTTCCAGCTCCTTCTGTTTGTTGCCCATGCTGCACACATTGGTGTAGATGCACTTCAGATGAGACATCTGCCTCACTGCTGCCTTCAGCATTAGCTCCCCATGGCACCTCTCTGGTGAGCCGTTTTAACCCCTTCCCCTGCCATAGCTAGTTTAAAGCTCTCTCAACGAGCCCTGCCAGCTCCTGCACCAGCCCATAGGATGGATTCGGAAGGCAAGAGGGACAGAACCCCCAACACCCCCACCACAGGTGCTTCCCCAGCCACCCCAGCAGCACGCTGCGGGCGGTTACAAAGCGCTGGGCGCCCCTCCCCTTGCCCGGCGGGCTGTTTCTGGGCGGAGGCCGTGGGCGCAGCCGCCGTGGCCCTGGCACCTCCCGCTCCCTGACAGCCTCTGAGAGCCGGCGGGGGCGGTCTGGACGCGGCGCTGCCCGGGGCCTGCCCTGGCCAAGCCAGGGCCCGAGGTGCCCCCGTAAGGCGTGGGTGGGCGCTGTGGCTGCGCTGGCAACGAGGCGGCCGGCCTCGACTACTCACTACATATTTATATACACATACAGAGACAGTGATAGAATTTCAGCCTTTGAGGAAGTATGTGACATGATAATTTTCATAGGATCATAGAATATTCTGAATTGGAAGGGACCCACAAGGATCATCGAGTCCAACTCCTGGCCCCACACAGTACTACTCTTGAAATCAGACCATGTGTCTGAGAGCATTGTCCAAATGCTTCTTGAACTCCAGCAGGCTTTGCGTGACCATCCAGTGGGCGCAGAACCTTTCCCAAGCACCCAGCCTGATCCTCCCCTGACCCAGCTCCATGCCGTTCCCTCGGGCCCTGTCGTCCCCAGAGAGCAGAGCTCAGCGCCTGCCCCTCTCCTCTCATGAGGGAGCTGCAGGCCGCCATGAGGCCTCCCCTCAGCCTGCTCTGTGCTGGGCTGAACAAACCAAGGGACCTCAGCTGCTCGTCATACATCTTCCCCTCTCTCATCATCGTCTCTGTTGCCTTCCTTTAGACACTCTCGAAGAGTTTTATATCTTTCTATGCTGTGGCACCCCAAACTGCACAAAGTACTCGAGGTGAGGCCTCATCTGTGCAGACCACAGCAGGACAATGCCTATCTGCGACCAGCTAGCCATGCCATGCCTGAGGCACCCTAGGATACGGCTGGTCCTTTTGGCTGTCAGGGCACACTGCTGGCTCATGTTCAGCTTGCTGTCGACCAAAGCCCCCAGATCCCTTTCTGCGGGGCTGATCTCCAGCATCTTGTCCCCTAGTCTGTACATATGTCCAGGGTTGCCCTTTGCCAGGTGCAGAATCCAGCACTTCTTGTTTAACTTTATTGTTGGTGACTGCCCAACTCCCCAGCTTGTCTAGATTTTTCTGCATGTCTAATTTTGAGGGATTTCTGTTAAACTGGAAAATGTAATTTTAAGGAAGACTACAAGCTCATCCTGGAAGGTGACAGTCAACAGTGCTGCCATGTCCACTGAGCAACACTGCAACACAGCATGGACACTATCAGCCCCCTTTTTTTTTTTTGTTTTTAAAAGCATAAGAACTTAGTGCAGCCAGTCAAATCCCTCTACAGTGCTCCCTCTGAAAAGCCAAGCGCCCCCAACCCCCATCCATTATTTTTCCTTTCAAAAAAGCTTATTAAACAAACTCCCCACACTTGAAATTGGCATGGGGAAGGAAAAGAGAAAAAAGGCTCTCATAACCCACCAGTTTTATAAAGCTTTAGATTATCATACTATGGCTCTTGCACAGATCTTCCAGCTCCAAGACTGACAAGCACCATAGCTCTCACAGAAACAGGGAAAAAAACAAAAAGCAGTCCCAGATCCATGCAATCAATATCCAATGAAGGATTCAGCCATGTATCATTTTGGACCTTCTGTCCATGCCCTGATGAGCATGGAGGATTTAAGGCTGAGGAGTTTGTAGTCTGAGGTGGTGATTCTCCAGTTAAATCTGGCATTGTTCTGATGTTCCTCCTCCAGCACTGCGAATGAAAAGTGCAGCTCCAGCAGTGCTACTATTTGCAAATTACAGTGCACTGTACTTATATACTTCAGAGGAGGAGTAATATGTAATAATGGTGTAATGCTATTATTATGATAATGATGATTAATACACAGCCCTAAGCTACACTAATCTAAATGTGGAGAGCTTCACTGCAACTTTTTCTGTCAGAAAACTAATTCAGAAAGAGGAAAAAATTTCCTTAGATAGTTTTTAGCAAGAAGTGTGAAAAAAAATGCTTTGATACATAGCTACAATCTTTTCTGAACGTTTTGCAATGCTCCATTTCAACATGACACTTGCTTTGGTTAAATGAGATGGCATGCAGTAATAAATACATAATATTCCATTTGGATTTTGCCTTTGTTAAAATTGACCTGAAATAATATTTTGTTTGGGGGCAGATGGTGAATTTTTTGAAGGGTGACCCATGGTCTTTTAAGGCACATCATTAATGGAATTTTCTCTAGTTAGGTTCAAGTACTTCCAAGATCTTAATGCTGCTCCAAATTTGGAAATGATGTGGAGGGTGACATGGGAGAATATGGTTTGCTCCACAGCTTGCTCTATGTGCTTGCACAATGTTTAGTGTCAAATCATGGATTGTTCGTTGTACTATCATAATATATATAATAGTATTTGTGTTATTGGTGTACAACAATAATAAAATAACAGTACTAAACAATAACTGATTATTTTAGAATTAATTCATTTCAGATTTGGTTTGTGAAAGTTATGTGGACAGCAACAACATTTTACTGAAGTTATGAGCAGATTGACCACCGACTTTTTCCTTTCCTAGTCTTAACTTTCTACAGCAAAAGTTATTTGGCAAACTGCTTGGATTTCTAGTTTTGCTTTTTCCTCAACAGAAGTCCAAAGCTGTTGAAAAGTCTTACTCACCTAGAAACCTAGAAATGTCTATTGAAATTAGCAATTGAGCTAAGTAGTCTGGGAGTGTGGTTTACATTTATGGCACTTGACTTTCTTACACTTCCTGAGCAGTGAAAAGGTAGGTCAGCAAAAATGTGAATCAGGCCTTAGGACTATGCTATTTATAAAACAATATAAAATCAAAAGCAAATATATTGGAATGGTAAAAAAAAAAAAAAAAAAAAAAAGTATTTGTATCCATGTCCTGCTGCTTTCTTAGTCTAATGTCACATACCCCCCCCCCGTCTTTTCTGAAGAGAGGTTTCACAGTATAATAAAAATTTCATTTTTGAAAAGAATTGTTTTATTAAAAGTTGAATTAAAAATTGCAGAGCCATACTGTAATAGCATTAAGACACTCCTGGGCATGTTTTAATGGTCCATTAATACACGCCTCAGGTGGCTGAATGCATGAAGCTGCACATCTACAGCATGTATTAATGAACCTCTGAAACATGCCCCATCATGTGTTAATATTCTATTACAATGTGTTCTATCTGGGAAGCCTCAGAAATACTTTCCAAAAACCACAGAAGTATGTTTTAGATCTTTGGAAAATATTATGAATAATTGCCGGTGTGTCTCTGTCTGTTGTATTGTTCAGGTATTTAATAAATAGCAAAACAGCATTACAGCAATAAACTACAGCAATAAATACCCAAAGAAAATGATTTGTTATTAAATATTAAAATGCACCCTGAACCATGTTAGGCTTCTCATATATATGCAGAATGATGAACTCCTCCCTTAAAGAGCTTATAGGTAAATGTGGTATAGTTAAGGAAAGGTTATAAAAGAAGTTCAGTAAGGGATGCTTATGTATTTCCACTCTACTATAATCCTTTTCTGTTTTTATCTTTAAACTGTGCTTATTAGGTTAACTGTAGCCCTTTTTTATTCTTTCCTAATAAGAATTCTGAAATATGTGATGGCATGTGTCTTGATTACCTTGAACAGAATTCTATACTTCCTCATTAGAAAGAACTTCAGGTATTTTTAACTCAGAAGGGCCTTTTAAGAAGTCTTATGCATGGGTAAGCCTCTTCAGAAAAATACTTAAGCATATACTAAAATGTATTCCCACTCAGCAAAACATTAAAGTTTCTCCATGATCTTAAATTCCATTGAGCTCAAGTGGAAATTACAAATACCTAAAGATAAGCTCATGTGTAAGCTCTTTGCTGGAAGGAGATGCACCAATGATGCAGAACCAGAGCAGTCTGTAAAGCTGCCTTTTACATGATGCCATTAAAGTGATAGGAAAAATAATTTTGTCACAATTTAGAAGGGAAGGAAGGAAGGAAGGAAGGAAGGAAGGAAGGAAGAGAGGAAGGGAGGGAGGAAGGAAGAAACGAAGGAAGGAGGGAAGGAAGATATTTTAAAAATATAGTTTACTCACCTTAATAGAGGTGATAAGCTATAAGCTTATGATAAGCTTAGAAGTTTTTTCTTTATTCAGCATCTCTAGTTATGACAATAATATAATGGAAGAGAAAAACAACAATTAATGTAAAGATTTATGTTCCTCCTCCTCTCCTGCCTTTTGTGGCTCTTGTACTTCATTTAACTGGGAAACCACTTAAAAAATAAAATAAAATAAAATAAAATAAAATAATTAAACAACTGGATTGAAGTCAATATCTACTTTAAAAAAAATGCCTTACAGGATATGAAATATAGGAGTTACTATTTATTAGGCAGGCTTCTGTTTTAGTGTTTTAATCCTTTACATCAGTTTATACAATTATATTACACCAAAATGGAGGTCTATATTTCTTCTGAAATTGTCCTCCAGGGCTGTAAACTTAGGTTTAAATAATAAAGGAAATTAAACAAACCAAGAGTGGGTAACTTATGGAAGTTTTGCTTTAGTCAAACCAAGTTCATCACAAGAAATCCAGGGGAAATTTGAAGTTCTGTGATACACAGAAGGTTGGACATAATAATCTAATGTTGTCTTCTGGCAAAGGACTAACTTCCTGATTAATAAGTAATTTATTTTTCTTCCATTTCAGCAAAGACATGACCTGTGTTGCTTTGCTACTAACAATGCTAACAATATTAGACAGATGTCCTTCTGCCTTCTACTCTAGTGTCTGAATCATACAGGTGAAGAGGACTCCAGCCTGTTTTCAGATATTCAGCACTCTGGGCCCTGGAAGGTGTTTTAGTAAACTTACCCTTTCTCAGTGCTACTTGGAATATCACTGTCTGTTGTGTTTCCAGATGCTATAAAAGAGATGATTTTCCAATCACAATTAATTGCTTGCAAAATATGTATTACAGTTAGACTCTAAATGTTAAAGAAGACTTTGTAGACAAAATTTCCAGGTCTATCTTCTGGCATTTATCAAACAGTTAGATAGACATACCGAAATCCAGACCAAATTTTAGTTTTTCAGACACACTGATATGTCACAAGCAGGACTGCATTTCCTCTTTCCTCCATAACCAGGAGATGTGGGTCTATATTCACAAGGACCCTTTCCTCCATAATTGCCAGAAGTTTCACAGAAAGCATGAGCAAAACGAATTTCCATGAGCAAATCCCTCAGACCCATGAGATGGCCTTCAAGCCTTTGTGGTTGCCCAGTTTGTAAGTGGGTGTGCACCTGGATATCCTAATGGGTGCTCTGTCCTCTTCAGCTAATGCTGAAGAGCCCATATGTTGGCAATGTCTCTCATCTCCTTTGGGGTGGGTGCATGCTAAGTGTGACAGCTCTTTCAGAAGGGGTCCACATATTTGTGCTGCTGATTCAGGCCACTTCCTATTTATCCTTGACCAGAAGTGCTCTCTAGCTTCAGAAAATTTCCTGTTTCTGTATCAGACACCTTAACTTGTTTGCTTTCTTCTGAAAATTTCCCCCCCCCCCCCCTTTGTTTTTAGGCCTCTCTTACTTGTTGGCCAGTTTTGCTCTGCAATATCTGTTCTCTGTCTGCTTGTATTTTTTCTCTTTGGAAGTACTTTTCCTGTTTCTAAAACCAGTGCTGGCCCCTTACCAAAAATAGCAGATGTCAAGGTCTTGTGATTTGGTTCACATTATGAAAATAAAAGAGCGTTGGTATTGAGTCTCATGATATGATAAGTTTTCCTGCTATAAATAGGATGCAAACATTAAGGAAATGCTACCTGTGCCTGGGATTTAAAGTAAGCCAAGAATGGAAAGAAGTGTGTATTGGGAATTTTGGCTGCAGAGCAGTGAACTGGTGATACAGAATTATGCTTCACCTACCTCCGTAAGAGCACCAAAAGAAAATTCAAATGAACATGAGTAATATCCCAAGACCAATAGGAAGAAATACAGACAGAGAAAATGAAAGTTGCCAAGAAAAACTTCCTGACATTGAATTGCACTAAGCTTTCAGACCATCTCTCAAGGGAACAGCAAGGCCCATCACCTGAAATGTTTAGCACTAGGCTGGAGAAATCACTAGAAAAATATACTACAGGGAACAACTTGTTATTGGCAGAAAGATGGACTGAATGCTGTAAAAGGGATTTTCTATCTCTAATGTTTACTTTTTGTGATAGTCATTTATGTTTTTCCTTCATTACAGGTAGAGAAAAATCTATAAAAGTTATTGGCTCTGGCACAGCATATTTAATTTATATGGAGCAATGTTTTTGGTTCACTCTTGCAATCTTTAGCTCTACTTCTTGCATTTTTCCACATACATTGGGAGCTTTTTTATTGCCCCAGGTAAAACCTTCTCAGCACTGGATGAATGTTTCCCTCTCTTCTCTGCAGCCTTCTCAACAAGTATGCAAAATGCCCAGGAAATAACCATCTAGAATCCCCAGATTTGGGGGAAGGAAGAAACTGATGTCAGAGGGTTCAAAAGGAGAAGTAAAGCAGCAGAGGCATAAATGGAGCATGCAGGAACATGAGAAAGGGAAGGAGGAAGATGCTTAGAGTTGGGAAAGTGGGAATTGCATACATCCAGAAAAGGAAATGGCTTTTCAGGACAAGATTACACACATCCCTAACTGATGACCTGCATTCAAGATACAAACTTCAAAGTTATGAGCCCAGGGAAAAGCAAAGAGGGAAGAGGGAAGAGTAAAGCTCTACCTGATAATGGCTGGTCAAGCTATACCTGATATTGCGATGGTGTGGTATGGCTGGTCAGGGTTAAAATGATGGGTGTTATCCAATTAAGGCAAACATAAATCTTTCTATTTTTGTATGTAAAAACAAACCAAAACAAAACAAAAAAAAATGGTTCATTCATAACATTGAAACTCTTTTCCCAAGAAGCCTTAGAGCAGCAAAGTTGAAATACCAACCTCAATTTTTAAATAACATAACAAGACTGAATACACTGAAGGTTTTTCCTCCCTACCACCCCCTGCCCCCTCACTGCAAACCACCAGAAGCCTGGTTGGGTTTTGAGCAGCAGCACTACCAGCGGGATGTGCTGAGGACGAGGCGGTGCTGTGTGACCCCACTGGGGACACCATGACAACGCGGCTGAAAGGCGTCTGTATTGCCACAGACCGGAGAAGGACAAGGAACATTTTCTAAAGATATGGGCCTCTCATTTTTTGCCAGGCAGCTTGAGTCTCCCTGCCTGGCTGCTGAGCAAAGGGTATGATTAATGAAAAGATGTCAGGATGATAATCCTTACTATCAGGAAACACTGGATGGGGATTTTTTTTTTTATTGTTGGCACATTGGGGGGTGGTGGGAAGAGAATAATAAAGCAAAAAGGGACATGGAAAAGGGAAATGTTTTGAAGAAAAAACAGTAATTTCTTATATATATATGCATATATTTTTACGTATATATATAAAATACACCCTCCCCTCTGCCCACCCTCTTTTAATGTTTCTCTGGTGGAGTAATAAGATACCTTCAGCGTTATAAATAGCAGCACAGATGTTGACAGAAAAATGCTCCCTTAATTACCATACAAACTGCTTTACTTGAGTGAACCGTTTAAAGCGGCCTCCAAAGGAAGTTCACTCAAGCAATTCCACAGATTACAGCTAATGAACAATATTTCCTCACTCCTATTTAGTGCTCATTAAAATGTAAAAGCCTTTCATTTTCAACAGGCACACAATAAATAATTCCTCTCTCCCTCTCTCGGCTGCCTCTGAGCAGCCAGAATGGGAACGGGGAGGGGAAGGGACCGTCAGGGAAGGGGAAGGGGGGGCCTGCAGGAGGCAAATAAGTGGTTGGGAGAACAGCAGCCAATTCATTAAATTCTCTGGAAGCGGCGGCTGCTTGTTGTGAGAGGCAACGTCCGTGTTCAGAGCTAAGCAGACAGCTCGTGCTGGCCAGGCTGTGCTGTCGGGCTGGGAGCTGCTGCCAGGACCAGGAGACACAAGCGATGCACGGGCTCAAACAGAGGAAACGGGAATGGCTGAGGGAGCCCAAAAGGTGAAAAGAGAGCTGGAGAGGACACCTGTAGGTCTGCTTTGCTCCTCAGCTGCAGAGGTGAAGTGGTACACAGGGCCGGCCACACAAACTGTGCCTTGCTGACAAACAAGGTGCTGGAAGACGGCAGGTCGAAGGGGTCAGGGCATGTTCAGCTGTCATCAGCTGGAAGAGACCACGGCTCCCTGTCCCAGCCCTCCAGGATTTGAGCATAATTAACAAAATAAAAATTTTATAAATCAATCAGATCATGAACCAGAGTCTCAGCAAGAAAAATACATGCATATATATATACATATATCAAAGCCCACACATTTTATATTATTATTCTAAGTACTGTCCAAATGTTAAGTGGATGGATAGGAAAACCAGAGGCACCAGCTGCAATCAAGTCAGTCGCTGCACCTATCTGCTCACAGACACATGGGGCAGGGTAGCAATATCTGCTGGCTTACACAGGAGTAGTTCTTTCCAGGGAAAAGAAGCAAAAGATCAGAAACAAATAGCAAGGCACTGAGATGGTGTGTAGATACCTGTTTGAAAACTGCAGGGAAGAAAGCCCGTGCTTTTCCGCTCCTAAGATGAATGGGTGAAACAGCACACTAATGAAACACAATGCTGATATTAAGCCAGGATTCACCACAGAATACAGCTGAAAGGACGCAGAAGCAGACTTTAAAAGGCTGTAATTACAGACAGAAACATGACTCTCTTGTTTTCCACATCTGCTGAAAACAACAACAACAACAACAACAACAAAAAATGCTGTATTCTTCACACTTGTTTGGTTCACCGCTGTGTTATTTTTTTTTAATATATTTTTTTAATTTCTGCACTCTGTTCCCCACACCTCCACGTGGCAGGAAGCTGCGTGACCTGCTCCATCGCTCCCAGTTGCTGCCTTCGTCCCAGCCCCACCAGCAGAGCGGGGAGCCCAGCGAGCCCCGGGGTGGTTGTGCCCAGGAGGAGGCAGCTGCCCTGCTGACGGTAATGCGTTCTCCCGGGGCTGCCCAAGCAAAATCCCTGGTATTAGCCTCCCTGAATAGAGGGAACAATCCAAGTAGGATAAAAACCATCAGAGCTTTCTCCTGTCTTTAATTTTGAGGCTTAAGGAATTGACAACTGTATTTTCTGCGGTGATGCTGCAGTACCCTATACCTGAGTCATAAATAAGGCTGTGCATGGCATTCAGTCATCGGAAAAGAAGAAAGAAAGTGGAGAACTAAGATCTTATATTGACCTCAGCCTCAGACTTAGATAAACTTGTGAGGAATATCACTTTGTGGTGACTTTATCTTTGCTAAACTTGTGTGTGGGGAAGAAGTAATCTCATGGCTCGCAGGGGCTGTGTGACGGGCAGGAGCGCTCTGGCTGCTTTGCAGCAAAGCAGCCCTCCTGTAGGAAAATAAAAGAAAATAAAACCATGCCTCACTGGTGCAATGGAATGTCTACATCAAGATAACAACTGTAAGAGCGCATTTTGTTTGAGAAAAGTATTTGCAATTAATAACTGCAAAAAGAGGACAGAGGAACTGTAAAGCTGATCCCAGTCCTGCCTATGTCTTGCCCATGTCTTCATGTCTTGCCCTCACACGGTGCTGAAGCCACCAGCTCTAGTAAAGGAGTAAGTTTACTAGCAGTGCAATATTATTGATGCTCTCAACACTCTGTACTTGGCTTTTAACTAAGGTCATTTGAAAACGGTCTTCAACACCCATCTCATTTGCTTTTTTATGCCTGCCAATTTAGCGTTGTATTCACAGTGATTAATTAGTTTGTGGTGAAGGTTTATTAGGTAATCTTTCTGTCAATCAAAAATCACAAAGGTTTCAGAGCAGAGCAAAGAACACCCAGAGAATCTATAAAGATAAGGAAATGATATTGTTGCTGTTGTGTACAAAAAGTTGGAGCTAAGCCTTGACACATGACCAGGTATAAAAGACTTTAAAGCATGTTTATTTTTATTCATATTCAATCAGAAAAGCAGTCTGATTCCCTCAGACCTCATTTATATTTTTAACAAGAATATAGAAACCCCCTCATCTTCTAAGTGTACAGCCTGCATTTGACATCTGATGAATTTGTAGGGCTATTTTAGACCAAGCACTAGGCTGTGGCTGCAGACTTTACCAAAAAGCACCCCTGTAGATATCTGCCTGCCTTTATGAATGTTTTTCCTGACCTTTTCTAAGGCTCCCAGCACTGTGTGGGAATTTGCCGCAACCTGTACCGCCCTATTTTCTACTTATGAGCTTTCTTATTGATGGATGTTCAAAAAACAAAACATTAAAATTACAAGGTTCTTCTTTTCCTTTTAGACAAGTAACTTAACTAACGTGCATGAAACTTAGTGTTTTCCAGAAGATCTTGAACTTACTGTGAAAAATATAGTGAAGGTAAATGGCTTTCTTGACCAGAAAAGGTATTACATTGAAGAGGCTGGGGAGAGCATTTGAAGATATTAGCTGATTAAATTACTCACTGTGGAAATGTATGTCACTTTATGATTTTTGCAGTATTAGATTAAAATGTGAAAGGATATAGATTAGTAGTAAGAGTTTGACTAGCTGACCACTTTTCAGAGTCATTACTGTTCTAAATGACACCTATGTCAGTCTTTAAATGTAAAAAAGTGTATACCACTATGAGAATTATTAGTAAGCTGACTGGACTCCTTCCTCTATCTCCTCCTTGAGAAAGCTGTGGTTTATTCCTGTTACTCAGAGGTGATGAACAGGCAGCAGCAAAATCAGATGGCAAATTCAGGTGAAACTACAGATGTACCTTTTTCATTTTTTCCTGAGCTAAATTCAGGAGTTCATTTTGTGGGCTTTGGTATTACAGATCTGCAGCTGGAACAGAAGAAGATAAAGGACACATGGGGCTGCAAATTGGATAACTATGACATAAGGACAGATAATATAAAACTATAATCTGTTGAATATATAATCAGAGTATTCAAAAGCAGCTTTTCCAAATTAAAAAAAAAAAAAAAAAAAAAAAGAAATAGGCAAAAGTATGACTGGGATAAAATAATTACAGTACATGTTCTACAGCTTTGACAAATGCCACCTCCCCACACCCACTCCTATACACAAACCCAGTATAGATCAACTCCAGCTGATTACCATGAACACAGACGAACAGGTTTTAGATGAGCGTTCCCTCACAGACTGAACTTTACTATGTGGATGAAATAATTCTGGAGTGCATTATTTCAGTGTTATAAATCTTGTGGGTATATGAAAATATGTTTGAAATGAGTCTGGAGGTGAGAACAATGTAATTTCTCTGTGTATTTATTCATCACCATTTTTGCTTTTATTATTTCTGTTTTAGTCAGACTGTATTTTATTGAACTGGATTTTGAAAAAGCCTCTGAGGCTTGATAAAAAGTGGTAAGGCTCCTTTCAGAGGTTTCCTTTCATACTTAAGACATGAAATTAGAGTAACCACCAATTTGCACACATAATTCCAGCATACTGAATGGGAAACAAAGAGAGAGACAAAAACTGAATCTGCTGCCTTAGTGATCTCAATGCAGAAGACCACCAAAGGGAAAAAAAGAAAAAAAAAAAAAAAAAAAAAAAAAAAAAAGCAAATTAGCTGTTTTCTTAAGATTCTTTCAGAAAGCTGTATCAACAGCGTTTTGTCTATGGGTATGCAGTCAACATGGGTACGCCTCGCATGCCTGTGGTAGATGGATGATACTGATGGCAATCTAACTGGAACATCCTGCCTGAATATGAACAACAGATTTGTCAGTGTGTGACAGGCTGACAGCCCAGCTCCCAGCTGCTTGTCCACTGTTGTTAAATCAGTACCTTGTCTAAGTGTTCAGCAAAGAGGCAATCTGCTTCCTCCATTCGTACAGGCAGGTTGCCAGTTAAAAAACAAGTATTGGCTTTAGGCTGCGGTGCCATAATGCATTGAAAAGATGCAATCTAAACCTTTGTATGCTCCTTAGGCAACAAACAGCAGGACTTGGGAGTACAGGCTCAGGCTTGAGCCTATCCTTTTCAAAACAACACAGATAAATCCAAACAGGGAATCAGGAAAGAAATACATGAGATTTTGAAAGCTGTGGATGACTTAATAGAAGTCATTTCAGAGAGGAAATCTGGTTTATTTTGGTGCCTGGGAAGCAAGCTCATGCTACTGTACTCTAGCCTGTGTCAGAATTTCCTTTATAACCCTATCTTTAAGCAGTTTGTGATTCATCAACAGTAACAACTAGCTCTAGGCTGAAATTTTGCATGCAAAGACAAAACCCAGGAGCACTTCAGGGAAAAAAAAATGAGAAAAACAGGAAAGGAAAACAAAAACAAAACAAACAAACAAAAAACAACAACAACAACAAAAAAACACCACTGATTTATACAGAAGCACTAAGTTAGAGGACACAAAGAAACAGCTTAATGGTTTCAGGACCATTTTTTTCCCTCCTCTCTATCTGGTTTCTTTTCTTTGATTTGGTTGCTATCAGATGACCATATGAAAGAGCTTTAAAACTTGTGGACAACAATGAAGTGAGCTAAGAAAATTACAAATCCTAGAGTTACAACCAACATTTTCAGCTCCTGGGCAGGGTATGCACGTTGGTCTGCCTCTGAGGTGATGCTCAGCTACCTGAGAACTACGAATGATTTACAGCACCCCTAGTAACATCTCTTTTGAAGCAGTTATGGTCTGTCAGGTCAATCACAAGTTGCAAGTTTCAAGTGTGTGATTGCAACTTGCAATGACAATCACAAGTTCCTAAACACAGAGCTATGCAACAGACCTCTACAGGCTCAAAGGGAGCCACTACAGTCTGTTGGATCAATAATCATCCCAGTCTCACCTGCCCCCCCACATAGGTGAGACTTCCCCAGGGTGCCACCAGGTCAACATGCAGTCCCAGAGGTGCTCCAGAGCCTCACATTTTGCTCCTGTGCATGGCTGGAAACCTCGCTCAGCCTTTCCAGCCACTGATCCTCCCTCAGGCAAGCCTAAGGCAGCACAGAAAGCTGGCTGCACCTTCCCACCACCGCTCAGCTGCTGCCCACCTTGAGCCAATAAGTAATGCTCAAAGGAGTCACAAGTATGCAGCCACATAAACCTGTGAGGGTCTTTACCTGCTTGTATCTTCTTAAGCCTCATTTTCCCCTTCAGGTCCTAGGTCAGGTAAGGATTCTTGCGTAAATTGAGTATACATTTCATCTGAAATCACTGAGATTTAAACAAGTGCTTGTTACTGTCTTTCTCAATGAGAGCTCATCTCCATTTAAAAAAATCTCCAAAACAAGAATAAAAAGAATTATATCTGTGTACATGTTTAAATATGTTCTTAGAATTACCCATTCCAAAGTAATCACACAGACTTCTGAAATACCTTATTTACCAATTTAATCTCCTTTGAAAAGCACAATATGGTCTTTAGGAAATAAGGCAAGCTGGAGGATGAAGAGACGTGGAGTGAAAACAAAAAAGAAAGAAAGAAAAAAGCCACTGCAATAGAATAATTTGCTCATAGAATAATATTTTGCAACCTGTTTGGCATACATGGAATAATGATACAAAATAAAATACGTAGTTGGCAGGCTTAAGTCTGAATTCTCTTCTTAGTAAGAAAACCATGTCTAACGAAAGCTGAAGAAAACTTCAGGTCACATCACACCACCGAGTATACTTAGTGATAGTAAAACAGCTACATTTTATGAATAAAAGGAGAAAAAAAAAAAAAAAAAAAAAAAAAGCTAAAAATCTATTATCATGGCCTTCACCAATTCCATTGTAATCAGCAAATGTTCCATAATTTGGGTTATGATGTTTCCCTTTTCTCTATCAGACGCATAAGATCTAGCAGAGAGGTGTGCAGACTGCGAGGCTTAAAACAAGAGCACAATCAATTTGTGGTTTCCAAGTGTAGGGCAGCTGGAGTCACTCCTACTGTTTGCCACAATCTATAGGGGAAAGAGGACAGATAATTATGTGAGCAATCCCTGCTCTGCAGCTCATGTCACTGTTGTTAGGATGTGTCATAAAATTCAAACATAATTCTGTGACAATTAGCCTCATAATAATATATTCAGAAATACGACATCGCATACTGTGCCAGAAACTGTTTTATGCTTCAGTGTTTCGCTACAGCTGTACTTTTTAAAGAAGCCAACTATTTTAAACATTAATGTACTCAGTTGCTACCCATGGCTTTTTCCCATTGGTGGAAAATAAAGTTGTATTACAAACAAGAATCACCAAAGCAGTGCTAAAAAGCTCAGCCTCTTCATAGATTTCAAGTTATGAAATTCATGAAATAATATATGTGTTTGTTTTACCAGCCTTCTTGATAATTATCTTTAATTAAATGTGCAATTTAATTATCTTTTTGCTCATTTTGTCCACCTTTGTAACCTGGCTAGTGGCAATGAACACCTAAATTGCACCTTAATTTACAGCCACTTTCATGTTTGTTTCTCAAGGATGGCAAGATGAAGTGCCTTCAGCAGCCCCACTTGCACAAGCATTCTTAAGGCAGCCATGTAAAACTGGTAATTAACACAGAGGCATTATCTTACTTCTCTACTGGGATGCTAATGAAACAGTTACTGAGATGCTATTTGCTTGGCCAAAAAAAAAAAAAAAAGAATGGCAAGATATTTGTGAGTGAAGATGTACCTGACACACCTCTTACTCAAGTTAGGGAAAATTTATTTTGAATTGAATGGGCTTTGGGTGCATTTGAGGGTAGCACAGTAAAATATACAAAAACAAATAAAGCAAAACAAAAAACACCATTACAATAGTATATGTACTTTTTTTTTTTTTTTTTTTTTTTTTTTTTTATTGCTAATCACACACTAAAGTATTAATTTTAACAGCTCAAAATCCAGGGTAAGGGAGAGGAAGTGAGCATGTGGGATCCACACCTCCACTAAACCTGTGGCTCTGACCCTGGCGATTTCTTTCTTTCCACCACACACACAATCACGAATACTAATGTGCACCCAGAGACAACATCCTCCCCTTCCCTCTTTTTGAATTTCAGAGGGAAGAGGGCTTTGTATGTGATAACTGCTTTTGCCTTCATATTCCCCATTTCAAGATGATTTTCAGTCAGCATGATATTATGAATCCTATTTAACTATGCTTAAGATATCTCATTTAGAGTTAAGTGGAAGAAGAAAAGACAAAATTGTCTTTGCAGATGTTAAGAAGAAATTCATTGCAAGCAATCATCATTTAATATCCAGTGCAGACTCTTTGAACAAGTGCTTTCTCTAAATAATAAATCAAATGAGTTGGCACTAACAATAATACCTTAGAATATGAATGAGGAAAACAAGAATATTAAAACAATAAAAACATTAACATACAAAAATCTGCTCTTTACGGGGGGAATGGCAGAGGACACCATGAAAAATAGCTATTGCTTTTATTCAGTTTTGTTGTGATCTGTCACCAACAATGATGCCCGCTGCTATGGGAAGACAAGCAGGTCCTTCCAGCCACCACGCATCTGAGCCTGCAGAATCTGTTCTGTGATGATGAGTTGATGTTGCTGTACCATGTGCCAGACCAGGATGTTTCCCCCATCCTTTCTCCATCAGTGTGCTGACTGCATTTCATCCTAATTACATAAGGAAGTATGAAGTACATCCACAACCTTGCTGTGATTTCAGCTTTATTGGAATTTGCTACAGCTTCCTCCTTGCCTTCTTGGGGTATTGCCTGCACAGTACCACCTGTGATATATCTACCAGAAGAAATCTGGGCTACTGAGTCAACTGCAACATCCTACGTATGTGCAGCATCAGGGACTAAGAGAAGATGTTTCAGCAGCACAATCCTACAGGCTGATGTTGCAGACCCTGCAATCAAACATGAGGCTGTATTTGGAAGTAACTGTACCAGGTGGTAACATATAATAGAAGACTCAGTGCCACTAAAAAATTCAGGATGATAATAATAATTAAAGGAGGGCTTCTTCATAATTTCTCTCACGGCAAAACTATGGCCTTTCTAAAGGTGATGACCAAGTATTATTCATATTACAACAGCCACTTGGGATGCTTGTTTGAAGTCAGACTAGAGAAGCATATAGCTTCATCTAACACTCTGCTTTGTGTAAAGCAGCAGGAAATCTTCAGTCTGAATGGGAGGGGAAAAGACAAGGCAGATTCACTGAAGCTGAAATCTTCTCTTTGTTATACACTAGTTTTCTTCTGAGTGTATCGTCATACTGAGAAACTGAAAAACTCTTCTAAATATTATTCAAGTTAAAATTTGCTTTTTCACACTCAGAAAATACAGCACGTCTATTTTTGGACCATCCCCCAAATCATTTCAAGACAACAACTGGGACAACTGTTTTGTTGCTGAGTCACATAGTGAACTCTGTTAAGGAGGGACAGTGCATCACAATCCACAAAAGGGATTCAGAAGGTAAATTAACAAAAACTAGAACATACTTAATACTCTGAGATAAAACTGAGCATTCAGAACTGTAGCAAATGCACTTACTGTATCCGAAAATCTTCAGCTGGCTGCATAAATTTATCTTACAGATAATCTCACAAGATATACTTTGTATACCTGAAGCATATGAAATACTTAATACTTTTTTTTTTTTTTTTTTTTTTAATGTTAGTGAATGCTAAGGTGATAATAAAACTCAGTTAAGAGCAGAGAACTATGGAAATGACAATAACAGGGAAAGGGCATTTTAGACTCCAGTAAACCTGCTGTAGAAACACAAAAGAATATAATTCAGATCACATCATTTGCTTTCCTCTGAAACCTTGAACAATGTCTCCTTCACCTGTAGCTCTGCCTGGAGTGCACTGGCCACCCCTATCTGGGGATCCCTAACCAACCGACAGCTCATCTTCATAAGTCCTAAGCAGGAGAGCTTCTGTCATTGCTTCCCAAAGATTACCTTTTTTATATATATCCCATCTCCCTGCTACCAGGAAGCCTGACCCACTATAAAGCTGCGTTTTGAAATCTTTCATTGATCTTGCCAATAACTGTATTCAGAACTTGCCAAAGGAGAAGGAGAAATATTAAATTATTAAAAATACAGTGTAGACTTAAGGAACAGAATGATACCAGTCATTTATGTAATATTTACCTACAATAATATCAGGCTTATGCAGCCATAAACGGAACTGTAATAACTGACCCAAACCTGCAAATCTTTAAAAGATTACATGGGGGACAAATTCAGATATAATTTAATCATTTGAGGCCAGATCTAACCAAAGGGTGGTTGCTCAGATTGCTGGTACCTACTCATGTTTAAAATGCATTTGAATAAAAACAAATGAAAAAAGTCAGGCTAGACTTTGCTGATCATAAATATTTAGTAAGAACCTCATTGTATTCCTTTCTGAGATAATTTTAATTAGCCATCTTCATTAGCTCTCTGTTCCAAAATACAACATCTAACATGAAGTCTGACCAAGCACAGCATGGCACCGTGCTCGGACATATGCAAAGCTTTTGCTACTAAAGCTTTCACCTCCTTCTTCCTTTGGAAGCACATGCTCTACGTGGCCAGCTCTGCCACCAAGATTTCTTACTGCAGCTGAGGCAGCCTTTGCCATGTCACACAGGACTGTGGGCATTTGACTCCCCTCCAGGGACTGAGATGTTGGCTCATGGAGACAGAGTAGAGGGGAATTGATGAAGACTGCATGGGTCTACTTTCCCTCCTGCTTTTCTTGATTTAATGTCAAACTCTCCTTAAAGGTCTTATAATTGGGAAACCAAGGATTATGAAGCAGATGGCTTTACACACAAAGCAGTGTTTTTTTTTTTTTTTTTTTTTTTTTTTTTTTTCTCCCATTGAAAAAAGTGGAGCTTCCCGTATTTTAGAGAATGTTTCTGGCATGAAAACCGTTGTCGGAATTGCAGCTACCTAGGATGGTGTCAAAATTTGCTTCTTAAATGCAACATTTACCCGAAAACTTTCTTGAAAGCTGTTAAGAAGATATAAGAGTTGCAGTTCATAATATATTAGCAATACTATCTTTTGTTGTTTTTGCTATAGTAGATTTCCAATTCTTCTATTTGTCATGAATGTATACTTTGCATAGGTTATATCTACGAGATATCTTTTTCAGCAATATTGATGGGTTGATTTCTTTTTATAAATGAATGTTTTAGAAAAGACGTGGCTGAATAGTCCTAAATGATTATATTTAAAACATAAAAACTATTGAACTATATTTACTTCATATATTTTTATGGAGAACCTACTTATTTAAATACTCTGCACACACTGAATTTCCTGGTTATGAAAAAAGTGAAGAAAAATACTATTTGCTTTTAGGTAATCGGATTCTGTGGGATCTAATCCTATATCCTATTTATGGCTGTGCTAGCTATTCAAAATTAAAATGAACCTTTCATCCGTGTGTATCATAAATGGGCATTTATCAGGATTATATGATCTTGCAATCCATCTGAATATGTAACCAGAATTTGTTTTCTTTCCGTTTCACTATGTAATTACCATGCAACAATAACAAAAGTGACATGTTTGAAGAACAGATAAAATGCTGTAAATTGGCCAGTAATGGTGATATTTCCTCATCTTCTGAAAAACCCATTTATTCTCTCTCTCAACAAATCAAGGCATTGTCAGCCCATACTCATCTTGTGGCCAGAGGGGCCCTACCAATTTCTAGATGTAAGTGAATACTGGAATGCAGATGAGGGCTGCTAACTAAGGCTTTCAACCCAGGCAGCTGGTCTTAGCTTACCTCAATTTCTAAATCATCCATAATGGGGCCAAGACCTCCGAAGCACTAAAAAGAGCGAGCTGACATGCTGGACAAACTGTTAATTTTTTCCTGAAGAAGCTGCTATATTGCACATCTGTCACTGCTGTGCAGACAATTACTCACCGAGTGGAAAAAAAATCTACTGCTTGTTTCTAGCATAGTTGTTAACGGGTGTAATGGAGAAACACAAGAGCGTGAGATCCACTACAAGACGGCTTCTCCCTGCTTCTTCTTGGTTTGTGAAGTTGTATTTAAAAATAAAAATATCTATGCTCTGCAGTCCACAGTGTCTCTCAACTGCTACAATTAAAACCATACATTAACTCAGCTGATACTGAGTCTATAGCTATATTAGCGATGTAAGTTGCAAACATTTTTGTAGCTTACATAAAATCTGCCTCTCTGAAGTACTGCATTGTAACTGACATGGGTAAGGTTTTCAGAGAGCATCATTGCAAAAAAATAACCCAAATCAACCAACCAACCCCCCCCGCCAAAAAACACACACACACACACACACATAAAACCAAAAATAAAAACAACCCCAAACAAACCAACAAACCAAAAAAAAAAAATAAAAAAAATAAAAAAAAAAAGTAAAAAAAAAAAAGTAAAAAAAGAGTAAAAAAAAAAGTAAAAAAAAAAGTAAAAAAAAAAAAAAAGCAAGACAGATAGGAGTAAGCGCAACAGAAGAGTTACATTTCGTATTACACACCTATTAAAGATAACATTAAGAAATGCCTAATTGTAGAATGTCCATAAATTTTAGCCTGTGAGCTGCTCAGACTATCACTAGTAATTACTCTGAGCTTAGTGGGGAAAAAGAGTGCCAAGGATACAGAGCTGGGGCAGTCAGGCAACAGACTGGGAGAGCACAAGGAGTAGGACGTGGAACTCATCAATGAATACAAAACTATGCAGACAGGGCCTTGTAACAGATGGTAGAGGAATGGTAAAAGATGGTAAAGGAATGCATAAAAATCACAATGTCCAACAACAATTGCTCCACACTGGTAATTACATGTTTAAGATAAATTTTCATGAAATACTGACTAAGGGTCTAGGGAATGGGATTCAATATTTTCCATATTAAATCAGCTTACAGATTGAGGATAGCATTAGCAAATCCTCTACCAACTCTTTCTGAAGGCAGGAAAACCTTGGTGCGGCAACCTTCTGCTGACCTAGAGGCTTTCTTCCCTTCCTTTAGCAGGTAACACTACTCATGCACCAACCAAAGCACATCTTGTTCCAGGCCCAATTCTGCCAACCCCAAACTTTCAGAAATCTTCAATCAGATCTCCTCTTCCATGAATTATTAATTTCAATTTAAAATAATTAAATTAAGAAAAAATACTTCATTGTTCTTTTTCCTACCTCCTGGCACTGGAACATAATGGACATGCATGGGTCATGTTTTCCAGATTAAACTTTGCAAGATAATACACAAACAAAAGTAGTGGCTTTCAGCAAAACATACACAGTTATGGGAGACTCACGGGAGAACATATAGGACATGATCACAAGGCTTCATTTAAGTTGGAAACCAACAAAAAATTCAAATCAATTTTTAAGGAAAATGAGTTGTTTCCAGTTTGCAGATCACCACTTCAGCAGTGGGAAAGAAGCAGCTGTCAGTCCTGGAGGAAAGGCCTAAGGTGGAGGAGAACAGGCAGTGGGAGGTGGGGCCACAACAAACACCTCACTTTCTGCAGGAAAATTAAAGAATCATCAAATGACACTCTTTTGCAGCAGAGCAGGTGGTGTCTGCGAATTGGAGGATGATTTATCCTGTCTGACAACTCAGACAGAAGACAACTCTAATGTACAGATAAAACCAAAAGTAGCAATAGTAGATCATACCGTTGGCAGCTAATGGCACTGTCTTGCTAGAGAGAAATTTGTGTCTACTTAAAACGTCAGGTGTACAAAGTGATGTGCTTGTGTTAAGTAGCAGGCCAGAAGCAGGACTCTGTGATTCACTTGTCAGTCAATTTGTTATATATTACCATAAACCTGTTAAATAAAATAGTATTTATTACCTGTTGACTCAAAAAAAAAAAAATAAAAAAAAAAAAAAAAAAAAAAAGTAATACACAACAATTTGATAAACTTAAGATATAAAATAATTTTGAAACAATTTTTTATTATCTTAAATTGACACCTGAGACAACATTAAAGATTATGAGGTTAGGTTGAAAATAAAAAAACACTATGAGTATATTTCATTTACCAAAGTTAACTGTGATGAAAAAGTGACAACTTGCATCATTTCAGAACAGATTTTAGTATTTACTGGGACTGATTATGGCAAAGTGAAAAATGCTAAAGATTGGGCAATTATCTCATCCGTGCCTTCAGTGAACCCTGCTTGGTCAGTAGGTCATGACCGTAACATCAGACAAGTCACCTGCAAGGACACTGGCAATTTAATAACTTGCTCTGAAAACTTAAGAATCATAGAATATCCTGAGTTGGAAGGGACCCATAAGGATCATCAAGTCCAACTCCTGGGTCCACACAGGACCACACAAAAACCAGACCCTGTATCTGAGAGTGTTGCACAAACACTTCTTCAACTCCAGCAGGCTTGGTGCTGTGACCACTGCCCTGAGAAGCCTGTTCCAGTGCCCGACCACCCTCTGGGTACAGAACCTTTCCCTAACATCCAGCCTAACCCTCCCGTGTCCCAGCTCCATGCTGTTCCCTGGGGTCCTGTTGCTGTTCCGTGAGAGCAGAGCTCAGCACCTGCCCTCGTGAGGGAGCTGCAGGCTGCCATGAGGCCTACCCTCAGCCTGCTCTGCTCTGGGCTGAACAAACCAAGGGACCTCAGCTGTTCCTCATATGTCTTGTTCTCTAGACTCTTCACCACCTTCACAGCCCTCTTTTGGATGCTCTCTAATAGTTTTATGTCCCTCTTATACCGTGGTGCCCAAAACTGCACACAGTACTTGAGGTGAGGCCTGTCCAGTGCAGAGTAGAATGGGATGTTCCCTTCCCTCAACCGACTTCTCATTTAGGTGTCTTGGATTTCCTTGACATTTTGAGCACTTTAATGTACTTTCCAAAATGACTACTGCAGCTTCAATTAGACATTTTAATTTGTGTTTTGACACATTAGACAAATTAGACAAATTATGATGAATGTTCATAGAAATTAAGTATTTTGAACCATTTCCTGACAAAATGTATATATGCTGTACTTATGAATGAAACAGAAAGCTGGTTCTTTACTCTAGGCAAATGCTCTTTACGCTAGGCAAAATCTTTACACAGACCCTAACTTACAACCTTATAGTTCTGAATTATATAAATGTTATTTCTATTAAAACTTGACCAACTTTGCTCCTTCCCCCCATCACCCCCTTTTTTTTCCTCCTTCCTTTTAGTTTTTTTTTTTTTTTTTTTAAATTTGCTTGACACCCATCCCCTCTGTGCAGCCTGTGCGTGTGGAAGCACTTGCTGAGCACCTTACTACCTACAAAACAGATCTGGAACACACTGTTTGTCTGAAATTTCAGACATTGTGCTGCTGTGATCTAGGGTGTTTTGGTGCTGTAGGAAATGATCTAGCTTTCCTTGTGATTGTCAGTAATGTGTTGGTTGTTTTCAATAGAATGATTGTTTTCTATCCTTAAATCTGCATTGTGCATGACATTTGTACCCATACTGCTAGGTAGATGTTACAATTCACCTCAACTGCTGCAATTGCTGAGCTGCTAATGATCTCAAATCCAAAAGATTTCTACATGAGAAGACTACAAATTATTATGGTTATGGATCTTTTAAAATAGAGATCTTATTGTTTCTGTCTTACAGAATATAATGATGTAAAAAATAAAATCTGGCATTTACTCATGGTCATACACGCACTGGGTCTGGCTGGGATGTTAACTTTCCCTGCAGCAGCCCATACAGTGCTGCGCTCTGCACTTGTAGCTAGAACAGCAGTGGTATCACACTAGTGTTGTGTCTGCTGCTGAGAAGTGCTGGCACAGTATCACGACTTTCTCTAAACCTCCTGGGGGTGGGCAAAAAAGTGAGAAAGAAACATCACCAGGGCAGCTGACCTAAACCAACCAAAGAGATATTCCATACCATATGATGTCACACTTAGCAATAAAAGGTGGAAAAGGGAGGAAAAGGGGAGGGGTGGGCTTTCGTTGCCAAAACGTCTGTCCTCGCGAACACCGGCTATGTGCGTTGAGGCCCTGCTTCAAGGACGTGGTCAGGCATTGCTCATTTGTGGGAAGTAGAGAATAATTTATTTCCTCTGCATTTCCATATAGCCTTTACTTGTTTTGTTTTGCTGTTCCCTTCCCCCTCCCTTTCCCTTTTCCCCTTCAGTTGAATTGTTAATTAATAATATTTCCTTAATATATATATATTTTCCCCTTTAATAAATTATCCTTATCTCAACCCGTGAATTGTTCTTTCCTTTACTTCTAACCCTCCTCATCTGAGGAGGGGGAGTGAGAGAGCGGTTGTGGTGTTCAGCTGCCCAGAACGGTAAAACCACCACAGTCCTTAACTAGTATTTAAGGAGCTAGGGTTTCATTTGTGATCTTGCCTTGCTAGTAAAATATATTTATTTTGGTATATTAAGATAAGAAACCAATCTGGCCTCGATCTTAGGGGAAGTCACTTTGTTTCTCTAAACTGTTGGTGCTCCTTTATGAAACTACCATTGTCCTTTCTGAAGTGCTTTGAGATACCTGATTGAAGAAAAGTGTATAGCAGTTTGGGGTCCTGATATTAAGAAATCTTGATTTTAGGAAATTGTTTCCAATGTACCACTTTTTTTTTTTTTTCCCTGCAGATTTTCACCTCAATTATAAATAGCTCAGTAAAGCCCTTTATATATATGTATAGATATTTATTAATCATGGGTTGTTGGCTTTATATTAATTACTGTTACATTATATTGTCAGAGCTAAAGTTGACTGAGTTTAATCACATTCTTTCAGAATGTGGCACTGAAGAGATATGAGTAGACATTTGTAATATCATGGCCTAGAAGAAAATCATAGCAGGGCCTTGTGATCTCACAGCCCAGAACAATGTAACCATGGGTCCTTGTGTCCTCATGTCCCGGCATGGTGTCACAGCATGTCTTTGTAACAGGGCCTTGTGAACTCACATCCCAGCACAGCTTCACATAATGGAGTTGTACCCTTATGGCCCAGCACATGGTCACAGCAGGGCCTTGTGACGTCCCAGCCTGGCACAGTATCACAGCAGGGCCTTGTGGTTTCACTACCTGGCATAGTGTCACAGCACAGCACTGTAACCTCATTGACCAGAAAAGTCACAGCAGGGCTTTGTCACCTCACAACCTGTCACAGTGTCACACCAGGGCCTTGTGACCTCACAGCCCAACGTAATGTCACAGTGCAGCACTGTAACCTCATGGCCCAGCACAGCGTCATAGTAGGGCCTTGTGAACCTATGGCCCAGTACAGTCATAGCAGGGCCTTGGGAATCCACTGCCCAGAACAAAGTCATAGTAGGGCCCTCCGAACCCACAGCCCGGCAGTCATAGTAGGGCCTTGTGAATGCACTGTCTGGAGCAGCTTCACAGCATGTCGTTGTAACCCCATGGCTCAGCATGTTGTCACAGTGGGGCCTTGTGACCTCATGGCCAAGAAAACTCACAGTAACATCCGAGGTGACTGTATCTGGAGGAAAAAAAAAAAAAAAAAAAAAAAGCACTTGATTTTTGAGGGATTGTTACTCTACTTTCACTACAGACTCAGACTGCCAGCTTTTCTTTGTTTATGGATGGTTTAAAATGCATCGATTTACCATGTATATGACTTAAAAATACATTTTGCTTCAATACAGTGCCAGTGTTCATTTGCTGTTAGCAGCTTTGAACAGGTTGAGAGCTTATGGGTTAAAGTTAAAGACCAGATCAATCAAGGACACCTTGTGGCCTGGGCCTATTGCAGGCCGGCTGATCAAGGGGAGCTTGTTGTTGAGGCCTTTTGGCTTCAGCTACAAGAAGCATCACACTTACATGCTCTCATCTTGATGGGGAACTTCAACCACCCGGACATCTGCTGGAAAGGCCACCTAGCAGGCTGTGAGCAATCCATGAGAGTCCTGGAGTGCGTCAAGGATAACTTCCTGATCCAAGTATTAGACAAACCAACCACTGGAGAAGTTTTACTGGACCTGGTGCTCGCCAGTGCAGACAAACTTGTTAAAAGGTTAAGATTGGAGGCAGCCTGGGCTACTGTGACCATGCCCTAGTTGAGTTTGTGATCTTGAGGGATATGGGCCTGGCAAAGAGGAAAGTCAGGACCCTGAAACTTTATAAGAGCGAACTTCCAAAGGGTGACCTCCCTGCCCATGGCAGGGGGTTAAGGCCATGGCATGGTCTTCAAGGCCCTTCCATCCCAAGCCACTCTATGATTCACAGAATCAGAGAATCACTCTATGATTCTATGACAACAGGCCACCTGGGATGCATTTGTAATACCTACATTACCTTAAGAGCAGCTGACTCTAAGCAGATAGGAAATTTTGTCCAACATCTCACATGATTTCCTCCTTCCAATTATATTCATGATCCTTGCTTTTTCCTTCTCTTCATCAGTGTTTACTGTAAGAAATAGCTGCTAAATCTGGACCCATATGAACAAAAGGAGAGCTCTCATTTCATTGTGTGCATAGAAACTGCCTTTTGTACAGGGAAATCTCTTTAGAGTATTTCTCTGTAAAGGTATTTTTCAGAAACAATTAGGATCACAAAGGTAGTATATCAAGTGTCACAGAATTTTTCTATGGCTTGAAAAATAATTATCAGCTTATTTGCATTGTTAAATGTTAATTAGCTGTGAATGGTATTTTTTTTTAACACTGCAATTCTTCAATTTCTCATTACAAAATAATTTCAGCTCTATTAATTAGTTCTAACAGTAACTCATAGTAATGGATGACACCTTAAGTGAGCTATTAAATGCACTTTACCACTGATTAGGAAGAAGACAACTGAAAAAACCTGGCTAGGTTTACATAAAGACAGAATATGAAACAATACATTGCGGATTTATTGACATTCATAGAAGCACCTCACCACTTTTAAGTAACGTGGGTTAGCAGAATTAAAGATTTTGTCACAGTTTGGTGAGGTACATGGTTGACAGCTTAACAAATGGCCCAGAATATAATAATTTTATGTATTATTCTCTTACTCTCAGTAGGGATCTACATCTATATCATGTATGGGTGTTCACTTGTGTAGACACGTAATATTCATATGGACAATTTAATTTGCTTTACTACAAAGTAAAACCTTGTAAGCTTCTTCTTTTCTTTTTTGACTCACTAGGCCAAAATTCTTCTGTTAGCCACTATTCTGGATTGTGAAAAAAAAAAATAAAAAAATCCAAGGAGACTTCCTTTACCATGGCATTGTAACCTTTGTGTGTAAGTGGTAGAAATTGCCTAAACAGAGTTAATCAGAACTGTAATCCACTAGTATTGATATGCTCACTGACAAAGTGTTGATGAAAAATAAATCAACTTACACACTAAAGAGCGTATAAAAGCAACCTGACAATTGTTACTTATTATTTGCATCACATTACGAAAACCCTTATAATTATTATTGGTTCACTCTCAAAATATTTTTTGTCAGTAATAAGGCATATCATGGCATACAGAAAGGAAACCCATAACAGATTAGGAGTGTTCTCACCGATGATGGGACTACTAGAATTCAATTCAAATCAACAGAGTATTATCGCTATTTTTGTTCAAGCCATTTGTACATTTAGTGTTATTTATACTTACATATGTATGTTGCAGATCATATCTATTACTATCAGAAATGTAAGACCCACCATCACATACTGAGAGCACATTTATAAAATTTTTGATAAACATTCCACTTACTTCACAAATTGTAGAACATTTAGATGCTTGCAGTAATCTGGAACGTTTAGAAAAAAATTAAGACACTCGTCGAATTCAATGTTAATTTTTAATACTTGAAACCAGTAGTAAAGAACAGAAATTTTGCAAATTGCTACTTGCAAACGCAACAAGAGAAATTCCTGTTGCTTCCAGCATGATATTCGGAAACGGCAAAGTTGGTGCAAGAGAGAAACCAATGGGAATATGGTGAACTAGGTACAGCAGCCAAGCAGTTGTTCTGAAGATGGGCCAGCACAATCCAGCTGACTCCAGTGACTTGCAGGAACTCTGATGCCATGGAAAACTGAGGAATCATTTCTATTACAGAGAAGGAAATTGGGGCCCCAGTCTTCAAACACTTGCATGCATGTTTATTTTTAGACCTATGAAGTACTCCATCTTGAAGTCAATGGAGATATTTAGGTGCCGAAAGTGTTACATATCTTCCAGTCTTCATCAGTTTGGGGTCAAGCCAACACAACACCCTGTCAAGGTGGAAGAAATTTCAATTTGAAGTGTCAAAGTGTTAAACGGTAACTGACAAAGGCAGCAGTAGGCCTTTCAGAAAATTGGCCAGGTGAGATACTGAAAAACAACTTCACTAGACTGATACAAATGATCTTGAGCATTATCACTTAGCACATACATGAGATAACACTAAGAGAGAAACCATTGGGTATTATCACTTAACACATATGTAGGGCTACAATTCTTCAGAAAAAAAGGACAGGGATGAAGGACAACACTGAAGACTTAAAGCACACTAAACTGAACGTATGTATGATCAAATATTCTGAAAGATAATCTCATTTTAATAAGATCATATACTCAATTAGTGTAAATATATTACAATAAAACAAAATCCTTGAAGACTAATGACTTATATTCACAGCTTCAGAAGTCAGACTCCACATTACTTAAATTTGTCATAACAATACTATAAACAGTCAAGCCAAAATCACGATTTTTTAATAGATGGCATATCTCATATTAATTCAAATCACTTCTCACAGCTTTTAATAGTCACAGTTCTCATAGAGGCAGGAGATCAAGTTTAAAGAATCTAAGTGATTTTCAGCCTTTTGCTTAAAGATTGACAAGCAATTTACAACTATGGTCAAAATACTTTCAGTATCTATTTTCTTGCAGTTACAGAAGAGACTCATAGGAAGCCATAACAGTTCCACTAGTTACCTTACTGCTAGCTAATCATGCAACTTTCATTGTTGTGGTAAAGTTTTCCTCAATACCTCAGTGCAGACTTACACTGAAAAGTTTGTTAAAGCCTATAACAGTCTATGCTGTTAAGCTTACAGTTTCTCTAGAAAAACAAAAAACAAACAAAAACAAACAAAAAACAAGCAAAACCAACCACTTAAGCAGAACATCTATGCTGAAATTGTTGCACCTTCTCCAAGACTTTTTAAAGTATAGAAATGTCATGAAAAACAAATCAATCCAAACAACAACAACAAATCCAATCTTAAATACCATACCCCACACTTAATAAAAACATAAACATAACATAAAAAAACCCCACACTTAATCACATCAAAGCTATTCCACAGAGAATTCAAAGCAAAAACATGACAACCTTTAAGAATGACATTTTCTCTTTTAACATGTTAGATTAGCTTTACAGCGAGACTACAGGAGGATAGAGAAATAATTCTGTGTTTTTTACTAAGCTGAACAGTACAGACTGAATACATGCACTGCCTTTAGGTATGGGACTCTACTTTGGGCACGTTGGCTACTGTAGTCTCAGTGTGCTAACTATGCCGCTGCTCCCCAAAACACTGTTGTGAATGAAAACCTAGTTAAAAGGCCTCCTGAATTTAGTGTAAGATAGGGAAGGGATCCCCATTTCTGATATGGCTTTACTGAAACTACTCGGGGAGCATGGGGAGCAGGAGGGTAAAACAAATGTAGTGTGAATTCTTCTCTGAGGAGCAACAGTTTTGGAGACCTGCTTGAAGAGTGAGTACACAGTCCTGGTACAGTTATCAAAGTATACACATACTTAAAGACTTGTATTTAAACATCTTAGAAGAATATGATAGCAAGGGTACCACAAACACTTTAAACAAGGCATTTTGTGACATTGTGGTGTAATATTTTATGCTAGATAATAACCACCTAGAAAATAAATGCTAGTAAGAAGGTAAAACTCTAAGTATAATAGCTTTAGCAGAAAATACATCTACTTGCTATAAGACATTAGCAACCTTAATTATATTTTCAGAAACAAAGTTTTTGCATTCACTTGAGCAATAACAATGCTATCAAAAAGAGCAGTTTAAAGAAAAGAACATACAAAACCCATGAAGAATGAAGTCCAATTTATTTTATTTCATTTTGCATTTGTGTTGTTAAAGCAAAGCATTCTATACATATTATTTAGCTGTTTACTGCCATTCTACACCCATTATTGACCTAATTGCAGAAAGATGGATGCAGGGACAAACTTGTTAAAATAAGCATACTGATAATGCTTCTCTGACTTCAACAAATATTTATTTAAAAACAGGATTCTGCCAGAAACTGCTCATATGTTTTTTTTATTAACAGTTAACGGCTTAATTCACAGAACTGAGACACAATGAAGATGTAGCAAAATGCAATGCCAGTAATATTGTATGCATCTTCTTTTTACTAAACATTCTGCATAGGCAGAATATTATGTTAACAGCTGAACTACCAATTAATCAAACACCTAAATGGAAAGAATCTGGTGAGTGATGGTATTAGATATAATATGATTCCATATTTATTTCTGTAGGCACAAAAACCTTCAGTATCACAGCCATTAGGAAATATTATCTGAAAATACTTGTACATGTATTTTAAAATAGTGTGACCCAGCTTTATAGCATGTGTCATAGTATGATTGCAAGTTAGGTATGGGAAAAACCTGAACAAAAAAAAACAAAACACAAGTACTTTGACTTGTTTCAAAGCCAACTAACACTGCAGTGGCTTAAAATAAGAAGAAAAAACAAAACAAAACAAAACAAAAAGTGATGCATTTTTGTTTTGTTTCTTAACTCTAGCTTTAACTGTGCAAAATTACACTACTGGAATATCTTTAAAATCACTCCTGTGAGATGTGGAAAAACAGAAAAATGATAGTGTGAGTCTGAATGGGAATTTTACTGTGACACTAAAACGTCTTGAAACGCTAGATTAATAAATTTTAATAAATCAGTTTCTTCTACAGCTTCTAGAAGATGAAGCTGACTGTTAGCTGTGGCATCTATAGGAATACCTGCTGAAAAACAAAGGTTTACTTATCTGCATACCAAAATCAATGTGACTAGTTTTAACGTCTAATCATTTCTAACACTGATATAAAACAAAAAGTTATAAGATTTCTGATCTTACTAAATAATTCTTCCTTTAAAGCTATTTATGCTCAAGTGTATCTGTTTGAATGGATGAGAGCTGAAAGCTGAAAAGAGGTTTTCTATCAACAAATATCCATTATTTTCCTCTTATCTTCATAAAACAGGAAATATTTTCAAGTACTTTTGGAGATGCAGACTGATTTCTTGAGGAACTATGATAAAATGCACAGAAATACCTCAGTGTTATATATGCCATACTTTCCTACCCAAGATATGTTGGAGTTGTAACCAAAGAAGAAGAATGAATTTTTAAGAGAGAATCGGTACTCCTTTACAGTTTTTCAAATATAGAACAATTAGAACTAATATACAAATTTCCTGTCCTTAATTCACATGTTGCAAAATATTTGAAGGAATTTCTGATTGTGTACAAGACAAAGAGGTCTTCAGTTGCCCTAGCAGTATATTGCATTGAAAGAATGGGAATGTGCCACATAAATTCATTATTGTAAAAACAAAAAACAATTACAGAAGTGAGCACCTCTGCAGTCTGCAGAACTCCAGGTTCTTGGCCCTTTGCAATTATGTGGCCCTGAAATTCTCTGAATATGGAATGTGTTTAACTCAGTTTGGTTGTGCAACAGATATTTGAGGTGGCTAATTTACATTAAGCTATGCCCCCAAACCCTCCATAAAAGTTGCTGTTGATTATAAATAGCAAGCCTGTTTAAAATTCCTTATCGTGTCAAAAAGTAAAACCACACAATGGTACCAAGGATTCAAACAACAATAGATAGTTCTTCTGAAACTCAGAGAACTTGTGCATTCAGCTATCATTAAAAACAATGTTAGGTACTAATCTTTTACTCTAGGTAACTGTGAAAGAATGTTCCCAAACTGACAGTACTCCAGTGGAAAGGATGAACATTACTTTTAAGCAAATTCAGTGCTATAATGCTGCTACTTTTTATTTTCCTAGCATTATCTTTGTGGAAATAATTGGTAAAGCTGAGAAAAAGACAAGTAATAAAAATACTTCTTAAAATTCATCACTATATTTCACAGTCACATGAAGGAAGCTGTGCTCCCCTTATTCTAAGGAGTCATCTTTGCAAGCATCTAGAGGTAAATATTTTTCTAAGCAGGCTGGTAGCAGAGAAAGGGAAGAAAAAATGATGGAAGAATCAAATCCTGTTTCCTGTGTAAACACAGTAAATATGGCCAACTACTACAACAGGGTCAGGATTTTCTCCTTAGTCCATCTGAACAACAGTTTTCCTCAGCCCTATCATTTAATTTTAAAGTAGAATTTGTTTTATACTGCAGACCAATAGTACCCTAGGAGCTTGATTGGTTACTGCTTAATGAAATTACTTCTGCTGACATTAGATACATTAGGATACTGATTAAAACACTTAATGATCCCTCTTGATTTTAAATTGCTAGCTTAGATTTGTGAGGTGCCAAAGAATCTTTTCCCTTCCTTTCCTCCACTCTAATTTTGCTTCTCCATGTCCTTTTTCTGTTTCTTCATGATCATTAAAGATTGTGGCTCACTCACAACAGCACAATCACAAAACGAATGTTGAACACTGACTGCATTGTTTAAAATATGCCAAACCCCAGTACATAAACACTGAAAGACAAAGTCATCTTTAAAATACAATTTCCAGGTTCAAATTTGATACTATTCTTAAATGTGGACACACTTAAGATTATTGATATAAATAGAAATCCAAACTCAAAACAAACTTCAAACTGAAATATCTGCTGAAAAAAGATAGTGTACATGTAAAAACAAGTATAAAAGCTTTACTTTTGAGCTTGAACGTGGAACACTGTGATACACTGCCAGATAATGATGTTGGAATGGCATTCCTATGATGACAAAACCATTTTTCATGCTCTTATAGAAAACTGTATAACATACCACCTTCCAGGTGGAAACATGTATATCTTATGGGCAAAATGACAGCTTATCCTCAAATACTGTTAAACACTAGAAATATTAGGTTTGGAAATTTTGCCTGAAAAGGGGGAAAATACAATAGCTGTATAAAGTTCCATTTTCCTTGACAAATCTTATCAAGACTCTTGAGATGAAATTATACTTACAAAAAAAATTTGCTTAGATACTAAAATCTGCTGTGTCAGAAGCTTTTATGAAGTGAATATACTGAATTTTATGCTTAATACAAACTCTAAGACCAAAGAAAATTAAAAAGTACAAGTGTTTGTACACTTTAGCACCATTGTAAAATTAGATTCAAACGCCGGTTCTGCCGCTGTGGCTGTACTTTGCAGCTGGTGTAACTGATGTGAAGCACAAAGACTTCAGTGATCTTTGAGAAGAGAATAACTGGATCTGCTGATCATAATGAATAACACAAGATAGCAACCTTTTCTCTTGTCTTTTTAAATTACTTTTGATCTTTACTTTTTACTTGGCAGCCAGAGTGTATTTCTGTCAGCTAAATCCAAGTCCGAGTCCTTTTGGTCTCTGGATGGCTCGTATTGGCTCTGCTATCCCTTTGCCGTCTGGTCCGAGGCCTGTGCCAGGAGTCCAGCCCATGCTCTGAAGCATTCGGTTTCCAATGTTGTTTTCTGGGATTGGTTGGGTGTTTTCACCTACAAACCCTGAGATTAAAGAAACACACAGCATTAATCAGCACTGCCTGCCATGTGGAGAATAGCAGGATAATCTCCCTTAAAGCTTTAAACCTTCTTATTCTCCTAATTCATCTAATAGGTTGCTAGAACAGGCTGTCTTTGCACATGTTGACCTCCTCACTGCTTATGAGTCTAAATAATACAGCCTAAGGCTTTGCTTTATTTTCAACGTTTCTAAAGTCTCACTCAGTTTTTAGATGTGACAAATATTGTCGCAGATCCTTTTGTATTCCAATACAGTGGGTTTTGTGTCGGTCTTGAAGAACATGTACCCCCTTGCACAAGTCTACCAATACATAGACAAGATGGCCCAGATGTCTCATACTACAAAATTACTAAGCCAAGGCACACCATAATGTCACAACCATCTTTTCATTCTCAGCAATATTTATCAATGCTCAAGAAGATCTCTTTCAATAAAACATGATAAATATTTTTGATTAAACAACTACAACTGCTACAGAGAAGATACAAATAGATGGTCTAAAATTCTGAAATTCCGACATAGCCTTACACAGTTTCTCTTTTAGTAAAGATGCAAGAGATGTTTAATATATCCATCTTTATTTTTGCTGTTTATGGGTTTCTTCCTATACAATTGAATTTTCTTTTACAACAGAAAAAATGTGAACACACTACAGAAGAGATTGTCAGGATTGCAAGTATAATGTAACAGATTCATTTTCTTATGACTACAGCATATAGAAATGTGAATGTCAAATAACAAAGCTGTTTTTTCCCTCATCAACCAAGATCCTCAAGCTTACTTTCGGAGATGGTGCATGGATAAGCTTTCCCATATGTAGCTGTCATGCATGAGGAATACAAATGATATTTGTTTCAAGAATTTGCAGTAAAACTTAACAAGTTACGCCATACAAAATTTTAAAAAGTTTAGAAGCTTTTGAACTAACATGAGTTGTCTTTATACAGGCAGCTGTTTTTTCTTCCCACCTTTTTTCACCACGTTCTTTCCCCCTAATAATAGAACAACCAAACTCACCACATGCCCAGCTTCAAACATTATTTAACTTTCTACCTACTAACTCTGGCATGCTACTTTTTAAAAAATACTGTAGGAGCAGACCATTGTGTTGTGCTTTTGGAGACCATGATGTCTTCAATCAAGTATTTACTACGGACAAGGCTGGCTCATTGTTATATTAACTTACTAAACAGGAACACAACAAAAGTTGAAAAAGCTCTTCTGAAAAACCTCATTTAACACACTAACATAAAATGAAAACAAAGCCCTACAGTGAAGACCCCACACACAGACAGAAGGACAAAAGGAGAGGTGCATATTAAAAACCTTATAGTGATTGAGAGGATGAATGTACAGTACTCAAGCACTATTCGCTACAGATCTGTTTAGATACAGCAAAACAGTGGCCACATGAAAGGTAGGCAGCTTCCAAGCATCTCGGTCCCTGAGTCAAAGAAAAAGGGAAACATACTGAGAGAAGGCATCCTTTAATACTAGTTTGAAGGTATGCTTAATGCTAGGCTTAAAATAAAGGCTTTTAAGTTAGATGACTTCTGTCCCCAAGAGGGTTCCTCTTGAACTGACCAGCACAGAATTCAATGACCAAGACTTCCTTTATTTTCAGGCCCCCACAGGCAGAGTCAATTTTCATACAGACAACTCCCTGACAGTGTGTGGCATACACAACACAGGCTTTGCAACCTTCTTAGTTATACTTTCTAGCTCAAAAAATCGTGACAAGAAGAAAGGCTACCATTCAACAAAAATAAAGGTAAAACCTCACAAGCAAAATCCAGGTAGCGCATTTTGGTCTACTCTTTACAACACCTGGTAAGAAATGGGATGTGGTTCCAGTGTCTGTGGGACAATTAATGGGGGAACTTCCAAGGAAAGATCCAAGAGATCCACCAAGAAGTAAATAACAAAGATACAAGTATATTTTATAAGTATTGGGAATATTAAATGATTCATAATGCCTCTTAGCAACAAAGAGAAATGCTGCTAGGATGGCATGCAAAGCACAGCTTAAGTAAAAAAAAATAAAAATATATATTTTTCGTTACCCTATTTGGAGGAAAACCCATGGACTTTTTCCTGCAAAATATATACCTTCCCACATGAATTTCAATTCTCAAGACATCCCGAGCAACCTCACACAAAGATATATGAAAGAATAATCTGTAAATGTAACAAACTCATCTTCCTATTTTTGATATTCTTTGACATAGGTTGTTGGTTTTTTTTTTGTTCCTGTAACTAACAGGAAAATTTGAATATTTTTTGTTTTTACAGATATAAAGTGCTTCTAAAACGTATATAAAAATTCTTTTTTACTCCACTGTGCATACTTTTCTATTTCCTGTTAAAACACTAAGACCTGCCCTGAAGCCTTCTGTTTTATTCTTATACTTTGCCAATTTCTAACAAAAAGAAAGAGAGCAGAAACCACCATAAACTTGACTTCACAACTCACTTTTGGGCAAACGATCAAACAGCGTCCACTTTCCAAAGGATACTGTGATTGGAGACTTTGTACAACAGCAACAATAAGGCAAAACCAAAAAGCCACCCAACTTGCCTATTTTGTGGGCATGTACATTGACTAATTACTCTTTCATGTGAATAAGGTAGATATAGATAGCTTTTTTTTCAAGTCTGAAAAAAGGTTTAATATATGCAGGACATTCTTTTGCAGTAGAGTCAGTTTTTATCTAAATATGTATCTACATCTGTCTTAAATTTTTCCAATGATGGATGAAAATTGCAGGAATGTTAACTTGTAATGTAATATTTTACTAGAGTGAGAAGAATATGGATAGCTCTATTCATAACTGCCCTTTTCCTCTATTCCACGGCCAATGAGCAAACAGAAAACAAAACAAAACAAAACCAACCTTGTATCTTTGATTGACTGCATGATGGAAAGGAGCTCTTAAAAATCATGCTACACTGTTTGTTATTCCCCTGACCCTCATTCCTATGCTTTGGGCTTTCACTTTCTAATTAAAATCAGTAATTGTCCTTGTAATAGTCATCTTCAAGTTCAGTTTTTAATTCATGCCCATGGCACTTCTTGGACTAGCCAGTAGGCCCTTTTAAAGAGAATAGTCCAAGCACACTGGCCTTGAAAAGGGCTGTGCTACCTCTGGGACATGTTCAGTCTCAACCCACCCAGGAGCAAGAATAAAATCAACCCGCTGTGCCATCCCACAAAAAATAAGTATGCAAAATCATATTAAGCAAAAAAAAGCAGGGATGCCTTTTTCTAACTTTAATGCTGTATGAGGTTTAGTGGTGTTGCAGGAGTTAGAAGGAAGTCTCTGTAGTAACAATTAGTTGGAATTCCCTGTGCAGAGCCTTTTCTTTTTATGGACTGAGAAGTCTTAGCACCCATAATAATTTGGTTCCTGATGTACCAGATGCTAAGTCAGCATGCAGGAGTGGTTGCCATTACACAAGTGAGGAGCTAACACTGAGGAGCAGCAGCTTGCTTGAAACGATAGCACTGTAAAATTCCTCCACTTGCATCCCTTCACTTCACAATACCAGCAATACACCTTGGTGTACACGAATGGGCATACTTCAAGGTCTACATTTATTATGCATATGACCTTACAGACACGGAGCATGGTACCTGTGAGAAGGAAGAAGCAAAATTAGCAAGTGAAAACCAAGAAGTCACCGCATTTGTGAAATTTTGATATGATATTTATGGTGGTATTAAAGGCAGGCTTCAATGAAAAATAAAGGTATGCAATTTCTTCTTAACAGCTGTTGAGATAGGTATGTCCTGGTTAAACAGTACACTAGCATTCAGTGCCATACCCTTGATTTTACAGTGATTGCCATGAATTAATTTAATTCCATCTGTAAGCTAAAATCAGATCAGAGGTCTAATGCTGCTGCAGGCTCCACATCTGTTTAATCATTTTTGGATACAACAGCTTGCAAAAGTTCAGGTTTTAAATTCGCTTCATATTTAAGAAACAATATTACACCAGTGTACAACATCCTCAGCAGGAAACAAATGAGCCTATGTTCAGTTTTTATCTGACAGATCCATTGTATTTGAAAAATGCGTCTTCTAATATACTTAAAAGCTCATCAATTAATAATTTATTATAGAATAATAAAGGAACTGTAACCCTATCCACCATTACTATGACAATATTTATTTGTATGATCCAATTTCTGGATAAGACTAACATCAAGTATGTTTGGTTTAAATTGGGGTGAATAAAATCAGAATATAGCTAGGTTCAATCTCTTAAATAGCCCTTATTTAAGAAAATGCTTTTTTTTAAAAAAAATATATTTTTATTCCAGCTGGAAGAAACAAATGAAGGCATACTGAAGTAATCTGTCTGCTAAACTATTTCTGATGTTAAGAAAATGTTTTTTTTAAACAGTTCTGAGAAAATTACACTGTACAGAAGTATAGTCTTGGCCTTTCATCTTTCTTTTATATGATTAAGACCTGTGAGTAGAACAGCAATGCCTTTGCAGAGCATACCACAACTATTATTTCCTCTTCTATCGCTCCCAGCAGCCTTAAATCCTTTAAATCCTTTCCTAGAAGGATCTCTTTTTGCTGGGGTAATTTTTGCAATACATGGCCTGCTAACCCTTACCCCCTACCCTGGATCTCACTTACGTCTATCACAGCAGAGTCAAGTCTTTCTACCTCAAATCTTCCAAGGAGCATTGTGGATGGTAATTCACTTGCGTAATTGGCTCAAGAGATGAAAATCTTGTATCTGCCTCTCTTAGCCACTAATCTATCCAGCTGACTGCAAGCCTAATTGGCAGCTTGTTTAGTAATTTGGCTCCTAAAGTGTTGTATTGATGTTGGATAAACAGCCAATGGAAGGCGAAACGATACATGCTGCTTCACTTTAAAAGCTAGTGCACTTTCCCCCTCATTTTCTGAAAGCATTTAATATTCCATCTCTTCTTTTTCTTTTCTGATTCCTCACGAGACAGATGAGCTCAGAACAGTAGGGACTAATCTTGATACACAATACATTTTAGAAGGAACATAATCAAAATAACATGTCGCTGTAGTGTATCTTTTTTTTTTTTTTTTTTTTTTTTTTTTTTTAATGCCAGTTCTCTCTAACAAAATGGGAATCAGACTGCCTAGATGCTTAAAACCATTGTGGATAATTGTACAAAGTCAGCAATGTAAGCATACTTGACAGGCGTACTGGTATTTTTAACATCAGTACCTCTAGTGTTTTGCACAATTCAGTACACTATAACTGCATAAATAATAAAAAAAACCACTTATGAAAATACCATATTATTTAGCTAAGTATTTGAGATTTGATTTTTAGACCAGACTTTTACATATGCTTCACACTGAGGTATCAAAAATTGTGTCTATAGAGCAATTTTAGAATAATTATAGTCCCAGTTTTAGCTTGCACTGTATTCTGCTCTAGCTGGCACAGCGTTAAGAACAGCAGAGAGGACAGAGTCAGAGCCTCAGAAGGTGCTGGAAACCTCCATACCTACCCAGCAGTCACAGCACAACTTTGTTAATGTTGGCGCTGCTAGAGTTTCATTCCTACTGCCCCACTGCTGTGTGTATTAAAGGGATGGTTGCATAATTGCAGCATGGGAAGATGCATCCTTCCCTGCACTATAGACCCTAAATTTTATATTCATTTCCAACCTTCCCAACGTAAATTCACATACTGATGAAAAGGCAGACACTGAACTGGTGTAACTGGTCATCTCTAGCACCACAGGTCACTTGGAGCTGGGCTTCCAGGTGTTCTTCCCCTCCAATGATCTATCAAACCACACTGTGGGTAAAGTACCTCTTGCCTATTCAGTCTTTACTAATAATGGCTGGAGAGAGCCAGAATCAGCAGAATCCCATTTATTCCTTGGTAATGGTAATCTCTTGAAATTCAAGCCCGTCTTTTCACTTGGGTCCAAATGGGGTCAGCTTCACTCCCCAGCTATACTGACAGAAAGACTCACAAGACTTCATGTCAGAAGTGTTTCCACCAGGAAGCATTCCTAAATTCTGCTCAACACATCGAGAATTTACAGCAAAATTGCTCCCTTCTAATAAGCATTCCCTGACTTTTCTGAAAAGAACTATAACCCTGCACTGAATCCCAAAGGAAAAGAACTTAAACCATGATAATATTCTCCAAACGGGCTGCTCGGTTATCATTAATTTCAGCAGAAAGATTGAGGATTAAATGGATATTAGGACTACACCCATTATGGTAGCTCTAACTGACCTTAAACCAAATTGGGTTGGAGTGCCAGCATACTGGAGGTATTGGGTAATAGGCACTTCTATGTGCCTATGTGGTTGGAGTATTAATACCTGTCAAACTAAATATAAAGATGAAGATTAATTCATTAAAACTAGGAAAATACATCTGCATATTTGTATGTATGTATATATATATATAATGTATTACTACAGGCTAAATAAGCATTTGCCTATTTATTAGGGCCCATGCCTATTCTGCTAAGTAGTACACAATAATAAATGTGAAGAACAAAAACAAAGAAGCTGAGAACTTTACTAAGACTTCTGGCTAAAATACATGAGATGGTAATAGTACTTAAATGACTTGTTTTGGAGGGCTTTCTAATATAATGAAGATATGGGAAGACACTGAATTACCCCATTCCAATTGAAATATGTAAAAATTAAACCACATCCAGCAAACTGCTTTGCCATGGATCTCACCCACTCTCTTTAAAACGTAATCCTGTCACTTACACAGCCAACAACACTCCCTGTGTTGGTAATGAAGACATCAGAATGCAAATCTTAGGCATGAAATTAGCATTGGCATGTCAAGATATATGTTGACAATCAAAAAATCAAAATTTCCTCATGTTGTACTGGAAATCAAAGGTGAACATTTTCTTTATGGAATCTGGAGTATTACAGGTATCTATGACAGCTTTTGTCAGAAACTTTTCTAACCAAACATGGAGCTTTTATAGAAAGACAAAAAATGAAAGTCCAAAGTTCTTACTCAAAAAGTAAGTTACATGCTAACAAACCCTTAAGAAACGTGATTTTTGTATAATCTGTATCAGGTCTATTTGCAGCACTGATCCCTACTCCTTCAGGAGGGAGAAAAAACAGTCACCATTAACTAAGAGGTTGCTGTAGAGAGCTGGGATAAGAAGTTATATTGACAGAAAAAAAACTGCACCTATTTCCTTAGTGCACATTTTAACTCCCAAACCTTTCCTGGTCAAGAAAAGTCCTTTGGTATCAACTTAAAGCAGGGTGACGAAAGTGTTATGTGCCACTGTCATTGGTTGAGTTCTAGGAATATAAAGTGTTGCTCATTTCATTAACTCTTCCCCAGTAATTTGAAGGATTCCCGAAAACAGGATTTTTATATTAAATGGGCCTGAGAAAAATAATTTCCTCTCATAACCTGCCCTTTATCTAGATGCAGAAACAGGTCATCTATACTGTATTATCAACAGTGTTCTGGGGAAAACTGTATTATGTGCATCAGCCCATATGGAAAAGGCAATGACTGAAAAAAAAACACCACCAACAAAAAAGCATGTAAAATTGAGGTGGCCTCTCTGTGTGGCACCATTTTTTTATGGTACCTAGTGGAGAAAGAGCAGAACTTACAGGGCACCTGGAGGATGAATATTCCTACTGACACCTCTCAGCTGCATTGAAAATTATGTCTTATGCATACAATCCCCTAACGAGACGTATCTTTGTAAACTGAAAAGAAAAAGCCTGGTTTAGCCTTTTTTGAGCAGAAATTTATTAAATACTGTCTGTAAGGGCACTGGTGATATTCTCTGTTGAGACAGTTTATGATTCTTGAAGGTGAAGTCCAAAAGGAGGCACTCTGAATGCTTTCCACAGCCAGAAAGAAACAGCTATCTTAGGAATGACTCCCAGAGTCATTTGGAGAATTATTTTTGAATCTTTTGCATTTTGGGAGAAGTGAGAATGTAGAAAATACACATACAGTCTTCTGCTGATCTGAAGGGTTCTTCTGGACTTCGTATTGGCTGTGCGTAGATCCTGAAGAATTCTGTCTTCTATTTTCTCTGTATCACAAGAAATTCCTTGGCAAATTCCCAGTATAAACTTGGTTCTTGTTGCATTGTGGATCTTTTTTTTCTAAGTTTGCCACTGAACTCTCCTCATTACTCTGCTGACCATATGAAAGGAACCCTGCCTGAACCAATGACCTCTGCTCAACATTAAAAGTCTTTTGCTCTGCAGAGACAGTAGTTTCAAATACTGCATGGCACTCCCCGATCTTTTATAGTTTCAAATACTGTATGGAGCTTCCTGATCTTTTAATTTTTGAACTGATTTAGTGAAACAATATGATAGCAGAAGAGAAACAAAACAGAAAGTCCCTAAAATTCAATATCCTGAATAAATCAGTTCAAAAAAAAAAAAAAAAAAAGAAAGAAAAAAAGAGTATCAAGAAGCATCCATATGTTAGAAGATCAAGCAGCACTAGGCTTTGTACCCCAGAAAGGACCTTAGTAGACCAAGGAGAAGAAACGCAGTAAGGTGAAGTGTTCACAACACGTCAGCATTGTATTGCTCCGTGAAAAGTGATTTCTGTCTATGGAGTTGTACATTTAAATGGAAAAGCAATGAATCAAACTAGAAAGAAAGTAGGCATAAAATAGTTTGGCTAGTGTTTTGGAAATTTACTGCCAGTTCAACCAAGTCAGCAGAAGCTTTCCCTTTCTTTGCAACTATCTCAGGAAATTGACCTTCACTACAAACTTACCCTCAGACAACCCTGTTATCACACTGTAATCACAATCTTTTTCAAATCATCATTTTGGTACTGCAGATATTCAGGCCTGATTTTTAATCACTGACATATTAAGCATCAGCAAAATAGTTTGCTTAGCTGTTCCGCTGGCAATTTTTAAAAAGGAATGAAAACATGTACCCTTTTGATTACCTTGTTAAAGTGAGTCATGATGGCATTGTAGGAGTGCTCAGTATTTCTACTGTAATTAAGAATCTGTCATATTTTTCATTAAAACACATTCTTTAAAATGAGACACTTAGCTTGGTCATTTCAGTCTGTACCAGCCTGAAGAGCAGCACTGCAACATGCCATCCAGACAAAGACGTTAACATCTGAAATCTGCTTTTCATAAAAATTATCAGTCTTAGTTAAGTTGCCCATAAAATGCACAATAACATATATTTTTTATGAAAAATCTTTGCATTTTAACTACAAAATAGCTTTACATTTTTAAAAATAGATTTTGCAGACTTTCTTCTTCCTCCAAACCATGAAGCATACTAATGTAACTATTGGACAAAAAATATTGTTTTCAAATAGAAATAAATGTTTATTTGTAATGCAAACAAGGAAAACTTAACCTTTTAAATTCTGAATACAACTTTCTACACTCTGTAAATTAAGCTATTAACATCCCACAGATGTCAGGCAGAATTTGCACATCAAAGAAAATTTTCAGCAAGTAAGATTTAGAAGTTTCTGATTTAAAAAAAAAAAAAAAGAAAAGAAAAAAAGAAAGAATCTAAAAGGTCCTGGGGATTGAACAGGAGTGGGTTGAGAAATAAAGCTTGTACAGAAGATGACAGTCACTATGAAAGGAACTGGAGTGAATGCATACACAGTATATGAACATGGCATCTGAAATTCTGTAGCATCTACTGGCTTGATATGAGACTTTAACTAGATAATCTAAGATGTTCACTGAAATTACTCTAAGCATTCCTAATGCATGCATTTCAAGTATAAACAATACTTCACTGAGAATGTCCTTTATCTTGCATACAAATTATGATTTTTTGTTGTTATTTTGTTATTATTTTCATTGGTATTGGAAGCCAGTTTTGATAGCATTATTTCCATGATAATTTATTAGCTTGCCTAAGAGATTTTTGTACAAACTTAAGGGCACTGTATTGCTGCAATGAAATATGTCAGGGTGTCATCTGAAATTGCTCTACTGCTCAGATAGCTGGAGAGAGTATAAAGTCATTAAGAATGACCAGGCCCCAAATCTGACTGCTGAATCACTGAAATAATATTGATTTCATGGAAGAAGCTGTGCAAAAAAGTATATATTCATAATGCACACCCCTTGATTCTTAAAAGAAATTGTAGGAAGTAAATAATTTTTCCTAGTATCTTATTTAGTTGATAAACCAATTATCTATCTAAGCTCTGGTAACACACAGACAGGGCTATATCAAGTATTCACAAATCAGAAAATTTATTTTAATAAAGTAAAAAAAAAGCCAGAATAGGACCGTATCATCTTAGTCCTGTCAGCTCCTAACAATCCATACCTAATATTATATCCCATTTTCTTCATCGCTTTTCAACACAGCTTTTCTTCACCTTTACAAATGACATTTTTCAAACTGTAAAATGCACTGTGCTGCTCAAACTTTCTTGCTTCAATAGTTTCTCATTGCTGTACAAGTAAATCTACATCCTTTGTTACTAATATACACAAACCTATTGGTATGTGACTTTGACTCCAGGCTGAGAACAGGCTATAAATTTAGAAATCAATACCTAACTCTATCAATATTCATTTTACTTTTTCAATACAAAATACAAAGGTGAAAGAGCAGTAAATAAGCTGGAGTACTGAAATAAATTGGGTGTTCTTGTCACAATTAATGAATGTTTAACCAATAACATTGCTTGCTCCAGAAGTCTATAGCTCTGTAAGATGTCTGAAAGTAGCAGGTTCTACCCTTGTGAGAGTCAAAAACAGAGAACATATTTCAATACTTCATTGGTATCACCAGTCATTCTTTCTGGTACTACTGAACCTAAACATTTAAATGACTGCTTTCAAAACTGTGCAGAGCACTACAGGAATTACTGTACCCAATGTCAGTTTTTTTCAAAAACCACAGGATTTTGAAAATACCTTTTTTTTCTTTAGTGGAGTGGCTTATATTAGATGAAACTTTACTAATATGTAGCACGTGCAGCTCAATAAAAAAATTGCAGTTAATCATTTACAGACAGCCTTTCAGGTTTCACTATGATGTTAAATATAGAAGATTATTAACTTCTTATATGTTCCAACTGGTGTTCAAGTAAGCATATATTTTTTTTTCTTTCTTTCAAGAAAACGGTTTATCTACAAATTCTTTTGTATAACATCTAGTTCTTCTGTTCCTATACCTTTGCTAAAGCCACTGAAAGGAGAATAATTCAATAATAAACATAATTGTTCTTTTTATCCTTATTTACAGACATATTTCCAATTCTACCCTGTTCCTTTCAAAACATGCTATAAAATATTGATACGTACAAACAAGGCCCATAAGAGTTGAACATTAATTTAGTTGTAACAAGATTAGTAGTGAAGAAAACTGTAATTTACAAAATGTTACACATTACCTATGCATATGTAAAAGTTTACACAAAGTTTACCAAAGTTTATATTTGCTTAAAAATTTACAGTGATGGAATGCAGGAAAAAACTT
Source organism: Nettapus auritus (assembly GCA_011076525.1). NCBI lineage: Eukaryota > Metazoa > Chordata > Aves > Anseriformes > Anatidae > Nettapus > Nettapus auritus. The sequence goes on from CM021767.1 coordinate 19,922,338, forward strand.
GTGTGAGCACACAGTAAAAATCCTTCCTCCTTCTATAAAGAGCAAAATTGAAAAAGATTACCTTGAACTTGAAAAGAAAATAACCTTACATACTAGTTTAAAGGTACTTCATATGATACCTTTACCCATCATTATTCTCTGTCACCCTTCACATAAAAGAAAGTCTTAGAAATTCACAACCTCTGAAATTGTGAATATATAGATACATAGCACTGAATATAATATATTTGCTTTAGTATCAAAATATTGGCTTTGCAAAGTTACACAGAGGAACCAGCCTGTAAAATAAAATACTGAACACTGAAAGCCCAAGGTAAAATGAGTAATAAAATGAATTTCATGATACTTCATACCCTCTTAGTACAAAATGACATCCTTTAGTACTTGAAAGTTGTGAAGTGAAAATCACCTTGTAGAAATAATTATATTATTCTCTCTTCAGCCATTAAGTATTTTTCTTTCTCACTTCACATATGTTCAGAGTCTTAGAACCTGACCCAGACATTCTCTTTTTCCATACTGCTGCCACTAAGGTGCTTTAATAACATTTTTAATATTATTCTTGGTCTGTTTCTGCCACTGAGGTTTAAAACAATGAAATTTCAGGAGGGGGAATTCAGCTGGAATACAAACATTAGGCTTCTCTAAAGACAGATATCTAGAATGTGTTTGAGGATGCACTGCGTATATTGCTATAATAATTGATATACGGCTACTGTGTGCAATCCAGATTTACATATTACCAATATAGAAAAAGCCTCACACAGACACATATGCAGTCTAATCCTTCCAGTATGCACAGATATAATTAATACAAACAAACTGACAAGAGTCCTATAAATCGCTGCTAGGTATTGAAAAAGTCATTTCACAGCTGTGACATCAGCAAAATACATGCAATGGTTGTGACCTCGCATCTGTAAAAATCTTTCAGAAATGTGCTTGCAAGTTGCTTCCTATTTAATCTACACCACTAATTTTAAAGCTTATCTCCACATTTTCAATTGTTTGCCTAAGAATTCACATTGCTCACAGAAAAAAGATACCTTATGTCTTCTAACCTGTAATGCTTAAACAGATATGAGTAGTGATTTTTACTGCATGTGATTCTCAGTATATGAAAAAAGATTCACTCTCTTTAAAGAAGTGCTATGTTACATAGATCTAGAAATTGGGAATGTCTGAGGGAGAACTAAGAGTATATTTATTTCTTTAACTCCGTTAACAAGTAGGGATAGGACAAATCTGAAGTTACATAATAAATTACTGAATTTACCCAGCGTTTCCCTGGGTCGCTGACCTACTGCTTTGTATTTACAGATTTAACACTGTGTTTTGTGTTCGGTCCCACTGAAATTGGTTACCTGTGGGTCCTGGCAGGGGAGCAGCTTTCCTTCTCCGTTTGATGTCTCCCATGCACAATGATCCTAAATGCACACTGGTTTGCCTGCAAGTAATTGTAGGAGAAAACTATTAACAAAGGAAGAAAAATGTCACATAAATACACAGCTTGTATAATCTGAACCTATATCAAAACATTCAGCCAAGATGAAGCTGCACAATGAAGCCACCAATCTTGTTTATATCGAAGCATAATTATGTTTGTTGACAAGTGCTCAGTATCTAAATGCAGCATCATAAATTGTTCCTGGAATGAATAATATAAAAGCAATGCTTTTTAATTTTCAAAACAGGCGATCTTTCTAGCTCAACATAAAACAAAAACACTCTTGCTCCTGACAGGAAAATAGCTAAGATTAATTATCTAAAGAGATCACAATATTGTTGGTAGGCTATCAATTGGCTAGTAACGCCTAACTGTCAGAACAACATTTATTACAGGAAAAGTATTATCAATTTCTTTTAAGGTAAGATGAAAAATGAATGAGAAAACATGAAACAGTAAACTCTTCAAAGGTATATGAAGTCAAGTTGTAGCACACCACTGTCCTAATTCATTGGCTAGTTGTGAGAATGGTATAACAGAGCACATTATCCACTATGCACATTAAACAATTATGAATTTACACTTTAAGGCTGGAAAATCGGTGGAGGCATAGAAGATGGCAGACAAGGACTTATTGCACTCCAGCCAGCTATTCACAGTCAGGTACCACAAAAGAGGGTAAATTTGGAATTTCCAAATACTGAATTTTAGGAGATAATCTTAAAGGAGAATTTTAGTAATGACTTTTCTTACAGTAGTGTGCAATCCCTGTAGAATGGATATACATAGCCTGCATTTTTTTTTTTTTTTTGTAAAGAACTAAAACAGAAAAAATGGAATAATTTATGTCACACTTTTAATGTTTCCATAAATGTTATTCAAAACCACGATTTTTTTACCACAGCAGTGTGGGTGAAAGTTGATAAAACTACAAGCTGAGAACTGCATCTGATAGTCTACTGTAGCACAGTAATACTCTGTCACTCAAAGGATCTGGTTTCAGTGGGGGTATATGATCTATCCTTTACTGCATTTATAAAGATTTTTAAGCTGTGCTTCATGTAAATGAATAGCAAGTGTTCATGTATGTTGAGAGACCTCAGATCTGCTCAATAATGTAAAGAGGGAAAACAATGTCTTGATAAAAAAAGCAATGTACAATCTTCTATGTATTTAAAAAAATACAGTAAACTAGCAAGAATGTACTTCAGTGCTTTTATTTAAATAGTAAAATATGCCAGTAAAAAACATACACACAGAAGTGCACTCTAGCTTCAGTTATTAAATCAACTATTTCAGCACAGATTTCTCTTACTTTAAAACAAATATTTTCTTCCTTAGAGTTCTTCTAAGCTGAAATTGCATCTGATTTTAACATCCAGTAACTGAATGCAGTACAACCGGGATACTAACGTGTTGCTAACTATCAGTTCTAAATTCAGAAAGAAATCAATAATTGTAACTTTTCCATAACTGACTATACAATAAAGAAAATTAATATTTAAATAAGATATGGGGGAATGAATATTTAAGGGATGTATATAGCACTGATGTTAAACACGCAGAATAAGTCGCGTGGTAAATGATACGCCAAACACTGCACAACTCTGTGTTCTCTCTTTGGAATGAGAAAGGGAGAAAGTGTCCAGGAATATAAGCAGGATGAAAGATAAAAATTAATAAAGTCAGGCAATTGAACCTGAAGACCCAAGCTACAGGAGTAACAGCTAGCAGCATTTGAGTTATTTTACCCAGAACTGATTATCTGTTACACTACATCGAGATATCTAGATTATTGATCTGTAAGATTATGGTACTTGGGTCTCCCCACTTTTCCTCCAGGCACACCAAATAGAGTTGCAACAAATAACACTAAGTAAGGACTACTTTGTTATTGTTGTCACCCTTCATGTAGAACACAGCAGTTACTTTTTAATTTAAATCAATGAAGGTCTGAAAAGCAGCCTTGTTCCTACAGCGTAAATGAATCATTCGTCTTTGCAAAGCGCAGCAACCCGATCACCAGACAAGGTGAGAGTGGGTTTTTCTTTGTTGTTGTCAAAAACACCATGTGCCACAAATAAAGAACAATAAGCTACAGCCTCAATTAAGTTTTGTCAAATCCATTTTTATGGCCGCTAACATCAAACCTCAGACTAACTCTCAGTGCTAAAGCCGTGTTGTTTACTTTCACCAGGTCTCACCATCTGATCTGCGCTGCTGGTTCAGATCGCAGCAAAACAAAAAGCCAGGGCTTTTAAGAGGAAGAGACAAGAACTATCACAATTACTGAACTGGCAGGTTGTATGAAATGAAGCATTATAGTTCAGCCACACAGTACATTTTGAACTGTTAGTAATGGAGGTATTAGAAAGTAGGGAGAACTCTGACCCTCAGTCAGGCCAAGTTCAGCATTGTGTTCCTTAGCATTAAATCAGAAGAGTGAGGATTACAGAAAGGAATATAGCTATTTGCCTGACTTCTCTCTACTTATCCCTAGCTTGCTTCTAGCTATCATTTATAAATAGTACTCTGGAGGGAAGCTAGGCATTTTATTAGGGAAAAAATAAAACTTGTTAAGACCACCTTGCCTGAAAACTTGGCTTTTGACGTGCTGGTGACAGGGACTGGAGCAAGCTGTGTCAAATGGAATAATTTTTAAGGAACGACAACAGGAACTTGTCGCCTCATTGTATGCATTTACAAATAGAGGCTTTCCAGAGTATTAGGCCCAGTTAAAGCTGCCCTCTGGATAAAAAGTGTTCCTAAGCAGCCTCAGACAAGCTTGGGAGACAAACAGATGTGACTATGGTCCCTGGCGTTTGGCAAGAACACTCACTGTCAATAAGAAAAATATGTGCATGGACAGGGCATCAGCTGCACCATGGTGGAGCAGGCCTGCAAGTGTCACAGCCGCAGCAAACTTGTGGCAGGGGGGAGTCAGAGGGCTGCAAAAGCCAGGCTGGTGTGAACTTATGCTAGCATGCCAGGAATTGTTGTTGTTGTGTCATGCCTCAATATATTAAACAAAAGCACTGGAAAAACTACTGTCAATTTTTATTTATTTATTTAAATCACATGTGCTGTATTTAGATTCTCCATTCTACGTGGTAAATAAGAGCCTCAAAACTGAAGACAGACTGGGGAAGGCACTAACTGCAAAACAAACAAAGAGACAAAAACCTCTATGTAAATAATAAACATAATGAAAAGTAGTTTTGATACAGCAAATATGTTTTTCCTCTGTACAGAAGCAATGTCATGCAAAGCAATTCACACACATCTATACGCTCCTGTGACAAACATTAACTCTGACAAATTTTGCTTTCTTCTTCTTAAATAGTTCTAGCCTCCCTACAATTTCTTTTTTCAAGGTACTTGCCCTTGCTATGGTAAGAAACCAAGAATTGTCTCTTCAAACTCCCCAGATAGTTCTGTCCATGCCCATGCAACACAAACTTCTATTTTTCCAAATTGTCAAAGCTCAATAACCAAGTATTTTTGATGAGTGCCTTTTTTCTGCTGTTACATATGTTCACCTCCAAGATGTTTCTAATAGGTTATTTCAGATTTTTATCTAACCTGACCTTTGCGGTCAATGGGCCGTTTGGTTGCATCCCCTAAACGAGCTGCTGTGGGATGGAACCTACAGCTGCACTGTTCACATGGTGATCTGCCTTGTGAACAACTGAACTCAGACAGTGGTTCCTGACTATCTCATTAGTAATTATCATCTTTGCTGCTGTTGGAGTTAGAAATTCTCCAGCCCAGTCTCTGAGAAGGCTAATGCAAAGACCTGGATCTATTATCACTGACATTCCAAGTGTAAAGAAAGAAACAAACAAAAAAAACCAAACCAAAACGAACAAAAAAAAAAACAACACCCAATATAAAACAAGCAACAACAAAACAACAACAAAACCAAACCCAAACCCTCTCCCCCATATTAAAAGAAATGCTAATAAAATCCAATAATTTATCCACAGTCTCTTCAGAAAGAAGTGAAGATAGTGCTACATAGCAGGTAGCTTCATATGAACTAGTACAAAGGCCTTGTCATGACTGTCATCTCATTTGGGGGAACTCTGTGTACTAGTGCATTAAAACCAAAATATTTGCATGTTTATTTTATATGCCTCATTGTAAGATGTCTGTTGCTCACTTTACTCTTTCTGCTTTTAGCAGCTGTCACTTTCCTTCCAAGCTGCAATGCTTTGATATTAGAGCAGTTGCTTTCGTTAACACACTATAATTGTGTTCAGCAGTTTCAACATCACTGAACGCAAGCTTCATTTTGTTCCTCAGTATATTTACTGTCAAACCATTTACCAGACTACAGTATGACATTGCTAAGATAACTTCTAAGTAATGGAGACAATGGTTTTATGCTCTGTGTCAAAAATGTATAAAAGTACTGATTACTAACAAAGCCAGATGTGGAATATTGTGTATTTTTTGTTTAACACGATTTATTAAATTTCTGTGCTCTGATTTGGAAAATCCTATGCTGTATTCTATTACAATGTACTAATGTTTTCAAGCCTGATTTCTATATTGTAATTAGGTGGATCTGCAATGATCAATACTTGTCTATCCATTATATTCCAATTAGCATCTCTCTCACCTGAGGAGCAAATTCACTATAAACAGTGCTACACCATTCTGCCACAGTATCAACGCATTCCTGCAGATGGCTGTAGAACTCTTCAATTTTATCATCAGAATGCTTTACGTAATGTAGAGGCTTGACAAAAGTTTAAGTGAACTTCTTTAACAAGAGATTATAATAAGACAAGAGGACTGTTTGCATTTTAGAAGGGATTTGAGAGAATTATTTTGAAGTGGAGATGTAACTGTCACTGTTTTTTCATAGTCTTAAAATACAGATAAGTAATAGATATCAATATGGGTATCACTGCAGAGAGAATGCGGTGAGGACCATGACTCACTTTAAGCTTGAAATGGTTCCTATAAATGGAAATTGAGCAGGGAATATGTGAAGCAATGTTCACATCAGCAGCCAAATATTAAAAGAAAAGAAAAAACAAAGCAGAATTCACAACTGCAAAAGATAAGAAAACCAGTAAAATGATTGAAAAATGAAGTGTGTTGCACAACTCAATTTTACAAAATTAAAGCATAATCAAGTATCTTCAGCATGAAAATAACACTGACAAGGATCTCAAATTCTTACACAGAATGGACCTGTAGAACAGACTCTCTTTTATTACATAGCTTAAAATGCAGACACTGCTGTATGTGGTGGCCAGTGGAAGCACATGTATTGGCATTGCTTAAATAGAACTTGGATGCATTTTTAACTCTTACACATTTTTAACTCTTTAACTCACGACCACTCAAGTCCATAGAACAGTTTATCATCAGTATAGAGGTAAATACAATTAAAAAACTGCTATGTATGTTTTACTAAATGTCCAATCACACTACTAGCTAATTAGGTATGTTGAGCAAAAACGTCTACACTTTCTTTTGACTAAGTGTCCAGTAGTATTGACCAAAAGTTACCACTCATCTTCCTGCACTGTCAAATATACAAACTAGGCAATTGGTGGTGTAAATCTGTGAAGATGATGCTTTACTGCCCTAAGATTAACCAATAATTCTAACCTTTGCCACTAGCATGTACCTCAGTATAACCACAGATATAACACACGATGATTTCATAATATAACACTGAAATAAGAAAGGAATATTTGCTTTTGAGGAAAAGAATATGAAAACAATTATGAGGGAATTTTATAAGGGAAGAATTCTCATAAGTCTTGAATCTTCTCTTTCCCTTGTAGCAGCACACGGCTTGGTCAAAATGTGAGCACAGCCCCTGGTCTCCATGTGAATGCTCAGAGAACAGTAACCCTGTACTAACATGTGCCCCCTGAGCAATTACATGGATGGAACAAATGTTCCTTGCCTGTACTGAAGATGGTACATCCCACAGTGCATGTGCAGTTCAAGTAGATGTGCAGGACATTACTGTGAGGTCATTACCATGGATTAAATTACAACAAATAAGAATAAACAATATAATGCTCATTCAACAATGAAGCTTAGGACTCCAGATCTTAGTGTAATGATGCACAGCCATCTGGCAAAACAGTCCAGTAATGTTTTGTTAAAAGTATTTGAGATAAATGTCACTCAGGATAAATTTACCTGACTTTAGGTCAAACCAACATCTGAAATCTATTTTGTTGTCTGTCATAGAAACATCACATGCATGTGTGCCTGGTGGCATTCTGGGCACAATGTATTAAGTGCCAGAACAGTCACCACAGTCTACACTAAAGCTACCATGACAGCTGCGTTCTTGGTGAACAATTCTTCAGTTAATCTATCTTCCAGAAAAATTACATTTGGTAATGGGATGGCTGAGATCATATGCTCTGAGTATACCTGAGGTCTATCCTCTACCTCCATTATACTCTTCCGGTGCATTAGAAGGATTTCATGGCCTTTATGGAACTTGCAAAATCTGCATTAATTATATTCAGCACCAGGAAACAGATTCCTGGAAATCAGAAATGTAAATATCTCCCATTTGCTTGATTTTGTTTTTAATATGTGACATCATTCACAAATTTATACACATTCCTTATGCTAACTTTCCGGAGGTTGTAGAAAGAACACCCCTTCCCCTCTACTGGCTAGGAGTAGTAGACCAATACTGCTGCAAATTAGTCTTGTCTGCAAAATATGTTAAAGTTTTTACAGAAACTTTATTCAGTGCTAAAGAACTGGCAAAATAACAATGAAATAAATGTCATTTGCAGCATAAACATTAATTTTTAATGGTTATGAAGATGAATATGGATCTCTTCTTGGTATCACTTTCTCAGACACCATTCATGTGAAATCAGTGTCACACTTGATTCCTCTACTTCCTTTACAAACACTGAACATTTTTTCAAACTTGTCTAAAGAATGATATCATCTATAGAACAGATTGCAGCATCTGCCTCCACAAGTGTGAAAAATATGACATTAACCACAAGAGCTATGCACTCTATTTTCCTTTCACTAAATTTTAAACAGATGTGATAAAACAATGCAACTCTGTCAAACTCTTTTCATACTAAGCCAATCTATTCACAACATAACTTTAAACATAAGGGTGTCATACCTGTTTTATGGAAAGTCCTAGTGCAACCCTATTATGAATGAGCAAAATACAATTTCCTTCTGCCCTTATAAGATTATCTCATCACCAAATACTGTATCCTATTATCTTCCTTTGTGCTCTCTTTTTCAGCATTTCTAAGTGTCATACAAGTAGTCATACAAGTAGTTCAAAATTTATGTAACACTGCAAGTCTACACAGACATAGCAAACACAATGGAAAATAAAAAAAAATTACACCACTACAAACATTGTGACACCTAATCTCAAGTCACTTGTACTTTGTGAATCAAGAGTCTCTAAAATTTTGTTCTGTTAGAGGCCTGCTGCCCTCAGAAAGGATAATGCATTGTTTTTTCTTGTTTCTAATTAGTAATTTAAGCATATGTTCAGCATTTAACTCTAAATATTTACCTTTTCCCCAAGCTCTAAGACAGCTGTCCAAGATGTGAATGCCAGAAAACATTTAAATATCAACATCTGTTGAATTATGTTAATTTAGTGTAATATAATTGGGCATGAGTTGGAATTGATCAAAAGTATATGAATTACACAAAGGCAAATCCAAACCAATATCTTGGTGTACGAACAAGTCACCAAGGAACACTGAGGGAATAAAATCAAAAAATCCACTTCTGTTAAAAATTAAATAGCAAAAACTACAGCTTTCTTCAACAAATCACACTATTGCACATTTTGAAGAGAGGAAATGAATATTTATATCAGAATATTTCAAAATATTTATGACAGGATGTTCTAGTATTATTTTGAATTGAAGAACCCCTGAAAAAAAGTAGTAATGCTGACATTTTTGTAATTAGGAAATGTAGTTAGGAAACAGGTTGTGGTAATATAATACCATTCTGTTACAGGGCAATATTGTTCTTCAAATTCTAAAGCAACATGGTTTTGTTCTCTCTTCATCTTGTGACAACATTGTTAATATCCAAAAGATATGGGTCCTGATCTATCTCTGTAATGACCTGGAAAACATCTTTTTTACTTGAGCAACAACCATGACTTTGAACAGATACTTCCACAGAAGGACTGGATAGCTTACTCAGCTACACTGTTTATCCCAGGTATTTCTGAATACATATTTGTTTACGCAGTATGACATTCACTAAATATAGTCAGTAAATGACAAACCTATGTTGCTGAAAAGACTTGCAAAAACATGTCTTACCTACAGTTCTGGATTATATTCATATAATGTTAAGTTAAAACATTGCAACCAGTAGTACCACATTCAAAATTCTCTTTTAGAGCTGGTAGAGAACATGAAGTAACAGTGTAAAAATCCATCACAAATATCTAATATAGTAGCTTAAAAATGGAACAAGGGAAACAAGTTTGAAAGCACTCAATTTTTACGCCTATTTCCTTCTTTACCTCTGTGTGGAGAAGGTGAGCAAGTATGGACAACTGGATTGCATTTGGTCCACTGTGAGAGACCAGTAATTAAATTCATGCAAGTAAACAGCCAGCACAACGAAATGACGTTCAGTCGGCCATTCAGACGTAGATCTAGACCAGTGATCCAGAAGCTTTTTGTCATATTATAAACAATACAGTCAGTTGTTAACCTACTACCTTTCAACTGGTTCCAAGAAAACAACTCTAAAGCTGGACCCCGGCTTCATTCTCCTCAGTTCTTCTACTACCATATTTTTAATACTATGCTTGACAAAAAACTCTTTAAACAATCTGATTGTCTGGCCAAGATAGCACTTACAAATCTGACAATATTATGACAAAAAAATATATAATTGTGTGCACGGAAAGAGGAGGGGAAAAAACAAAACACAACAAAAGCTGACACTGCACATTAAGCTAATTATCCTTCCTAACACTCTGTACCCACTCACCTTAGTGACTGTCAAGAAACCCCACCAAGTATAAGGGGTCTGCATGTGTAGAAGCAAATGCAAAATCTGGCTTTCTAATAAAGAGAAGGTAGGAGAACGTTAGAAACATTGACTTATCTCCTCCTGCTCTGTATTAGTTGGTGGTATTAACACTTTTGGGGAAAAAAAATTAAAAAAAATCAAGTAACAGAAGCCTTAGCAACACAAAATCCAAAAATCAGCATGCGGAATACCATGTATTTCTTCCTTTTGGCTACAACAGTTACTGAACAACAGTTTCCAGATGGGCTGAAATGTATTATTATAATAAATGATCAGTTTCAGAATATCAAAGAAAACAAACATGGAAATTCTATAAAATACAAAACAAGCTAATTATATTTTCTTCACCACTCTTTATCTCCTTAGTTAAAACCCCAGTCTGAACAGAAGTCAGTGTGCCCGCACCTGTTGCTCAGAATTTGAGTCAGTGTGCATCAGTAGCTACTGATTTATATATATGAGATCTAGGGATCTCCAAGATCAGCATAAACTCAATGTAAAACTTACACAGTTTTATTTACAGTAAGAACAGAAAGATGCAATCCCACCCTACCTTAATGAATGGCTATTTATCTTTACATTAGTGGTATACAGCTTTCGTGTGCCTGTATGGGGAATCAGAGAGGATCCACATTTTTGGATTGTCCTAGTAGAAATCATTTCCCCAGCATGAGTCGTTCTATGACTGCATGTATGTTCATGTGGGGACAAATGAGTGCTGGAAAAAACAGAACACAAAATGGCCTCTTTTGATTGCAATGTTGCTTAACAGACTAAACAGTTTGCAGAACTACAGCACAAGTTCCTATGCATTGCTCCTGCACTGAGCTTAAATAGCAGGAAGGGTCTTAGCTCCTCTGAAGCCCAAATGAACTTTGTCCATATGCCATTAGCATTTTAACAGGTGAACTGAGAGACAAGTAAAGCTTGAGTTTTGGAGCATAAACTGAAGCAACTTGCACAAAAACAAACAAACAAAAACAAAAACAACATACACGTGTGTGAAACAAGCATATCTTGCTGAAATTCAGGTATTTGAAAGTGAGAAATTTGCTGTCAATTAATCCAGGGCAAAATTCAATCCAGGTTGTACATAAAGAAGATCCAGAGGTACAGCATTTCTGGACGTTCACTCTCTCTACTTTTTTTTTTTTTTTTTTTAATGGGGACTAATCGACTTATTATTAGTTCATACATTCATGTATACTTGCAATTCAATTTTAAATGAAAAAAATAAATACCATTTATGAGCCTATTTATGTACAATACTATAAAGTATATTAGCTTTTAGTATAGTAACAATGAAATTCTGCTTGTGGTTTTGTAGTTAAAGCTTAGTTTTGCATTACAGATGCAATGCAAACTGTACAAAAATAAGTACAAACCGTACAAAAAAACGTACAAAAATAAGTTTCACAACCGTACAAAAATAAGGTCATAGTGCAGAAAACTTGAAGAGGAATTGCCCTCTCCCAAAATGGCACTGTCTCTTCTCAAAGAGGAAACTGACAGAATAACATTGTCCCTGAGGGTGACGGCAAGGGAAGAAAGCAATGTGTCCTCAAACATTCACATAATTTAATCTGAAACTGCAAATACTATTAAACATGAATCATAACTGTAGAGTTACTGTTTCATGGCACTCCAAAGAGGAGATAAAACTGCTTAGTAGTTAATTTCTAATGATGTAAACACATTTGGATTTTAATGTTGTATCTGAATCTCCTGCATTATTAGCTTTGGAGTTACAAGATATTAACTCACTACCTTTAATAGTTGTACACTTAAATTAAAAGGCATGTTTAAATACTACCTTTTGAAGTATTTTTGTTGGGAATATGTTCATGTGATAGCAAAACTGAATCACCTAATAAAACAGCTATGCGTTCTTTAGTTTTATTATAATGTAACTATGTGCACTTCTTGATATTTAATTTAAAATAATAATAATAGAAAAAAAACTGGATGAATTTACCTCCTCTGGTAATGTAATTTCATTCCACAAAAGCCACATTAAACAATTACAGTTCTTGTAATTAACCAGTAGTCTAATGTACAGTTTTCTTATTCCAATCTATTAACAGCTGCTCAAAAAATGTAGTAATTAATGGTTTCATTTATTTTTGGCAAACCTGCAACACGACAAATAGTTTTGTATCTGCTGCAAATTAGGACTCTTTCCCAAACAACAGATGACACGGTGGGAAAGAGGGAGCAGACAGAATCCTTGCACATCTTTGTCCCTTTAGAAGATCAAATAAAGAGCAGCTGTAATACTATTTGTCACATCTGTTTAAAAACATATCGTATCTGCATCATCAGATGAAAATGAACAAGTGCTATACAAATATACAAATAAGGGTTTCCCTTCCAATCTGGGGAAGGCTGAAATTCATATTTTTAACCAGACCAATAACAGGCTTTTGAAAAGCTCTCATCAGCTTTCTTGCCATTTTTCTTCTTAGGTACTTTCTTTAAGAGAATACCATTAGTCATAAAAAGTAAAAATCACAAACATATGCTCTTTAGAGACATCATCTTTTACAAGACACTTAATTAAACCGGATTGAGAACAACTGAGAAAAGGAGGGAAGCAGTTGCAGAAAACTTGGGGAAGTCATAATTAACATTCTGTTTAATTGACACATCACTGTTTAGTAGCATCAGACATTTCCTTTACATAACACTTCTTGAACTATTTCAGTCTTCTTTCCAGAAGGTCTCTCACATGTACAAAGACCTATATTTCAGCCTGGGCTGTTTACTATGACAAGAGCAGGCTTCAAGGAATTCTTGCCATCTCAAAACAGAACCACAACAGGTGACCGCTGGAGGAAAGGCTCACCGTCCTCCTAGCACATTATAGTAATTGCTCAGTAGGTGCCTCTGTTGATTTTTAAATAGATGTTATGGTCTACTTTGCAGCCACAAGAAGTAGTTCATCCTAAGTTGCCGCTACATTGATAAAATTGTTAGCACAGCATCAGCTACCTAGTTTAAACTTAACTTGTATAATGTTACACCACCTCGAAATCACTTTTGCGAACATGACTTAGCCTACTTTCAAGCCAGGAGTGAGCTACGTAAGAATTACAGATATGTTTTTGCCTTTTGAAGATCACTGAGGGAACATTTGAGTATGGAAAGCCAACATGGAATTATCAAGATATGACCAAAAAACTGGCAAACAGCAAAAGTTTGGGCAGTATTTTCTTCTCATTCTTTCTCCAATCATGTGTGCATCATAAATTCTACTTAGAGTACAATAAGGAAAAAAAAAAAAAGGTAGATAAAATAATTAGCGATACTTAATAGGAACACACTGCAAAAAGAAATATGGAACAAGACCATTATGTACAGTAAAGGAAGTAACTGTACAATTGTACAGGTTTAACTTAGTAGTCTGCTGTTTTCCCAATCTGAAATGTTTCTAGATTATAGCAAAAAATAACCAGTTATGGCATTGACTGTATAACCAAAGGCAAAGTATTAAGTTGCTTAAGTACTCTGGTTAATTGGTCAAGCAAGAATAAAAGTACTTCCTAATTTTATAGGGATATTGTGAAGACAAATACATAAGAAAATAAGAGACACACAGACAACTGTGTGACAGAGGTCCTCTAACTACTTAGCAGGATAATCGCATGTTCAATATAACGATGATGTAGCAGCTTAGCAAAATATGGTTCAACTCTGTCTCCACAGCTGACCAAATGCATGTTCTTAGCCCTGGGGAATCTTCCTTTAGGTAGAGCTTATTTTTATACAATTTTACAAAGGTGACTTAAGAAAATGTGTTTCTCCTCATGATGGGAGCATGCAAGCAATGAGCACACGATCAGCTATGGCAGTTCAGCTGCCAAGCAACAACTTGTTGACTCACCATAACTCAATCATGTTCAATTGTTTGCCCACAGCCTCAGGCTACAGACAGACATTTGGTCTGCTAACAACTGCGCCAGATGAAAACATTACTCTCCCAAGCTATTTGTTATCACACATCTGCTGGAGATTATCATCTCCACAGCTCTGCCGGAGGAAGATATCATGTGAGCATTCCCTAATATGGTTTGTACAAAACCAGCCAATTTAATTTAAACAGGTGAGTTGAGCTTACCAGGCTGGTTTTGCCCAAAGCACATTAAAAAATGCAGACAAAAAAAAAATTCTTTACTGGCAAAAGAGTAGAGGATGAAAACAAGCAGAATTAGCACCTTCAAGCAGCGCGGCAGGCTATAGGAGGGGACTGTTCTTGTCCTAATGCAAAGATATAATTTAAACAGAGAACTTTTTCAAGGCTTTGCAGAAGGAAAAAACAGCTATAAACCAGTAATATGTAGCACTGTGTATACAAATTAACTAATCAATGGCAAAAGTACTTGCAGATTAAAACTTATCTGTAAAGGTATCATAAATAGATATGTATTTTATAATGTGTCAAATACAGAAGATCAAATGTTGAATTGTATCAGCATCATATAATCTAACCAGGTTCTAAGTTCTGTGGTGCAGGACTGTCCCTCCTTAACATTTTGTTCATCAGTACCCTTATCAGCAGTTCTCAACAATCAAATTATCCTTCCAGTAATAAATCTTGATATTAATTTGCATAGGATTGGCTCATAATTATTAATTTTCACAGAAGAAACCTACTACAAGCAACCCAGTATGGTTATCTTACTCAGAAAGTATACATTGTCACTCCATTATAAAGAGGCAGCTGCAGACCACTGCAGTGTTTAGAACTCCACACGTTTCTGATGTGAATAAATTATTCCACAAGTCACTGATCTAACTTAACGTAGGTATTTACATATTGTCTACATGCTGAGACCAGAACTGTGTTCACTCATCCAAAAGGGGTAAAAAAAAATAATCCAGGCAAGCATAAAAACACCCATATACATATGAAAATAAAGAGATGATGTCTTTTAGAACAGGACAAGAAAAGATACAGTCCCACCACTAGAAATACAGTTATGTGACAACTATTTAAATAAATAGCCAGAGAAATTCAGTCCTGTGGTAGGAGAATCAGATTAAACTGTATTCTGGATAAGTATAATCATTCTATAGAATTTACAATACTTATCCCCCTGCTGTTATCCTATCACCACATTTACCAACAGAAAAGCAAGACATATAAGGTCACAGCCACTACTACTTCTCTGCCTCTTTTTAAAGAGGTTACTCATTTCAATGCAATTACTGTAATAGTTTAAAACATCAACTAATCTAGAGTCAATTTTAGAATGCTTCAGACTTTCAGGTGCAAGTAAACGCATTCAGCAAAAGATTTAACTGCATATGAATACAGAACAATGCAATCATGAAAGATTTGCGGCAAGGTTATTTAATACGGAAGGAAGCAAAAATTTGCTCTAGTGTGACCTTGTGACACTTGATTGGTATCATTGTAGTTCAGTGGTTTTCAAAGTATTTGGACACAAGCAAATTCTAAATAATAGATTTCCATTTTAAGATTCCGAACACAACAATAGAAATGCATACTTGCAACTAAGGTGGAGCTCACCATTTTATTAACTGTGAACAATATTTGCTATTAAAACAGTAACTTCTGTTAGGTACTTCATTATGCAAAAATATTTTCTTTCTCTGTCTAGACTGGTGAAACTAATATTAACCCTCATGGTACAAGTGACAGCTTAAAATTAAGTTGAAACACAAACAACCTTGAACATTAACCACAGATAAATCTTACATATGTCACTTAATGTTATGAATTTAATTTATAAGTAAAGAAATACCAGAGAAATTGTCTTGAATTGAGTGGGGGTTGGTACTATGAACACATGAGGATATAAAGTATGTATTTGTTACATGATGTTCTGATACATCTGAAACTCAATCTCTATTTTAGTCAGAACAGCTTTTGATAAAAAGTGAAATATTAGGTTAATGAACATCTAAATTGTAGGAAGAAGGTAGTCACTAGAAATGTTATTGACCTAACAGAAAATAGGGTTGCACATGATGCAAATTAAATTCTTATTTTCAGTAGTTGAACTATGGAAAGCATGTTAAAATTTGTTCAATATACCTCTTAAAAGTAATTACTTGTTATTCAAAGACAACAGTCAGACTGTAAAAAATATCAATGGCATAAAATTCTGAGAACTGCTCTTTAAGTCATTCCCAAGAGCTGACAAAGTTTCTATGTAGGCAGAGAAAATGATGATTTTCCGCAAAAACACAAATAATTGTTGTGAAATAACCTGATGACAACCCAGAGGAAAATACTTTTGAAAACAGAAAGGATGGCCAAGGATAAATGCGCAGATGACCTTGCTGATTTTTAAACATACTATCATATTATAAAATACTGTGGTACTATGTGTATTGTAATAATGGTTTATATAAGTCTTAGTTTAAGAATACTACAGGTATTTTATGGAAAACAACAGTCTTCAATCTTGGATTTGCTTAAAATCTTTTAGTTTTTTTATACTACCCTGACAGATTTTTATTTGCATAGCAGTCTACTAACGTGCTGCGGATTTGGACAGGAAGAGAGGTTGAAGATCATTCCAAGCATTTAATGCCATTAAGAAAAAAAACAAAAACAAAAACAAAACTCTATTCTAACTGCTTTTGAAGGTACCAATCACTTCACAAGAGCTTCAATGGCCAGAAAAAAAAACCCACAAAATTTATGATTTTGAATGCCTCAGACACTGTTCTACAGTTATCAAGCATAACAATGACCCTTAAAAGACTTTAAATATAACCTGCTTCTTAATGCTCACTTTATATCTACTATCTCAATTTTGTGTAAACAGCTTGATAGTAAGTTTGCACTTATAGTGAAAATTCTTATCTAAAGGGACCTACTGATATTCCAGACAAAAATACAGTGTGACTAAGTGCCTTCCAGAAAATGTATGCAAAACTTTTCAATTTTTTTTTTTTTTCTTAAGAGACATAGCATCTGTTTCTGAAGATGAATGACTAGCACTTGCAAAAACAACACTTTAAACTGTGTAACCAGAACTTGTATACAATGAAATAGATTCATACTTATTACGCATATTTTTGAAGGAATCATTGATCTAACTTTCTGGCTATTCATCAAAGCAATTATTTAATCATAAGAAAAACTAATTTCACTATGATCACGTATATACTAAAAGGCAAATGTTTGAAAGACAAGTTCATAGTCTCACTCAAAACCATAGTATTTTATTACAAAACAAGTCTGTTACAGTTTTTCAAAGCAAGTCATTTGGTATCATGACATCAGGTTTACACAACAACATAAAAATTGTGTAAGTTACTTTGCATGGCAAGGGGAACATTTTCATAATTTATCATTTTTTGAAAATACTAGAGTTAAAATAGTATTTAGCAGAATAAATTCAGCAGGTAACATAAGAAAAACAAACAAACAAAAACACCCAAAATGAAAAACATCTACGAACAGACTCCTAAACTACTGCCTACCAGTTCAGTGTTTAACTTCTTTGTTTTTTTTAAGGGAAGGAAGCAAGCTGGAAGATAGACTAGATTTGTTTCAATAAGTCTTCACAATGAGATTTTTGTTGTCAAAACATGATACAAGAACAATTCAAGTGTTACAGTATTTGACTTATCTTCTTGACATCAAAAGCATGCATGCATAATGGTAATTTCATACATTTTCAACACTTAACTTACACGCCAGAAGCACGAAACTTGTTTTGGTATCCATTCAGTTCTGATGTTTACTAAAGAGATTGAGTTTAACAAGTATAACTGGATACAGATTCAAGTAAAGTCTAATACATATATGTATGTATGTAATACATATATGTATGTAATGTAATACATATATGTATGTATGTAATATATAACTGAGATTAACAAGATAACAAGAGCAGAATAAAAATGGAGTATACACCAAAAGAATGATGCCGTTTCTAATATAAAAATTTGAGAGTTAATAAATCAACAACTGTAAAAACAATTTTAATGAGAGCTGCAACATTAACTTACCTGCTAGCTGTTTTTACAGAGCTGTTCTTCTTGTGTCCTCTGTCCGATCGGTTGTCTCGCAAGAGTTGAAGCTATTCAAAAAATGTTCAGAACAGTTTCACAAACAATGCCTCTATTTGCTTTTCAGAAATGTTACCCTGACAATGCCACTCTTTCCTGTCTTTTGAGTAATCTTTCAAAAACAGTTTTATGCTAGACTCTACAAGTGATAGAAACCTAATAAAATTTTACAGTAGTAACTAAGATTGCAAGATACATCCGCAAATATCTACCCATTACTAATTACTAAATAATTGAAAATGAAAACCATTAAGCATTCTAAAAGCAGGTTAGAAGCCCATTCACAATGTCACATTTAACTTATGTGAAAAAATTATAATTTTCACACATTTTCAAAATAAAAGTGTTGGGAAACACTTAAAAAATATTGAGATTAGTGTTTTTATCTAAGCAATTATGAAACAGTGTAAACTCTTCTAAGCCTCAGGAGCTTTTACAATTTGAAAGCTGCAGAAGCAACATAAGCACATTATTAAAACTTCCCATGATAGTAGTGAAACAAGAATAATGAAGAAGTTGCTTAATTATATTACTGACTGAACTTCTGGAACAATCTTTGATTTACTCCTTTTTAGATAAATAAAAGAAGACTTTTCATTCAGAGCATCTCCAATACTCAGAATTCTATTTCCAGCATTGTGACATTTGTCAAGATGGGTAAAGTGGCAGTCACAGCAAAAAAGGCAAAAAGTTGCAGCAGAGAAATCATATTCATCATATATTGAATAAAGCATAAAATAAAATATTGTTTTAAAACTGACTACGGAAAATTGGATCTAATATCCATGGAAACACATTTAAAAGTCCATTAGAAATTAGGAAGTTATGAACTTTATGAGTTGGCCAACCATATCTTAATCTTGTGCATGGGTACGAACTCCAAAAAAATTACACCTATCTAAAAATTATGCTTGATTAATTTTTTCACAACTTTTTATACTCAAACTTATTTTAATCTAGTAAATGTGCCTACTTATAACATTTCAGGAATAGGATAAAGATACCCCAAGATGAAGCATGTTCATATTTAAAATGCTATTTTTACTGCATTTCTTCTACCAGGAAATATGTTCCAAAATGATGCCAGTTAAATGTGAATCACACAAAGCTGCCTGTTTAGATGTTAAATAAGTGTCAGTCAGCCTACTGCAACATGTCAGAAGTTCTCAAGTTACAGCTAAACTGTACTCTGTTGTTTTTTTTTCCACTCTGACAGTTCTGAGCAAGTAAAATAACTGAGATTTAGCTTTTGCTGGAGTTTAAAAGAAGCGTGGGGCATGGGAAAGAACATGCTGATTAAACTCTGACTTAGTGGAGTTACAAGCGTTCATGATGGATCATTGCAAGATGAACCTTTTAAAGAGTTTATGCATCTTAGTTCCTTTTCATGTTTCAGATTACTTAAATTTGTAAGTGTACTACTGAATTGGCACAGATCTAATTAAACAAACTGTGTTATAACAACTTTTACCAACTGAAAAATGTACCATGGAACCACAGTCTTTGGTGCATTGCTGACATATTCAGTTACTTTTACTGGACATTTATTAACTATAAAAACAGATTTATTTTCACAGTTTCAAGTTCTTAGACAATATATTCTGGTTGGACTTTACAACTAGCCATAAAGAAAGGTATTCCCTCCATGTCTGAAAACAAGCTAAAGAATTAAGGTGTTATGTTACTGATCAACTATAAACATGCCTTCATATGAGCACATCCCTAGTCTTGTGCCTCTTAGGGACTACACTGCAGAGGCTCAAGAAGCAAACCTGTAGCTTTTCTTCAAACAGTATCTGCATCATGACACTCTGCTTGGAGTGTTTCCATTAAATTATGGAAATTTAATAGCTCCTTTTTGAGTGCTGTAGTCCTTTTAATCAATGAAATCTAGAAAAATTGAATTGAAGATCACCCTGTAGAAGACTTCCCACTCTTGTCCCTGTTCTGTATTTCCTCATTTTGCGAGTCAAACATTTTGCTTTGCAGCGTCTTGAGAAACACAGTATTTAGAGATATTTCGACTAACAAAATAAAGTTAAAAAACAAACAATAACATAAAAAACAAATGCAATAAGAGATTTTTCATTTAACCTGTCAAAACTCAAGGGAATAACTGCAATTAAGTTACTGATTCAAGATTTTTAATTACCTAAAGGTCTTTTTGAAATGCACTACTGTTAATAAATTTTCTTACAATGAAATATGGGATTATACTTGTTTTCCTCATCATTTCTTAAAATATTAGCCTGCTACCTCTGGATTACAGTTAGTTAAATTCCTTAATGCATCTCAAGTAAACTGTTTTTGATCAAAGCAGTTCTTACCTGGCTATGTTCCTTCCTAGCCCCAGGGCTAAACCAATGGCTGTGGAAGAAAAAGAAAAGACAGGTTTAACAATATAACTAACAAAGCACATGCTGTCATATGACCAGTCTGAGCGTGCTTTTGGGTATTTTATTGTCTGCCAGGAAAATACAGCCTTTGGCTATGCTTTATTTTAATGGGATATTTTTATTGAATGCTCAAAGTCTGTTACAGTTTTGAAAGAATGCACTACAAATGTCACTTCTGAGTAGCCACTGGCTTTATAGGTAATTATATTTTGCCAAAGACGCTAAAATAATACATAAATGATAATATTTTAATATAGTATAATGCATATGGTATAAATAAAAACAATCCTATCTTTAATCCTGGTGTTGCTTTTTAATGATTATAGCTTGAAAGATTTTTATATATTGTGGACTACCTGGTAATTGTTGCATTACTTTACTGAGGTCTGAGTTTGACTCTAAAGTGACATTCAAAGTCAGTAGATTCAGTGGGTTTATATCTACGTATAGTTGCACAATTTTAGCTATTAGCAGCATTATTTCACTGAGATGAAAATTTGGACCAAGGAGTTGATATGGAGGGACAAGAATTCACAACATGACTCTTTCACTTTTCTTCAATAGAAGTAAAAGAATATTAATATTGGTTCGCATACAGACTTTGATCTCAAGAGCTGAATTAACATCAGTATGTAGCTGTAGCAAGCATTATACAAACTCATGGGCAAATCTTGACACTTGCAAAATAAAGAGGAGAATGAAAAACAATCAAAGACAGGGGATCTGAAATTATGTATAGTACCTATACATTACTCCTGTAAGTAAGCAACAGGTTTTGGGTAAAGCATAAAATAATAACATTGATCATAATAATGCACAAAAAGACCATCACATTATCTGCAATTATGATTGTATGGCTCCTCTAAAAGTGTAAATAAAGTTTATAAGCTTAACCTGGGTCACAGGTTAAGCTTATAAATGAGTTGTTAAATTGAATACTCTCATTTTTTTCCCCACAACATACTAGAGAAGCTACCTAATGACACTAAAATGTTTAGTTTAACAAGTAAACTTTGAAAAGAAGCAAAGTTCATGGAACTGCCTAATCTAAATTACTGAGCTTTTTTTTTTTTTTTTTTTTTTAAATCACAAATCTGAAAGTTCTCAATCTTGCATTGCGAGTACGTCGCCATACAAGACCAGTTGTCACTGAAACCTACATACTGCTAAATCCTTTTCCTACTTTTAAGATGGCTATATAAAATAAGTGGGAAATGAAATCAGAATGACAGTATTAAAGTTGAAAGTATACTTTGAGATAAAAATTAGTAAGCATTAATATGTTGGTTATGAAACACATTCCTCAACTGCACTGAATAGTTCAACTTTCGTTGTAAAATAAAAACTGAAAAAAAACAGAGATTTCATGCACACATAACTTTGAGTGGATGAAATGAAATAAAAAAAGTAACATTTCTTCGTGACCCTCCAAAAAAGGTCACAAACATCCAGACAATATCTTAAGGAAGCTAATGAAGCTAAGAATTGTAATGGGTTACATCTAAAATCCTTGTAGCTGATTGTCAAAAGCAAATGTTCAAGGAGGAGCAGCAGACTGTGATATGTATAGAATCATCCTTCACAAACACTCTGCCAGTTTGTGGCTGATCAGTGGATTACAGACTAAAAAATTAGTGCCGCTTATTTCTATTGAAACTGCTGTGCTATATTTTTTCAATGCGTTTCACATATAGACGTTAAAAAAACTTTCATAAAGAGT
Source organism: Nettapus auritus (assembly GCA_011076525.1). NCBI lineage: Eukaryota > Metazoa > Chordata > Aves > Anseriformes > Anatidae > Nettapus > Nettapus auritus. The sequence goes on from CM021767.1 coordinate 19,945,001, forward strand.
AATAACCCTTGTAATGAGAGATGAATCTTTACGTCACGCATCTTTATAATTTTAGCTATTCACTTGAATTAGTGTTATTTATTTGTTTCAATAAAATGAACAAAAAGTGAAAACTATAAAATATTAGTTGAATTACTTTAGGGTAGAAATAACTTATGAAATCACAACCTCTTTAGTCAACATGCACATTATCAAGTTATGTGGTGTGTGTATCCCAAAATATATTATTTCCTAATCATCTGTGCCTGTTTTTTAGGTGTATGATTTGGAAAATATAGGAAACTTGCATCTTCTTACCAATTATACAAAAGAGATTACCAAGAAATAATGCTGCTAATGTTGTCAGCTAGACAGAATAACAGTTCACATTGATTGCACACTGGAGTGCCTAAATAAACTGAATGACATTCCCTATTTACATATTTCTGAATAACTAGTATCTTCTTGTGGAATTCATGATAACCTTCTTCCTCAAATGATATACCATATTTAAGATTCAAGAATGTGAGGCTTTTTTATTTTCATTTATTCAAGTCTGGCATTTCTGAAATCCTTTCATTTGGAGAAAAATAAGTCTTTTTAAACAACCCATTACATTTGATATCTAACTTATTTCAGAGCACTGAAGGGTGCTGCTTTTTAGAAGAGCATACAGTGAGCAGGTTAATAAAAACACATTTACAGAGCACTGAACTTCATGTTTCATTAAGAAATATAAAATGAATTACAAAGGATTATAAATATTATTAAATAAAGACCATTATGCAACTCAGCTGAGGATCCCTTATCACATTTGTACAGTTGTAGAATGTTGTTTTGGGAAAGTGGCATCACTGTAAATGCAAACAGTAATAAAAAGTGTCGTAAGTCCCATCACAAATACTCACTCATGGTGAAGAGAATCCTGGGATAAGTGAACCGTTTTCCTGCTACCACCTGGTCCTGGAGTTATCTATAAGAGAAAAATAGGCAAAAAAAAGTTGTCTTTGAATTACAGGGCAGCATATGAACATAGAGATTGTTTATTAAGGAATCACATTGCAAGTACTAAACACTGTATATCTAATGTACTGTCTCTATTTTGCAAATGCAATTACCAATATCTGCCTTTTTTTTTTTTTTTTTTTTTTTTAGTAAAATCTGAATGCAAAAAGGTGCTGTGCGGGATTTACTTGAGGTCTTTTAACTCTAATTCTGATTAGATGTCATACATTCATGGATGTCTGGGGCCTAAGATACTTTTCAAAACTCCCGAAGCACTTACTCTGTGAAAAATGAAAGTTGCATGTTTTGAAAAAATTATATTCAACATACTAACAAAACCACTCCCACATAGCCTTTTGCATTGCCAACAAGTTGATATAGAATAAAAAACAAAGATAAAATGATTTTTACCACACTATGCTGTAGTCCTTGACTAGTCCCCTATATACACTGAAACCAAAATAACATAATTTGTTCAATCTAAACATGATCTTAAGAATGCATGACAACACATGCAGACTTTTGCTGTAATGTGTAGATGATAATATTCTGGTATTATTCAAATATGCAAACAGCTTTATTTTTATAATCTGCTTAATAGAATTAATTTGTCTGCACATGTAGATAGGTAATAGTAGGATTAGGGACCTCCTAATGAAACTTATGCTTGAAGAAATAGAGCAGAATTCCTGCTGGAAAGAATGCAGGAACAGATTTTCAGTTGCTTGGACATAGTTTTGTATGCAGGAGATGACCAGAGGTGGGAAAGAAGTCAGACATTCTGCCAGTTTTGAAAGAAGGCCACAAAAATTCAACAATAATACATTTATGTGGCTCAGGCTTGCCAAAAGTACATAAGCAAAAGATGCACAGATAAAAAGAGCCTATGCTTTATTAAAAGAACAATGTGTTCAACTTTTAAAGAAAAAAAACAATCTCTACTCATCTAATCTTATGAAAAGCCAGGGCAGTTGGAGCTCCAAATGTGGAAAACTTTCAAAGAACACTTGCTAAAAAATTTAAAAGCTCCATGGCTTCAAAATATTTGATTACATTCTGCTTCTTTGACCTTAAAAATGCTGTCACAAGGGGCCAAATCAAGGAACTCTCAAGTACTGTCACTTTTCTAGCTGTTAGTGATTCAAAAGAAGTAGTAGCACCTTACTGCAAGCATATAAACCTCCAGTAGAGGAAATCAGGGCAACTACATAATTTTGCTGTCTCAAGGATTCTCTTGAGCAAATGGGGGGGGGGGGGGGCAGCACCTAGTGCTTTACCAGCATGTGCTGTTTATTGTTTTACTAGACGGACTGAGGCTGAACATACCCATGTGGTAACAATAAATCGGTGACCAAAATTTTTGCAACATTTGCAACATTATCATTCATCTAATAATTAGAGCAAGAAACATGATTTCTCTAAGACAGGTCTAAAAATACGATTAAGTAGTTTAACATGCAATTTCTAAATTTCAAGATTAATAACAAAACTGTTACTTTAACACCATAGGTAAACATGTAGCTCAGCTCTCAAGAGTTACATCCTGCATTAATCTCAAAATGAGGTTTTCATGCTATTCCAGTGGGTATCCCTGGAATACAGTAATCCATTTTCTACACTATGGCTATAAGAAAAGCCGACTGTGCCTATGTCATGCTTTGTTAGAGGTTCATGATCACATTATCTCATGGTGGACCTGACACTTTTATTCAGTTTACAGTATGTTCTGTGTACAGGCAACTTATTTCCTTTGCCAGGGCTGCTGACAACCTTTTCCACACTATATTAATCTTGTTTACAGACTTTATCTCGGTACAAATATCAGAAAACTGAACTTTTTATCTCAAGGAGAAAATAAACAACATGTTGACAGAAGCAAAAGCTATTTTCTGGACTAAAATTGGTTGTTTACCTGCAGCCATACTTATGGAAACAAGTTTAAATTTCCAGTTTACTCAAAATACATAATCTGAAATTTAATAAGCATTGAAATTCCCAGAAAAAACACTTGATAAATTGCCAGTTTAAAAATAATATATAAAACACAAATACATTTTTCTGCTAATTTAGATGAGAATATGAACTTGTTTGGAATACAGTTACAATTGATCACAGAGCACACTGTTCTGGTTTTTCTTATATGCCCTAGAAAGCTTCAATTACCAAGCAGCCACAGAATATTTATAAAATTAAGATTGTAGTGCATAAATACAGATCTTTAGATAAAACAGAATGCTGATTATTCTAACGTTCACAATATGTAATGCAAATCAATTCATATTTGCAAAACTGTCCTCTAGGGTGGGAAAACAAAACAAAAAGCTATCACTCATCTTGATCTGATAAGTCACTATTACAAAAATCTACTGTAAACTTCTGCTGAAGCTCCAAAGAACCGAGAACCATTTGCTCTGGAAAGAACAGATTCAGGACACTTATGTCTGAATAAATACCTGCTCAACTGTACAGATTCTTCATTCATGTAGAAAAATTGCAGAGTTATCTAAAGTTGATTTAGAAGTCCCAATGCACGAGAAGAAACCAGGAGTTAAAGTAATAGTTTCCAATAAGTAACTATGAATAAATACAATTCAAGGTTTATTAAAGTGTTTTTTGTTTGTTTTGCAAATAAATTAATATGAGTGTGCACGGGTCTGAGTGCATGCGTGTATGTCAGGGAATCAATTACTGTGATGGGAGACTGACCAATCAGCCCTGCTTTAAACTTCTTGGTAATGGTCAATTCTTACACAGTATTAAAATGACTTCATTTCACACATGGAACTGTTAGCTTTTAACATTCCCATGCTAAAGTAGCAGAGAGCACATAGTATTACAGTGCTGATGCTACATAGTTAGCACCGACAGCTATGGTAGTTGGTGGCTCTTAGCCACAGGGGTCAAGTTGATAAGTATTGAGCCATATGACAAGAGAAGGTGGAAATTAAATGGGCATGTCTTCCTCACATTCTCACCAAATTCTCCTTGCTTATATTTGGTGATTTTATGCTATTGTTCCCTCCAAAAAAAGAGTGTGGGTGGGGGTCTTCTCTTGTTAATACTAGGTACTTTGCTTTCTTTTGTCTTACTGGTCATCCTTCTTTATTTTGTTGGGTGTCCTTTGTGCCTTTGTGGTCATCTTCTTCTGCCATTGGCAATTTTTTGTTATTGGATTCCTCCTATGTGCAAATATTCACATTTCTTTACCCCTTTATGTGAATACTGATCACCTAATTAAAGAATATGCTTATAAATTGTGTCTGCCCATGCCATTGTAGTAGTACAAAAGAGCAGCATACCGTTGTGAGTTATACTATTTTAGTACACCTACATCAAGGTTCACGACAAGCTAATACTAACTACATCCTCTTTTGAACACTTTTAACACACCCCGATAGTAGCCACTGTTTCATTGACTTGAAGGTATCTGCTTCTCTGCTTGGGCAAACACCTCAGCCATTGACAGTAACCTGACTTGAATTTCAACAAGTCACATTATAACATAGCTGGACGTAATCATACCCATAATGGAACTTAGGTAGCTATAACCAATACAAAAAGTGGAAGTATTTCTAGGTATTTACCCCAGTTAAGAATAGCAGCTTTTCAAAAACTTACTAGATGTATCAAAAGACTAGGAATGATGTCACAGAGGATGAGGAACAGTACTGATCTTCAAAAGTACGAAGGAAACATCATGGGTCTCCATACAGCTCAACCGTATTGCAATCTGCACGGCGGCTCTGCAGCATAAAGCAGCAAAATAAGGTGTGCAAAGGGGAAGCAGGGATTACCTATGAGCCTCCTTGCTTCCCATGTTCCTCTTTTGCAAAGCTGCAGTCTTTCCAGATACACATTGCACGTGAGATACTGTAACCTGTAGTTGGCATAACATGAATAAAGCTTAACGTCATCCTTGGAACTCACTTTCTTTTGGCTCCTACTCCTTTTTACCATTGCCTGAGCAACAAGGCCAGGCACTGGCTACAGAGTTTACAGCATCCCTGAAACACTGGCAGTCCAACTCTGAGCCACCATACTCCTTCAGAGTGCTTTCCAAAGAATGCTCAGCCTACGAAATTATGGCCCATATGGATGGACACAATAACCTGGAAAAATTCTGAAGAGTCTATAGCCAGCTTCAGAAAGTTTTCAATATATAGCAAGCTTCAGAAGGGATATATGGAAGGATGGGGGGACTAAATGGATAAAGAAGGAAAAGAAAGAAGACCTCGCTCAGTAGAAACAATATTAAGTACAAGAGCTGTTGTTTTTAAGCGCTAAGAATATGGAAGAAAATATACAGAATAGACAATGCAACTGCTTTCACCTATTTCAGGAAATAACAAGATTACAGCAAAGCACAGAGAGGTCAGTCAGCCAAACTGTCCTCTCTTAGTCCAGTTTTATTCTCTCTAAACAAGGAAGAGGTTATTTGCCATGTATGGTTAAGTATTTTGAGAACTATGAAAAAATCATCTAATTTGAGATAGAATTGGCAGCAAGCTGCAGTTAAAAGCTGAAACTATTGAAGTTTTCCATTTTCAAAGTAGGCATTTTTGTCAAACAAGAATGTTGTTTACAGTTTTAAAGAACATTTCATTAAATCAGCAAGCGAGGCTAGAAGGAAAGTTTATTTTGCCAATAATAAAATATACATTTATGTATAAAACTCTTTTCAAACAATGGAACTGGTTGCCTGGAGAGGGTGTGGAGCCTATGCTCCTGGATGTTTTCAAGACCAGCTTGGAAAAAGCTCTGGGCAACCTGGTTGACACTGCTTTGAGCAGGAGGATGGAGTAAAATCACCTTCAGAAGTCCCTTCTAACCTCAATTATATTATGATATTAAAGGGTGGATTTTTATGTATATATGTATGAGTTTATCAAAAAAAAAGTACAAAACAAAGGTCTTCAGATAGAATAACACTGTGTTATGTGCCTCACCTAAGCTTCACTTTATTCCATAATAATTGAAGTGTAGTGCCAAAGGAACTCTTGCCATGCCCACATACTCTTCAGCAAAAGCAGTAAAATTTCAGCAAAATTTCCCTGACCATTAGTTACACAGATAAGACGATCACTCTTCTATGTAAAACAACTGGCCGTTTCCTCCTCCCCTATAAACTAACTGCTATGATCAGTTAGAATAACATATAAAACAAAAAACACCTTTTTTTTTTTTTTAATTAACAAAATCTTTTAATTCCAGAAGATAGTTCACATATTTACAGTATCTTTCTCTAAAAACACTATTTTGATGAAAACAATCTGAAAAGTTCAATAATAAATCCAATTTTCTAAGGCAGGAATCTCTGCAAAATAAGTTGTTGTCCAAAAACAAAATGCAACTAAAATAAAATCCTAGACACTAGGATTTTGCAGTGGAAACTACAGCATCACAATGGCACTTCTATAATTCACAGATCTGTAATTGCCAATTTACAGGAAATTAAATCAAATTATATGAAGGGAAGAAATAGAGAAAATCTATTTTCTGTGTTTTATTGCCCTGGTTAGGAACAATTTCTTATTATTTTCAGCATCAATTTATTATCACTCATTTTATGCCCTTCTTCACTAGAAGCACAGGAAAGCAGCTATAATAAACAAAACTTTGGATTTAAAATACAGCTTTTAAAAAACACAGATGCAAATCCTTTGACTTAGAGCAACAGCCAGAACTAAGATAATAAAAACAGCTTTCACAGCATACATTGTTGAAACATTGTCATAATCTTAGTTTGATGGTACCATTATGTTTTTATTCCCTATAAAAGCACACTCTTGCTGAAGGGTCCACCTGACCATTCCAGAGAAACATCACTTTAATGTACAGATTACCTGTAGGTGACGTTCAGTCAAACCCTATTCTACGAGGTCTTCATGAAGACACGGTCCACTAGCAGAATAGTTATTTCTACGCCAGTTCCTTGATACTCCAGTTATAATTCTTTAAAATCGACCCCTAACAAAGTATGGCAAAAAATAAACAGATCATTGCTGTTATGCTTGCAAAATATAAGCAAGTGATAGGAGACAGAAAAGCCTCAAGAAAAATAGGTCAAAAGACTTGGACCTTAACCCTAGAGCTAACACATATCTCCCTGTATATGTTGCTATTTTCACAAAACAAACAGAAAACCCTACATACTCTAGATAAAATGAGAATCAGTAAGTTTCTAAGAGTCAGGGAATATGTCCAAGCTCTCCTATCTCTCCAGCAATTTCACAGTTAGAATTTTCTCTACATTTATTTTTACATAACTATTCAAAATACCTGTCTTTTCAAATTTTATTTGCAATTGAGTGATTGACAAATGGAAAAGGAAAAATTAAGGTATCTGAGATTAAAAGTCCACTATTGAACACAGTTCCTTCAAAGTAAGATGGAAAATCTAAATCCAATCTGTCCAGACCTCTCTGCAAGGCCTTCAACAGAGTAAACAACTCCTCCAAGTTTAGTATCATCAGCAAATTTGCTTAAAACACCTTCTAGTCCCACATACAAATCGTTTATGAAAACATTGAAAAGGACTTGCCCTAAAATGGGGCCCTGGGGGACCCCACTAGTGACCATCTGCCAGCCTGATGTGGCCCCATTTACCACAACCCTTTGAACCCTGCCCATCAACCAATTTATGCACCCATTGTATGATGTTTTTATCTAACCATATGCTGGACATTTTGTCAAGTATGATCCTATGAGAAACTGTTGAAAGCTTTACTGAAATCAAAAAAGATTATATCAGCTGGTTTCCCTTGATCGACTAAATGGGCGAAAAAACAGAAAAAGTAAGTACTGGTATATAATGTAAAACAACTTATTTGGTCAGTGGAGAAAGCATCAGGTGAAGTGAGAAGTGCAAATGTTTATCTGAAAAAGGAGTCTTTAAGAGAGTTTCTTCTGAGATCCCTAATGCTCAATATGAAATGTGGCATCTTTGCTCCAATAGCAGCTCAGAGCACTTCAAAAAAACAAGCTGACATTACTGGGGGTTAGTATGAAGAAAAATATACAACAGAAAAAAAACTTTTTATTAAACCAACTCCTGGTAAAGACACACATATGAGCCCTAGGACTGCATAAACACAGCACATCACTATTTCCATTTTATATATTAGGAAAGGGAAAATCTTCAGGGTGGCTGTCTGAGTAGTATTACATATGACAACAAAACAACCACTAAAAATTTGTGACTTCATTACTCTAAACAGCTAATATTCAACAAATTATATTTAAATTAAACCAAATTTCCGTTAGTACAAAAAGCTGTGAATACAATGCTGAGGTACACATGCTGCATATGAAAATCCTTATTATATTTTAGCTGTCTGTGTAGATACAAAACTTATTCTAGGGTGAAATCTTAGACTCACTAAGGCAACAGGATTTTGAATGCAGTAGCACGAGGACTTCATCCCTGTTATCTAAGAATGACATAAAATGCTGAAACAATGTTTTTATATATAAAGTTATTATTGGTACCTGAAGTTACCTATACAGTGACATGAGACAGGAGGAAAGAGCAGAGCACAGTGATAAGGAAACCAGCCTTGACCTGAGAGATACAGGTTCAATTCCTTTGTCTGCTGCATGCTGGCTGCTTTGACCTTTGCTAAGTTTTATCTTTAGCTCAGTTCCTCATTTGGGAGAAACAACAAAAACATACAAACAAGACACACACCCGCACCAACAAATTACAGTGTTTTTATCTTTACTTCATGAGAGTAATGTAATATAGCGACAGTAAAGATTGTAACAACAACAAAGGATATTAAAAAATGTGTCAAAGCATTTGCTGTAAGACGAAGTATACTATTGGAAGTGGTTTTTATTCTTAACATAAGACATTACAGGAAACAGAAAATGTCAATATTAAATGCATTTACATATATGAGCAGAATTACTTATAAGCAGAACTGTTTTCAGGTACAAGTCATATTATGACAGCTCACTGCAGTGCAAGCTTACTCACAGTGGATTAGACAACTCATTCACACAACAAAACCCCCATTTTCAAATCACCATCCAGCTTCAGTAGCAAGCTATGAGTGGCCTCTGCTGGCTGACCAAAAGCTACATAAGGCATCAAGCTTTTGCTATGAGTTAAAACCAGGGTACCAAATGTGTGAAGAAATGCTAACAAAGAATTTGCTCATCAGTACCAGCTAATTCACCTACATCGTGGCTAAAAACAAAAGGCAAACACAATGTAAGTCATTCATAGATAGGCAGCGTGTGTGTGGGCTTACATTCAGCCTTGGTGCTCCTAAGATTTGTCACAATATACTGTAAATATAGGCATGCAATGCACGATTTTCCAAATACTGCCATGGGAATTCAGCAGGATACACTGTGCTAGCTCTAATGGTGGAAGCAAATGAAACTCAAGTAGTTTGTAATTTATTTTCCTTATATAATTTCAGACTGAACTACTTCAGTTATGATATCAATGGTTTGATTTAGATGCAAAATTAGAAAGCATGTTGTCATCTGAGAAGATAAGAAACCAGAGACTACATAACTACTCTTTTCAGAAATGTGCAATATATATGAACTTTTCCTTATTTATAAAATTAAAATACACAGTAACAGCAACAACAAAAAAATAACACATAAGTTTGAAAGTACATCTATTGTCACAGAGACAATCTAAAATTTTCTGAAGGTGTGTATATATATGTTTTCAAGAAAAAAGAGAAACATTAGATTTTCAAGTTAGTTTGTTGTTGTTGTTTTAATCAAAAAACAAATATTAACTGTGGCCAGCACAACTTGAATAGGGGAGAGTAAAAGCAGTACAAAACAATGGTAAAAAAAATTACTGCTTAGATTATAATGCAATATCAGTACTCAAATGCAAAACTAAAAAGTAATTAGATTTAAAAAAAAAAAAAAAAAAGATAGCACCACTAGTAAGGAAGTAAGTTTTCTTTACTACAGGAATATGTACCTGATTTGCTATTCTCTCTCATTTTCACTGTACCTTATCAAGAGGGATTATTGTCAAACATAAGTGACTATTCATGCCAAAAGGTGATTGCCTTCCTAAGTAGCAGTACTGTGCTCACACATGACATTATATGACGTTTCCAAGCTCCTGTTCTGAATTCAACGCCATTTCAGAATTCTACCCCATTTCAGAATTCAGTCCTATTATCTTGACTGCTCAAAATGGTTCACAGGGATATCTAGCTGACATATGAGATAACCCTCCATCTCACCAGACACCACTGGGATATGACATACTGACCCACAGTAAGCCCTTATAATTAGCCTGAAACATACACCATATAAATGGAGCTTCTAGCCAAATAATTTTAGTCTTTTCATTTTACTTGTACATTAAAACTCATTTTAAACATGCTGACATCAATTACATTGATCTATATTGCAATGAACATATTTACACATGTTGATGTTGCTATTATCGGAAAGTACATGAAATGCGTTCTATGACTAGAATGCAAACTACAAGTATTGCCTTTTCATTTTCAAAAGAGAAAACAGATTTTAGTTAAATAAATTACAACTAAATGAAAAACAGATGGCCTATTGCTGGAATTGAACAGAATGTACCTTTGCCTATATTGCAACGAAGCCCATGGTGTACCTCACAGGAAAAAGATCTGCAGCAGACAGAAGTACTACCACACTTCTAGTGTCTGAGAAAGTGGTTAGGACGAGCAACCACAGATGTGGATTGAACACGTCTGTGAGGGTAATTCACTTTTCCATCTCAGCTGCAAAAGGGTTTCCTATTTTAGCACCTACCATTCCGTACAGTCTACAAGTACAGAACCAGTCAAGTTTAATATGCAGGAAAACCTTCTTATCTTTTATTTTTCACATGTGGCAATCAATGAGCTATATTACCAACTGGATAACAAAAAGCAAGCTAAACAATTTTAAGGAGAGTGAGCCAATAGGAAGATTGGGTGTAAAAAAGTTGTTTGCAGTATATCTAAGAATTTCCTGCATGAAGAAGATAATTAATGTACCAGAAAATATTGATTTATTTTTTGGCAAGATTGGAATAAAATAGCTTTCAAATTTTATACAGTTTGATAAATAACAAACCTTATGATATTTACACTTGTGAACATTCACTCTTTTGATTAGATAACAGTTAAAGAAAGTGCCCACAAAACAGTTTGTGTTCTTTTCAGATGAAATTCCCTCCAACAAGAACCATCTCTGCCATCTGAATTTGAAATGTATAACTGTAACCACCATCTCAAATTGTAAATGCCAGCAGAAATGATCAGAAGGTAAACAGAAGGCTCAAATCAACTTTTCATTGGACAGTTTTGAGGTCAAGATAAATTCAGGCTTAAGATCTCTTTTCTATTTTTCTCCCTAAGCAAAGTGATGTAGAAATAAAATATGTTTTAAAATATATCACAATATATATATTTTTTCTTTGCAAGACACTCTCAAGCTTTTCCATCATCTTGTCTTCAAATATCAAATGTAAATAATTCATGACTTCTATTATAGAAGAAATGGAAACAAGTAGGTTCTAGTGGGCAGGGGGAGGGGGGAGAATAAATCAAAAGTGGGAATTCCACTCATACATTTTAAAAGAGACTGTCAAGCTTGTTAGGCTTAATAGTGTTCCCACAATAGGACATCAACACTAAGATAAGGTAGCATTGCACTTCAAAATTTCTAACATAATGCAGATAGCAGAGATGTATTCCACCAGAACGCCAGGAATGGATTGTGCAAAGTCACTATTACCTTTGATTTGGAGACTAAATGATTTTATCTTATTATCAGCTCTCTCCTTATCAGTAAGTGTACTTCAAGGTTTTCTTTGTATGATATCAAGCCCTATATAATGGGAAACCACAGTAGACTCGTAAGAAATCCTATAGATCTTTACAGTAATTTAAACTTACTATGCTTCAAAACAATAGCTATGTGCCAAAAAGCTAATTCATAAAGGAAGGCAAAGCCTGTCTTCTAGGAATAGAATGATGTTTGCATCTGCTATCCACTCCTCTAGAAAGATGACATATCACTGCTATGTTTTTTTTTTTGTGTTTTCTGATTATTGAGATGAATACAACAGGCTTCCAGAGCACACTATATATTTGCTTGATAGTTTTATAGTATTTTGTTAGAACAGAGGATATTTGAATCCCTTTGCTTTGTCTGAGGCTCAAAGACATCGTGCTTCATCTTCTGTCCTGTTCCCAAGATGACTGAGTAAATAACACAACCAACATGCTCAGTGCAGTGTTTGTCATTTAAGTTGGTTGTGGTAGGATCCCAGGCACAGATTGTAAAATGAGTTAAGTTTGCATTTCATTTGCTTACAATTCATATCTGTGACATTTGCTTACTAAATGCAGGTTTCAGGACTAGCACTGTTGTACATATCATAACTTCAGAAAGGGTTGAGTTGTACAAGGGGCCATAAGTATCAGGAAGTAGTTACTTCTAGACTAGAAAAATACCAAACTCTTTTGAATCTTCATTAACTGACTTATTCTCTACCCAGTGTGACTATACCTACATTAAGACAACGTGATTTCACATTTTTATCTGAAAAAGGCAAAAACTGGGGTCATTGGTTCATGCTCTAGATACAGGACTTTGATCTGGTCATGTTCCTTGCACATACAGAAAAGAAAAAGCAATAAACTTCTTTCTAGATCAGATCAGATGTGAGATATATCTTAAAAACAGATATTACAAAAAAAGACTTATAGGCTATACTGCACCGTCCTAGACCTATTTGGGGTCAAGCAAGGCACGCGTAGTAGTTAATATCAGTGCAGGAGATGAAACTGCAGACTAGGGTACATTGAATATTTGTGCAGAAAGAATAACAAAAACAGAACAATGGGGATAAAATAGTGCCAAAATGAGCAGAGGGGTATTGGCAGCTCTTGCACTGATCTAAAGGAAGGTTTTTTTGTGTGTGTGTTTTGCCCCCCCCCCCTTTTTTTTTTTTTTTTTTGTATAGTTTGTGGTTCTAGTAGTTTTCTCAAACTTTGGGCACTATTATCTCTATTTTTAAAAAAAAAAATTTTCATATAAAAAAAAAAAAAAAAAAAAAAACATCTTGGCTATCAGTTTTGAAACTTTTCTCCAAGAAACTACTTGAACGTATCACTAAGTTCTAGTTATGATCCAGGTATTTAAGTAACAAAACAAAATAGATTTTGAACTTATTTTTGTATTTTTAAAATCATAACTATGTAGTGACCTTTACTGGGAGAAGTAAATGTCATAAAAGATTTGGAAACAACTTCAAATTCCTCCTGCATGTAACTGTGTCAAGGAAAGTAATCAATTAACAGAGAAAACTCACATACAATTTTGGGAAGCTATCAAAAAAGTTCACATTCAAAAAGAGTATTCAGCTTACTATTGAACCTGAGGGTATCTGTCCAATATTGGGTCAGTAAGTGCTACCTACTTTGGGAATGCCTGTCCCCTGGGAGGAGTCTAAAAACAGCACTAGTTGCACAGATCAAGATAACTCCTCAGAAAGCAAGGGGCATCATTTAACTCTTAATCTTCAGAAAAGTCCTAGCAGCTCTGAAGGTAAGTGATGCAGGCATACTTACCCTATTGCAGTTTTAACTAGATCATCCTTATCTCTAACTAAACTAGGTTCAAACAATATGCTGTGTCCTGAACCTTGAATATTTCATATTCACCTAACTTAATAGCCAAAAAAACACAGAATCCAAGAATAGCTCAGGTTGGAAGTGACCTTGAAGTTCCACTCCCCTGCCATAGGCAAGGATGCTAGATCAGGTTGCCCAGGGCCTCACCCAACCTGGTGTTGAACACCTCCAGGGAAGGGGCATCCACAACCTCTCTGGGCAACTATGTATTATAAAAAAAAATGTATTATTATTATTTTCAAAAGGCGTCAGTAAAAATATTTACCTCAACTGCTTTCATAGCTAAATACTATACCTGAATCTCTGGTGTCAGGAAAATGAAGTGGGTGAATTCCTATTCCCATGAAGTCTTTTCAGAAATAACTTTGGCATCAGTCCATTACAGGAATTCATTTTCATTTTTTGATTTCACTTGCAGATCTATGAGATCAGCTGTGGAGCTTCAACTCTAATCAAAATCCTGCTTACTTCTATCACCAGGGGGAAGGAACTGTAGAGTGGACACATTTTGGGGAAAGAACTGCAGTTCTCAAAGTTAAAGCCTATCAGCTCCAGAAGTTTCCATATTGAGCTACTTCAAGTTAGATTTTGTGGTTACAATTGGTAACGATGTATTTTCCATTTGTACTTCAGCTTATTGACTCCACTCACCTTTAGATAAGATCTTAGTTTAGCATGTGCAAAGGCCTTTCTAATGAAAGGCAAAATAAGCATACAACACAATTTGGTACTCTGGATTGATTCAAGAATAACATAACATCCTATTCTGCTAAACTTAAAATACTTATTTGTGTAAAATCGAACATTCCAGGCTCTTTTCTTCAACATCCAACTGGACACAGCACTGGAATCCCTGCTTGAGCAGAGGCTGGATCAGATAGCTTCCAGAGGTCCCTTCCAACCTCACCTGGTCAAAAACAGAACAAAAAACTCTGCCATTCAAAAAAACCCAACAAAACAAAACAAAACAAAAACAAAAACAGCTAGGAGAACGTTATCTTCAGAAATTTCAGTCTGTTCTACTCAGAGTCAATGAATGCCTTCATGTCAACAACAAAAATAGACAAAACCCAGTATTTCATTGTCTCTGCATGAAAAATACTTTCTTTCCAATATGCTTTAGGACTCTGATCCTAAAGCAGAACCTCAGTAAAGTTCTGACTCTCAGTAAGGAAACAATGGATTTAGACAGTTGTTAATCCCCACCACCCAGCAATTTAATACAGTTCTGGAAAAGCAGTTCCCAAAAGCTCCAGCAGTATAAATTTTCACAATTCCTCAGGAGTCAGATTAGTAAATGATTAACAATTTTTTTGAGCTAAAAGTCTTATTCCTAATACAACGGAGTTCTTTCCTTCACGTTTTAGAATACATTTCTTCACCCACCAGAAACCTAAACCTACGGGCAGTGCTGTAGATAACAAAACGTATGGTAGACTAAAAAAAAGTTTTGTCTGAAGTTTACACTAAAAAGAACATGCTTATTTCATAACAGTGTGGAAAGAGCATCTTTAAAAAGTAAATTACGTCCCTGCCTAAACCCGAGAAACTGCAAATTCTGACACTTTAAACTAAGTTGCAGTTCTTTGACAACGCCCCCACACAAGAAAATGAACAATACTAGAAAGATGCTACACACTGCATATTACTTTCAGCTCTATAACTTCTGATTTCTCTTACCCTTATTTAATTTTTTGAAGGAACTAGGCTTTCTGTTGGTATAAATATGCACATCAGATGAGCTACATTTAATTGATAAAACTACAATCCTTGTACTAGCTGAGTAGCCAGTTCTTCATTATTTATGTTTCTGGGACAGTAAACTTTGAATAGACTTGAAAGAAGAAGGAAGATCCAGAATACCACATCTTCTTCCATATTGTTATACTGTAACATTTATATTTAGCAGTGAGAAAAGACTAGTTGGCTTGTATTTTCAAAGTAGTTATACACATTTGAACGATAAATATCTTTTGTTTCTTTGGCAAGAGCAGACTGCTGGCGTTTTGAAAAAGGCAGCTGCCACATTGTTCCTGTGTGCAACACAATGGCAGGTCAAACTTTTGTTCCTCTTGTCCTACAAACAATTTTCAAGCCCACGCTCAATAAATAAATTTGGTCTCAGCACTCCCAATCAGGGCTGCACAATCCCCTCAGTAGCAGACCTATGATAAATGGACTTATTTTCCCAAATCAAACACTTGAATTTAAATTCAGATGAGTTAATGCAAAGGTCAACATTGTAATCAGTTCTTTTGATCTTTATAGAATTTCTGGAGTAATACATAATAAATCTGAAACAAGGCAATTTGCAGCTCTGTATGTGTGGCTGGTAATAAAAATCTTAACGATTAGAGCTTTTATGTACTTAGGGAACGTTTTATAGTAATAGCTATAGTGAGAGCCTCAATGCATGGGGAATGATGGCAATAGATAACACTGAAAGACATGATTGCTTGATTGTTTATATGGTTTATACAGTATGTATAGATTATACATTATAAATTAAAGCACAATGTTTCAGAAGAGCCTCTCAATGTTTTTATAATATTCTATTTTGGATTAGTACCCTCCACAAAATATGATCTTGATAAAAAACTTATGACTTTAACAAAGATTTCACATACTGAGAATTTTATTATTTCACATAGCAGTATATTGCTTCAGCAAATTTTAAAGAAAATAAGAAACAAAAATGTTTGTATGCAAAGCATATACGTGTCTTAGTACTTCTCTAAAAAAGGAAGATTCCTTTTATGAAAGCATGTATTTAGAAATACAGTATGTCACATCTCTTACAAACACAAAACTGATCATTAGACAAAAGGTATTCCAAATGAAGATTCGAATGTACAATACTAGAATTATATTAAATATCAGAAATCATATGAGGAAATTGTTAAGATAAAGAGGGTAAAAATCAGAAAATATTTTTAAAATGCTTCCTAAATTTTACAGTTATTTTGCTAATCATCAGATAACTAGCCAATTGGTTACTAATCTGTAAAAAACATCTTCTTTTTCCAATATTCAAAAAAGAAATGAGGCAGATAAGAACAGATATCAGATTACACCTTCCACAAACACATTATTATGCAGTGGAGAGAATAAAGATTATTGTTTAGGAAGCGCAGAAATAATACTTTTCCAGGAAAACTAAAACTAAGCAACTGTCAGCACCGGAAGGACCAAGAGTTCATCTATGGAAATCATAGTTGAAGATCCTGCTGTCAGGGCTGATCAGTTACCCTGCATCAATTCAGAGAGATTGAGAGAGAAAGAAAATTTACAATTTGTTTAGTTTCCGTACTCAGAAGTCTCTTCATGGAAGACAAGTATCTTTTTGGCAAAAGTAAAACTCTTCTTTATCTCATTTTGAATTCACTGTGAGTTAATTATAAGAAAACACAGAAGTACTACTGACACTAAACGCTGTTTGTGAAAAATAAGGCTTATTAGTTTTGGTGCAAGACATCATCTCTTCCATAATAAACAGAGTACTTGACAGTGATCCTCTTGGCATGCTTGAAAGAATGTCTTAAGTCTCATCAGCCAAGATAACACTACTGCTTTAATATGAATGCACTTGCTGCATCATGTAAGGGTTATGAAATACATTTAAGCCTTAAGAATTCTCTAAAGAATCTGACTTGATACTGCATGACGGGTCCATTAAAAGTTATCATTAGTCAAAAATCAATACACCACCTAGTGTATATATAAAATGGCTTAAAATCACGGCTGATCATCTTCTGAAATAATTATGCATGGGGAATCTTCTTCCAATAGACATTCCTTGTGGCACTCCACGGGAGTTTTATAAAGATTCTCAGAAGGAAAAAGTCAAGAATGCAAAACTGGAAAAAAAAGGAAAGCATAGCAAATACTATGCAGGTAATGTAAAGGCTGGAATTGGGGCAAGTATAGACAAATAATTTTTCACAGCTCTCAAACTGTCCTGTGAGCTGAAAAAGACTCCTATTTTTTGGTGATTATGAATTATTTTGTTAAACTCTCAGAAAATACTGGCTTACCAAAACTTTGTGGAAGGGGATGGACTCAAGGTCCCATCCCATCCAAGGTACATTCCCTTCACTCTTCACTCTGTTCCATCCCCTTTCACTCTTGTTTCTTGTACAAAAAACTGACAAAGACGCATGACAGAAAACAATCCTTAATCTCATGAACAGATACCTTCTGAGAACACACCAACTGAACAGTTGTGATGGTGCACTGATTCCTTACATCTTAACTCACTAACACACCACAGTGCTGGATTAGTATGAAAAGGCAAAGTATGACATACAAAGCTTCAAATAAAGGAATTTACTATAGAGAAAAGCACATGCAATGTCACCTATGATTGCTGGAGTAACAAGCTCAGGATTAAAAAAAGGTATATTTTGATTTAAAAAAAGCAAAAAGAAATAACTTTCCTGTGATAAAGATCACAGAGCAAAATGCATAGGGAGGTGCCAGGGATGGAGATTCTTCGGCTTTATAGATTCTTCAGCTATGTAACACTGAGGGGCTTAGTATTTTGAACCAGAAAAAAGGCGAATGATAATGTGAGTAAGAATGACTGAAGATCCCATCATCGTATTAGAAGAGCTGCTTTTGCTTTCACTGTTGTGGTGACAGTTTGACTGTATTCACAAGGGTACTTGAACAAACAAAAGGAAGCAACATGAAACTGTAATCTTAGTACCCTGTATGCAGAGCTACACAGAAAAACAACCCACACAAAAGCAAGATAAAAAAGTCACTACCCAGAAACAAGGTATGAATCTTAAAGCACATTTTAAACTCAGATAAGTTGTTGCACTTATTTATTATTGGCTACAAAAACAGATTTGGAAGGATCCTGAGAAAAAGAAAGAAACCTGAAGTATCAAAGAAATAGGAAAAGGAAGGCAGGGGATTGCAAAGACATTCAGCCAAGAAAACAATCTTTGTAACCACATTCTAAATGGATATAAACAGGCAAAATGATTTTGTCAAGACTAGACAAGAAAACGTAATCTAAAACAGAGAAAGATGGGAGCCTGAGCAAAAGATTAGAACTGTGTAGACAGACTGAAAAAGACAGGCTGTTTCTTAGCAAGACATACCAAATAACACGATTTAGAAAGAAAGCTAAGTCAAAGCTGACACACACTATTGACTGATATGACAAGGTTGGGAACATTCCCCACGGTTACTAAAAAAGGGAGTGACGTATGTATTTAACCAATCAACCAGCCCCCCATCCCCAACAGCAGCCCAGATGGCACACAAGAATGTTAGAGGTGATGGTGAAGGTCTATGTGAGGTGGGAATAAAGACTAGTTATGGGTAACTTTTTTGTTGTAAAAAAAAAAGTCTTATTTGTGCTTTGCTACAACTGTTAAACAATACTGTGTATGGGAGGTGACTGTCCCCCTGCACTCTGCTCTGGTGAGGCCACACCTTGAGTACTGTGTTCAGCTTTGGGGCCCTCACTAGAAGAAGGACATCGAGGCCCTGGAGCATGTGCAGAGCAGGGCTACGAAGCTGGTGAAGGGCCTGGAGCACAAGTCCTGTGAGGAGCGGCTGAGGGAACTGGGGTTGTTTAGACCTGAAAAGAGAAGGCTCAGGGGAGACCTCATTGCTCTATAACTACCTGAAGGGAAGGTGAGGGGAGCTGGGGGTCAGCCTCTTCTCCCAGGTAACTAGTGATGGGACGTGAGGGCATGGCCTTAAGTTGCACCAGGGGAGGTTCAGGTTGGAAATGAGGAGACATTTCTTCTCAGAAAGAGCAGTCAGGCATTGGAAGGGGTTGCTGAGGGAGGTGGTAGAGTCACCATCCCTGGGGCTGTTTAAGGAAAGGTTGGATGTGGTGCTTAGGGACATGGTTTAGTGGTTGATAATGATGGTAGGGGGAGGGTTGGACCAGACAATCTTGAAGGTCTTTTCCAACCTTAAGGACTCTATGATTCTATATTGAATTCTTTCTATTATTCCATCTACTGGCATATTGTTATCCCACTCCATCATGAATATTTCCTACCTGTTCTCTCAGCAGAGAAATTTTACTTCCATTCGACTTGAAACAGTATACCATCATTTTTATATTAAATATTTATTTTAAAGAAAAATGAGTGTAGAATGCTAGATATAAACTTGCATTCAGCTGGCATATTAAAGCCCCTTTCCCCCCATCCTCCCTCAATATGCAACTATAATTTAGTAATTGAATGTTTTGGTAGTATAATTGGTGCAAACACATAACTTGCTAAGAAATACAATAATTAAGATGTGCAATTACACAATTATCATATGTAATTGCTAAAAATTTAGGTTGACATGATGGAAGACCGTTTTAAGAAATTCCAGTCTTTCACAATTTATCAACCAAATAACTAGTGCATATTGCAGATTTAAATGATAGAATGTTTATCCTCTACAATGCAACTGCTTTCAAATGCAAACAGCACAGATAACAGAGCAGCCAGATAACTTAAAATATCAGTAACAATATATGTCTAGTTGAAGGAGTCTGAGGATTTTCATGAAAAAAGTCTAGATTTTCAAGGCAGTTCCTGGTGTAGAGATGCTCATAATGTAAAAGGTGCTTTTGCTCATCATATTAGAGAAAAAAATAAATTACAATACTTATGTACAAAATCCCCGAATGAGGTACAACCATAACCATTTCAATTTTTAGATTTTTATTATTGTTTTTTAAAAATAAACACTTAGTGGAATACAACACCACCAGCAAAGCAAGAGTAAATCTGTTTTAACATGCTTGGATTGGCATAACATTTTGAAACCCTGAGCAATTTTTTATGGTATAAAGATCAACCGAGGAACAGTTGTAAAAAATGGAAATGACTGTTGCAAGTAAAAGTTTGAGAGTGCTTAAGGTATGAATTACAACGAATTACAATTGTACTGCTGAGAAGAGACTAAAAGACTTCTGCCAGAAAGTACTTCTATCATCATTTTAGTTACAGAGGTTTTTATGACCAAAATTATGATTATTAAAAAACAAAAAAGTAGGAGGATTGTTGTGTAACCATCCCCCCCAAACAAACAAACAGGGAGCTAAGCTAGGGTGTTGCAGAAGAGCAACATTACTGCACAACAGGTGCTAGGTGACAAACACAGTAGTAACAACTGATTATGAGATAGTGGGCTGACTGCAAGAATATCAACACTTTACACACAGGTTTTTACAAATACATCACTGCCAATCCCACCATATTATAGAGAACATTTCATCACAAACTATGCGTATTCACTGGTCCTCTGACTCAATTAATAAATAATACTATAGTTTAGATTACTGATTCAAGATTAATCAGAGAACTCACTGGAGTTCTAGATGCTGCTCTTGAATATCAGCACACTGGGGAGATACAAAATATTCTGATTCTCTTAAGATGCTATTTAAAATAGGACCAGTTCAAAAACCTACAACTGACTAGTTGATCAGAAATTTGAACAGTCTTGAGAATGAATCTTACTGTGAGGGACCTGAACTGACTGGCAGAGATACTCAACAGAAGCAAAATGGAATATATATATATATATATTTAACATTTTTAAAATGTATTTTAAAGAAAACGTAGCCATAAACCAAAGCGAAGAAGGTGCAGTGTTATTATAGCACTAGCCTACCTGCAATGTATCAACTAATATTTATTAAAAAAACCATTTTGTTACTGAAGGATAATTAAAATCTACATTCTCCTTCCTTGCTTTGCTTCCTGTCCTACTTTCCATTCTGCTCAGTGACACAGCATCAGCAAGGAAGAGAGAAAGGTGTCCACACAAAACATGATAAGCTGGCAGTTACGAAGACTGTTGGCTGAGATGCAAGATGTGGGCTAGAGAGAATTTCTAGTAGGGATAAGCAGTGAACTTAGAGCTTGCACTTTTCCTGTTCAGTACAACAAACAGTACAAAATTACGTGAAGACTAGATGATGCTTCTGCCACTACCACTACAGCCATTGCTTCCAAGAACACCTATGTTTTTAGGTACCCTTCACATGAGAAGGTTCAGAAATCTGATTTTTTTTTTTGTCAAGAAAGGAACTTGTGTAGAACCCTGCCTCAAATGCCCAAGCTCTGCTAGGAAGGCTGGTTTTCAGAAATAATTTTCTATTTGCTAATTCTGTATGTCTCTTCTTTCTGTGTGACTTTTTGGCCTGACATGCTGAAATACCTAATGACCTGCTGAAGGAACAAAACAACAAACAAACAAACAAACAAAAAATTTTACTCTAGCAATGAGAAGCCAACAAGGTATTTATTGAATTATCATTTGTAGGTGTTTACATCTTTTAAGCCTTGCAATCTTCTTAGTAGCAAACAAGTCGGCCATTAGTCAAAAAAAAAATACAGCTGCCTCTTGAAAAAAATGCTGCTAAAAATTACTTTATCTTCTAAACAGTGCAATTAAGATATGGTAGGTATAGCAAATAAAGACATCGAGAAGAAAAATGAAGAGAATTATCTTCCTTCAACCACAAAAGCGCATCAATTCATTTAGACAGACTAAGAATTTGCAAGTATATGGAAAAATATTTTTATAACAATTTTTCTATAAAAGGCGTATACACCATTAAGTGCTAATACTTACCCAGAACTTACATTGCCAGTTGCCGACAAAATATATCTTAATGTTTTTAATATCACACAGATACCATTTACTGCATCCATTGTTACAGAGAAGAAAAAACAGAAGCACTTAAAAAAAAAATCTCAAAATTCTTTCCACTCTGTCTCCCGCCCCCAGTCCCACCCTGTGCCAGTGCTTCTTCAGTTCATGCATTCATGCTTGTGTATGCAAAAATCCAACTCAAACCTAACAGTACCAGGGATAAGAATACGCACAGAAAGGAACATAAATAAAACATACGTGTTACACTACTAACTGTTTCAGTCACAAATTAATAGTATGTGTGAGATTATCTTTTTGCTTCCATGTTTCTACTGTCCTCAGTATTTAAAATTGTATAGTTCCCTGGGTCTAGGATTACTCTCTTAGTTTTGTATTGCCCATCCTATTTAGAAGTTGAAGCTTTGTGGTTATGGAGTCTCATGATGAACTGATTTAGCTTATTTCCTTAAAAATTCCAAATTTAATTTGCACATAAAATGCACAAACAAAATCATTTTATTGTTAAAAGGAAAAAAAAATAGAACAACCCTTCATTAGTGTGTCTAGAATGGATTTATTCTGATTACACAAAACTAAATTGTACTCTAAAATACCTGCTCTGGGAGCTTGTGTAAGTGGGTAGCATCCATGTTCAACAGAGGATTTCAGCTGGACAATGATGAAAAGTCTGTATGTTACAGTGCCACCATAAATTATGTTAGAACTTATGGTCAGGCCACAGAGGGGCTCCAAAAATAGGTTAGAAACAGCTCTCTGACTGAAAACAAATTGCCTAAACTTCAGTATGAGAAAACAGTTTTCTTGACGTATATTTTCATGTGGCTACTGCTGTTTTGAGCTAAGACTATAGAGATGGAAACCAATATGCCAGTACTTCAAATTCACAAGTTGCTATTCCATCAAGACTCTAAAATGCAGAGAAATCTGCATGCATCTGATGCCTCCAGGCTCAAAGATTTATTTTGAAATAAAGAAAACATGAGTGATCATATTTCAGCTTGCCTGGACATCGGCTATTGAACCTGCTATTGTGGAAGGACAGAAATTTCAAAAGACTTTTCTTTTAAGCATCACAGACATTAAAATGTTTGTTTGACAACTACTATCACACTGCTAAGGCATATATAAAACGTTAACACTTCTGAAATACATACAAAAGAACATACAAACCAGAATAATATTCTCCCATTGCACTTAATACTCTTAAAATTAAAAGAACACCTGACTCTACATATCTATAATGCATCACTTCACAAGTTTGAATCTTTTAAAGCTGGGATTAAGCTGGGTAAGAACCTACCATGAATGTAAAATAAGACAGCTTTACAGAAGAAACTGCTGTTAAGCTGCTTGCAATCTAGATATTATAAAATTCTAACCTCTAATAAAATAACCTTCATTTTAAAATGATGACATCTGAGGGTTTTTTTTTTCATGCCACTAAAGCACAAGAACAAAACAAATCTACAAAGTGCAATTATATTGACTTCATAAATTAATATTCAATAAATTCAATTGTTTTCTGTTGAAGAACTGCTACACCGTAGGAGGGGAAAAATAAATCAATCTGGGATTCACTGATTAACATGTTATGTTGATTAATCCTATGATCTGAATGAAAAGTCTAAAGATCAAACGAATATTAGATAAGCTGCCATGTTAAACTAAACACTATTAAGTTTTCACATTTTTATTTCCAGTGTACAACAATTTTTTGAATAATCCTTCATGCTTGTCTAACAGATACATTTGAAAGCTACACATATGATGTAAACTCAAAAGAGTTGTATTTAGCAGAGAGAAATATTAAATTAAGATGCATTAAGACAATTAGGATTTTTAGTAATTACAAGAAACTTGCTGGGGGCTAAGCAATCCTACTATTTCTTTAACAGCAATTATGCTTCTGCATTTTTGCCAATTTGCATTGACTGGTCTAACTTGACTTCCTGGCTCAAAAAAATAAAAAGTTCTATTAATGTAAAGATCACGATCACTTCTTCAGATCACCTTTGGCTAAGGTAAAACAGAAGCTTGAAGTAAATGAAAAATTTAGTTATTTTAATTGCCATTGCTGTACCAAACAGCAAAAAGCCATATTGTCCCACAGCATGAAGTGATCAGATATCTGCCCGAGATGATGGACAGCCCTGGCCTAGTGAACAGGCAAAAAAATCCCATTTACACTGTGCCAGATGGGACCTACTGGATGCTTCAGCGCAAACAACTCATCCTTCTTCAGACCTTCTTGTCCGACTCTTGAGCTAGCTCCAGCTGATAATGATGGATATCAAGGCTAGAATAAAGTGGGTGACAACAGCAGCCTTGTTATAACTGCCAGTCTTTCAGTCTTGTCATTATTACACATTGAAGATTTATTTGAGTTTATTGTTGTGCACTGGGTCTAGCCATTTACAATTCATCACCTACTACAGAAGGTTCAAGATAGTGGCCATAGCTATAATTGCCACCTCCACCTGCTTCTGGAAATTATGAGGTCACTTGCTAGGGCAGCCTAACATCCACAGAGCTCTGCAAGTCCTGACAAGCATCTGCAGCAAATACCACTGCTGTTACTCTTGTACATTTGGAACCATTATCCTACACATTTTGGAGTTCTAGGTTTCACCTATAGTTACGGTGCACACATGCTTCAGAGCGTCCCTGAAGTTCTTTTGCAACATAGTAGAACTTTACACCTGCTTCATGATCCAGCCAGTCTGTGTCCTAGTTCTCATGTATTTGTAAACAAATGGCTATTTCATGTAGCTAAGATGAATTAATGTTATCCTAAGTACAATGGGAGTGTACCTTTCAGATAGGTTTTCTTACTACAAAATACGATGATGCAGAATATGCGAAGGTGAAATAAATCAAAAATACCCAGCTTAAGAAAAAAAATCTTTGAAAGAATCATGTACTTTTATCATGGGTTTCCTACTGCACAAACATTTTTAGAAGCTGAAATAGATTACTCATTGCTTAAGTTTTCACCAGTACATATTCAAGTAGATGAACGTTAAATTCCTTCCAAAAAATGCAAATGTTGTCTTGCCAGAACACTGTTTCCTCATCACTTCTTCCATTCCTACTACCCACTGAAATATTTTCTGGTTTTAGTGTAATACTCAATAGCCACTGTTTTTTGTTTGTTTGTTTGTTTTTCATTATTAGAACAATTACTATTATCTAAAGTGAAAATTTTGTGAAGCATGGATTTGTCTACTACTAGCTGTCATGGATAGCTTATTAAGAAAACCTACTAATTTCTCTAATGTCCACAATATTCTGAAAATCTAAACCTCAATATATGGAAACCAAGAGCGATGCTTCTGTTGTTCATTACAGGCAGTCATTTACGGAGGGAGGGAATAAGCCAAGGTTTTAGTCAAGGGACTTCATGAAGGAAAAGAATTAAAATGCTCTTCAGGTTTAAGCTGGACTGAAGGTCACCAATAAAGAGGGTTAACTAGGACCTCACAGTATGTAATAAATAAACACAGCAGAAATGCTTTTACCTAAAAGTCACTCAAAAGATGCAGCTTTAGAAAACAAAATGCAAGTCTGATCTGGTTAATGGATATGTATGCCGCTTAAGCTCAAGAAAAAAGTTGTTAAGTTTTCTGGTATTGTTAGATCGGCAGTATCCTCCAGGTTCCTGTTATCAGCTATATTACATTAGGGAGAACTGTTATATTTCTGAAGAATTTAATAAGTATAAACTTACTACACACTCTGACTTACAGAACTATCATATGAACATCAATGTTATTAAAAGAAATAGTTCAGGGTTCAAGTCAGTCATTAAAAAGGTATTTTCCAACAATCTCATACAGAACTGCAAACATACACTGATTAAATTATTCAGAACTCAACATGACCCAGCATTATTAAAATACCACTGATGGATTTACACATTTCACTTTCAAATAACTCCTTTCATCCTGGAGAAGCTTTGTAGTGGTTTTTTTTTTTTTTAGCTTCCCCTGATGTCAAACAAGCAAGAGAAGTACAGAATTGTCTATGAATTCTTTGTTTCTTTTTAAAAGTAAAATTATTTAATTTCTAAATAGAGAACCATCTAATAAAGCAAAAATGCTTTAAGATCCTAGTCATAAGATTTCCAGTAAAGGTGAGTATTTTAACTAAACTATAAGATACAAATAGTCTGTAAAAAAAAAAAAAAAAAAAAAAAAAAGTGTTATAAGAAGATGCTGAAACACCTTTCAGGTATTTCATCTCAAAACACAAAGCTTTAGTCTGTTATACCCTAGCATAAAGTAAAATTGAAGACTTTATTTAGACAGTCTTGCATCATTATTTCATTTGTTTGAAAGTGTGAATCAGGGCTGAATTTTATCAGGTCCAATTATTAAATAAATCTATATTATTGATTTTAAAAACACATACTCAAGTTTACTAAAAGATCTGAGAATGGAAGTGTGTATTTGCTTTGAAACCTGAATAAGTATGGGGAGTTAGCAAACATGAAAGTTTCATGTTGTTAAACTCCAATCAGTTAAACGTTACTTTTGAAATGTATTTAATGTAACACAAACTGGCTTAGTCTATTTTGACATTTCACAATTAAAATATTTTCCTATTTTAAACGTACTAAAATACTATTTAGACTACAACTAAATGACTGGTTTGATTAGTAAGCTGAGAGGCTGGTAAGAGGCTGAGTCCTCTGAAATACAAGATGGTCCTTACAATGGTATCAAACTTTCCAGGTCCCACTTAAACATAAGTTGTATCTGCAAGGAGGCAGTGTAGTCAAGAAACTAAGATTTCAGAAGCTATTTTTTGGCAAATATATTGCATGTATTTTTATGAGTAGTGTTCCCAAATAATGCAATTTTTTTTTTTTTTTTGAAGAGCTATGAAAATTGTCTCCCCTTGGCCCTGGGATTAGTGCCAAATTTTGAAATTGAAATTTCGCTTTCTTCCAGCATATTCTTAAGGTTTGTCTTGTCTCATATGTTACTTCTGCAGCTCAGCGCTTTTGGGTGGGGACACACAAATCCAGATTGTTGCTTTACATTATTAGAATGAAAAAATAACTGGTTTTACTTCAGTTTTTGCAATTGCAGAAGGATTAAAAAAATAGGGATCTCAAAAAGACACTACGGTGTATCTAATGGCAAAGAGGGACTGAGGAGGGCAAGAAAAAGTGTCAGGCCAAATGGAATTAGCCATGCCTTCAGTTCTGCACTAACAAGCAAAGCCAGCATTCAAGAAGCCAATCTGTAAAGAGAGGGAACATTGCTTTTATTTGACACAGCATCCCTGCATACATCGCCTTCACTGTCTTTGGGCATGCTAGATCCTGTGAAAAAATTATACTTACACATTTTCTTACTAGCGTCTCCATACCAGATACACCACCCACTGGTCGTACACTACAGTTCAAGAGAAGTGACTTTGTTTATTTTTGAACTTTTTACATTGGAAAAAAAGTTTCTTGCTCCCTTATCACTCATTTTTTTCTGGTTGAAGGGAACACAAGAATACCAATGTTAACCATCTCCAGGAACGAAGCCTTAATTAAAACGAATCTGTAACTTTTTAACAAGTGATTAAAAATCCCACAGTAAAACCAAAGTTACTTAAAAGCATGCATGATCAAAAAGTAGAAGATTTAAACTTAGGTATTTGTTAAATCAAATATTTATTAACAAAGTATTCAGTGGCTCTTCCAATAAACTTAAATCCCAACAGAAAACTTAAAGAAAACTTAATATATTTTGGACTACAAAGGGCCCTTTCATTCATAACGATCAAGAGGCATGAAGCAAACTGACTAGTACATGTCTCTATGTGCTTTCAATAAAGAGATTGCAAGAAAATGGATGTCAAGAATCTTAGAGGAAGTATTAATTAATGCTGAAAAATATAAATAAAATAGTGACAGAAATGTTATGTTACAAATTACTAAAATAGCTTTAAAAAGTTGTTTTAATGCTTTAATTTGACATGTGATAAAAATCATCACTTAAAAAAGATAACATTATTTGCAAATTGAGCAAGAGGACCTGATGATAGCCATATATAATCAGTTGTCACCTTGCAGCTCAATTAGCCCTCATGTAAAAATGAGGCATGTAAGGAGAAATGAGGTTTTGACATTATCTCTGCCAGCAAGATAATTACACAGCCTTCATTTAACAGTAGGGCAACACTACTGTAGCAACAAATTAACTCAGCTCCATTTGCAATTCATGGTGTGTTTTCTCATTTAATACCATTTGTCTTACCCCAAGTGAACGTTTCCATTAGTTTTCCTCATCACAGCAAAATACTCTTTGACTTCATACATTACATCACCAACTACTTTAGTTCCAGAAAACTTTCAGAAAGCTGTATAAATTTGATTAAATGATTCCCCTTCCTACCCTCCTAGTTTTTAACTAAACCATTCTATTTTTGGTTTACAGCCAAATAATAATACAGCAGGTGCTTTTGGATTTAATGAGTAAGGAACTGATTCCATTCTACATTCATTTCACTACTTGACATCAAAAGCCCCCACCTCCTGTGTTTTATGAAAAAATGTAACTGATAGGAAGGGCCGTATTCATACAAGTCCGAACAAAACCTCACCCGTCTTGGTAACTAAAGCGATATACGTTGTATAATGGAAGCGTTATTAAATGGAACAAGTTTGTACATAGTGCTGAGACCTGAAGACTTTAAGAAAATGCAGATATGACATCAGGTATTTATGTTCAGAAAAGATGCACAAAATTTTACTTTCTTGAAAACATAGCTACAGGTAACATCTTAATGGAGCTGTGAAGAGCTCCTTAGTGCAAATACTAAACATTCATATACAAAACTTAAGAATATCCTTCTTGACAGCAATAAGCTAGGTCTACATGAGATTTTACAAGTTTTAAGAATAAGCTGGTTGTTTCACTGCAATCAACTAAGCAGAAACTACCATAAAAGTTTGAAAATTACCCTGTTTTGTGGCTAAAAAAAAATGTTTGCATACTACTGCACACATTATGATTGATAGTCATCTTTATAATGTACACAATTGCTGATCTCCTTTCTGAAGAGAATAGCAATAGTTTCAAGCCCTTTCTAAATTAAAAAGAAAAAGAAAAATAAAAAATCCCTCTCTTCTAAAGGAAGATTGACTCTCCATTGGAATTGCAATGGCACTGGAACTAGAAAATACATGAGAACTCCATTGAATGTCATTCTGTAGGAACTGAAGAAATTAATCACCAGTTCCCAAAGCTGATTTCTCAGCATCCTCATAACTACTACTTCTTTGTAATAACACCTTTTTTATTAGTTATGCAAAGCTACAAGATGATTTATAAATTAATGATCTTCTCAAGAATTCTTACTACAAAAGCCTACGTTTTTTCCTACAAATTCCTACTATAAAAGTACTACAACTACTATTGTGCTGACAAACACATAAAGGAGGTAGTAGGGGATCGTCCATCACAGTGACAAGCCATCATAAAAATAACCCACCCAGAACGTGTAGGCCTAAACTTAAAATGGTCACTGTTGCTAGTACAAATTGTGGCAGCTTAGAATGGCCAGTTTTCTCAAAGGTAAGGTCCCTTTTTGTCTACTTATGAAATGTGGGTCTATTACTCTACATCAATACACAAATTTTGAAAAGAAGATATTCATTGGTTTTTAATCGCATACTGTAGAAGATTAGCTGTTTTTTTTTTGCACCAGTTGTAGGTCTCTTATCATTCTCATCATATTGAAAGCTTATCCAACAGATGTCCTCCTCTTACCCTCCAGTGGTTCTTTGTGTGCTCAAGATTAACACACTATCACAATGTTGTTTCTGCATTAGCCAGCTCAAGATATTTGGAGGAGTCTTTGTTGCCATAAAATAAGAAAAGTTGCATTAACGGCATTCAAATTGTGTTTACCTGCAAGGAACAAGAGCAAAATATGATGCCAGCACTTTGTGTAAGGTATGCCATGCAAAAGCTAATTAAAGGGTTTGAAAAACGGTATTATAGGTACTCTTTTGAAACTTCACTTCATTTAAAACCAGCTAGCAATGATATGCTGAATGTCACCTTTTTGTAGTAAGAAAGAACAACCTCTCTGATAATAATCTAAACCACTTAAAAGAAATGGTTATGTTTTTCAAAGTATTTAACAAATATGAACTCTGTGCTTGTCAAAGGAAAGCAACAACTATTTTCCAAATTAATTAAAAAGAATACCAGACAGAACTGACACACAGATGATTTATCTAACTTAAGTTCACAAGATATATTTAGCCTATAGTAAAAGAAAGGGTGTCACTTTTTGTTACAGGATTCCAAGGTGACTGCTTATATTTTGAACTGCTAGGCTAATTCTAGCCTGAGCACAAATCTGTCTTCTATTTCATAGTTAATTCTCAGTGTCAAAACCAGTAGATGTCTCTCTTTTTTTTTTTTTTTTTTTTTTTTTGATCAACCTCCTCTGTCTGCTAATTACAGCACCATAAGAATCAGGCTTGAAAAGAGAATAGCATTATGGCAGTATGAAAGTACAGAAACTTCCGAAGGAAGCAGAATTCAGACTCAAGCAAGCAAATAAATAAACTGAGCTCTTACCAAGCCAAGCTGTTATCTTAGCATCTAAAATAAATGTTACTGTTTTAAATAAGCAAAGACCATATTTTATTTCTTTACCCAAAGTATTTCTACACACTGTCTACCAACAAAAACCTACTAGGGGTAGAACGGTTAGAAAAGAAATTAAAAGAAGTTGCTGAAACATACAGCTAACATTGGTGTTCTGAATCACTCTTTTAAAGTCTCACTGTCTACGTAAGTGCTTACGTTAAGAGCCGAGATTCCAAAAATAAATTATTTTATTTAGACCCTAAGAAACAACTTCCCTGGTCAGCTTCTTAACTGCTGTGAGCGAACATCTCTTATACAATTAAGAAGTATGGCCATGCATGTCGTATGTCAGTCTGGACTTCACTGAAACGGAGAACTCTAAACACCCATTCTCCCTGAACTTTCTCCTTTGCAGATACCCTTAGACAAATGCTAGATCTTCCAGTGTGCTCAATACGTTAGGCCAGTTTGCCCAGTTCAAGTAAGTAATTTCAGCAACGCATTCAGAACTCTTTCAGTTTCAGCTAATTTGGACATCCACGTTGATGGTTCTCAAATGCGAGAGATCTCAAAATTTTTCATTCATTAGCTTTCATCTAACCCAGATCTCAACTCCTTTTTCTAAAACCTCTCCCAAATGTCTCATGTTCAGTTTAACACTAATGAAGTCCTAAAAAAACATCAGCACACAACCAAAACCAAACCAAACACAACCAAAAAAAAAAATCCAACCAAGAACAGACAAAATCTGGTCCTTGTTCCTATCTCCAGAACCTTCTAACAATCCTGCAGAACCATGACTAGTGGTGATACTGATGTCTCAATCTTCCTCCTTGTCTGCTATTCTCATTTTAGGCAAAGGTTCATGTTTCAGACTTGCAGACTACAGGGTTATTTGAATTCTACCAGCAATATCACAAAATCTAATTCAAGCTTTCTGTCATTTTTCATATCCCACACATATTTTGCCTTGTTTTGCTTCATGCTATCTCCCTTGACACAGACCAGATTCTGCAATTTTTTAATTCTTCTAGCGTTAGCAGTTCTTTGATTTCTTTCAGTCTCTTGTGCACTGAACATTTTTCATGAACTCATCCATATAGCTTTCTCCCTTCCTCCAGTTAATTCCCTTTGGAAGACCCTCATCTGCAATGTTGCCTATGGGAAATCCAACTGATTTATACTGACAAGTTAATTAAAAACAAAACAAAACAAAAACAAAACAAACAAAACAACAACAAAAAAAAAACACACACACAACAAAGACTTATTCTTATTTACCAGCCAACAGTTAAATACTCTGCTATACTACTTCCCTCAATCTCCTCTGCACATCTGTTTTTACCTCCTTGTGGCAGGGGCAGTGCTTTTTACATTTGGAAAGTACCTACTACTTTGTGAGAACACCAGAAACAAGCACAAGCATGTAACACTCAAGTCTGCTAGGAACAAAAATCTTCAAGTTGTCATCACATTAGAACTGACTGATTAACTCCTTCCAATTACAACAGAATAAGTTAACTCTGTTGATATTTATGCTTTCTTTCAATATTTATCATTTCTAGACTAGTGGAAATTATTACTATTTATACAAAACTTCTTGAGTTAACTGCATATTGCAATGGGTGAGAGGAAAGGGTCTCATTACTCTCTCCTTTCCTATGTTGCTCTTGTATTACTTGGCATCTTCTGCCAGCCGAGCTGATTCTACGCAGTAAAATGCTGAGGGGTGGGGTGGTAGGAGGGTGAAAGCAAGCAGACAGATTCAAGCTGAGCAATTTCAGTGAAATACTGAACTATTCCAATAGTGGAAATTAGCAGGATCAACAGAGAATGCACATCCTCTCTTACCCTCACCTGTTTTAGGGGCTGCAAGCTGCTAAGCCAGCTGAGCTGCTTCATTTAACTTCTCCTTAAGACACTGGATAAGCTGTTAACGTTCAAGGAGCTAGTAGGGGAAGATTAAGACTGTTTCAAGCTTTGTACTGAAACAAAAGCCATACTCCTGACTTAACCTATTCCACCTTGAATAAGAGAGATGGAAATAGAATCCAGAAGCCAAGAAGAAAACCTAATTTACATCAGGAAAGAAAAAGCAGGAAAACATTTCCCTGTGAAGTGACACTAGCATATAAATTCAGATGAACCATCATAGGGTTCCCAATTTTTATACTTTTGATATTAACAATTCAAATGCCTCTAATCCAATTTTCTAATTTGAAGCAGTATCTTCATTTTTTTTTCTCCACTGAGGAAATAAACATATATGCATTAAAAAAATTTTGGTGATTTTCTTGGACCCCAGTTACATTCTTTTGTCTGACAACCTGTTGAATAAAAGTAATCCAACAAGGGAGCTGGAGTGGGTATTAAAAAACAAAACAGAGCTACGATTTGGTACTTCCCCATAAAATAGGATTGGATCATTGGTTAATTTAGGTTGGAAAGAACCTCAAGAGATCCCCAGTCTGGCCTCCTGCTCCAAACAGACTCAGAACTGAGGTCAAACCCGAGGTTCGAACTGAGGTTACAAAATGCTTTATTCAGCTGGGTCTTGAAAACTTCCAAGGACGGAGACTGCACACCCCTCTGCGCAACCAGTTCCACTGCCCGGTTGCCCATGTGGTGAAATGAAGCAATACTTTATCTTAAATCTGAACTTCTCATCTAAGTAGGTAATCACAATTTACTCCAGTATTTCAAGCAAAACTGTTAATGACAGGCAAAATATGAGTCAAGTGTTCTGACAGCAAAAGCAGCTTTTTTTTTTCCTTCCTCCAAATTAAACTGTACTACAGTCTTACATCCAGATTTTTGGTGTTTGGAAAAGACCATTTGGAATTTCAGATTAATAACATACATAATTTCAAGGCACTTTTGCTTATTATTAGCTATCGTATTCATATATTAGTCTGATTAATACCTAAATTATCATACATTATAAATGCAGAAACCAGTAACACTGAAGGGTATTTGCAAGTTTAAGAAAAATGAAATATTTCAACAAAAATAATATTTCAAATATTCATGACACAGGGAATCAAATTCTGCCACTTCTTCCAAGCCAGTAGATAATATACTCACTGTACACAGAAAGTTATGCATATTATAACGCTTGGTCATTATACAGTGTGTATGCTTATGTCTATGCTGAAAATGCAGCATGTTTCCCTGAAGCAGCAGTGGTCTACCAATGCTAAACTTATGCTGGTTGCAAGAATTACCTTGCTGGACCAATGAATACAATTTTATCTTGTATTTCTTATACGATAACATTTAACGTATCAACATGTGGCATTTCAGTATCTTTTGTCTATGTTATCAAATGGAAGTATTTCAATATAAGAATTTAACACAGTATTACCATTCTTGAAGGCTTATACATTAAGGTGGTTCATATTTCTAAAACTACAGATTAACATCCTAAACTGCTGTTTCTTGTTTCAGTTAGAGACAAGAGGGAAAACTTGATACACCTACAGATAAGAACAGATTGCTATACTTTTTGCTTCCTGTACTTTTGTTTCTGGCAGTAGCAAATCAATATAATCAGGACTTCAATAAACAAACAGTATGCATTGCAGTAAAGCAGTTTCTGTTGGTTTTTAGACTAAAAGAACATTTCTGTAAGCATATTTCAGGTATTTGTTCAGATTCTCAATAAGTATAATCGCTATGGGATCTACCCATACCATGATTTCCATTTCTTTGATTTCCACTTAAAGAGGAAATCAAAGACCTGCATGGCTTTAGCACAAAGAAAGAAAATACAGACGATAACGTTTCTGTGTGAGTGAAGGGAAGAAAACAAAAAGGAGAGGGGGAGAATAAACCCCTCAAAACAGAGAATTTCGTGCTTGGCAGGAAAGTTAAGATGACTAACACATGAGACAGAAGTGCTAAAAATGGCTGACTTCACTATAATTGGTCAGCAACTTCACAAAGTGAAGGTTTTGGACAGAGGGTAACAACAGAGAACTTTGATAAGGCACTAAACCAGGTTGTAGACTCTGGTTAACATTCTTTGCTGATTTAAAAGTGATAATTCCCAAGATAGGCATTGCCTCTGATGTACTAGTACCAAAGCACTTGAATTTAAATGTTTCCCTGTAAAATTTAAGCACTTGGTCAAGTGCATGAATCTCTATCAAGGGACTGCATGCACCCTTTCAATACTGAGTACTATTCTGTTAGACAAAAGACTAAGTGAGATTAACTCTCTGCCAAAATTGGTTCTTAACCACTCAATTAAATCTCACATGATTTAAGAGACAAAAGGTGTATAATCAGTTGTTACTTTTCTTCTAGCAATGCAAGCATATGAAGTCAACTCTGATATTTCTCAAGTCAATAACAAGAACTTCTGCAATGCCTCTTCTAGTCCATGAAAGGCAACAGGACAAACTTCCCATGCCCATGCTGGATATACGCTGGTGCCAAAAATAAATATGAAGCTTCAGGTAATAGAAAAGACAAAGTGAATGGGGATAAGAAAGACTGTAATTACCTCCCCAAACCTAGACAGGTTTTGAAACCACGGAGCTTTATTTCTCAAATCTAAGTTACATAACCAAGAAGTGAAGGCAAAAATCCCACCAGGAAGCATAGTCTGTCCTAAATGACTCCCTACTACTGAAAGGGGGCTGTCCCACTCTCCCCTCTTTCCACCTATGTCAACTTCACGTTCCTGTCAGAGCTGATGTTTCTGAGTGGCTCCAGAAGATTTCCAGCTCACTAAAAGCTCAGAAAGCTAACCCAGACAGAAATGTCTGATTTTTTCCCCCATTCTGGTGAATTGATACAGCTCAGAAATGGGTCTTACAATCCAAAGCTGTTGCAAGACAGAGGAAAAATCAACACGGTCTGGAGCAGGTATGAGAAGGGATTAAGAGCTAGGATATAGTTAAAGAAAGCAAGAGAAAAGGAAACAAGACTTTTCCTTCTGTTGTCAGGAAACCACTGGATCAACTCAACCATTCAAGAAACCTCACATATTCATTTTTCAGACATGCTTTTCTTAAGTAGTAGAAACCCAAAATACCCATTTCAATTCTCATTAACTGAAAGACGGAAATAACAGAAAACCTTAACAAACAAGCAATATTTTTCTTCCTTCAAGCTCCTGACATAATTCAGATAATGCATCACATCTGGAAAGAGGCTTACTGAATTTGTACGTGGCCAACTACAACTCAGCAAACAATTCACATGCAGAACTGCCTCCTATTGCATCAAATGAACTGTGTTATAATGGAATGAGTGTGATATGTGGAAGAATTGCTTACAATAGCACATACAAGAAAAAAAGATAGTTAAGTCTAAATTAAGATGTTAGCTATGAAGTTTCCAATAGGACCTTGACGTGACTGTTGACCTACTCATGACATGATCACACCAGTAAGGATTTGGAATTCTATCAGTATTACCAGAGGAAAAAAGTCAAGGAGTCATCAGGAAAACAAATCTATATCTACTACTCCACCAGCCAATTACTGTTGTTAAAGTGGAATTAGATGGGTATTGACAATGCGAAGGGGATAAGCATTAAGCAGGTGTCTGAGTATACAGCTAGTATTGCTGTTCTGTTTTTTTGTTTTGTTTTGTTTCTTCCTGCTACAGAAAGACTCAGAAAAACTCAGATAGGAAAAAAAAATACATATATACTACATAGAATATGGTACTATAACTCTGATCATGTTCTGGAAGTAACAGTTATATACATTTCCTCCCATGAAATCACAAAACCATGCCAAAAATACAGAAATTGAAGCTAAATAAAGAATTGAAGCAAAGTACTACGGCAAGACTACATGACATGACATTAACTTGACAACTCACTTCAACCTCAATTATCTGAAAGCCATGAAGAAATACAATTATGTTAGAGGTCTTTTTCTTAGTTTTTGAGAACAATTTTAATGAAATAAACAAAGCCATAAAAATGTCTCAGTTAAATGTAGCAGTCCTCATGAAGTCAGTAGACTATAGATACGTTGTGAAGTTACGTTCTAAATATTTGGAAATCTTTTTAAATATACCAGGTAATGTTGAAAAAGGGCAGAGCTGGAATTCTTATTGATTAATTATTGTGACTTAAATAACTATGAGGCTGCAACCAGGCTTTATCAAACCAGGCTACAATCACCACTCTTTAATTTCTTTTTAAACACAGACAAATTTGTGAAAATTGTGTTTCCGCATAGAACAACAATATGCTAAAACCTAGCAAAAAATTCCTTCTATGGTGAACATTCACTGTTATACAGCTCTCTTAGAGTAATGGACATAAGTCAATCAACGCAAATGAAGCTTATAATGAAGTTATGATGAAGTACTAAATGTTTTAATTGTATGTACTTCTTAACAAGGCTATCAATACTACCGACAAATACAGCAAAACTACCAGCCAGATATTGTGTAAAATTCTCTTCTGAATTAGAGACCTTATTTTTGAGTAACATATTTTTTTGCTGTTGTTGTTTTTCCAGCAAAAATATTAAATTGCTACAGAATAACCCTGGTCTGATTTTTTTTTTTTTAAACTCCATGATCAGTAGTACTGAACCACAAATTTGTTTCCTATGCAAATCCAAGAAATATTTATACTTAAGGATTTTACTAGCATCACAATATTCAATAAATAATTCAATATAATATTTCTTACTTGGTCCAAATAAGCATCCAGTATGGCAGGTGACATAATATAATGTGAAAGGAATTTAAAAGGAATGTAATTGTTAAAATTCTACAAATTCAAAGTGAGGTATATATATATATATAAAAGAGTATGAGATGGATGCATTATAATTACTTCACTTTATTTAATACTTATTAGTGCTGATCAAAACAAATGTGCTTCATGTACATCTATCTTTTCTGTTATGTGCTTCAACTGAATAAAACTAGCAAAGACCCAATTCTTATTCTGGGCTACCAGGAAGAACGTTTGCTTCCTCCTTGACCCATCATTCTTGAAACTCAAGGGACCTGCCGTTCTTGAAAATTTGCCAAGAAACTTCTTTTATCAGTACCTTAGGGAAATTTAACCTTAGACACTATTTAAACAGGAAAACACAACACTTTTAGAATACTCAGAGAAAAAGTAAAGTAAGACTTAGAGGTCACTACAGCCTTTGATCTAACCACATCACAAAAAATTCAGTATGTCTTTTGAAGGTAAGCAAAGCTTTGCGTATAGTGGACTGAAATATAAATAACATTGTCAAAATAATTAAGGGTAACAGCAGATGCTAATTGCTAAATATAACTGAACATGTCAGCAAATCAATAAAATCACTGTTTCTGAAGTTTTTATTCTAGGTAGCTAAATCTACCTGTTCATAAGTATTCTCGATTCTGTAAACTGGAAAGAAAACAAGCAACTACACTTAGCTCCTTACGGCTTTACACCTGAGATTTAGCTGACTTTGAGGTCTAATGAAGGAACAAACACTGATCAAATATTGAAGCATTTATAAGGTCATTCCCACATGGGTTTCTCTCATGCTAATAACTGGGTTTATGTCATAACCTTTCCTCCGGGGAGTTACTAAATCTACATTTGTCACCTCAACCTCACAACTTTTTTCAAGAAACTTTAGGTATTTAATAATCATTTCTTTCTGTCAAATTTAACTAGGAGTTTCTGAAGTTATCACAATGAAACAGGAAGGAAGAAGAAAACTGATGACAGCTCACCCGATTTCCACAGAAAATGCTGTTAAGAACAACTAGAAGAAAATTTGCTTTCTATCCAGAGAATATCGGATAAAACAACCTCCTCCTCCCCCCAACAAAACAGACTGGGTGTGCCGGAAGAAACAGAGGTACCAACACCATAGAAATATGCTTTCACAAAAAGGGTTATACAATTCCAGTTACGTATTTATATTCATTATCATTAAAAAGTCTAAGATGGGATACCTGGAAGTTCAAATTAATATAACTTGGTGAGACAACGAAATGTAATGATTTTTTTTTTTTTCCTAACTTCTAACACCTACGATATGAAGAAGCTCTGGGAAAAAATAATTTTTCTTGTGTGTGTACAGAGCAGATACCACAGAACTCAACAGCATTCTTGGATGCTCCAGTGTTACAAGACTCTGCCTCATAACTGCATATGCAGTTTCCAAAGTGACCATCACTTTCTTTTTCAGCTGGGAACCCACCATCCTGTATCCTTCATTACCAAAGACAATCTCTTGATGACTTTCTAGACTGTAAGCAACTAGAGGGTCAACAATTAACAGAGTATGCTGAGCATATATAAACAGATAGGGACAAAGTAGTTTTAAGATAGAAGAATAAGTTAGAAGATGACCCCCCAAGTCCATCAACTACTATGTATTTGTTCATGGGCTTACTTAAAATAAATCAAACAATTTGATATTCAGGTATAAAAGAACAGAAAAGGAAGGTAAGGGGAGAGAAAGTACTTGCAATGGTAACTGCTGTACATACATTCTAATAGCAAATGACTAGTGTACAACCAGCTAGCTGATGACAAGACGTGGATATAAAAGATAGTTTCATTATCATTTCCAAAAAAGAGAGAGAGAACTAAATTTTTACTCGAGCATTTACACTATAATCGGTCATTTTGAGAACTCATTACTATTTTATTACCATTAAACTTAAGATTTCTGAAGCACATTTTAAGGCTTTTTAGGTACTTGTTTAGAGTTCAAAACTCAGAAAACTTAAGCTGGGTTACATTTGAATTCATGGTGTAACTAGCTGCATTTTTTGTCATTTAGGGGACATTTCAAATATCTGGAACAGTGACTGAGCACAAAGGGCAAAAGAGCAAGAATACACATACAGGTAGCATGCAGAAATATAAACTTAAACTAATCCACTAAATGTAACCTGCCTTGCCAGATCTTTAACTTATTGGAAAAGTTGCTCTACGTGATACTGACAAATAGATGTATCAATCAATACATTTGGAACAAGAGACATATTTTAATTTTAAAATGTTCAAACTGCAGCAGTAAATCTATGCACTTAGCACATACAAATCAGAGGGGTTTTCTTCTTGGGTATTTTTGACAAGATAAGACAGTTTGCAACACTTGCAACACTATTGCAAGTAATGTGTAAGAAAAATAAACCTTTTGTAAAAAATATATTAGCTAAAAATAGAAAAACATTGAAATGAACTCTATTAGGTAAAGTCAAACTAATAGTAATTAAAGTCAAAAAAAGTACAGTATAGAAAGATGATCAGAATTATCTAAGTTTGTCTGTTTTTGCAGTCTGCTCCACTTTCTTGCTATTGTTACGTAGACCCAGGCAATTTTCAGTAAAATGAATGTCAGAAGGATAAAAGCAGATAAAACAGCTGTAAAAGTCTCCAATGTAAAGACTCCCCACTTGATTTTTATGGCATAATACTGCCCCCATACATTCTCCCTTGCCTACTTCAAAACTACCTTGCTAGCTTTCCTAGTCTCACAGTCTTGGATGTATTAAGTTTAATAAACTTTCAGTAAAAGTGCATAAATTTAAAATCCACAATCTCAATTCCACATTTTAACATGGGTGGGCACAAAAATATAGCTAATGTATGCCATACAGATAAAATAATTTTTTAAAAAAACTTACTATGGGATAAGACCGGTCTATTTTTATGTCAGTAAAATACGCTCTTAGTGAATTCAAAAAAAAAGAGGTTGCTATGAAATCATTAAGAAACGGGATGGTAGTGGGGAGATTCTATTAGCTATGTATATAAAGAGCAATTATTTGAGAATTAGCAGGTAAGCTGGAACAGTCTCAAAAGGATCTCAAGTTTAAGAATATATTCCATAATAGCCATTATTTGTGATTCTCATTTTGCATTCTTTAGCGCTGAAGAGCAATTGTGATAGAGGGATATAATCCATTCTTAAGAAAAAAAGAATATATTTCAATGACATTTTCAGTATTAAATTTATATTAAAGTTATAATTGCTTATCTTAAAAATAATCATGTCACCTTCATTACAAACCACTTTCATAGACTAAAATTCTTCTTGGCAGTACTGCTCTTCTTTGTGTTTGCCCTGTTTGCTATACCCTAGCATATAATCAAAGGTTCTGCTGTTTCCGCAAATGAATTCATCAAGTTCACAGTAATTTGATCTACTACAACTTTGATCATAACAAATTAGTGCTAATAAGGCCAACTGTTCATTCACCATGATGCTATGCTAAATTTGCGATGAATGGTAAAAGACATTATTATTTTGAAGAGTACATTAGAATTGAGAGCTAGTACTAAATAACTCGAACTGGGATTCAGTAGTTAGATTCTTATAAAGAAAAAACATTCCTCTTCTCTCTTCCTCTCCATTTTTTGTAAGCAGTAAGCAGTAAAATATTCATTTCTAATAGCTAACCTGTATCTGAACCTACAATCAAAACATGAACTCAGAAACTACACTTGAGAAAGTACTGTGGATAATAAAACACAAAAGTGTTTTAAGAATCACCTCTAAACTCAACTGGAACATGGATACCCTGAAGTATACTAGTATCGTTACCAACCTGTAGTATTTTCACACTAAGTAGGTTCCTCAGCTTGCTGTACCTGATCAGAGAGCTGACCAGCTAACAAAGTCTATGTAACACATCATTCCTATTTATTATCTTAGGCTGAAGAGAGGATTAAGACAGAACATTTACCATAATCATGTCACTAAAAATAAAAGCAATGCAATCGCGTGTTTCACAAGATATTTACAACCAGCTCATTGAAAAGCCACAGATCAAGGTTTCAGTCTTAGCGTACTGAAGTATGACTGGACAGGGTGGGTACATTGGGGAATTTGGCTTTGGGGTAGGGAGGACTGTGTGTTTGTTTATTTATTTATTTTTTTAACAAAAATTCAGCCAGCATATCCATAAGCCAAGAGTTTCTCTCATACTAAGAGAAAATGTTGTGAATTTTTTTTTTTTTTTTTTTTTTTTTCAGGGGTTCAGGAAACATATGGAAATATACCAGATGGCTTTCCTGTTTCCTTGTCCAGATTGGTCAGACCCACCAGTGCATTGACACTATGTGGTAGTCCAACGCAGGACTGAAGCAACACAGAACAGAATTTCTGGCTTATTTTCTGCCTGATAGCAGAAAAATTAAGCAACACATTTTAGCTCATACTTGGGCCACAGAAAACCCTTAACATTCTTACCAATTATTTGAAGCTTAATGCTCTGGGGTCATGTAACATGTGGCTCCATGCAGTGGGGTACATGATGCAAATTCAGCTGTGGATGGAGGCTGCTGCCAGTGAGCTGGTACTTTATGCAAGGCCTCTCTGAACATCTAACATGCAGATGTCCAGTGATTGCTAAGGAACCCTACACAGATTTTTCTGGGGTTTCTGGTCTAAACCAGAGAGTGGCTCAATTGGTCAACCCTGGTAATTTAGACTGAATTTAGCCAGGCACAAGAAGCCCCAGCACCCTGGCAGGTGATACTGGCACTGCAGTACAAAGCACCAGACTCATAGAAACAAAAGCCTCAAACATTAAGATTTGACACGGCTATTTTATACTGCTTTGCAAGATAAATACTTCATGATTTTAATTGTTTCTAGTAAATATAAATATTTAATAAAATACTTAAGCATAAATACTTTGCATTTGTTTTTGGTAACACAATATAATCTGAATAATACATTGGCAAGAACAACCTTTTACTTTCACTGTAACTCCATTTTAAAATTGCTTTATTTAATAAATATGCATCTTTCTGTCACATGCTCCACATCAAAGATCTTTCCTTGCTTCTTCTTTTAAGCCCATGCACTATAAACCCTCTTCTGCGTCACCGATTTTAAATTTCATCTATAAAAGTCATTTTACATATACTACAAATAACAATACATGCCTCAGTTTGAATATTAAAGCTATAATTCAATTTCAAGGTTCTTCTGACAGTATTCCAGTATCGCTTTTTTTCCCAAGATGTTACCTGAATCTCTTTTAGTAAATTCACAAAACTTCCAGCTTTAAAGCAGATGTATTGCATAAAAAAATCACTAGGGTTTACTACTATCTATCCAACTAGTACTGAGTCCCACAATATTAAAAAAATCAACATAAATAGCCATAAATTCATAATCCATACCCTTCCCCCCATTTTCTGACTTGATGTGTATTCTTCCATTCTTATCAAATGGAAGGGAAGGCATTACTAGTTCTCAGAGAGACAGGAAAATGCACGTACATGGAAACACAGATTTACGAAGTCTAAACTCTACCTCAGCTGCGGTTACTCAGATTTTGGTAGCTCTAAGTGCTCAGAAGTACCAAACTAACTGAAAACACCAGGCTAGGACTGGGTGAAATGGATGGAATTTAGCCCCTACAAACTGAGGTTATAGTCTCGAAAGTTATTCTTTCCTCTGTGAAGTGTGAAATCACAGAATCATGGAATGGATTGAATTTCATAGAATTGTACCTTACATAATTTTCAGATTATATTGGTGTGCTTTTCTAAGCATTTGGTTGTTTCTGCTTTTCAGCAGAATAGAATCATTAAGGTTGGAAAAGACCTTCAAGATTGTCTGGTCCAACCCTCCCCCTACCATCATTATCAACCACTAAACAATGTCCCTAAGCACCACATCCAACCTTTCCTTAAACAGCCCCAGGGATGGTGACTCTACCACCTCCCTCGGCAACCCCTTCCAATGCCTGACTGCTCTTTCTGAGAAGAAATGTCTCCTCATTTCCAACGTGAACCTCCCCTGGCATAACTGAGGCCATTCCCTCTAGTCCTGTCTCTGGTTATCTGGGAGAAGAGGCTGACCCCCAGCTCCCCACAGCTTCCTTTCAGGTAGTTGTAGACAGCAGTAACGTCTCCCCTGAGCCTTCTCTTTTCCAGTCTAAACAACCCCAGTTCCCTCAGCCGCTCCTTACAGGACTTGTGCTCCAGGCCCTTCACCAGCTTCGTAGCCCTTCTCTGGACACACTCCAGGGCCTCGATGTCCTTCTTGTACTGAGGGGTCCAAAGCTAAACAAAATACTTGAGGTGTGGCCTCACCAGAGCAGAGTACAGGGGGATGATCACCTCCCTGGTCCTGCTGGTTGCATCATTCCTGATACAAGCCAGGATGCCATTGGACTTCTTGGCCACCTGGGCACACTGCTGGCTCATGTTCAGGTAAGCATCAGTACCCCCAGATCCTTTTCCTCTGCACAGCTTTCCAGCCACTCTGCCCCAAGCTTGTAGTGCTCCATGAGGTCATTGTGGTCAAAGTGCAAGACTTAGCACATGACCATGTTGAACCTCATCCCACTGGCCTCTGCTCATCGATCCAACCTGTCCAGGTCCCTCTGCAGGGCCTTCCTACCCTCTGGCAGATCGACACTTCCCCCCCAGTTGGTGTTATCTGAAAGCTTACTGAAGGTGCATCAGTTCACTCATCCAAGTAATCAATGAAGATACTAAAGAGGATGGGCCCCAACACCACTGAACACCACTGGTGACCAGTCGCCAGCTGGATTTCAGTCCATTCACAAGGAACCGATTCACTGGTCCATTCATCAGGAACAATAAATGAACTTCTGTTAATCTGCAATAAACTGATTGACGTTCTCTGACCTGAAAAGGTTTTTTGGCTTGTGAC
The DNA here is from genome assembly GCA_011076525.1 of Nettapus auritus. Classification (NCBI taxonomy): domain Eukaryota; kingdom Metazoa; phylum Chordata; class Aves; order Anseriformes; family Anatidae; genus Nettapus; species Nettapus auritus. The sequence continues at coordinate 19,989,515 of CM021767.1, forward strand.
TTACCCCTAGGAAGGAAAGCCACCAGCCTTAAAAAAGAAATGTGCAACTTTATCCTGGGACTGTAGTACTTAGTAAATACAAATGGATACTTTATACTGTATTTATGCTTTATGCTGAGAACTTTCTTCCTGTAAAGACAATTTACAGTTACACTATTTGCTTCACACAAAGTCAGTGTTCTACTTGTGCTTTCACAGTATGATTTTTTAGCATGGTTTTCAGATAAACCTGCATAACTCTCTGCAACTTTTCATCTCCCTACCACTCCCTCACTAGCTTTTATGCCCATTAGCATATTTCAACTGGCTTGAAAAGGAGATGTCTTGAAAATAAGTTTCCATTTGTGACACCAAATGGGCAGAGGTATTCCAAACTAGTGTTTTCTCTCCAGGGAGACATCAGCATCAACTCAGCCAGTTCCTGGAGTTTGGAACAATTCACATCATACACTGCCTCTTTCAAAATTAGCTCTTGGTAGTTATGAGAATTGTACGTACATATGCAGGTTTAAAAGAGATCTGAAAAGGGAAATGTGGATATCACTGGGAACAGAAAACCAAGTTAGTGCTCCCCAACTTCAGCAAAAACATACGTGGAATTTAGAGACATCCAAAGCAAGGAAAACACACCAATTGATTAATATCGGAACAGTAAATCACTTGGCAAGAGAAAGATGCACGCAGACCACGAACAGGTATAATTCAAAGATCTTGGTTCAGTTTGCTCACTCAGAAGAAGGTTAAACAAACTGAAACAAAGCATACATTAAATTGTTGTGAAGAATACTGTTGAGATTGTCCCAGTCTCAGCTGTCGACAACCTACCATCCTGCTGCATATGACAAAATGTCACAGTAACACATTTCAAAAGAAAACTGTCTAAACTCATTTGTTTGACAGCTCTCAAATCAGCCTTTGCCCCTGGGTAGGTGTAAGACCCTGCCAAATGCCTAAGAGATTCTTGACCAGGTGTAATTAGCACTATGAGAATTAATGCAGAATCCAGTTCTGGATTATTGCTTTTGTTGGAGGAGGCTTCAGTCACCTGGGATTTGGAAGCTTTCCCCAAACTGTTCTTCAGAGATACATTCTTAAGCAGAAAGATGCTGTAGCTCAAAGAAATAACAATACGCCTATATAATAGGCTTATTGTTAATAATAAAATAACAAAAAGCTGTTTTGTCAAGTTACACAACATCTGGATGATACTAGCAACATTGTACATGTAGATCAAAAAGAGGAATATATAAAAAGCACACAGCCTCCTAAACTTAAAGAATTATTATCTACAGACCTAGATGAGAACTGACTTCCTCAAATACTCAGACTTAAAAGACACATGTAAAGAAAAACACACAAAGCTTTCAAAAAGTCTGCTCAGAAAGAATTTGTGCCAGGCATTTTGCCAAAGAATAGATCATTAATGGTTTCAACGATTTCCCCTTGGAGAGGGGGCTGCCAAGACAAATCCTCTTAGTTATACTAGAAAGGTTAAGTGAGGTCAAAAAGTCCCACCTCTTCCCAGCTGTGTGCACTTCACCAGTTTGAAAATTTTGATAAAGAAATAAATGACTGCTTTCGGTGTTTAATTAGTCTGATACCAGTAGAGTTTATAGTAACTAGTATTATACTTGGGTTTGTGTCTGCTTTGATTAGCTCTCTTAACAGCCGAGCAGCTCAGTCACCCTACTGGAATAATCTATTTTGTGCAAGTCAAGGCCAGTTGAGACCTCTGGGCTCTGCGTATGCTGACAGCATGGCTGGCCACTTTCAGCTCCTCCAGCGAGACAGAATAAAATTAAGGGGACACCAGATGTACCTGAATCTCCAGGCAGTTTTCTGTCTCCCTTTAGGTTAAGGTAGACAAGAGAGCCTGTTTATCTTCTTTGAAGGCATAAGAAATAATTGCACTTAGTAACACTCTTTGAAAGCCACAGACAGCACAGTGTACAATACGTCAAGGATATTATTTACCTTCCAGCGCAAACTGTCTAAACATCCACCTGTTCCCTAAACATTTCTATGCACAGGAGGCAAAATTAATCTCCTTTCAAGAATAATACTTCTACAGTTGATCATCATGGCAACAAAGGAATAATTGAAAATTCAGTGGAATCATAACATTTACTATCCTATCAAAACACTATGAGCACTGAGATCTATTGATTCCAACATGTTCTTCACAGTGCAGCATGCTCATTTCAGTTATTTGAGGCTAAAATTTCTTTGCCTTACTAGTTTAACAGAATGACTGTAGAAGAAACATGTCCAAAAGAAATCTAGAATTTTTGAACATATTAAAAAGCATACAACAACATGAATAGGAAGGTTATCATCCTCTCTCAAAGAGCCAGTAAAAAATAGTACATCGATAGTTTGCAGTAATCTTCGATAATTTTGCTACCATTTTAATGAAAGATGTCTACGAAATAATTTTTTTTTTTTTACTCTTAGCATTGCTATATGGTAAACTAGCAAATTACAGATATAATGGATGCAATCTAATACAACACAGTAGCTTCATGTCTATTGACCTAGCATTGAAAGAACAATCAATGATTACGGACCTACTTCTCCAAGGTCCCACAGCATCTCAATACATTATCACAACTAAAGCAAATAGTCAAATTGAAGCTTCCCATATTCATAAGACATTCTGGGTCTACTTACTGTACTTTAGGCCTGCTTGACAGCTGACCACACCACCTGTAGCAGTAGCTCCCCTGAAATAACCACAGCATGTAGAGTGAGTCCAGAGGAGGGCCTTAAGGATTATCAGAGGGCTGGAGCACTTCTATGAAGACAGGCTGCAAGAGTTGGGATCGTTCAGCTAAAACAAGAGAAAGCTCCAAGATCCAGGGAGACCTTATAGCAATCTTCCAGTAACTAAAAGGACCCTACGGGAAAGATAATGAGGAACTCTTCATCATGAAGTGGGACAAAGTAGGACAAAGGGTGATGGTTTTAAACTAAAAGAGGGTTGATTTACATTAGACAATAGAAAGAAGTTCTTTACTGTGAGGGTGGTGAGACACTGGAACAGGTTGCCCCAAGTTGTGTGCACCTTGTCCTTGGAAGTGTTCAAGGCCAGGTTAGATGGGGCTTTGGGCAGCCTGATCTAGAGGGAGGTTTCTCTGCCCATGGCAGGGGACTTGGAATTAGATAACCTTTAATCTCTCTTTCAGTCCAAAACTCTGTGCACAAATCTTGGTCCTCAGAAAAAAAGCAAAGTAAGTTCCCTGACTGGAACATGGAAAAAAAAACATCCAAACAGACTGTTTATTGGAAAGGAACTCCCCAGTCCATAATATCTAAAGGAAAAGAACTATAATGCAATATCTGGATAACTACTGGAATTTGCTACTAATGGGTTATATTGGTCACTTACGTTTTATCATTTTGTGTTGCCTTAATGTACACGTATTTCAACAGTTAACACTTTTTTTTTGGGGGGGGGGGGGGGATGACAAGAAATCTTGTTCACAAGCTCCTCACTTTGAAGAAAACACATTTGCACTGAGAACATATGAGAACCGTCTTCAATGCAAAGTATGGATTTTCTTTAAAAAACTCAAAATTAATATTCGGGAACAGTAAGGTCTGAGGAAAATAATATAATGAAATTCTGAGAAACTGAAAGACTTTATATGAAACTGAAGTTATGATAATGTTTTTCTAGTACTAGAATTGTTAGATCGCAGTTCATTTGCGGTTCTGTATCAGTTTACTTCATTAAATATTCATTATACCAGTCATGGTTACTGAAGCTTTGTTAGTTTCATTCCTCTTATTGCTTCTTCCAAGCACACAGCAAAAACAGTTACTCTTTCTATATACTGACTGTCAAGCTTCTGCTTTCAAAGGCAATCTCTTTATGGACTTTCCAGTTATTAGTACTAGTTAGGTGATCTCCACCGCCCCATGACAGTAACAAATACGTATTTGAAGCAATTAAAACAGACATCATATTTATAACAGTTTGCCAAAGGGCAAAACCAAATACACATAATATTTCTGTTAGGCTCTTCCTCTAATTCTATAGTAGCTCACTCTGCCTTCAGCACATAGGCTGTACTCTCTACAACAGAGTATCTACCTCAGAACAAGAGTCCTAAGGAAACTCTAGCTAGATTTAGACAATTTCTGGAACCTCACCCTTTCCAGAATCATGAATTGAAAGTTTCAGAGATTTTGAGTATTTATGTAACACATTATTATAACAGGAAATAGAATAACTGGTGAGTACTGATTTGGACATTTTAAAGAGGTAATACCTATGCAACTTACTCATGAAGAGTTTTCTAAATAGGTGCATTATGGCATATATATATATATATGTATACATACTTTTGTAAATACTCTGTGTATGTGTATTAGATTTGTAGTGTAAGTAAGGCCTAACAAACAGAATGGAATGTCCACAGAAAAATAACAAAACTTTGAGAGACATGAACATATTGACACTATTTTTAGATGAAAAGGTAAGACCTGTAATTAAAGCCTGATCTTTGCCTAAGAAAACATCTGTTTTCTTCACTGTGTAATTAGCAAAATTAATGAATTCCAATCCATCCACACAAATGATTTTTTTAAGCCTCTGGAATCAATCACTTCAAAACCCAAGATGCTTTCAGCTATACAAATTTACCAGTAAGTGATACTGTAGATCAAGTTCAAATTATGGATGCCATTTTTTCATAGTCATATTTGAAACACTTCCTAACCCTCTCCCTCTGTTCTGCCAACACTGACATTTATATTACAAACAAAACAGATTTGTGCATTAAGAAATTTCATGCGTCTACATACCACATCAAGCTTCTCATAAATAATTTTTGACAGAAAAGTGACTAAAAAAATCACACTACTTAACTGGATCAGAACAGGAAATATGCTTATTGGTAGATTTTTAAAAAAAAATTAAGGCTATCATTCTCTGACACATTTTATTATATACAGAGAAGGAAACTGCTGAACAGTGAACACAATTTCACAATGCAGATTAGTAGATCAATCATTAGTGAAAGTGGTGAAAGTTTTTTTTTTTTTTTTTTTTTTAATATTTTCTTCTTTAAAAACCATGAACAAGAAGAACATTATTTTAAGAATGTGAAAAGGCAGATTACCATGCTTTAAGAGGTCAGTACTGGATAATTAGATAAACTATATATAGTACTTTAGTTATTTACAGTCTTGCTGCTATAAAGAGACAACAGAAAGAGGCCTCTGTCATATTCTGGTCATAGCTGGATTTTAATTCAAAGAGGCAATTCTGATTGTCTGCACTAAAAGTCTTCAGCTAAAACCTATGTATCTGTTCATTTGCTATAATTCTTTCAATCTTCCTCTTTGAATCAGGGAGATGTGCAGGAGAAAGCCAGGGAACAATCTTGTAAGTACTTGTTTTATGAATCTGGCCCTTAGTCAAGAAGTTGCAGTGGAAAGTCTTTTAATCACCTTCTGATCAGAATTTACTGGATTGTATGTAAGTTCAAGGGTATTAAAATGTGCAAAGGAGACCATGAAAAAATAGCTAGGTTATAGATTTTAACTTCTTAACTAGAAAATTGACTCAAAATAGATTTTCTAATTTACAATGAATCAAAAGAAAAAACATTAGACCATAGCAAAAGTGGCACAAATGTATCAAAAAGCAAATGAATAAACATTTGAAAAGATTTATTATAAGAAATTGTAATAAATTTTGGAAAGATGAATCGGTTTTAGTTAAAAGGTATAACTGACAATTTATTGGGCGGGAAGATGCATTATTTTCCAATTGTTATCCACCTATAGTAAAACTGATTTGTGTCCTATTGTATTTTATGGAAAAGGAGAGAGCAACTTTCAGTGATTTAGATTAAATGTATTAATCATAACCAGGCACTGTGAACTATATATCTACTATTAAAGAAGATTTTTGACATCTAATTCTGTAGCAATATTTTGGCTCTGTACCGCTCTTCCTAAATCCAATTCCTGCTACAGTTGGCAGATTTTTCCCTTTTAATTTTATGGAGCTTAAAGTAGCATTTAACCACCCAAGCGGTAAATAATGCAGGATTAGAAATATTTAGTGTTTTGTTTCCCTTTGAAGAGTACTAATCCATCAACCTCCAAATATTTTTAAAACATTTTCCACATTCTAGTAACATTAATACAAAATTCAGTAAAACACCCTATGCAAATGAAGCTAAATTTCTTTTCCTATAACAGAATTCACATTAGAGCTTGAAGAAAATATGCATATACATCACCAATATAAGGGAATTAATTTAATAAAGATATCAGTTTGTATACAAAGAAAGCTTTAATAAACCCTTTACAATTTTAAAGTATTATTTGAGATGTGCCTATTACATAGTTTATTCACATTCTGGCAAAATAAAGGAAAGTATTCTGTTCTCCTGAACACGGGATAAGAATATATTTTAAAATATTTATGCCCAACTTAACACTGAAATACTAGCTTTTCAGAAAACTTAGTTTTTATGTAGTCATTTTTTATCTTTTACTTAAGTGCTACGTTTTAGTGCACAGGAAAGCTGCCTTATTGTAACTTTCACAGGCAATGTTCTTAAGGTTATTCTAGGTACTGTAAATTGCCTTAAATTGCCTTAGACCTAGGTCAATGATTAGATTCCAGATTTAAAAAGAAAAAAAGACAAGAAAAATCTCAATCACTGTACACGTCCTTTCTTTCTCAAAAAGTGCAGTAGCATAGAACAAACAAGCAAAAAGGTTTCTTCTCTCCAGTTTGACTCCATTCTATAGAGAATAAAAAAAAAAATCAAATTACTGTAGCTATTTGTTTAGGTCTTTGTGTACTAGGTCTTTTAGAGTTAAGCAGTGCAACAGGAGGAGGTCAAGGGAAGAAGAAAAATGGGGCATGCTTTTTCCTAATGCTCTTAAAGTTGATTTTGAGTGTTTTAAAAATACACATCTAAAACAAGACAGTTGCAACAGTTTGGTCATCAGTTGGAAGTAAAAAATGCCTAAATAGACAATTTTCAGTTCTCAGAACTGAGGATAAGTTTCTTCCTTAACCTTTAAAACCACTTTCTGCATGAGTGTTAAGTCAACATTGAGAAACAACAGAAAATGGAAGTTATTTTCACAATTAGACATACAGGTTTTAAAAACACCTGACAAATGAGGGACAGTTAATACACAGAAAAGAATATATGAACAAATAAAATCATATAATCAGAAGCAAGTTAAAGTTTGCTGTTTTCTGAATCAAAGTGCAAGGTGCTGAGTAAAACTTTTTTTGAGCAGTTATCAAAATTGTTGCACTGAAAGGGCTCATGTGGTTGGTTATGAGGGTCTGCAAAGGACTCTTACTTCACTTGGAAACAAACAAACAAACAAAAAAAACCCAACAAATACTGTGCCCTAAGTGAAGGGACAGTAACTAAAAGGCAAGGTCCAGTAATTACTTGAACTGCTCCAATTCATTTGGATGCGTTGGTGTCAGCAAACCTTTTTCATTGTCCTGTTTATATACCTGTTGTCTTGGTTTTGTACATATGTACATACATTAAATGTTGTCCTGTCCAACATATCACATGTAATTCAGTAATACAGCAAATGGTTTAAGTACATACAAAACAGAAAGACCATATATATAGAAAGACCAATATATATATATTTTGAAAAGATCAAACCAGCACTATATATAGGCTTTTCCATTGAAAAATATCAAGAGACCACTAAATGCAGGCACTTTGTATTTTTCTGTAATTCACCTCAAAACCTGAAGCATTATTAATTGACTGATTACCTTCACAAAAGCGCCCTTCCATTCCAGGATTGCTTATAACCAATTCATATAAAATTGGCACCACAGTCTGTGATACTGAATAAATGTATTTAAGTAAGTATTCATTTCTGCAACTCATTCTATTTGAGGATTCCAGAAAAACATCCTAAACACATCATACCGCTCTGTAAAGAAAAGGATCTGTTCTGTCTTCAGTTACAAGTTTCCATGCTGTAAATACTACACAACACTTACTGAAAAATACCACAAGGTATCAACTATCAGCAGAGTCAGTCCTGAGAAATTCAGGGAACTTTCTTCCATCCTCGAAACCATGCTCAAGTAAGTATGTTTAATTTTTATTTGTTTTTATTTCAAGTAGCAGTTATGTGTGGTTTGATGACACCAAGGTGCTTATAGCTTTTCATTAGACAAGTGACACAAAAAACTCTGCAGGTTAAAACAAACACAGGTTGCAAGGCAGACTATTAAACCATTCACATTTAATAAAGGAGAGATGGAATTCAAAGTGCTTTGCATCACTGACAACTGTAGTGACAAAACTGATCTTCTAATTCTGGTACACTACCTTGAATGATCACACAATATTTAACTGTGCCTTGAGTGCAGTACCACTTTGAGGAATACTAACCTACTATGAAATGTGGTACTGACACAATTACGATTCTTTTGATGGGTAATTATACAACACAATTACTGAAGTCACTAAGAAGCACTTACTCTTCCATCAGGCGCTCACCATGGCAGGTAAAATAAATTATACCAAGCTTGTGTCAGTATATGTGAAAGCTTTAGCAAAAATGCACTTAAATTAATCTGTGGAAAAAATAACTTCTTGTTATGTGAAATACATGGCAAGTGTAAGAACAGTAAGCAGTTCTCCAATACATATTAGATATATGACGTTAAGAACATTGTAGATAAGTTGACATCATCCCCCATTTTGAAACCTACATTGTTTATAATGGAGCTTTGAAATCTGACAGCAGCTTTTTTCCTTTGCTTTCTTAAAAAAACAAAGCTATTTCAACATGACCAAGTTCTGAAGTTTGGAAGACTGCTATTTGACTCATTCTTCAGGAACACCATAGCATTTTAGCAATTTTTGACTGAACACTGCAAGAATGAAAGGTGGGGTCTAACCTGCCATTACGGCAGCATCTCCTCTGCTAACAGCCTCAATTTTACCTCCATCTGAAAACTCCTTTCTACAGGGATCGCATGAATGCAAGAAGCCACCAGCTCCACAATCAAGCTTGTCCTTCTGTTCTATGTCATGAAACTAAGATACTGAGTTAACTAAAGTGAAGATTAAAAGAGCATGCCTTATTCACTACATTTTCCATAAGAATTTAAAACAGTTACAAAATGAGGAGAAATCATATTAAAAAAAAGTGGAACAAGAAATGTTTCAAAGAAGAGTTTAAAATATTTTTGTTGTCAAAAAACATAACAAAAACCCATTATAAAAAAAAAAAAAAGCAAAGGCTCCTACTCACTTAAAAGTTAATTCTTTCACAGCTTTAGCAGCATAAAGTTTCTAATTTCATCTGCATACACGGGCCTAATATTCCTGACCTTGACTGAGAGTATGGAATCAAACATGAGTTTAGCTTTGTTACCAGATTGTTTTGATATCCTGCTAGATAAGATAGTATCTAGTATCATCCATATTATCATTATCTAGTATCACTCACTCTTCCACAGAGTTTGAAGTAGAGACTATTGCTCCAAATGACAGAAGTTACTATATGAAGAAAATAAGTGAAGTCTCACAGCTATCTTATTCACTAAAAACTGAATTGTTTTTTCTGACTGCATGTCACATGTTCAGTCTGAAAGAATCGTCCATAAAACCAAATCAAATTTAAACTTGAGAAGTGGTGTTTTTCCCAAGAGCTGCAGCAGAACATAAAGAGACTTCTGACCGACCCTGTAAAAACAATGTTCAACTTGCTCTATAAGGAAACATTCCTTTAGATCTGTAACAGGGTTACTCTTCTGGTATCACTTCACTTAATTTCCAAAATACTTTGATGAGAAAAAAAATGCCCGAACATATTTGGCTTTTTCTTCAGTTGGAAAAAACTTAGAAATTGATTTATTTTTTATTTTGAGAGCAGTTAAGAAAAGAACATGAGCTCTCTCTAGTTCTCTCTCTCCTTTTTTTTTTTTTTATTTTTTATTTTTATTTTTTTTAATATAAAAAGACAAATTATTATCTTGGAAGTTTTAAAAAAGTCACAGCATTTGACAGATACCCCAGACACTAATCTTTGGATAACAGGTCTCTAGAATGTAGATTTCATTCCTGGTACTTTTTGAATAATTGTAACTACATATAGTCAAGCCCAATACTATAGTACAACTGTGCTAAAAATAAAATAAAATTCTACAAATACAAGATTTAAAACAGGTTTTCTTCAATACCATGAAAATCAAAGTCCATGACACAGACAAAAGTAATGGATGGAAAAATAGGCAGAGCTGAGAGACAGCATCATTATTATTGGTCATGCTTTTTGCATTTTAACCCAGTGAAATCACTTCCCCATTGTTAAAAGAGTTTGCTAAATACTGGTATGATTTGAAAGTACTGGTATCATGTTTCTGACCAGAATTATAAAATTGCTACTAGAAACATGACAGAGGCAGGCACGGGCATGATCAAAATCATAGTCACAAGTTTTTCTGTTTCTTTTCCAATAATCACAGAATAACAGAATTGTCTAGGTTGGAAGAGACCTCCAAGATCACCGAGTCCAACCTCTGACCTAACGCTAACAAATCTTCCACTAAACCATATCCCTAAGCTCTACATCTAAACGTCTTTTAAAGACCTCCAGGGATGGGGTCTCAACCACTTCCCTGGGTAGCCTATTCCAGTGAATAACAACCCTTTCTGTAAAGAAGTTTTTCCTAATATCCAACCTAAACCTCCCCTGGCGCAACTTTAGCCCATTCCCCCTCGTCCTGTCACCAGGCACGTGGGAGAATAGACCAACCGCCACCTCGCTACAGCCTCCTTTCAGGTACCTGTAGAGTGCAATAAGGTCACCCCTGAGCCTCCTCTTCTCCAGGCTAAATAGTCCCAGCTCCCTCAGCCGCTCCTCATAAGACTTGTTCTCCAGACCCTTCACCAGCTTCGTAGCCCTTCTCGGGACTCGTTCAAACACCTCCATGTCCTTCTTGTAGTGAGGGGCCCAAAACCGAACACAGTACTCAAGGTGCGGCCTCACCAGAGCCAAGTACAGGGGGACAATCACATCCCTGGACCTGCTGACCCCTCTGTTTCTTATGCAAGCCAGGATGCTGTTGGCCTTCTTGGCTGCCTGAGCACACTGCTGGCTCATATTCAGCCGACTGGCAACTAAAACTCCCAGGTCCTTCTCTGACAGGCAGCTTTCTATCCACTCATCTCCCAACCTGCAGCTCTGTTTGGGGTTGTTGTGCCCCAGGTGCAGGACCCGGCACTTGGCCTTGTTGAACTTCATACCGTTGGCCGAGGCCCATCGGTCCAGCCTATCCAGATCTTCCTGCAGAGCCTTCCTACCCTCGAGCAGGTTGACACACGCACCTAACTTGGTGTCGTCTGCAAACTCACTGAGGGTGCACTCGATCCCCTCATCCAGATCATCGATGAAGATGTTAAAGAGGACTGGCGTCAGTACCAAGCCCTGGGGGACTCCACTAGTGGCCGGCCTCCAACTGGATTTGACTCCATTCACTAAAACTCCCTGGGCCCGGCCATCCAGCCAGCTCTTAACCCAACGAAGCATGCACCAGTCCAAGCTATGAGCAGCCAGTTTCCTGAGGAGAATGCTGTAGGGAACGGTGTCAAATGCCTTACTGAAGTCAAGGTAGACCACATCCACAGCCTTTCCCTCATCCACTAAGCGTGTCACCTTGTCATAGAAGGAGATCAGGTTCGTCAAGCAGGACCTGCCTTTCATAAACCCATGCTGACTAAGCCTGATTGCCTGCTTGCCCTCCAACTGCCACATGATGACGCCCAGGATAATCTGCTCCATGAGCTTCCCTAGCACGATGTCAAACTAACAGGCCTGTAGTTCCCCGGGTCTACCCTCCGGCCCTTCTTGTGTAGATGGGCGTCACATTTGCTATCTGCCAGTCAAGTGGGACCTCCCCCGATAGCCAGGACTGCTGATAAATGATGGAAAGCGGCTTGGCCAGCTCTTCCGCCAGTTCTCTCAGTACCCTCGGGTGGATCCCATCTGGCCCCATTGACTTGCGTACATCCAAGTGCTGTAGCAGGTTGCCAACCATCTCCTCATGGATTGTGGGGGCCACATTCTGCTCCTCATCCCCTTCCACCAGCTCAGGGTACTGGGCGTCCAGAGAGCAACTGGGTTTGCTGCTAAAGACTGAGGCAAAGAAGGCGTTAAGCACCTCGGCTTTTTCCTCATCTCTGGTAACTAAGTTTCCCCCTGCATCCAGTAAAGGGTGGAGATTCTCCCTAGTCCTCCTTTTGGTATTGATGTATTTATAAAAACATTTTTTGTTGTCTTTAACAGCAGTAGCCAGATTGAGCTCCAGATGAGCTTTGGCCTTTCTGATTTTGTCCCTGCACCGCCTCACAACATCCTTGTAGGCCCCTTGAGTGAGCCGCCCTCTTTTCCAAAGATTATAAACCCTCTTTTTTCTCCTAAGGTCGAGCCACAACTCTCTGTTCAGCCAGGCCGGTCTTCTTCCGCACTGGCTCGTCTTTGGGCATGTGGGGACAGACCGCTCCTGAGCCATTACGATTTCTTTCTTGAAGAGCGCCCAGCCTTCCCAGGCTCCTCTGTCCTTCAGAACCGCCTCCCAAGGGACTCTGCCAACCAGTGTCCTGAACAGCTCAAAGTCAGCCCTCCGGAAGTCCAAGACAGTGGTTTTACCGGTCCCCTTCCTGACTTCACCAAGTATCGAGAACTCTACCATTTTGTGGTCACTCTGCCCAAGACAGCCCCCAACCACCACATCTCCCACCAGTCCTTCTCTGTTAGTGAACAGAAGGTCTAGCGGGGCACCTCCCCTGGTAGGCTCGCCAACCAGCTGCGTCAGGAAGTTATCTTCCACGTTCTCCAGAAACCTCCTGGACTGCTTTCTCTGGGCTGTGTTTTGTTTCCAGGATATGTCTGGGAAGTTAAAGTCCCCCACAAGAACAAGCACTGACGATTTCGCAACTTCTGCCAGCTGCCTGTAGAACTCCTCATCCGTCCCCTCATCCTGGTTTAGCAGTCTATAACAGACCCCCATCAGGATGCTTGCCTTGTTGGCCTTTCCACTGATCCTAACCCCTAGCGACTCCACCTTGTCATACCCAGCCTCAAGTTCAATGACATCAAAACATTGTCTAATATAGAGAGCCACTCCACCACCCCTTCCATGCTGCCTGTCCCTTCTGAAGAGCCTATAGCCAGACATTGCAGCACTCCAGTCATGAGAGTGGTCCCACCACGTTTCCGTCATGGCAACCAACTCATAGCCTGCCTGCTGCACAATGGCTTCCAGCTCCTCCTGCTTGTTGCCCATGCTGCGTGCATTAGTGTAGATGCACTTCAGCTGAGCCTTTGCCTTCTCCCCTAGCCTTGCCACTGTTCCCCCTGGCACACCTCCAACAAGCTTTATTTCTTCCCCGTCCCCCTTCTTACCTAGTTTAAAGCCCTCTCAATGAGCCCTGCCAGCTCCTGGGACAGGATCTGTTTTCCCCTTGGGGACAGTTGGGACCCATCTGCGTCCATCAGGCCGGGTGCCGAGGAAAGCGCCCCATGGTCGAAGAACCCAAAACCTCTGTGTTGGCACCAGCCTCTAAGCCATGTGTTTATCATGTGGGCTTTGCGTGTCCTCTCTGAACCCCTTCCTGCCACTGTAGGAATGGATGAAAACACCACCTGTATTCCCACTCTGTCCACTAACCGTCCCAGCCCCCTGAAGTCCTGTTTGATAGCCTTCAGGCTTCTCTCGTCAATGTTACCACTGCCAGCCTGGACTATCAGTAGTGGGTAGTAATCGGAGGGGTGAACCAGGCTGGGAAGCTTTCTGGCAATATCCCTGACCCTGGCCCCAGGGAGGCAGCAGACCTCCCTGTGGGTAAGGTCAGGCCGACAGATGGGGCCCTCCGTTCCCCTGAGAAGGGAGTCGCCCACAACAATCACCCTTCTTTCCTTTTTGGTGGAAGCAGTCTTGAGGCGTGGAGCAGACTTCCTCACCCTAGGCTTCCTGGTTAAACTTCCTTTCACATCCTCATCCACCGCCCTCTCGAGCTCCAGGGCCTCAAACCTGTTGCATAAGGGCACCTGGGAAGATGGGGCAGGCGGGGGGGGGGGGGGGGGGGCACACTTTTCCTGCATCGTCGAGCAGGGACCTGTCTCCATTCCTCCTCAGCTCCTAGGTCCCCTCCCTCAGCGACCGGGCAGGGGGTCCACCCCCATGGGGAGAGTCTCACCCCGGTGCCTCTCCTTCAGGCCTTGCAGGGAGTTGCTCCACCAGTCTATCTCCCTCTCACACTTCCTGATGGCCCTCAACCTCTCCACCTCCTCCTTGAGCTCTGCCACCAGGCAGACCAGGTCATCCACCTGCTCGCACCTCACGCACATGATATCTCTGCCTCCTTCAGATGACAGCAGCAGGCTCTGGCACTCCCTGCACCCAGAGATCTAAACTGCCGCATTTTGGAGCGGGCAGTCTGTCTGGGTGGCTACAGACTTTCTAGCGCGAGCTCTCTGCATAACGAAGACCATGGCAACCTAGCTAGTAGTAGACAGCCGTCAGATGAGGTGTTCTTAGGGGCGGGGGGGGAATCGCTCTGCCCTCCCTGCTCGCCCTGCCTGTGCAAACTGCCGCGCCACGCCTTTCTGCCACTCCCCACCCCGTTTGCCCATCCTGGTCGCCGCGCTCCCGAGGTGCTGCTTTTGAGCGGCCGGGAGGGGGCGCTGTTGGCTCCGCCTACGCCTCGTCAGCGTCCCTCATGAGGGCTGCAGAGTCGGGGCGGCTCCCTCGGCTGCCTCGAGTGGCCTCGATGCCGGGAAAATAATGTTCTGTTACAAATGATTCTATCACAAAGCAAAGCAACAGAGACACGGTAAGTCAGCCATAATAATCGCATGCCAAAATATATCCCTTAAAAAGTATTTAATTTATGGATTCCATAAAAAAGGCACCTTTCTTCAGCAAGTAGATTGAACAATACAAAGGACAGAAGCACTTCTGATGATTATCTTCATTTTCTTGCTCTGCTTTTTCCTACCTTCTTTATGACAACTCATCCAACGTACATGTTAGATTATGCAAGGATTTCCACAATATTTGCATTGTATTTGCATGCTTGGTTTTTAATTCTCTCATTTGACCAGTGTTATACAATTACTTAAGGAAGTGTTTTGACTGAAAGGCAATAAACTGACGATAGAAAGGCCCAAGAGTTTAAGTTATACAACTAATCAATGAAATGCAAAAATAACATCTGGACAAACTGCGTATCAGATGTGGCTACTTCAAATTAAAGTTCACTGGTCAGCAAAGGGCAGCATTTTTCCCCTTGCTCTCAGTTCCCATTGCTTCTACAATTTGGGGTGAGAAAATGACCTAAAACTGGTAGTTTCCTTAGTATATAGCAAGTAAAAAATCATACCCTTAGCCTGATGTTTCCCTTACGCTAAGACACCTAAGCAATTTTTCCTAGAGGCTGATAATCAAGGTATTACCATAGCTATGTATTTTGCATTCCCTCAACCAGTAAACTCTTCAAGACTTCACTAGCTGCTATATTCATGAACCTTCAACGAAATCTTTCCAAAAAAAGTTTTTGACACACACGGACTGTTTGCAAAGGGCTATGCTCACATTTCCTAGATACAAGTAACACTTCCTTAGACTGAATGGAGTATATTATATATGTGCTTTAGGAAATATATCTTGGCAGGAAATTCCATTTTCTATCGTGTCTCCCTTAAAAGTCTGTGTATAAGCAGTGATATAGACATCAGAGTCCTTACTGTTAAAAATGAAAGAAATAAGTCACACCACAAATCTGTTCAATGAGTTGAGTCTACAGTGTTCTTTTCTCAGGATATTAATCTTTCTAAAAGCATTCTTGCTTGTCTTCACTGTTACCATCTAAGAGCAGTAATTACTTCTTGTTCTGTGTTATCAGATATCACTGGTATTAAATGACTTTTTGTTGCTGAAGTATCTAAAAAAGATTTTCTTTAAGAAGTAATCACTGACATAAGTAGATGAGCTCTGGCCTGAACAGCCATGTTTGCGAAGACAGATGCAGCAGATGTGCCCACAAACATTGCCATTGCGAAGGTCAGAAAACTCTTTATTTGAAGAGCCAGCTGTGCATTCATTCTATATATGCACTCCTGGCTAAACACAGTGGTTTAGGTGTGTTCACGTGTCAACTTTGTTTCACAACACTATGTAAAAGATATATTTAATAACTGAAGGCAATTGAATTATCAGTCTTCAGTAGATCAGCTTGCATATTTGTTACAAAGGGAAATATGATACCATCTTTATATATGACAGATCATGACTGGAAGACAAAATGGGCTCCTAAGGACAATCCAGAAACTTCAGCAGAAAATAAATATTAGGGTTTTTTTTATTATATATACACATTCACAGTATATCTTCATCAACTGAAACTTAATCACCTTTTTACAATTTAGAGGAAAAGGCGTTTTTAGGGTAGTTAAGCCATGTATCATCAATACCATGAAGCTAACCTATCAGTTATAATAGCTCCTATAAAATACCAGAGTGAAATTGCAATAAGCCTAGAAAATGGGCTACAAATCCCAGATATGCTCAAGCAAGCACTGAACCAAAAATAAAAATAGGTGGATAGGAAACCAAGAACTAGATAGCATTCATCTAATTCATGACCACTAACAGCAGAGATCACAGGCCAAGGTTTTAAGGCACCTTATTCAGCTCTAAATGGCAATTATCAGACAGAGGGTTCAATTACAAAAATTGTCCCTCTTCAAAATGAGTTAAATTTCTAACAGTTTCTTTTTATTCTCTGCACATACAATAGTTTTTACATTTCTCAGAAGCACCTTATTTTGCTCAACTGAAAACACGGAAACATTTACTATTCTTAAACAGAGTAGATCAACGCCACAGTATTTATCACTGTGTAATAAACATATCGCAGCATAAGAGTTTTCCACAACTCTTCCTTGTTTTCCCAATACTATTCTGATAAGAAAGGAATAGACTACACTACAATGAATATCTGTTAACATTTTAAATTAAGATATCAACTCTCTCTTCTCCTTATGCCCTCCTCCAAAGGAAAAAAGAATCTTAAAAACTCATTAGAACCTTAGCTTAGAGAAAAGCTATGGGAAAATGCAATGACATAGATTATATATAAAAGCGAAGACAGATGGATTTTTTCCTTCACTTATAAGTATTACGCCTAGAGCTGGAGACATTAAAAAAAACAAACAACTCTCATGTGTAGCCTTTCATAGCCTTAGAACAGTCTCAGTCCAAAGGAATTTGTGATGTCTGTTACAGGTGTATAACTAATTGGCTTTATGTTTTTTGTATATGCCCTCTCCCTTAGTCAACTAACAATATTTGTCAATCAAACAAAAGAAAATAAGGACAAATTTTCAAAGCAGACCTTGGAAAGGGAAAGAATAAAAAATAAAAGTCAGTATTATAATACATACCCATCCTAGAATACTTTCAGTATTAGATAAACTTGAAATAACTTTGCTTCTCCCCTCTTGAAAAGAAAATCAAACCATTTTCATACACACGATATATACTGAAAATGTTGTTAATTAAAAGAAAACCAAAGATCCATTCCTTTCATGAAGAGCAAAATAAGTACTGAGGAACAATCTCAGGCTGTTTCTGCCGTTCAAGTACTCAGAAATATTCCATAGCAGCAGTGACACTGCAGTCTTACCTTTCTATGTATAACACTAGGGAACGGGCATGAGGAACATTCCTTTATAAACAAAAAAGCAACAATAGCTCATACATGCTTATAATAATGAAAGGACCTACCAAAGCATTCTGGTTTCCTGAAGCCTTTTTAATGTTTCTTGCTGGCATTCCATGAAGATGACTAAATCTACTCTGGAAACCTACAAATTAGAAGGAAGGTTTGATTAAAGAATATTTCTTACACACCATACAACCAAGAAAATTTCTCATTACATAGCAATCTATTAATCTAACTTCAGTTAAACAAAATTATCTTCCTAAAAAAAATCCCATAGAAATAAAGAACACAGAATGGGAAATATGTTAGAAAAGCTAAGCTGTCATGAAAATGAAGTCTCGCTGAAGATGCCATCTTGGTTCTACGCGCAACTGGCTACATAAGCAGAACATACCAAACTACAGTAGGAAAATGATTGTGCATCACTTACTAATGTATTAGTACTAGAATGCACGTTCACCACATTTAATCCTGAGACCAAGATCACAGAGAAAATTGCAAGCATCCAGAAAATAAGTCTCACAAGAATTTAATGCATTCAGTGAGCAGAGAAATAATTTAAAGTTGATTTGACCATTGCTTACATAAAAGGAGATCTTTGTGCAAGAGGTACAAAAAAAATCTGTGGCAACAAGCTGATGTCTGACAACTTCAGTCTTGAAACAAGAGTGGATATCTAGCTGTAAAAGCAATCAAATGCTGAAACAACTTACCATTGGACACACTGGATCCAGAGTTGTTTAAAATATTTTAAAGCAAATAATGGATAATTTTCTAAGTAACAACCCCAATCCTTGCTCCAAATGAACAATGAACCTCTCTTGTACAAACAATAAAACCTGACCATTACGGCAAAGCAGATGGCCACACTAGTCCTTCAAGACTCAGCATCTCTGAAATTATAGTCTGTTACTGGCTTCTGTGATGTATAGAACTCTACATAAAGGTTCGCTTTAAAGAATGCTTAATTCTTTTCAATGCAAACATCAAGACAATAAATAAAATAGTCAGCTATAAAAATAAGCCAAATTTTACACCTTCTCACTTACCTAATCATTGACAGTTTCTGACTATTTCTGCCTACTGATATCTCAAAAATGAAAATTTAAGAAAAACTGGTAATTCCGAAATCTTGTCAACATTCAGCACATTCTGCATAACCCACAAACACCTTTCTAGTATACCCAAGTGATTCCACTGTTTGCGTATGATTGATTGTTACTTACCTCTCCTTCCTGAATGGGACATAAGGGGGAAAGTACCCGTTAAGATACTTTCAAAGACTGGATCAGGCAATTCTCTCTCCAGTTCTGTAGAGTCTTCTTGTTCCCACCATGGAATGACACCTGTAATTCCACATGCTCCACCAGATTCATTTTCATGAAACCAATCACTCTGCTCATCATCACCTGTGTGAAGACAGTACCCCCCAGCTCCCCCAAAGAGGGAGGAGCAGAGAAGATAAAAATCAGATGTTACCATCAATAAACACTGACAAGACAATTATTTCTTTTGCTTTATATCTGTACAACAATTACTTGTATACAGCAGTTCTGCTTGGAAAACGTTTCTCAGTAGTATGATAAGTGTTGCCATCAATGCAAACACATAAAATGTAATGTTTTAAAACCAATTTACAATAGTGAAAAAACAATAATAAACTAGTTAATTATTTGGCAATAACTGCAGGGAAATCCATTTAAGTTACTGCACTTTACATATTAACAAAAAACAAGTCTTATTTTCCAGCAGGGAATTAAAAGGTATAAAACTGTGAAACTAGTTCTTTGCAGTTGATAATGGTATATAATTAGCTTAATTTCATGATTTGTATGGCTAGTAAGAAGGGAGAACAATCATGAACAGATGTGACTAAATGAAGTTAATCTGATTAAATTCATTTAGAAATAAGTTTTGAAAAAGTTCATTTTAAATGAAAACTGTCAGTATCACGTGATTGAGAATTACACTGCATTATACTACAAAGCCGGTCATTTTACTAACATTTATAGATGTAGTATTTAAATACATGGCAAAGGTGAAAGACAAGACTGAAAATCTGATCTTGAATGTATTTCATATATAAAAAAACCAGCAATTAAAATAAATTGTTGTTTGTTTTTAAAACATGTTCTTTTAAACAAAACAGGTAGTCAACAGAATATCAGAAAGTAGCCTCATGAGACTTGGCAAGTGTCCTTTCCTACACTCAAAAATTAGATTTCAAAGGGTGTGCTCTGTATTTTAAGTCTTCTTCAAAGTATCCAAATCATGACTATTTCTGCATATAAACCAATTGTTTTTCATTTTTTAATTACGCAGGACTAAGCAAGAGAGAAATGCAATATTTTAGACAATTACAAGAACAAAAAGCATTTGTGCAAAATTTCATTGCCACTCCAGCCCAAAATGAAAAAAATACAGACAATGAGAACCAAAGCCAAAATCTGAGAAAAAAAAATTTGGCATACTTCCTCCAAATAAGTTGTGGCATATAAAAGAATACTTTTCCAAGCACATGAAACAATGCATGTAAGTATCTGTCAGGACAAGTACTTCAAGAAATGTAGATTAATTAAGTCACCTTTCACCTGCAATTATCAAAAAAGGATCTTTTTGTCCTTAATGGTACTACTAACAGCAAAATTAGCAGAAGCTAGAGAACAGGAACTTTTAGATGAAGGAAGGGAAAGACGGGGAAAAGAGATTCATAAGTCCAAACAGCAGTTAAGTGTGTTGGCATTTCAGGCACAATTCAGATTATTCACCGTATTTATTTTACTCCCCAGTTAGAGCTATATCATTTCACAAACGCATTCACCATTAATTCTATACTTGTTTCATTAGTCAGGCATGGTTTCTTTGGAGGATGTCTAAGTGTACCGAGTGGCGGGGGGGGGGGGGGGGGGGGAAATCACACCTTTTAGTTAATTCCAAACCATAGATCAATCTAAGTTTGAACTTCTTTGTTTAGGATTTTCCAAATATTTGCGTAAACAAACTTTGTTGGAATATTTTGTTGTACGAAGTGAGCTCTAGATACCTTAACTAATAAGAAATACTACCAGGAACTGGAAGTTAAGTCTTGTTAATTCATCTAGGAAACTAAGGAGAGAATTTTGAAATGGGGTTTCACAATTGGTTCTACTCTTCATTGTGTTGTTGGGCCTATATAATTATCTAATTACTATCCATTTATATTACATTGTAAGGCATCCCCTATTAGAATCTTAGAAAATTATTCCTATAGGCTTCTGTTCATGGTTTCTCTAGGGACATTGATCCCATTTGCACCACCAGTATCAGAATAGCACGTTATGCTTCAGAGTCTAATTTTAGCTTAACCAAACACTTTTCACTTCACACAAATAGATTTCCCCCCTTTTCCAGATTTATTTCAAAATGGCCAGACTACCCTTTACAGCAGTCACATACAGGGTACATGTGCTTGCCTGTAACAACCACAACTGGCTTTGAGGGGCTGCTGTGAAAAGTTTGGCACCATAGTCCTAAAAACACCACTTGATGCTATGCTGCTCCATTATCCATCAACTTGTTCACAGCAAGCATGGGCTATTGCCCATGAGCTGTGAAATACTCTATGATGAGTCTCATTTCCACAATCTTGTAAATTATACTGCTTTCTAGATAAAAATAAACAAAGCCACTGATAATGACTGTAGTAACAATATGGAGACATAACATCCAGGAGATTCACTACACTGGCCTAAAGTTTCAGGAAAGCAGAGGGTTAACTCACCCACCCACGGAGGGTACCATCCACGCTGCATTTTGTTTGTGCTCTACAGAACTACCTCAGTGAAAGGGGTAGTGAGACAACTCAAATCAAGTAGTAAGTTCTTCTGATTCAAGCTTGAAAACCTCACACGAAGGCCTCCCAACACCTTTTCTGACCAATTTAACATGTTTGTTATCATTGTATGATATCATTTAATACCACACTATCAATAGGAGGCTCAGCGTAAGTCAGGAGTGTGCCCTAGCAGCCATAAGGGCAAACCACAGCTTTGGATGCATTAGACACAGCGTAGAAAGCTGGTAAAAGAGGTGATCCTTCCACTAGAGTCAGCACTGATGCAGCCTCACCTTAAATATTGCATGCAGGTCTGGGCTCCATAATATAAAAAGGAAGTTAAGATCCCTGAAAGCATCCAGAGGAAGGGCAACAAGGCATGTCCTGTGAGGAGAGACTGAGGACACTTGGGTTGTCTAATCTGGAGAGAAGAAGGCCCAAAGGCAATCTAATTGCTCTCAACAATTTCCTGAGCCAGGAAATCAGAGAAGGAACTTGTGGATGCATAAGAAAGGCACAACAGGAGGTTCAGACTTGACATTAGGAAAAAATATTTACTATTAGGGTGGTCAAACACTGGAGCATGTTTCCTAGACATGGAGTTGATGCCCGATGCCTGTCAGTGTTTAAGAAGCATTTAGCTCAATGATATGCTTTAACTTTTGGTTAGCCATGAAGCGGTCAGGCAGTTGGACTCAATCTTTGAAGGTCCCTTCCAACTAAACTATTCTATAACCTGCTCTTGAATAAAGCAAGTGTGTAGTTCTGCCTTTAATAAACTGGAGATATCATAAGACCTCAGCTTTGTATTCACCTCTACAATTGTGAATCACTGACAATATTTAGTATTTCAATTATTCTGTTCACAACTTCATGTTGTTTCTTCTGCACCTGCAGAGATTATAAACAAATTAGCTACAACAGTTTAAAACTGCCGTGACTGCACATAGTGTTGCACATTCCATCTCTCTTATTACTTGGGAACACCACTGGCACCTGCAGCTACTGAGATGCTATGTAAGGCATCACTCTCATATGTTGATGAGTACTGGATTATTTTAAAGGACACAGTAACAAATATGTTTAACGATAAAATAGCAGAAGAGCTAGATTTAAAAGCTTAACCACATCCACAATGCAAATCCAACATTCCCTGACCTCCAATTTTAACTATTTAACATTATTAATGTAATTTTGTTTCTAGCTTACTGAGATCTTGAAGTACATTTTAAGTGCTGCACGTCATGATTTAAGAGGCTTGAAATTTGACAGCATTTCCCCCAATCCCCCCCCCCCAAAAAAAAGCAATATCAACAATTAGTATTGCAATAATGTTAGATTTGTTTGCGTTGTGTTGAAAGCTCAACTAGTAAAGTGCCTTGAAACTGCAGGTAATCCAATTATCTAATCCTATAATTAATGTTTCATAATACCTTGCAATAAAAGGTTAGGACTTCCATTTCTTTACCAAAACTCCTTGCAAAAATTTCCTACACTGGACATAGCATTATTGTTAGTTTTAAATATTGCAAAAAGAAGCCATTTATAAAGATGCTGTTAGAAATAAAGAGTAAGAAAAAGAGGGAAATAGCAAGAATTTCTGATAAAGTTTCAGCCACTGTTCCTTTTTTTGATCGCTTTGTTGGCAAGCTCTCCCACCTCCATAATTTGGCTCATTGGCTTTGTATTTGCACAGGATTCTGTTTTTTTGGCTAACCATACTAAATCTCACCTCAGTGTTGGCCAGTTTACAAACCTGTGAAAACATACAATTTATAAGTTTTCACTTCAGCTTTGGTAATAGTTCAGCCGCTAACTTCTTCGGTGACTATCTGCTGAGTAATTCTATTTTTAAAAATAATAATAGTGAACATCAATCAAAATATATCTTGATTATCCCACTATTATGCCCAATTACATCTACACTTGGTGTTCTTGAATCAAAGTTTTAAAAGTTGATATTCTTCTGAGAGTCTGTGAACAGAGTACAGTTCATATGGTAGAAAGTAAACAAAAAATTAGAAGTTAAAAAAAAAATTAGAAGTTGCAAGGTCAGTCACTCCTGAGTTCAGAACTGAATATTGAATTATTTAACTCTCTGGCCAACTGCTCAGAAATTGCTGCCTTAGATCACTTTCTTTTCTAGAAAGTCTGTCTCATAGGATTAATTTAGGAATTAATTAGGATTTTATAAAGAGTATTTGTCTGCAATAAATGAGATATGCAGGTTCTTAACCTCAGAGAGGCAAAATGAACAAACGTTGCCCTGGAGAACAGGATCCTCTTATCCTCTGCTACCCAAATTTCTGAATGATGGCAGGCACATCATTTAAACCAAGTATTTCTCAAGGCAGCATTAATCAATCTCTGGTTCTCCACTTGACTTAGCAGAAACCTGAAGTCAGAAGCGCAGAAAATTTGAACTACAAATGATGTCAAGATGCTGATATTCTGAACATACATCCTGGAAGAGGGGCGCTGTGAAGACAGGAACTGGAGTATAGCTTTTAAAGATAGCCAACAAAATCAGATAGCTCTTCCCTTAATGTTTTCATCTTGTTCTCTTCCAGCTTTGTTTCTTTCACCTAGACTTCTCCTTTGTTTTTAATCAGACTTACTTTCTCCTTTCTTCACTGTTTTCAGTCTTGTTTGCATTTCAATACAGCTATAAATTAATTCAAATGAATAAAAATCTCATTTCATAAGGGGAATAAAAAGATAAAAATTAGTATAATTTTTCTTTTGGGATGGCAATAAATATTGTTAGAAAATAAGTAATTTCGTTTTTACAGTATAGTCTGTAATAACACTTTCATGGAAGAGTCTTCATGAAAAGAAAGCTAAATGCAAATTTAAAAATATCTGAATGAGGTTCATTGTGAATTTAATGGACTTCTGATCACACGCATAAAACGACCAGCGCAAACCAGAGGGAAAAAAAATTGTTCTGACAATACACTCAACATTAATTATTCTTGTTCTTTTTATTTATAATTAAGAATACTATTTCAGGTCTAACACTTTCTTCCTGACATTATCACAAATTGAATCAAGATTCAAAAATGAAATGGACACAAAGAAGAATTCCAGCTGTAAAGAACCAACACTGAAAAAAGGTAACATCATACCTGAGAAAAAACTATTGTTCACTGATCCCTCCCCTTTTCTCCTCCCACAAAACATAAGAAAACCAGAAAGCAACTGACATTTTCAACAATACTATTCAAAGATTCAAATAATGCAATTCACTATCTAAGGACAAAATATTGATACAAATATATCCAAAGGGTACTTCAAAAATATGTAATTACGAAGTGTGGTAAGTCACCTTACATACAAATGTAGAGGAGAAATGCATTAAGAACTGCAAGTCAAAAGAGAAATATAGGGAAGTAAAAGGAGATCTTCTGGAAGTATCTTATTTTGAAAATTTTCTATGAAGCTAGAAGATTGGTCTAAACATTCAAAGACAGCTTAAAGTATTTAGAAAATCTATGTGTAAAAACAGGTAAAAACAGAATGAGAGGTACAGTCTGCATAGCACAAGTTTTTGTTTGCCTTGGACAAATGAGCAAGGAAAATATCTCTGTTCTACAGTATAAATAATTGTCTCACTACCTAAATGTTGGAAGAGAAAAAACAAAAGAGATTAAAGAAGAACATTCCTTTAACCTAGATTTGCTGTGGAATAGTCCAGGTTTCATTTTCTTGCACAGACTTGAGAAATAGTCTTTGGTAAACTGCATAAGAAAATAGTTTACATTACCATCAACTTAGAATTGACGATGGACAGGCAAGTCGTAATTACCTGAGAGACTATTTTTGCGTACTGTCAAATGCAGCAGGTTCCTATTCTGTGAGAAAGGTACTATAATGCTAGCATAATGCAGGTAAATTTTCTTAAAAAAAGAAAAGTCTTATACCTCCACTCTCAATAGCTTTATCACAAAAAAGATATTAGAAGATCATGCATACTAAAGCAAAATTTTGAATCTTTAATTTAAAGTGAAATAAATATAATTTTTTCAGAGGGGAGAGACTTAAACAGGGTGCATCTTCTGATCTCAGTCTTAGACTGCTAAAAAAATGCTTAGGAAATGGCATCTCTGGATGAAAACAAACCATAAAATCCTGCTACATCAATTTGGGAAAATAAACACAGAAAAGAGCCAAGAAAATAGCTTGAAAGTCAGTATTATGATCAGTCTTGTCAGAAAACCGGAGCAACTGAAGAATTAAATACTAATATAGATAACTTGAACATCAGCAAAAGATTTTTATAAGTTTATTACAGAGACTGTTTCTCAAGACAGTTTTTTGATTAAGACATGGATTTAGGACACTCACACATAACATTTCAAAAATCCTGAAAGAAAGCTATATTTCAGCTCATTAAAATAGTAATAACAACTGAAATAGTAATTAACCTATGAAATAACTTGTAACGCTTACAGAATTTCAACTGATGTGGTTTGAGGAGGGGTAGAAAAGGGTAAGATTGTTTCAATACCTTGTCTTCCCTCATCATTGGTAAACAAACCAGCATCACTGCTGCTGAGACTGCTGGATTCACTGTAATAAGAGAAAGAAAGAAACAGATCAAAAGAACAATTGATCTTTCAGTCGTAAAATTTTTAGGAGACATGGCTGTGCTCTGATGGAACTTAAGCACAACAAAGATCGGAAAGAAAATAGGATTTTTTTTTTTTAATCAAACTGCAAATATCCTAGTTCCATTAACTACAAAGCATATTATTTTTGGCACATAAAACCACAGGAATCTAATGGTACCCTGACAGTAAGCCAGATGTGATTGCAACGAGATGCTGACACAATTGATGCATTTTATTAGCTGCTTCCATCAAATGCTCACTGCTCCTTTCTTATGGTGTGCAATTCAGCTTGATCCTGGAACACCACTGCTCAATAAAATAAAAGTCTCAATCAAAAGCAGTCTAAGGCTTCCTTCAGCACATGAAGTATAGGAGCCTGAAAAAAAAAAAATTGTTTTACCTTTCCAAATATCATTTGCAAATATTTTGGAAAAGACACTGCTTTAGGATCCATAACATGCTACTTAGGAAGAAAGAATAAAGTTTTCAACAATGGTAGCCAATTAAATGAAAATAAAGGTCACCCTGAAGAAAGTAAGTATGATCAATTGTCACAGCACCAACGAAAAATGCAAGATACTTTACTTTTCTGTGATTCAGGGCCTTAAAATCAGAATGCCTGTATGCAACATGCACATACTGCTCTCTAAAACAATTACCAATAGTTAAAGTTTTTTCGTCTTTGCTGTATACATATTACAAACAATATTCCATGCATCTCTAGAATTAAAATATTCCCTTGTCTTTTAATAACAGATCGCTGTTCAGTGAGTTTCACATGAAAAGATTTTTTGTAAACCATGTTTACTTTCCTGTGAAGAGAGCAGTTCTGTTATGAAGTAATCTCATCACATTTTACATACAGTGAAATGTAGAACAATTTGAAAAAAAAAAAAAAAAAAAAAAAAAAAACACTTCGGTTCACCGTACACATTCAAATACAAGTTACCTCCAACTTTTCGTACTAGCTACGTATGTAAAAAGAAGTTGAGGTCTGTTCACATTTCTCCACTTACCCGTATCAAAATATACGTGCAGACTTATATTCAATTTCAGTTTAATTAAGCTTTTCACACATTTAGACTAGTTTTAATTTTTGTTTCTGAATAACTAGTATGCTTAAGAAAACTATTTCCTTTTAAATGTTAATCCCAAAAATGAGCCTCAATATTTTGAGCTGTGAAGATTAATTAGATAAAATTAGCCTAATTTGTGTTTAATTAAAACTACATTATTTGGTTTCATACCTTTCTTTGGGAGGCATTCCAACATGATCTGAAATAGTATGGTATCAGGAGCCAATAAGCACTGTAGTGGATTTCCCCCCCCCCCCTTTTTTTTTTTTTTTTAAACAGCTTGAAAATGAAGTTTTCTTAATCTTTGCTGTATCTTTTGCTTACATGTATTCTCACTGTATAAACAGTACTTATCCATATATCTTTTACACATAATATAGGAAGAACAGACTTAAGCACTTAACTTGCGCAATTGCCCTAAGAAGAAAGATGACAGGAATTACAAGCACTGAGAATGGAACCATCTTTCATGAGGGAAACCACAACGTGAACCTCCTGATACTGCAAAGGCCTAGAAACTTCTACCTAGCAAGCATCCCATCCTCACTTTAATTACAACACACATGGCTTTACTTTCCTTACCTTTTATTGTGCACAATTTTACACATTTCTCAAAAAAAAATAGCCCATACTTTTTCATAGGTTCTTCCCATCCATTTATTAAAAATTGTTCTTTGTACTTAAATGAAAAGCCTGGAAATACTTCATCCCTAGTATTTCCACCACTTTTCTCACCAAGATTTCCTATTTGAGAACAGACTTTTTTTAAAAAATAAAATATTTGAGTTGTGCCGTAATTGTCATGGAAGGACTAACCGGTTCATCAAAACAACCACTTGAAGCTTTCAAAATTATTCTTATCTTCCTTTGTTAAAGAAAGAAAAATAAACTATAACACTGACATATCCCACAGCAGTCACCATTCCCCTTCAGCCACCATCAAATAAGGCAGGAGCCACACCTGCGCAATCATTTCACTGAATAAATTCAAAACTTCTGGAATCAACATATTAATATCTAAGTAAATGAAAGTTGTTATGATGGAAGTCATTTACAGTTTTAACACTGTACTTCGCTAATTCTCCTGCTTTGTAAAGATAATTCTCCCAGAAAGACTTCTAGGAAAAAAGAAAAATGCTACAGATCCCATTTAATCATAAAACAGCAATCAAAAATTTGGAAGGAACACCTTTGCTACTGAAAAAGTTTTTACAGCTTTATTTGCACAGTTAAGGAAACAAATATTTTGATTAGTAGTCATAATTACAAGCAAAGTGTCCCTTAACCCGTGACCTTGTTTCCCATTGAGTCCTGTCCCCAGAAACTGAGCAGCCTCCCTACATGCAGGAACTGGCATGATGCTGGGGGGGTGGGGCAACTCTTGCATGAAAGGATTGAGTTCAAGTGCTCTCTTTTTCAAAAGCAGCAATTGAGATTTCATCACTATTTAGTCACCTAAAAAGCAAACAAGTGCCAAAGTTTGTAAGCTCTAAATCATTATCCAGAACTCCACACAAATATGTCTGAATTTGACCCTCATTAAGGATGAGGGAGAATGGGAAAGGGATCACAAATCTTATTTCCGGTGCTCAAAACCAAGCGCACAGGAATTCATCTTTGGAATCATATAGATGCCAACATTTTACGAGCTTGAAGACTGAGCCCTGAATTAAAAAAAAAAAAAAAAAAAAAAAAGGAAACATTAAGAAAAGATATGTCCAGAACATAGACATAAGATAAATTATACAACAGTTCCTAGCTCCAAGGAAACTTTCTTTTCATACCTGCCCATGGCAGGGGAGTTAGAACTAGATGATCTTCAAAGTTCCTTCCAACCTGAGCCTTTCTGCTTTCTGTGCCTCTAATTATCTGTCTTTAAATACCAAATCTTGGGGGAGGCCAATTCTCAGTATCAAAGAAGAAGGAAGTTTTCTAAAGGTTCCCTGACAAGTCACACCCCTGAGTTAAACGCTGAAGTGAGAAGTCTGAAAATGAACTTGCTGCCCTGAAATACTGCTTCTGTTCTACTAATTAAGACATTAGGAACAATCTTTAAGCATCAAGATTCACATTGCTCTTTCAACTGCATATTGTCTGCAGGTGAGGGACGAAACCAGCATGTAATTAAAAAAGACTTTGAAGAACTTTTCTGACAATAATTCGAGTTAGTCACTTATCTATACTGCTGTCATTACAGCAACCAATCTGTCTGCTCAACAGTTTATGGATAAAGTGCCTAGAAAAAATAAAACCAGAGACAACAGTACTGTCAAGGAAGTGACTGAAGTTGTGTGTTTTAATAGGAGTCTTTCTTGTTGACAGTTCTGCATTCAGAACCAGACACATGGGATAAACATAATCAGGCTTACCAGGCCCTGCAGTAAAGTCCCTGGTGTATGGTGGAAAAATGATTTACACCTTACTGTGTTGTCAAAATAGTACTTTCGAAACAATTACCATTGTAGTATGCCTGCCGTCTGGAATGGATGGATGAGGTGTACCGTCAAAGGGTCATCATTCCCCCATTTTTCTAATGGCAAGCTCAGGTGTTTCTGAACTGTAAATTGGTTTTTGCATTTCATAAATGACGTATATCCTTAGCAACCTGCAGACTTTTCATGCCCATGACACAAAGGAACATACTGTCTAAATGGCAAATCTAAACACGGACAACCTTTCTGATGAATAGAGATAACGATCAAAGCACCAATGTCTAGAAATTAGAAAATCTAAATTATTGTCTGTAAGAATGTCTGAGAACTGTCACCAGTTGAAATACCCAGAAAAAGAACGTATTAATCATCTGTGCGTTCCGTCATTCTTAACCTTGAAACAATTAGAATGTATTATTACTTTGTTATTCCTCTGCTACATTACTATTTTATACTGAATTCCTTTAACCTGATCAACTTGGCTCGGTATATTAAAAATAGTAGATTTATGACCAAAAAACCTAATCAACTCTATAAGTAACTTTTTAAAACAGATACTGCTGATGCTAGCACTTTAACTTTGAAATTAAAGAAAAAACAAACAAACAAGTATTTCCAACATTAGCAATAGTAACATAAGCAAACAAATATTATGTAAAGTTTCTGTAAAAAAGGAAGAGAAAGAATAACCTGTCGCTCATGTTCTCATCTGAGCCCTTTTGCTCCTCATAGTCCATTTTGTCCTTATTTGCTTGGTTCACTTCTTCATTTTCTATTACCACTCCTTCATCTAAGACTTCTGGTCCTTGTCGAACTGCAGCTACTTTTCTTTTTTTCACTTTGCTCTTGGAAAACTCTTGATGTTGGTACAATTTGTTGTCATTGTCCATTTCCTGATCTCTGTTATCCTGCTGTTGAGTTATTGTCAGTGCATTAGAAACTTCTGATGGCAGATCTATTGCCATCCGTTTCACCTTTCTTCTCCTACGCAAAGTTCTGTTTCCTAAACTGTCCACAGCCAAATCTGATTCATGCCATAGAGGTCTTTTGCCTCTAATGTTATTTAAGTTTGAAGAAGGCCTACGTTTAACAACCAATAACTGGTCATCCGAGTCACTGTGGTCTTTCTTATTAGCATGATTCTCCCTGTAATCTTTGCTTGATTCTTCTAAACTGGAATCTGAACCTTCACTTAAACAGTGACCAGTCTCCCAAGGATGATGGGTGGTAAATGAACGTCTTTTTCGTCCCCTCCTTTTTCTTGCCTGTCGCTTTAGAAGACAAGACACACTTCGAGAATGATCTCCAGTATCAGCAAAACCTCCTCTGGCTTGTTCTGAACTTTCTTCCAGTGCTGAGACTAGATCATGAACCAGCTCCTCCATAGTCCTACTGAAATGCCTGTATTTTCCGAGAGAAAAAGAAAACACATAAAGAAACGAACAAATGAATCTGAAAAACATCAAATACAATTTCATCTGCCAAAATAATTTTAGTCACTTTAGGCAATGTAGTCATAATATCCATCTTAGAACATCATTTTATTTCTGATTGTTGTGGTTTAACCCAGCCGGCAGCTAAACACCACACAGCCGTTCGCTCACCCTCCCCCCTCCCTCTCTGGGATGGGGGAGAGAAACGGAAAAGTGAAACGAGAGTTCAGATAGTTTATTAAGATAGGAAATAATAATAATAATAATAATAATAATAATAATAATAGTGTATATGAAACAAGTGATGCACAATGCAATTGCTCACCACCCGCTGACCGATGCCCAGTCTATCCCAAGCAGCCGGCCCCCCCAACCCAGCTAGCCACCCCAACCCAGCTAGCCACCCCTGTATATTGTTTAGCGTGACGTCAGATGGTATGGAATACTCCTTTGGCCAGTTTGGGTCAGCTGTCCTGGGTCTGTCCCCTCCCAGCTCTTGCTGCACCCCCAGCCTGCCTGCTGGCAGGACAGAGCAAGGAGCTGAAAAGTCCTTGGCTTGGTACAAGCACTGCTCTGCAACAACCAAAACATCGGCATGTTATCAGCATTCTTCTCATCCTAATCCAAAACACAGCACTCTACCAGCTACTAGTAGGAAAACTGTCCTAACTGAAACCAGGACACTGATGAGATCCAAAACCTTGCCAGCTGGTCCTACACTACTTGCAACACACTAGCACACCTTTTAAAAGTTACCATCCCAATTTTCTGTCTTGGAAACAAAAGCATCTTTTTTCCCCTATTTATTGTTGACCTTGCTGTTATTGTTTGGCTTTAATTCATCTCATCACATTTTTAAGATTTTCAGGGATTCCACATTGCAAGAACACCCACTCTAACTGTACGCAGGGAGCATGTTTTAAAATTATGAATGGGAAATTGAATATGTAATATTACTCCTTGGTAGTGTATTAACGACTTCTGTTTAAGAGTTGTCATTGGGATAAAATCTTTAAAGGATAATTATCTCTTGATGCTACCTAAACGAATATAGTAATTCTTGGATAACAGATGACTTTTGAAACAGTAAATCCATCTTTCCAAATGGTAATATCTATTTCATTTTTTAAAATATTGATTCAGTTGAGTGATACTAAGTTGAGATAATATCTTGCTATAAGTAATTCTAAAGTATCAAATGCAAAGTTTCCTACCACATCTAGGCACCACCATCAATAGAATCACACACTTGTGTAAGGAAAAAGATCCCTAACCACACACACTGTCTGATGGATACCTTAACCTTTTAAACGTTTCACTCCTTCCTCCTCAAATTTCACTAGCATTTAGTGTGCCTAACTCAGTGTGCTTCAATGAGTTTACTCATACTTTACAAGAACATAACTACTAAAAGAGAACATTAATAGACTGCCGAACTCTAATCCTTCTCTGCAGGCAGTGACCCTGTCCTGTAAACATGGTGATCAGATTCTCCCATCAAAGCATCAGAAGACCATTTTTGCCTAGGTAAAGCCAAGAGAAACATTCATGCTCTTAACTACATTATGCCAAGTGATAAATACAGAGGACTCCCTCTAAGTTATACAGAAGATGTTTAAAAACTAGATTATTCATTTTACAACACAACTTACTATTACCACTATTATAACTACCTATTGTTAATAAGTTGCCTTCTATCCATAGCAGCATAGTTTTAGGTGTGGAGAAATTCTGCATACATAGCACAGAGGTTCCCCCTCTCATTCACCACAAGCTCTAGTGGTAAAGATGCCTAGCTGGTGACAATCATGAACGCAAAGCACACAAGTGTTAGATATTAATGAAGGAACTGATGAGCACTTTAAGAATAAACCCATGCTAGTCATGAAAACTCTTACCTGAAGACATGATATATTCTCCTTTTAAATAGTTTTCACAAATACTCACACATTCCAATTACAAGATTATCAAAAGCACGGAGTGCTACAAACGCAAGCTCATTTCAAATTCCTGAAACTAGTGTCACTTGCATTCATTTCACATATCTTTTTCTAACCTGCTGAAATCTCTAGTCCCACTACTTCCTCTTGATTTAACATTTTCTCTGGCTCTTCTGCTCTGGTACAGGAGAAACTTCATATTATCTTGTAATGAGTGAAAACAGCTCTGGAGGAATACTACAAGTTTCCTTAAGCCATTTGGTTCCCAAGCATCAAAACCTCCACAATCACACAAAAATACTTCTCAGAAGCAAGAGAAAGAACAGAACAGGAAAAGTGTTTCAAATAAAGCAATAATTATCTGAAAATTCAGAGAGAGAACAGAAAGCCAGTTAATCTAGGATTCAATGTTATAGACATGTGCCATTACGATGATTTAAAGCTAATCTTGCTTTTACTTCCTAAGTTTTTATTATCACAGGGTGGTGGGCATTTTTGTTTTGGCTTTTGAAGTAGGTACTTTAATCACTGGTAAAGGCAAGTCCGTGCATATTTGTACAAGCTTTTCTATTTACTTACATAGATGAACTGGCCCACATTTCTCAGCAGCTACAACCACTACCGGGATGGCACTAGCCCCTTTATCCTTACTGTTATGCACCCCATGAAGACACATATCCTTTCAGGTGCAGATATCAGAAAAGATGCTCTTCTGGTTTAGGGGGCTTTCTAATCCTTCTGAGTTAATATAAAGAAGCATAAGACTCAGATAAGCTCCAGTAGATTTATTTGGGTAAGCGTGAGCTATCAGTTCACCCAGCTACCTGCTCAGCCCTTCTGCTGCAGGCTTTCACATCTAGAGCAGAAGAAGTAGAGCAGCAGAAGTCAAACCGCACCACCAACTGAACAAGTAGGTTTAAATATACCTTTGGCTCTCTAAAAGAACAGGTTTCTGCTACCATACCAAAATACTAACTGGAATGTATACATTCTTGCAGCCCATTCTGCTGCTTCCCCTGCAGCACAAAGTAAAATGGGGATACTGATGTCTTGCACCACAGTTTATGGCTAATTCATTCAACTCAGCATCCCTAGTCCATATGGATAACTATCACTAAAATCAATGTAGCTCCTACAGTGGACATATCAATTTACTTCAGATAATGGTATAAGTATGCTGGTAAAGTTGCTTTAGTTCTATGGAATACTTCAAGATCAAACGGAATATATCCACTTTGGAATTATATATCTGATCTAACCTTGCCTTGAATTCCCCAATAAATACTATCAATACAGATGGAGTCAGATCAAAAGATGAAACTCAAGAGGGGTGAACACTATTAAGTGTTTTGGAAGTAAAGTGACAGCACGATTCTTACAAGGCCCCAAGCAGTAAAGTATTTAGTTTCCATCAAAATTACAATTTTGAATCTTAAGCATTTCTGCAATTTATCATTTCTATTGAATATCACAGCTCTTCACTGATCTCAAAACTGCAACATATAAACCAAGATATGTAGAGGGCAGTGATCTTGTTCACCCTACATATTACAGCCATGGTCTTGTGCATAATACAGCTGTACCCTAACTGCATTACATCTTAGATAGATCAGGCAATATCACAATTACTTAAGCATGGATGATTACAAGAATTACTTGATCAATTTGGGACACTAGAAGATCCCTAGTAAAAGATGGAGACAACAACACACTGTTCTTCAGCCTTTTAACCACACTGCACCTTCAACATGCCAGTGGCTCACATTAAAACTTCAGTTCTCCAGAAAACCCAGGAAATCTCTTTTGAATAATTTTATTGGAGCTCTCATTTGTCATGCTATAATTGAAGCAAAAATGGCTTCAATGACCGGATAGAAGAGTTAAACTGAAAACTGTTTCCAAAATTCAGGAGTATGTGTCTATTACTGCACTATTTGTCAGACAAGTCCAGTTTTGCAGCTTTCTTCCCTGATCACAACCAGCTGCCAAGGTTGTATTCCAAACCTGTGGCACATATTTCAATCATCATTGCTTATTGTAACAAAAATATTTGTGTTTGAAATAGGCTGAAAAATAACTGTGATAATGGAAGTCAGACAAAAAATACTAAAAACATGACCAGTATCAACTGCATTCACTAAGATGAGAAATTTCACAGAGTGTAATAAGGAGTGTGGAACAGCCTATTGTGGTACATAAAATATAAGTTTAGCCGTAGTTTAGCGCGACTCACACGAGGCTATAAAAATGCTGTTACAGCAACAGCCCACAGCTAGCAATAAACTGTAATGTCTTCACTAGGAGAAGATTCTATTTTACTATAAGAAAATATAGTTTGCCCACACCAACCTTTACATTTATCGGAAGCAATTTTAATGTAGTTCACTAAAGGCTGACCCATTTCCTCTCTATCTTTACCAAAGCAGGCCATAATATGTTGTTTCCTGGTTGCAGGAAACAACATTCTACAGGAACAGCTTTCACCTGTTCCAAAAAGGGCTAACACTGCTTGTGTTAAGCATTAACATTCAGCGTAGAAACTAAGGGGAGTAACAGGCACTTAATTCTTCAATGAAAATCGACTATCATATTTTTTTGTTGTTCACTTCCCACCTAAAACACAACAATATAGAGCTCTAACCATTCACTGAACATGTAACAAACATTTTACATGCTGATGGGACAGCTAATCCAGTTGCAGGACTCTTAAGATGAGGCAGTATCTTCTATTAAACCATCTGACAGCTGCATTTACGTTAACCTTCTGGTTCTGTAGATTTTTCTGTTACATAGATAGAGAGTTCCATGTGGCAAAAGTTATGCTGCATCCATCTCACCAATTTGGAAAAGTAACCCTCGATAACAAATCCAAAGAAAAGCCACTTCCTCAGAACCAGGATTTTTACTGCCATCACAACCAACCTTGATCAAAAGCTAAAAGCACAGGAAAATCAAGTAGTTCCTTGAACACCAGGATTATAAATCCTGACTTTCTATAATCTTATTTCTCCAACGTCTTGTAAACTGGTTGTACTCGCATTGCACCTTTATCCACAGGCAGGTGTTAATTCGAATTCCATTTCTTCACATCAGAAGCAATTTTCACAAAACAATACTTTTGAGACCTTTGTTGTTTTGTTGCTGAACGTGACCAAAATTTGGAGTCAACAGATGCAAGCTTTTGGGAGGGTGCAGCAGATGATAAATCTCACAGCCTTGCCAGTAGATTTTATGGATTCCAAATCCAAGAGCTATCACTGCTCGTGGGATACACATAAAGGGGAAAACAAATTTGAGCAACACAACTAAGTAAAAATTATTAAATAGCTAGCAAGAGACTATGGTAGGTGAGGAAATAACTTATAAACCTACATTACATAGAAGACTATGTATAAAAAACACAGGCTGAGCTTTCATTATTTAAGCTTGCCAGTCATCAAATGGCCATCTCTGTCCGGAGGGCACAAAACACCCAGTTCATGCCTGCATCCAGCTGTGTTTTTAGGTGTCCTCCCCAGCACAATCAGGTTTGCAGAGTTACACAGTGAGCAAACTACATTTCAGCTCTGCACCAACCATCATGGGGGACAGAAGAGCTAGCTGCAAGCACCGGAGAATCCCTTTTCCACTTCTGAGGATCTGGCTCTGTGAAGACTAAGGGCCAACACAAGTTTCACGTACAGATCAAAGAAACTTGATACAAAAGTAACCTTCATTTTAACATTTTAAAAACCTGAGTCAGAACAAAAACTTACAAGAACTAAGTATCAGAAAATTATTTTGAGCTTCATGTAAGATATTCTGAACAAGTACAAGAACCAAGGACTCTTGAGACAAGTTAGGAGACTGTCTTGAAGCATGCCTATGTCTGAAAAAGGAAAAACAAATCCCAAATCCCAAGCTATATGTCATCTTTGAGTTATAGCAACTTTTTTTTTTTTTTTTTTTTTTTTTGTAGGAAGTTGTGTGTATATATATGAATCAGTTTCACAAACTACTAAAAGTACAGAAGTGGGGGTTGAAAAAGTGAAAATTTATGGAAGTTGTAGTTCTACAATTAAAGATGCACACTTACTACATTTGCTGGAATTTTCTATAAACTCTTTTTGGTATACAGCTCCTACACATTTATTTATACACAATAAGCAACATTTTATTCCTCCAGTTACACACACATTGCACATCAATTCTCGGTACTGACTCTGCATTTGAGAAACTTCTTTAGAGATGTTTAAGAATTCCCCTGCACTTGATCTACACAAGGAAAAGTTAAAAGTATTTGAGGAACTATGGAATTTCATCAGCTGATTATGTTGCTGGTCCTCCTGAAAATTAGGGCCATACAAACCTGGAAGAAGTACATCTGACTTTTCTACAATTGCTGTTTGCCT
The DNA here is from genome assembly GCA_011076525.1 of Nettapus auritus. Taxonomy (NCBI): domain Eukaryota; kingdom Metazoa; phylum Chordata; class Aves; order Anseriformes; family Anatidae; genus Nettapus; species Nettapus auritus. The sequence continues at coordinate 20,026,973 of CM021767.1, forward strand.
ATGAAGGAACACCAAAAAATACTAGCAGGTCTTTCAAACAATATTCTCTACTCATATTTAATAGTGAAAAAGTATTCAGAACAGAGCAATGTTATACCATCTGAGAGATGCTGACAGGAGCTGCTTTTAATAAGGCTCTAACACAAATGAACTGGTCAGCCAGAAGTGAGATTTGGAGCAATTTATCAGGAGATGTAGCAATTCTTGCAATCCCAATGCTGCCGTTTCCTGATATGCTTGCCCTTTTCAGACACATGACTTCATTAATTAATCATCAAGGTGGAGAATCACGTGAACTGTGAAGTGATGATAATATGCTGTACCATCAAAGTCATTATCAGAAGAATCAGAGTGCCCAGTAAGTATCTGAAATACAAACCATTCCTAAATTGTCATATATATTCACAGGAAAAAAAAATTAAAAAAATCAGCTTCAGAGTAGATTTAATACCCAAAGTGAACACTCTTACTGTGGCAGTTCAGAATCTACCAGCTTCTTTAGGGGATCCTAATGTTTTTAGAAGGACCAAGTTCTTGATTTTCTGTATTACATATTACACATTGAAAAAATATTTTCCTGCATTTTAATAGAATGGATTTCTTTTAAAGGACAGCTTCTGGAATAACTTACATATAAGGATAAGACAAGACAGTGACTCTGAGGAACAGAATTTTTAACAGATCTTCCTTCAGAACTACTAAATTAACAATCCTATAGATAATAAACAGGACTTAAATAACTGTCTCTGTGCTGACTAACTCTAGGCAGTGTATTTGGACAAGTAAAATTACTGTCTAATGACAGTTACAGAAGAATATGCCAAGCTCCCATACCGTGTGTTGCTGAATACTGTTTTTAAAGTCTCTGAAACCAAATGAATTTATATAGACACAAAATAATAAAATTTAAAGACAAAAGACATGTTAAGTCTGTAATGAAAACTTCCCCAGAATAAAGATACAAGTTATGAACATCTTAGAGTTTCTACTATATACAGCCTTAGTACTGAAGTAAAAATAATTCTGCCAGAAGAGTATACCTCATTCTCTGAAACGTTACGGAGTACAACCAACAGAGGTTACATTTACGGGCACATCCATATGCCTAGTGATACCAGCATACTTTTTCTAGAACTGTATACTAGCTATGCAAAATGCTTTCTAATTGGGATTGTTTCTCATTTATCACAATGTAAAAAAAAAAAACTTGAAAATCCCCCCCCCCCAAAAAAAAAAAAAAAAAAGAAGTGGTGGTATCAGCTGAAGTGTAGAAGGAAGAAGTTCACTCTGTAAGAAAATTAAGAACTAAGCCTCTCTTCCTCTTTTTCCCTGTCCCCATAAAGAAGTGATCTATAAAATAAAACCTGTTAAAGACCTGGCAGCCCTACCTGCAAGTGTCCGTATACATACTGCTCCCTCTAGAAAAAGTAGCAAAGCCTCAACCCAGACCTCAAATTACCATCAATATTCAAGAAAAACAATAAGAAAAGAAGTACCACACTCCTCTCCACTTCCATTAAAGTGAAATGGAGTTACACACACCAAGTGATACTTAACATATCACAAGATACTAAGCACTTCACGTAGGAAATTAAAAACAGCAGGTTTTAAATGAAACGACAATTGGTTTTCCAGCTCAATTCCATCAAGTCTCTTCACCGACAACCTAATTTACGCCTCCATGGCGTACTAATAAAACCCATACTGCTCTCTTCTGTTACTCAGTTTCCACAGTCCTACAAGGAAAGCGATACACCCTTTAGAGTCACTATGCTAATATCTGGGTTTCCATAAAACAGCTAACATGTGAATTATATTGCAGCAGAACTGGCCAAGCTTTTCTTGCTCATCGGCTGCAGCCACACTTGTTGAGCCTCGGCTTGTGACCGAGAAGCCTCAGGACAGCAGCCACACCTCACCGGACGTTTCCACGACCTCCACCAAAGCGCTCGGGCCTTTGACAGGTCTGCCACAACGAAAATATAAAACACCCTCGTGACAACAATTTTCATTTGCGTGCCTGCTGTCCTTTTCCAGCAGCAAGGGGACAACCCTTCCTCCTCCTGCTGCCGGCTTTCAAGCGAGGCGAGCCTGGGAGGCGTGCAAGGGGCACGTCCAGGCCCTGCAGACCCCCCGGGGCAATAAACTCCCCTCCTAAGCCTCCTTTCCCCTGCAGGACCCCCTCAGGCCCTGCAGCCCCTCTTCCCCAGGACAGCAGCAAGGAGCTGGGCCCCACCGCACCCCCTCACCTCACCCCCCCCGGCTCCGAGGCGTTGCCCCAGGCCCCCTCCATGGTCCCGCGCCCCCCGGCCCGCCCTCACCAGCTCGTCCTCGCTGCCTGAGCTGGGGTCGGGCTGGGCTCGGCGCCCCGCAACATGAACCCGGCGCCTCCCTCCCCCGGCCGCTCCCCGGGGAGGCTGCGCCGCTCCGCACACACCGGGCCGGGGGCTACAGGCGGCCGCGCTGCTGCGCAGGCCCCCGCCGGGACGGCCCGGAAGCGGCTCGGGCCCCGGCAGGAAGGCGGCCGCCACCATCTCTCCCCTTCCCCCGCTCCTCACCAGCAGCACCGCGCCCTCTCCTCGCTTACCGCCCCCCGCCGGCCCCCCGGTCCCTCTCCGCTGGGCTGCCGCTGCCGGCCCCGCTCCCCACACGGCGCCGGGCCGGGCCGCGGGCGGCCTCGTCTACCCGCGGGCCGCGCGGGGTGGTACGGCCCGTTGCCATGGCGGCGGAGGCGTCGGACGGGCGGGGGCAGAGGGGGCAGCATGGCTGCCCTGGCCCGGCTGCAGGCCCGGCTGCAGGCGCTGCGGGAGGAGTGTTTCCGCAGGAACAGGTACCCGGAGGGCCCAGCTGCGACATGGCGCCGCTCCGCCGAAAATAGATGGCTTCAGAGCCTCCCCGCCGGCCCCTGGGCTCGTTTTGAGGGCAAAGGAGCGCCCGCGTAGCCAGGAGCTGGAGCCTGCGGCGGTCCCATACACCCTCCCCCCCGGCCTGGTCTTGTCCGCTATCTGCTCATTTATTTCTTTACTTACTTACTTATTTATTTAGAATGACAGAGAATCCCCAAGTCTCTGAGAGAGCTGATGGCTATGATCTGCACTGCTTGAAGTTGAGCTCTGTAAAGCAGACCATGCAGCCTGTGTTTCTAGTTCCTGAGATACAGTTCGTCTTTTTTTTTTTTTATACCAGTATTTTAATTTTATTGCCATGAGAAGAAGGAGATACCCTACCCACATCTCCACCTATGGAGTGGCACGCTGGCAGGATCCCCCCCCGCTACTGTCCCCTTTGCGGAGGGGCCATTTTGTGCTGCGGGGTTTTCTGACCATGAAGGTGGCCGTGGGCACCTTTTCACACATCAGATTTTAGGAAATAAGATATTTGGGGACTTTTTTCTTTTTTTTTTAATATTTCATGCATTTGTGCTGTAAACCCTATTATTCAAATATGCATATAACATTTGCTGCTAGTGTGCATATAACATTAATACTCAAATGGAAAAAAAATCGGGATACTTTTGGCTTTTCTTCACTGTTAATATATCATTTTAGAAACCAATTACAACAATGTTAGCAGGAATAGCACAGTTCTAACATTGCTTAAAAGTTGAGAGTTCAAGTCCTGCCTTCATATAGAGCATTCCTGATCTTTTGCTGAACTTTATCTCATACTCTTATGGCTGTACGTACACACAGCAGCTCACTAAATGAGCATCAGTTACAGCAGACTATACTTGTATTTCACATACTTCAGGTTATAAAGAGCAGGCTGAGCCAGACATGGAAATCCATTGGAGGGCAGCATGCTTGATGTTTGGGGATTTGGTTTTTGGCACAGCTTTCCAAAAATGAATTGTTTCCCTTTTAAGAATAGGCTGTAATCCATCAGCTTCTTGAAATTCAGAGATTTTCAGCTGAGAATTTACATGAGAGGCTTCAAATATTCCATCTGAGCAACTAAAGGCCTGATCAGTAGTCTGATCTTTGTTCATTAGGGTAAAAATCTTGAACTTCTTCAACAAAGCTGTCAGTAAAACCATGAAACAAGTCAGAATATCTTGTTTAGAGATTTCGATGGGTCCCCACTTAACTTTTAAATTAAAAAAAATAAACTTTGGGTATTGAAGTGTGTCAATTTTGCAGTGGTCTTTGAAGTATTTTGTGCAAAATGAAAGAACAGCTTTAGTTTCAGTTGCAGAACCATTCTACATAAAGTAATATATCAGTTACAGTTGCCAAATCTGGGATGCTATGAGCATGAGTAAGGGTAATTGGTGAACTCACTCATCATTCACAAGTGGTTGGATGGTATTCATACAAAAATATGTGATTTTTTTAAGAAGCACTTGCTTACTATTAAAGTCAGTATTCTGCAGTGAAATACTGGATTCCTCAAAAGACCTAACTTGGTGTAAAGTATCAGACAGTGCAGAAGAATAGATGGCAAAGTACTTGTTTGTTCGTTTGTTTGTATGAGTTGCACTGTTTGCAGGTACCTTCAATGGTAAAGCTTGAAGGATTTCCATGTGTACCAAACAAGTTTTAAGACAAAATAAAACTATTTCTTTCCTCACCTATCTATCAAGAGCTAAAAACAGAACTTAGTATAACATCAAGAGTATACAGAATGTCCAGAGCAGCTTGACTTAAAGTGACTCAGGTGAGAACTAAGTACTCTTGCTAGCAATTACTGCTGCAGGGGGAGCACAGTAATTGAAGTGCCTTAAAGTAAATCCCAAATTGGAAAACCTTCTTTATCTTTCAGAATGCATTTGCTGTTTTACGACTTTACATCTGTTCCATTAAAGATCAGGACAGGCTGATGACTGTAATGTCCTGCCTCTTGATTGTGGTTAGACCAGTGATCGATTTAACACGGTTCTTCTTCTGATCTTAATAATGTTCCTGTCATTCTTTACACAGAACTGCATTAGTCTCAGAGTTTGGGGTCTTCTAAACTGACTGTCCTTTTAGGGAAAGCACCTTTTCTAGGGGAGGACTTACCCATTTATAGCATAATGCAAAGAGGCCTTAAGTCTGCACCTTGAGCCTGTGCTTTCTCAGCATAAGTATTAGAATATACAAGACCTGTTAGTGCATTCACTTATTTTTCCAGGAACCTACCATTATATGCTGTAATGTCTATATGTTAGATGTTGATCTTGTATTTGTAACTTTGAAAGCTTAATTCAAACTGTATGATAACTATGCATTCTGATCAGCATGGCAGAGTATGGCTGAAACAAGCCCCAAACTACTTTGTTTTCTGGCAAGGCCAGCTGAAAGTGCTTGTGGAATTATATTGCAAGAAACACAAGTCTGTTCTTGACCCACTTAAATAAAAGTTGTAAAGACTTCTAAACTTCTTCCAGAAGCAAACCATAGCTATTGCCCAGTGCCAAATGGATAGGTCTGGTTTTGGAGCTACCACCTCTGAGTAGGCCAGTCCCACATTTGTTTATTTCCAGGCTGTGACTGTGGCTGCCTGGCCAGGGACAAATTGCTCATATGTTTTTCATCAAACTCATTTCTGGAGGTGTATCCTTCCTGGGAAGTCTAGGAAGCTAGACAAGAAAGGAGCAAGAAAACCCCCTAGTATAAATGTCAGCTTTGGTATTGACTTATTTTGTGGTTCTGCGTCAAAAAGAATGTATCTTCTCCACAGTTTCTAGGTTCTGCAACAGGTCTGATATGTGTCAGATGATGAGAAAAATGTGTGCTCATGTAATGTGATGTGGAGGCACATGCTGCACGGGCTGATATAAAATCAGTGGAACTTTTTGATCTGTGGTATTAAATTGACATTAATTTTTTTGTGACATATAATGAGGATAATACTAATTTATCAGATAAAAATTGCTTTTGTTAGTATTTTCCAAGGCAGTTAATGTTGAAACAACAGCAAGAACTCACTAATATTAGCTAGATAAGAAAACTAATTAATAGTAGCTTAATAGTTATTTTGTGGCAGGTGTAACAAATTTAATTATTTGGTAAACATGTTCCTAACAAAAAATAGGATAATAAAATATTAAGATAAAATTTTAAGTTCATAAACTTGACTCTGACATTTGGAAAAAACAAACAAACAACAACAAATAAAGCTGGAGGTGATCTCATAGCTGGATTTTACCCCTCAGCACTGAAACTTACAGTAATGATTTTTTCCTTAACTCTCTGAAAAGTCTCTTTAGTCCCTTTTAGATTCATGGTTTTCCTTATGTGTCTTTTTGGTTTGTCACAATTACTGTTTGCAATAGACAGTCATGGAAAGAAGACAAGCAAGACTATCTCACGGAATTACTTTTTAACTTTCTGATGAGGTCCTTTCACTTGTGCTTCTTCCTCTGCTTGTGCATGTGCCTTTACTTTGTACGTCCTCATTTAACACAAGGCTTTGGCAACTAATAGTTCTTGAAGATTTCCTTGAAGTCATCAGTTCTCCATCTACATCTGTCTTGCATCTTCAGCTGCCTTACCAGTATCTCTTCCTAGATAACCTTTCTTCTCATGTAACTTAAAAACAAATTCTTCATCTTTCTCTGTATCCTTACTACTTCATCAGTTCTTCTGACATCTGTATTAATCAATCATGCAATCTCAGCATGTTTTCTGATTCTTTTGGTTCATTTTGTTCCTTCCCTGCCTGCCTGCAGCGCATACCAATAATCTGCCAGTTTCATTTTTACATTATCTCCAAAATCCATGTCTGTGAATTCCCATTGCACAAAGTCCTGTCAAGACGCAATTAACTGTTGCACTGACTACTATAATTATGTGTAAAATATCCCCATGATTATCACTTTGGAATCTCCCCAAATTACTAATAACATTTGTTTCTAATTCCTGGCTTCTTATTCCTTTTAAGCCACATTTAGATTTCATATTCTGCCATTCCAGGCCTTCTGAAGTTTGTAAATTTCTACATCTAATTTTTTTCCTATGCTTTCATTGTTCTAACTCATATTTTCCCCTTACATTCATCTCTCACTTTTCTTCATTCATCTCTTCCTCTTTTCCATATTCATCTTATTTAAATTCCCTTCTGATACACCAGCTAAAGGTCTAAATCCTCTATTTTCATCCAGTAAGATCAGCTTATATTCATTAAAAAATCTACAGACAATGTATGTATCTGTCACCATTACTGATGCTATCACTCTTCAAGTAATATAAAAATAAAATAGTACTGTTTGTAAAACAGTGTTTTAAAACTAGTTCTTACCCTTAATAAACACTTATTATTAATTCAATTGATATTTAGTATGATAATATTGACTGTAGTTAAGTTACTTAATATTCCCATGGATATCCAATTTTATACATTGCTGTGGGGTTTTTGTTATAAATCAGGCCTAATTAAAGAATTATCCAGATTTTTCACCTACAACAGAAGACCATAATTTGCTGACATGCATATTCAGTATTCTATGGGAATAAGAATTATATTGTCCCAAACATTACCTCACCTATAGGTTGTAATACCTTAGTATTGCAGTAGCTTGCAGTCATATTTAGTTTTCATATCTTTTAAAAAATATTTTAGTTCTGTAGTAATAGATAGCATGGTTTGGGTTCATTCATGTATTTTTCTGAAGCAATCTGTTGAATTTTTCCATTAGTGTCTAATCCCAATAAAGTTTATAAATTTAATATTTATTTAGCAATCTTTTTTAGACCTTCTTTCTGTACTAGTTTTTAAGTTTTTAAAATTGATTGCAGCCTATCACAACTCCAGTCCTCTGTAGGGGACTTAACTTTTTTATATTCACACTATACAACTAACCTAAATTATATTGTTATGCAATATTATTGAACTTCATAGAATTAAAATTTTAACTGTAGGTGAAAAATCAATGAGAAACATCACAAGCTTCAATAGTAAGAAATATTTTAGAAATATATATTTTTTTTCTGTTTTGGTACAAAATTGTCATGTTGATAGGTATTACTACTTTTTATATTTTCTATGATTACTATAAATAACTACTACTTTTTATATTTTCAGATGCGTAGATGAAGACAGAAAAATAAAGTACAAAGCTGCTGTCAAGATTCAGAGCTGGTTTCGAGGATGCAGAGTCCGAGCCTATCTGAGGTAGTACATGAAGCTTATTTTAATCTGTATTTCAGTCTTAAATTTAGTTCCAAAATTTCTCATGGTATTATTTGATTTTAATAAAATGAGAAAATTTTGAAAAAAACAGTTTATCATTTATTCTGCTTTTAAATAGAATGAAACATATGCTGCGCCACTGTAAAAAATAATTATTTTTTATTTTCATAGCTATATGCAATTAAAATGGCAAGATGCTGGTAAGCAGCTAATAAGTAGCACAGAAACAGTCCATCTTCAATATAGAATCATAAAATATCCCGAGTTGGAAGGGACCCACAAGAATTTCTGTGTCTCACTCCTGGCTCCAAACAGGACCCCTAGAAATCAAACCCCATATCCGCGAATATTGTCCAAATGCTTCTTGAACTTTGGCAGGCTCGGTGCAGTGACCTCTTCCCCAGGGAGCCTGCTTCAGCGCCCAACCACCCCCTAGGTGCAGAACATTTTCCTAACACCCAGCCTGACCCTCCCCTGTCTCAGCTCTATGCCGGTCCCTCGGGTCCTGTCAGTGTCTCCAGAGAGCAGCATCTGCCCATCTGCTCCCAGGAGTACTTACCACTAAACCTCACATATAAAAAGCGCTGTAATAACCATTTTGGATACACAAGCAACAGAGAACCATTTATGGTGAATACACAGCAAGGCACCTTTGTCACTCTCTTATTATCTGTGAATAATGTCAATGAGAAAACAAGTACTTATTTTGATACCACTTCATAAGTCAAACTCTTAGAATATAACTGGCAGTCCCACCAACACTATGCTAATATATGCTAATAGATATTAATAGATACACAGCATTGTCTAAGAGATCTTGACATGACTGGAGAAAATGAGAACTTTCCCCGGATAAGCTGTTTGCATAGACTTTTCTTATCTCTTGCTGTGGACCTTAGACAAAAATTGCCTGGTGAGTGTATGGTAACAGGATTCTTACTGTAGAAAATTAACTTCCACAGCTCGATTTGAACAAGTCATGTTTAAAGATCTTTCTTTACATATTTTTCTCCACTTACAAAACAAAGAAAATAAACAATTACTTTGTTCTGTAAAATGCCATATACAACATATTTTTGGAAGCAGTGTAGTTGGTCCCTCCACCCAGAAGACCCTCCTTCATTTTTTTTATGGTCGTAAGCCCAATTGGTCAAACTCATTTCCTTGAATTTCCTTATCTTCATTAAACTTAAGACTGTGAAGGATAGGGATTATTATATCTTCTAGTTTGACCTCATGCTTGTCACAAGTCATTCTGTGTCACCCCAGATATACTGTATCAAGCCTAAAGAATTATTAGGCTAAAGAACATTAATCACTTAAAGACCAATGACTACAGCCTACACATGTACTTGTTTGAAAAAGAAACATTGGTAATCTATTGTCCATTGCTGGTTCAAGCATGTTGTCATGGGATGCAGCCATCACATGCATGTGTTCAGCAGGCAAACAAATATGGTATTTCAGCCCTCCAAGGAATATCAGCTATGCCATCCATGTCAAAAGCCCCTACAAAGACAGAGAAGATTAAGTAATGCCCTTCTGTTTCCAGCACATGAGGAACAACAGCGTGCTGCAGAAGAAAGTGAAATCCCAAGTGTCTTTGCCAACCTATTTGATAGGAACTTTGCTCTTCCAAACACATTTGTATTTATTAATGGCATATCTGACTTTTGTAACATAAGAACAACAATGTAGTCATAAGGAGCATAAAAGAAGAAGTAAATCACAAAGTGTAGAACATGATTTTCTCTACCACTGTGTACAGTGTTCCTGCTCAGTGTCCTCTTTCCAAAGATGGATGGATTTAGGAGCACAATTTCAATACAGTCATTTGTGAGTGTTCTGAATTACCCTAACATTTAGCTGCTTTTAATCACCTGCTGGAAAGGCCTTCCTCCACTGAGTGACTCTTGCTGTACTACAAGGCTTCTAAATTAGATGTTCATAGTTAGGTGGTATGAATTCTTCCCCATATAGATTTTGAACTGGTCAGATAAATTGCTTAAAAGAGTTCCTAAAATCATCTATCTTGTAAATTACATTCTTACAGCTATTTCATAAATCTTTTTGTAATAACACCTGAAATAGTATAGAAGAAAGTTTGCAGGAACTCAGTTTTTCCAAAAACAATGTATGTATATATGTATAAATATTAGTTTAGAAGTGTGTATGTGCATGCATATATAGATACATGCATACATACACATATGTATGTGTAAAGTATGTTTGCTGTGGCCCTCTGTTTGGAGTAAGTATCATAGAATTATAGCATCACGTAATGGTTTGAGTTGGAAGGGACCTTAAAGATCATCTAATTCCAACCCCCCTGCCATGGGCAGGGACACCTCCCTGTATACCAAGCTCCTCAAAGCCCCATCCAACCTGGATATGGTAATGCAGGATATTATATCCCATGTCCAAGTATGGATAATACAGTATACATTATTTTTACTAATAGGAAATAATGTATTTGCAGTAGCATTTTAATGTTGCAAAACAATCTCTTGTTAATATATTTCATTTTAGACATTTGAACAAAATGGTGATTTGTATACAGAGGCGGTGGAGAGGTTATCAAAGCAGAAGATACTTCCGAAAAATAGTGAAGGTAGGAAATTAGTTTTAAAAATCTTGTTTGCATATTTATATAATAAGTATGAATTAATTCATTCATTTGCTTTGAAATTAAAAAGCTGAAACTTTGATCCTTGATATACACAAACGTACTTAACTGTTATTATCATGAAAAGTGCCATTAATTTCAGTAAGCCCACTCATGGTGGTCAAGTTAAGTTAGTGCTGAAACACTGGCAGCTCTGGAGTATTTGTTCTCAAACCAGCAATAAGATCTGCTCATGCAGAAGCCTGCCTGCATGATGCTAATTGCAGGATTGGAGCTTTTCAAGATTTTTTTTTTTCCCATTGGCTGAACTTTTAATTCTGAAAATAAAATAAGCCCATGTCTGTACATACTGCTGTTCTATGTTTTAGTGGTTTTAATTTCTTACTTAATGAACCTTGAAATATTTGAGGTTTGCCTTGAGGCACACAGATCACAGTCAATCTGATTCCCTTGACAGAGTTGAAGATAGCAAAAGTATATGATAGCGTCCTAGCTAAAACATTTAACAGGTTTAGGAGGTTAAGAAATAACTAATTGGTCTTTCACATAAACCAATCAAGTTCTTAATATGTAGTTAGCTTCACTAATTTATCAATTTATGTTAATATTTTACAATATTTTTTACTTTATTTATTCTTGATGAATTTTGTTAAACAGCTGTTCTTAGTCAAAACAGACAAGTCAAGCAAAAGGAAAAAAACTGAGCCTTCATATATAACAGGCTAAAGTCCATACCTCCTATGTTTTTGAGCCTAAGAACTTGTGTGCCTGAAAGCTTATCTATTACCACCACCACCCCCCGATCTACCAGTAACGTAATTAAAGTTTTACCTCTTCCAGTTTACCTAGCTTAATTATGAATCATCCTTCCAGGCTGTGGTTTTCAGTCCATCTTCTAAAACGCTCTTATTTTTGAATACAAGTTAGATAGCTGAACAGTTGGATTAGATTTTTTAAGTTTTTATTTTTTTTAACAACAACAATGAAAAACAGAGGGACTTAACTGAGTATTGTCTCTGAGTTTAGGGAAGTTTAGTTTAATCTAGAAAACCTGCTGTAGAAAAAGAGAGACATGATAATATTAAAATTTGTTAATAAAAAGAAAGCATCCATGCAGCCATGTTGAAATGCTAATTTCATTGTTAATAATAATCATTTTCCTATTTTAAACAGAACAATGTCACTTCATTACATATTTTTATGTAATAAGATAGTAAAAACAGTCGTGCCTAGATAAGATACAAAATGAATACATCACTACCATGCCTACTGTCCGTTGCAGAGTTCTGAGTGAGACTGTAAGTGAGATGGCAAGCTAATTCTCCCCAGAGGGCCAAGCTGTGGTATCACCTTGGAACTGGTGCTGTGAAAGGCAGTGGGAGCAAACTGAAATAAATAAAATTCCACTTAAAAATAAGACTTGATTAACTGTGAGGGTGGTCTAATACTGGAATTAATTTTCCAGAGACCACAAGCCATGCTTGTGGAGTCTCTATCCTTGGAAATACTCAAAGCTCAACTGAACAACGACCTGCACAACTTACTCTAATCATCTCTGCTTTGAGCAAGGGTTTGGAACTTCAAAGGTCACTCACAGAAGTCCCTCCTCTCCATGTATCTATGATATGGAAGGTGTTTTACATCATGTCTTTATTATTTCTTTATTCTTTTGAACTCTTTTCTTGAAAATAATCTGCCCATTACATTTTAAGACAATCTTTCCAGTTAACATTCCCTATAATAACCCAGCCAAGGTAACTAGCATCATAAAAACTTCTGAGCTTTCCATTCTTAAAATACATATCTAAAAAGAAAAATAAGAAAGACTTTATGTAATAAAGCCTGGTTTATGTGATATTATTCAAATAGACATAACTGACAAGCCCTTGCTAACTCTGAAGTTCTGTGGAATAATGTACAACAAAAAATTCGGCAAATCCACTTAAAACACATTCTAAATCCTACCATGAATCCATCCAATTTCTGGATACTGGCACTTATCTAGTATTAGCCAGAGCTTTAGAGTAACAGAATCTCATCAGCAAGCTTATGAACTGTACAATCACCGTAGGAAACCATCTTTTCCATCAGTCTTCATTTTGTGCTTGTTTTCTCTTTTGAGAGGACTAAATAGCACAGCCTGATTGGAAGCCAACCTGAAAGCCATACAAGTAGCAGATAAAAAGGCACCTTTTTGTCCTTTTAGACTACTGTACTCAATATCATATGTTCTCAGATTGGATTTAGATACAAAGTTCAAGTTAATTCCCTATATTCATCCCTATCCTTACTCACTCAATTACTGGGTGAATTTTAATTTTTTAATGAACTGGGTGAATTTTGGAAAATTTTAAAATGAAACAAAAATCTTCTCAGCAGCCTAATGGAGCTTTTAAGTTACAAGATCCATTAGTATTTGTGTTGAACTCTTTTTAATAACAGTTGTAGTGACTCCTGATAATGAAATGTAATAATACACTTGACTTGACAGATTTTTGTGTGTTTTCTTTTTCTTAAACAGAAAAATATTTGGTCACTTTAAATTTTTCTCATGATAATAACTGGATTGGTATCTGATGCCAGCAAACAAGGCAAAGCATATGCACAAAATACCCATGATTACTTGATAATAAATCATTTTAATGATTATATTCAAAATTGTGAAATGTGAGTGGTACTGATGCAGAAAATAACAAAGGCTGAGGCTCATCAGATTGGCTGTCCATATGTGCATCACTACTAGTATTTAATTTGTAACTCCTCTAGTGCCGCTTCTGTTGATTTTTAAAATATATTAAGTCAAAAAAATCCCACTATTTATAGTGCTTATATGACCAAAGTTACATGCCTTTCAGTATTCTAATTTTAGGTGCTTTTGTAAAAAAGTTTGATTCCTAATATTAATACCAAACTAAAATTAAAAACTGAGCTCCTATAGGTTTTTAATGCCTTAGTTACATTAGTAGTAGTGGGTTCTGAAAGTCTTGTAATACCTTCAGGAAAGGATGAATTTTAAAACCAGGCAAAAACCAGAACACAAATCAAACTGTATGTCTGTTCCTTTTTTTTTTTTTTTTTTCTTTTTTTTTTTCATACTTCTCAAAGACAAGAAATCACCTGTTAAGGCAAGTGGAATTTTAACATTTCACAGGTATATGAAGTTGGTATTCATGATGGGCATATTTTCAGCTCACTTTGGAAGGATGTGCATTTGTAAAAAGTGAGTGTTTTACGGCATATAGTTTGACATCATTTTAAATAGTTTAGCTTCAACTCAATAACCAGTTTTAAATTCCCAGTTCAATAGGAATTAGGCAAATGCATATTTGCTCTATAAAAAAAGTGCCCGTTGACTTAGACCACATGTTCAGTCCTTCTTTAAATCTACTTTCAATCAAATTTCTATTTCTCCTTTGAAATGTTACATTGTATTATCTGTTTAAATACAAAGACAACACTAATCATGATCAGGACACATTTGTAAGTTATCCCCAAATGTGTTCTTAAATAGTAAGAAAATGAGAAAGTAGATTAAGTGCCCAGCAGTTTATACACAAAAGATTCAAATATATTTTGGAATCATAGCCATTGAAGTAAACTAGTAGGGAGACGTATATAAACACCAGAGATTGATACAAGCACTACACAGTTTGGAAGTGGTGGTGGTGCGTGTGGATAGGATGGTAAGATAATTCTTCCCAGAGAGTCGGCCTACAATGTAACCTTGGAACTGGCACCCAGTGAAATGATGACAGGCAATGGGCACAAACTGAAATCCAATAAATTTCACTTAAACATGAGAAACGTGGACATGAAAAAGTGTCTTCTGGACAATAGGGACCCAGTTTAGAAAATAATCTTTTGTTTACTTGGAAAGATCATAAATGCAAACTTGAATTAAGCATTAAATTATGCCTATTCTTTTGTGAATAGGGATGAACATGTTGTCCATCACTTGTGGTGCATGATAATCTAGATTAGAAAACAGAGGGCAAATACATTTGCAAACAAACCTAGATGGCAACACAGAATTTGGCTGTGACCAAGGGTAAGGTTGTAAGACAAAGTGGTAAGAGCAATTCTCCATTTGACTGAACTGTGATTTAGAGCAGTGTTGAATAAAAGCAGGAATTTATAATTCCCATTCTGTTATGTGTGACCTTGTTAAGTAGTGGTAGCATAAGGTCCAGATTTGTCACACCTAAATGAGGTATGTGAGTTAGGAACCTAGTTGCCATTGACTATCTCTGTAAATAGTGTAGGGAGATGTGTTTGCAGAACTCTTCAGTACTTCAACAAGTTCTGTGGGAAAGTGATCTCCCTGTTTCAGTAATGATGACATAAAGAACAATAATCCTTCAAGTTAGGGTCTTCAGTGAATTAGGGTGAATTCAGATCAAAGAGGTCACAGCCTTCAAATATGAGAAGAATAAGCAAAAAAGTGTGAGATTATTTAATTTAATCACCGATAGGCAGAAATACAGTGATCATTTTTAACCTTAGAAATCTCCATTAAAAATTTAATGAAACGAAGCTGATGCTGAAACTCTTGCATTCTCTTCCAAAGAAAGAAAAGATGAGCTTCAAAGCAAAATTGTATCAATTTAATTGAACTGTTTAAGCGCATACCTAGGCCTGGAAACCGTTATTTCTTTCAAATATCTACAGTTAACATCGCTTAGAAAACATTTACGCTGAGAGAAGTGAAGATAGAGTCCACTATTTATTCTAATTCATACCTTTGGAATTGAGATTCCCTCTTACATATATATGTATGTGTATATATATATATATAAAGTGCACTTGTGTATGTGTGTATATATATATAAGTAAAACTTTTTTTTTTTTTTTTTTTTTTTTAATTTAGCAGTCCTGCATTTTTCTTTCAAATAGGGAATAGTTTTTCTCCTGTATCTGTTATTAGTACATTGGTACAATATTAAAGTGAGCATTTAAAATGTACCTTAATTAAACTGCAGGAATTATGCCTTGCTTAATATAATGAAGAAAGAGAATTTAGAATGAAGTAGCATCATTGTGTTCATTTGTAAATAACATATTGCAGCCAACTGTTTCTTAATTGCCCAGACTGTTGATAAATAATCCAGTCCTGCTGCTCTCCACAGACAATTTGCTTTGGATCAGACTAGGCAATTCAAATAACACTAATTACAGTGAAACCCTTTTATAGTGAGTTCCTGTTTGCCATGGGGGAGAAAATCACTATATCAGGGGAATGCACTTTTGCCTTTGATTTGTGTCTAAAACATGAGAAACACATAAAAGCTGGATGTTGTTCTAAATAAAGGACATACTCTTGCATTCAAAGTACTTATATTTTACTTTTTATGATACAGTTGTGAATTATGTTCATTTTGCATGTGTAATTAGAGGGAGGAACAGATGTGAAAGCTTAGTTTAAAGTGATGTATCCATTAAAATAACCTATGCTGCCAAGTGATTGCTTAGTATAATAGGGGATTCGTTCACTATGAGAGGAATTCTACTTTATTGGAAGGAAACCAGGACTTCAGAAAATGTTTTCTATATCAGGGGATTCACTATAACATGGTATCATTGTATTTATGATTTTATGATGTTGAAATGAATATTAAATGAAACAAAATTCCCAAGGATTACTCAGGAGGCAGCTAAGTACATAACATTTAGTACAGATGGTTGGAAGGCACAATTTTGCTCCATCACTGCATCCGTATCCTTGAACGATTTCGACTGAAGACAGCATTTCTTTGAATTTTTCATTAAACCAGACGTCTTGAAATATGAATTCCTTTTATGTTTCTGTGAGTTTTGGCTAGAAGAACCCCAGTGAATAAATCATACAATACTATGTGTCACTAGCACTTGTGAATATTTCTGCTTTGTTATTCTACTCTCAGTAGAGCACCATTGATTATCAAACTCAGCGGAGAGCATTTTATGATCATATATCTCCATTAGCTCCTAGTTTGACTACCATAGATTTTTCTGGTTAAGCCTGCATTATGTATTAGGAAGCCTATCTCTTCAATACAAAGTTTGATTTTATTCTCTCTAAGCCTAGAACTCTTATTATGTATTATGTATAAAGATTCTTATCTTTTATATGTAAAAATAGGAGCACTGTCTTTGTGTAACTGAAATATATGCCATCTTTTTTTTTTTTTTTTTTTCCTTGATTCACAGACAGCATATTTTATTATGAAGATGAATTTCTACAATGAAATGGCTGTCAGGGTAAATATTTCTTCACTTGTTAAACAAATGAAAAGTCAATTGCGCTCCGAATTTGCTTTTAATAAAATGAGCAAACCAGAATAATATACACTTGATTGATATGCTGATGGCATGAGCGGGAAATAGTACATAGTTAAAAATTAAAGTTACACTCGGTAGTCTGGAATGTATTTGAAAACTGTAGCTGAAATTAAGGAATTTGTGTGTGCTTTGCCCCATTTAAAATTTCATTGTACCTTACCATATACTATAATGATAAAACAAACATTCTATCTGGGAGTGTTCTTGCAAATGTAGACATACATTTAATATTCTGACAAACTATAGGACTTAAATGTTCACTGAAGTAGTGATACATATCCTTTTGTTAGTACATTAAAAATGAAGTATTGAATCTCAAAAGAGTTACACCACACAGGACAGGTTCATTGCTTAAATATATATTTGGAACTGCACTGATCTCATTGATGATATTACAAGTGATTTTTGCTAGATGAAGAAGACTGTAAGCAGTTCTGGAACTTTAATAAATATACAGCAAATGAAGTTTGTTGTGGGGCAAACTGCAAAATATCTGAAACTAAAATTACCATTTTTTTTCCTGAACTTTGGTACTGTACTTAAGCAAATAAATAAAACAAACAAGGTAAGGGCATGAGATAATCCTTGAGATGAAATCTCTTTGCCTTCCTTAATTCTTTTGTTTTGTGAAAAAGAACTGTTTTACTTTAGTGGCTTATATCTCTTTAGGCAAGGCATCTTATGTTTGGAATTCTACCAAATGTAAGCATGTGGTAAGGATGGAGAGTAAGCTAGGGAAATTCCTGTGAAGTAGGAAAATGCCCAGAATGAAATTTAATTTTGTTATCTCCCTGTCTCCCAGATAACTCAGAGTCAAGAGATGTGTCATTAGGTTCCCATCAGGTTTTTTACTTGTTTCTGTTTTTATTTATTTATTTATTTATTTATTTATTTATTTTTTTCAAAGGCACAAAAGAGAATCTTACAGTTAGAGTATGTTAGAGATATGAAGGTGTTTTACAGCAATCAAATTGCTCAGAAATTCAAAATTGCTTTAGTTTATTACTTAGTTAGCTGGCTTGAAAGTATTCCACAGGGGATAAATGTTGTATATTCATACAGTTGAAATCAGTGGGAAAACACGGGATGCAAGCTATCTCTCAAAAGTTGGCTGCGTACTTTTAGAAGGCACTTGAAGACCAAATTTTAAAGGTAATTATGTATTCTAGTCAAATGGAGTTTTGCATTTGGTTTTTCATTTTTGAAAGAAATTGAATGTGTTCCCATTCATTTGTAATGGAAATGTAATGTTGAATCATTACGTGATATAAATCTTCAAAGTACCATTTTTCAGTCGTCCTTTTCTTTAATGGAAATTTAAATCAGTAGAAAACAAGAGAACAGACCTTTATTTAGTTGCAAATGTCAGAATCCAATTCTCCTCTATCTGAATCTTGTGCAGCTGTATCTGCAGAACAGATTGTAAATGCTACCATTCTGAAACACTGAATGTGTTTTTTTTGCCGTTATCTGGTTACTGAAGAACTAACTAAGGTTCAGGACAATAGTGATTGAGGCCCATTGGCTTTGTGCATGGAAGATGTATGGCCAGAATTTAAGTTTCCTAAGCCAACAGTGCTTTTCATTCACACATCGTGAACTTGATTCACTTCAGTATTCTGAAAACATAAAAATAAGTGTATTTTTTTTTTATTTGACCACTTAGTTTTGCCTCACAGTATTACTGAACTGTTCATTCCAGTTGCTAGTCACTGATTAGATGGGCACTTCTGATTTTGATATTAGAAGTATTATTGAGGGTGTGCACATGCTCATAGTTTTGCAGGCAGTCTACATCTCTGTCTCCCTGTATTGCATTTAGTTGTAACCATAGCTATCAATTTCATCTTCGTAAATTAAAAGAGAGAACTTGCTTTGATCAATTTTATTTTTGAGTACTAGTTTGCAAAATTATTCTCTCCCCTAAAAGATTTAAGGTGCTATAAATTTTCATCTGCAAAAGTAATCGCAGGGAAAAAAAAATATTTCCACGAGCAGATGGCTTTTGATATATCAAGGTTTTGCCATTTGTTTTAGTGCTTAAAATAAACATTATTTATAAGACCACTTACATTTTGATGTTACTTAATGAGGAATATGCATCATTGATTTGACTAGCTTAAGAGGTCATTTAGAACTTGTCCGTTAACAAGCTGTAATCTGCTGAGCATACAATGACTTTGTTTAAAATTATCTGTTCAGTGCTGATCAATGACAATAATTGTTTTGTACCAATCACTGTTAAAACTTGCTAATTACTTTGAAGGGCATACACACTTATCTCTTTTTTTTCCTAAGAATTTTTAAAACATTCACCTTGGAATTAAAAAGAAATATTGTCATAACACATTGCACTTCATTATAAAAGCAAACATTTAGAACTTTCACATTGCAAATAAGACCATCATCAGGATCTTTGTCTAAAATGCTCTTTTCAAAAAGATTAGTCTTCAGTCTTCTAATCTCTGACACAAGTAATTAGTGAAGCAGAAATCTAGTATAAAATGATTTGAGACATAAAGCAGTTTTTCTTACTTGTGTTTCATTCAGTTGAAGTCAGTGAGGTCATTCTGGACAGAAAGTGGTGTAAATAAAGGTAGAATGTGGCATTTAATTGGTACATTGAGCCCATTGGAGGTAATTATAGCTTTATACAGATTTACCCTTTGTCTTTCAGTTTGAGTTTTCATCCCTTAACCCACAAATGTCTAGTTCTATACTTATAACTGTAAGGTGAAGACTGTCAGAAAGAGTTTCAAAGGGACCATAATCCTGCATTAATGAGCACACAGCTATATGGGAGCCAAGTTGCTCTTGTTGAGAAATATTGAAGCCAAACAGAGAAACAAAGCTAAGATACTTATTCACATGCAAAGGATTTTACTTAATCCCAGATCTCTGAAGGCATACTCATTCTTTCCTCTTTCTATATCCCTTTTTAACCTGATGCACTTGTGTATGAGAAAGGGAGTTGCAAAGACTGAAATTTACTACCACCTTTTGAAAAAGAGCATGTCTAGCATTAACCTTTCTTTCTCCCATGTCCAACTGCTCACATAACTATTATTTATTCATATTGTAACGATGTCCAGAGTACAAACCTTTTTCATTAAAAGCAAATAAGCGACACATAAGTAAAAGGAAATAGCAACTTTTTGTGTTAGTTTTGAGTCTTGTTTGAGAAGATGAGAAATAAATGGCAATGCAAAAAAGGGGAAATAGTGCTAACACTAAAAGTGAATATCCTACTATTCCTCATAGCTTTAGTGGATCATTTTACTTTCTTGGCAACATATCACTCAAAGACTTACTGAAAGCTTTTCTGTGATGCTTATTAAATCTTAGATAAAGAGATAATCACAATTGTACCACTAGGTATCATCAGTTTAGATTAAATGCCAGTTTTTACTTTAAACAATAGTTTTGGCTTCTGTGAATGAAAAATGGTACTGAAGAGTACCAGAGTTTGAAAGAATGCAACCCTTAGTTAGGGCTTCACATAGGTGGCTCCACTATGTTACTGTTTTCAGCTCAGGAAATTGCAGCAGTTGCAAAATTCATGTAACTTTTGTCAGTTGGAACTGGAAGGAGTAGAGACAATTTTGCCTGTTACTTAAGAGCACTCCCAAGACTCAAAGATACAGACTATGCAGTGGCTGAGTGCAAAGGCTGATTAGAAGTTTGGGCAAGGGGCAGGTTTTTTTCCTTGCCTTCTTCCCAATTCAAACACGATTGCTTTTCAAACACATACATTGTGCTCTTTCTGCCTCTTTTACACCATGCTTCTTTGTAATAAGAGATAAGAAAAGATAAAGAAAATCAACAAACAAAACCAAAAAAAAAGTGATTTTACTCCACATACCAAATTATAGCTTAGGAAAGAGAAAGGTTGATGCAAAGGAAAAGAGAGAAAAACACTCCCTGTAGATAGAGCAAAGAGTTTAATTTCTTGATAAGTCTAGTAGCCAGAGGTCCACAGGAAAAGGAGAGCAAATCTGAACATTCTTCTGGCAAATTTGGCAAATTTGAACATTCTGTTTTTTTTTTCAATGCACTTGGTGAAGCTGGGTAGCTTTTAACCTTGGAGGTGCTCCTAGACAGGAAAACCTCAGTCTTTGTCATTTTTCAGTGTATTGGATTATATCATTCTGCTGGTAAGCCTTTTAAGATTTCAAAGCTATAAAAGTCAAGAGGTGCAAGTTGGAGCAGGAATGAAAGTAAAGCAGACTAGAATATGGAAATTGAGAACTTAATTTAAAAATACATTGTGAAAAAAAAAAAAAGAAACAGTGCAAAGAAGGAAGTAAAGAATATTTTGTAGGTAGGTAACTTGTGTGGAAGAATGTGAAAAAGAGGAATAGAGACTGAGAACAGAGAAAAAGATCATTAGTCTATTTTTCAGATGTACTGATGTAGAATATACTGAACTGTTACAATTAAAAAAATGAGGACTGAAAACATTTTATAATGCATCAGACTGAATCCTTTCTTGTGGAGGACACTATATAGTTTCTGTTCTTACTACAACATCAGGACTAGCTAAAGATAAAAAGGTTTCCTTTTCCAGTTCCTCCTGTTAGGCAGGAGGAGTAGTATTTTGTATAGATTATAATTAATGTGTAACAAGTAGACACATCATCTTACATAGTAGATAAAACAATTGCAATTTGTAAATGATGTTTTCAGAAAGCCTTCCTTATTCACTGAGTTACTGGGAGGCTTCCATTCAGTTTAGATCACATACAGAGCACATAGCAGAGAGTCTAACAGAAGATATTAGTGAAGTGGGTGATTGAATAAGGAATGCATTCTGTACCTTAGAAAATAGATACCACTTCTTTTAGTTTTTTTTTTTTTTTCCCATTCTGGCAGCAGCAGACACTTCTTTTCGTTGTCACACCCAAGTAAAAACCGTGGTTTAAAATTTGATATTATTTTTTTATGTTGATACTTAATATTAAATTCATATTACCATTTAGCTACAATACGTTACATCCCACCCACATTTTCTTCACTGAAATGTAGTGGTGCATCTACTTGATATCACTTTTAAGGACATGCTATTCTTTGGGAAGTACAACAGATGTTTGATATGTATGGAAACTTTCTATTTGAAATATACTAAACAAGTTTTTATTTCATGTAGATTCAGAAAAGATGGCGTGGATATTATGTCCGAAAATATTTCCATAATTATTATGCACTGAAGCAATACCTGGAAGCCGTTTCTGTGAATAATGAGATTGTCAGGTAAACATAAAAACTGTATGTGGTAAAACATTAATTTCCTTTTATTTTATTTGTAAGAAGTTTATGGCAGTAATTAAATTAATTATTTGACTGTAGGATCTCTTCCATTGTCAAAAATATACATATATTTCAGTCATTGTTCTCTTTAATTCTTGGTCAGTGCATGTTGTACCACATTCTGTTCTGATTTACACTGTTATGAATTCTAATTTCTTTGAATTAACTGGAAGTACTCTGGGTTTATACCAGCTTAATTTGTCTCTTCATCTATATTCAAAATTTATTGATCGTTATGCTCTAAATATGGTTTGTTAAACTAGTTTTTTCCTCCAGTATACTAAAACTAAATAGATTTTTTTTGCCTTTTTTTTTTTAATTTGATTATTGACAAATCGTAAAAGTGTAGATTTGAGCCATAATATAAATATTAATTGATTGTAATTGTTATTTGCCTTTGCTCAAATTCTGCTTCTGTGCTCATAATAGTTCTCACTTTCTTTCTCTGCCTAAGCCTGAAACAAGGCTCATAAGTCATCAGTTAGATTGACCTTTGATGTGTGCAAACAGAAGAAGATAGCAGTAGTATTCCCGCTGTACTGAACTTATTGATGATAGCTTTTTATTTTATTTCTCTACACCCACAATCTCTGTTGGGCACACATGATTTTGGAGGACTACAAAAATGTTTCTGAGTTTCAGTACTTTCACATGTTCATCAAATTCCATAGTATTTATTTCAGTTCATTAAAAATTGTCAGGCATATGTATTGGGTAAGTATTTTAGTAAAGAAATACTTTCGTGCAATTTTTCTTTAACAGATAAGGTGAACAGTGTAGTTTTAAGTACATTAAAATGTGTCAAAGTTGGCCTGAGCTCTTACTTGGCTACAGGTATATTGATATTCTGCCAATTTGAATTCTGTATTCTGGAATTCACAGAAATATTTTTCATTCCGAAAAAAAACCAACAACCTTTCAGATTAAAAAAATGAAGATAAAAATGAATTGTATGGGGAATTTGATCAAATGGAGAATAAATATCATTTCACCTTTAAAAATGCATCTCTTAAATCCAGTCAATTATTGCTTCAGTAATTCTTTGCTGGAGTATATTTGAAAACTCGTAAGTAAATTATCTTCAACATTCTTTTGATTAAATCTAACAGATGCTTAGTGAAGATGAGGTGTAGGCCCTCAGCCAAACAGATTTTTCCTGTCATTGGGCTAAGTTGCTGCCAACTGCTTTGACCCTAAGGTGGCCCTGAGTAGGAAAAACCTTCTAGAAATACTGAAGATGGAGGAGAAGGATTCTCTGCATGTTTCCATCCCCCGTCATATCAAGTGCAAGAGTATAACTTCATTGTTGATAACCATTTCTGTGTATATAAAATTATTGCAACAATTCATTGTAAAAACCAGTAGGAGTTATCTGAAACTGAAGGACTGCATTTATGAACTGGCTATATTTTATTCTATCTTCAGCATTATGGAAATTTACATGTTGGCAGACAGAGACATTAATACACTTGTGTACTTAGATTAACCAGCTCACACCTCCAGAACACCACAAAACAACAGAAGCATGATTTCATTCAGAGCACAATTTCATTCATCAGGATATATGCCTAAATTCTGTGTCAGTACAAGTATAGAACCAAGTTTCTCCACAAATAGTACTACAGCCATAGTAAAACAGAAACTGATTTTAAAAGCTTGAGTGCTGTAAAACGAGACAACGAACAAAAAAAAAACAACCAAACAGAACAACAAAATTCACAAGAAAAGTTTATCACTTCAAAAGTTTGTTTAAGCTGTATTCTTTCTGAAATTATGATGCTGTCCTGATCTGTTTCTCAGTGTTTAATAAAAATGATGATAGAATTTGTATTATCAACAACTACGTGAAATCACATTGCAAGTGCTTTCAAGGTACAGTTTTAC
Source organism: Nettapus auritus (assembly GCA_011076525.1). Classification (NCBI taxonomy): domain Eukaryota; kingdom Metazoa; phylum Chordata; class Aves; order Anseriformes; family Anatidae; genus Nettapus; species Nettapus auritus. The sequence goes on from CM021767.1 coordinate 20,051,220, forward strand.
CTTGTGGTATCCAGAACTGGGGCTTGTGCTTATTTTTCTCCTCTTTCATTAAGGAGGAGGCTATATAAATTTGCCACTCGCTTCTGTCTAAGAGAAACTTCACAAGAAGTTACAGTGGACTTTTGCACATTCTGTTAGATTGCAACCCGGTATATTATATGAATTACTGAACAGAGTTTGTTGCCTTTTCTCTCCTCCTTCCGCCTCCATTTTTTTTTTCTTCAAAGACACTTCTCTCACTGAGGAGTTTTCTCAACCAATAGCCACATCTTTACCATTCAGCTTTAATACAAGCCGTCCTCATTTAATAGCTGCCCTCATTTAGTAGCCAGACCTTTATCATTTGTCTTTACTGTGAAAACCCCAAGAGAAAGTAAACTTAATAGAAGCTGCCCCAGTTTAAAGCCATAGAGGGATGTAATTAAGTTTAACAGAAATTGATTTAACAGAAATTGACCTAAAATATAATTAAATAATAATAGTCATATTATGTGTGAGTTTGCACATCTTAACAGACTGCTTATCCTAACTTAAGGTGCTGTTTTCATATGAACTAAAGATAGCTGTCTGTTTTAGCTCCCAGACTGGCTGAAGAATGAGAGATCTTCCTCCAGCATTCCCATTACTTGCCACCTCTGCAAAACCAATAGGTTTGATGGCTGTGGGTGTCCCAAGTAGCATCCCTAGTAGTTAAATTGAGAAGAGATTCAAATAATTCCTTGACAGATGACAAAAGAATGAATTTGAACCCTAAAGTCTGTCTAAATAAGGATGTACTCTTTTTTTTTTTTTTTTTTTTCTTGACTTCTGCACAGTTTAACTTCAGTGCAACTTTGAAATGAGTTTCTTAGTCCTGAATTATGATATTCCTGCATGATTTCACAGCATCACAGAATGGTTAAAATTGGAAGGGACCTCTAGAGGTCATCTGATCCCAACTCCCTGCTGAAGTAGAAACATCTGGAGTAGGTTGCCCAGGACCACGTCCAGGTAGCTTTTGGAGATCTCCATAAGAGAGACTCCACAATCTCTCTGGGCAACCTGTGACAGTGCTCCATTCGTCTGTACAGCACAGAAATGCTTCCTGGTGTTCAGGCAGAACCTCTTGTGTTCCAGTTTGTGTCCATTGCCTCTTGTCCTGGCACTGGACACAACTGAAAATAGCATGAAATTAGGAACCTCCAAAACAACCAAGTAGGAAACATAGTCTTAAATAATATTTTTTCTCTCAGATTTTGCTGTTTAGATTTTAGTAATAATTCTTCATCTATAGCACCCATTTTTACTTGAGTAAATACCAATGCATACTCTATTAAGTCCAAATATGGATTAGTTGGATGGTTGCATACATAAATGCATGCATTAAAATAAATTACTTGTCATTGAAGTTAGTGTATTTCATTTTGAGGAGAAATACCTTATTTTGAAACATTCTTAAAGCTACATCTAACATCTCTAAGACTTGCTAAAATGGTAAACAAGGGGAAATATGCCAAAAGCAATTAACATAGACTATAACTTCATATGATGCATTAGAATTTTGTTTTATGTGAAGCAGTTTCTAATTCGTTATAAGCAAATGGACATCACTTCACATAAATTAGTAGACTGGTGCCATTGTACCAGAAGAATTTATGGATAATGTCAGTTGCCCAACAGTGTGATTAACTTACAGTTGTTTGACTAAGGTTATCTACACGGTGGCCTTTAAACTATAGTAAAGCAACTTTGCTATATGTCAGGTGTGCAACTAGAGATAAGATTTTGGGATGTAGTGCTCCATTTGCTGATGAATGGCACCATTTAATTTTTTTCCTAGGTACAGAACTCAGTAAGATAGCACTATCAGAAAACTAACAAAGCAGTGGCAAAGTACTGGCATAGGGGAGTGCTTGTGTAATCAAGGCGGGTAGTTTAGCTTTCTTTGCTATTGAATAAACACTGACTTAAAGGTAGCAAACTAAGACCTGAGTCTAGCTTTAACAAGCATTATAGTGTATTTAAACACTATAATGTTTATATTGTTATGATTATAAATCATGAATTTCACGAACTTAGAGGATTTACACCAAATGTTTATCTCCACTACTGTTGGCTTTAGTAGTGAAAAGACCTTGAGTGTGGCCCTCAATAGTGTGATTTTCATCCAAGTTTGACCTGCTGTTTTATCAGTGGATTTAGTACCACAGTCATTATAAAAGTTTCTTAGTCTTCTGGTATTGCCAGCAAAATAGATAATGCAAAGTGATAAAAATCACTTCCTTGTCAGTGCATATATCCGTAAGTCCTTTATGCAGTCTAATTTTTTATAATATTAATGACCAGTGAAATACAATACTGTTATATGTTGCTGGTGATCTGAGCTAATGTTTAGCTTTTCTGCAGATATGTCTGATCTTGTAGAACTGAAAAAAGTAAGAGCATGGAGCTTATTCTTGATTACTGGAGCATTACTGAGGCCTATTTACCTTTAACATGACAAGCACTTTGCTTCTTAAAACTTCTGAGGTATTGCTGTTTTTCATAAAGAGGGCTTGAAATAAATCATGGGTTGTCATACTAATATGAGGAGAACTTGCTCAGCCTCCATCTGTCTGCTTCTTTCTGATAAAGATAAGTCCAGGTGCTGGCTATTTTCTCAAGTGTCAAAGTGTTTTGAAGAATGTATATATTGTCTTATAATTCAATTAAAATGTTCCTCCTCATTGACTGCAGAAGCAATTGATTCTGTAGTCTATTTTCAATTAGTGCCAAAGCCTTTCAGACAGCTCCTTGGAGTTCTTGGAACAATAAAAAGCTCATTTTTGTAATGTTGTCTTTCGTTTCATGTTTAATTAACTAATTTATCTTCAACACATCTTCTTTTCCTTGTCTTCAAAGGTGTCTAGAAGAAACACATTATGCTTTTTAACTTATCTACCTGTATTAGAATGTTCTGAATGTAAACATATCTTGTTAGCTTTCTTTGGGAGATATAGAAACAAAGACAAGTGCCAATTATGCTTTATTTAATTTAAATATTAATTTTGAGTAGTAGTGCACATAACTCAAGCCATCTATGCCTTTTCCAGAGGACTTTAGGTGTAACTGCTATATCTGGTAGGAAACTTGGAAGTAAAATCCCAGATCACTGAAGATCCCTGAGTACTTCCATAGCTACAAACCTGATGTTAGGATGAGTAAAATATAAAAAATGAATTATCAGAGTCCTCTTTGTGATAACACATCTAGTTATATTGTCTACAGTCATGCAATCTGTGATTGTTGCTTCTTCTTAAATTTTGTTATCCATAAATACATCTTTTTTCACAGATTCAGAGCATAAAAAACCTGTGAGAAATCAATCCATTTTCATGTGTTCTGTTATTAACACAGTTACATACACATATATGCTTTTAGACAATTTGTATGCTTTTATTCCTATAGGTTTTTAATAGTTCATTTTGTAAACCAAGACAAAACATAAGTTTTTGTCTTTTTAGTTTGGTTATAAAATTGAAATGAACTGGCTAAAGCTGTAGAGCAGGCAATACCTTGCTTTAACTCAATAGGAAAGCACTTTCTGATTGTACCGAGGTTATGGTAGGAGCCATTATGATTACAAAGTAAGCTAAATTCCCAGTGCAGATTCAGCTAGACACACCTCAGGTGTGCCTTACTCTATTTATGTCTGTCTTGAGCATGTGATGAAGGCAGTCTTACCATATTTTTTAGCTAGTTCTCTGTAATATAGATCAAGTTTTTCAGATAAGCTTAAATAGTATAAGTAACGTAAGTAATAAGTTAGACTGTAGTCTTTAAAAATATGAAGGTTGCTATTTTCTCTTTATTTATTTATTTATTTGTTTGTTTTTGTACAGTACTAAGCACAACATTTGGACTAATAGCTTAAACATTAAGCTTTATTTCACCAGTATCAAAAGAAAAAAATCTGAGTCTGTAGAAATAAATTTTAGGTCTTGACATTCACTCATTGAACCATATTTATTTTGAAATTGGTATGTTAAAATTACTGATAGCTCATAAAACAGTTTCTATAGACTGACTAACCTTTGCATTTTGTATTCTCCTACATACACAGGCTTCACACTCTTATGTTTTGTCTGAAGCAGGATTTTTGCTGTAAAATAAGTAGAAAAGGGGAAGAGGTACAGTTTCATTAAGCTCTAACATATCATTGACTGTCAGGTAGGTCTTGTTATGCTGTCCATCCTCATTTAACTATCCCACAAGATCTCTTAATGAAGTTAAGCCCCAAGTTCACTCCAGTAATTCTGTGGCAAGAGTTTGTGCAATGTAACAATTCATCACTTGTCAGGAAGGCACTTTTAGTTTATACATTTAATAAGGGCATCCTCTAGCTTGGTTAATTAGAAGTGAACAGTTTGCATATTTACTAAATGCGGAATGTCATTGCCACCACGGCCTATTGCCTACATGAATTATTTCTCTATCTGCAATAAACAGCTGGGTAATTATTACTGCCATAATCAGATAAATTCCCTCTGTAAGGCTTTTCTTACATGGCAATTCTTTGAACTCATCCAAAGCTGAACAAAATTTATGAACTCCAGCATCTAGGACACTTTTTCATAGTGTAGTGTCCCTGTTCCTTATTTCAAGGACATGTAGAGTATCATAAATATTGTGTAAATTAGGAGGATAAATATGATTACCCAAAGATTACATATTAATAAACTTGATTTTCGAAATATAATTCTCAGGTTGTAACTGATTAAATTATAGCAGTTCTGGTTTTATCTAATTGTAGAGACATGACAGGCCATCTATGTACAGGCTATACCAGGTTATCAGGGAAGAGCTCTACCACTTGAAGACTAAAGACTAATGAGAAAGTATATCATTTTTTTTTTATTTATTTTTTTTTCATGTGCATTTCAGAGAACTAGTCATTTCAGGTGTTTAGGTCATTAGAAATATGACAAATTTTATGTGCCATTTACTCAACTAATTTAAAGAATTTCTTTTGTCATTGTAAAGAGGTGATGGTGTACAATTTTCAGTTCAATAACAAAGCATAAAATTTAAATGCATGAATTTGTGTTACATTTAAAAAATAGATTTTTTTTTTTGCTTTTTTAGTTTGTTTGTTTGATTGTTTGTTTTGTAAAGCAATTTGTGTACAAACAGTAAAGTAACAAAGCTTGCTCTATGCTATTCAAATAGTCCAGGTTATATGTGAGTGTGTGCATCTACAGATACCTCAGTGAGTACTTAGTTTTCACATACATTTTTTCCAGAACCTGTTGGATTTTAGCTTATTTTTATGTTCTCTAAAGAAACAAAAGAAAATCAAGACACTACTTTTTTTTTTTTTTAATTAAAACACAACAGTCCATTTAATTTAACAACACAAATTGCTTATTTTTTTATTACGTAAGATACTGTGACTGAGTGCAACTAAAAATTTGCCGTTACCTGCTCACTTACTTCACAGCTCATTATTAAATAAGGAGCAGACCTCAAAATTTTACAAAATGTGAGCATTTTGAGATTTTGAGATTTTGAGTATATTAAGGACTAACAAACTAAGTAAGGTGTTCTTTGCACTGCCTTACCCAGTGGGTGGCTTCCGAGGTTAGATTACATTTCTCATTTCACATTTACACGAGAGAAGCAGAAGCTACAGTGGTGAAATCCTTTGAAAAGAACCACACCACAGTTGTGTGTGTTCTTAGAAGTGTGGATGTAACCGTTTGCATTTTTGCAAGTTCAGGATCTGATTTTTGACTGAGGATAGCTTATTGATATTTCTTGGACATATATATATATTTTTACGGTGGCAAGTCACCATCTTTCCTTTTGTGTTGGTAATATTCTACAAAGTCTCACAGAAATGTGTGAGATGCAAAGCAGTATATATAGTATATACAGCCTCTTATCACTTTATTTTTTTTTTCTCTGAAGAAAGGACTAAATGACAAAAATGGGTTAAAGAAAAGAAGAAGAATTAATACTTTTGGCTTATTACTTTTAGATTATCTAGATCATTAAAAATAGCCACTTGTGCTATCTAAGAGTTCTCTTAAGTCTGAGCTCACTCAGATAAGCAAAGGGAAAAAATAATTTTCTTATATTTTTACAGTCTAGAACAGTAAGGAGGCATGACATACACTTGGTTTTTTTTTTTTTTTTTTTTTTTTCTCTAGTGATGCTCATAGTAATCTGATATTCTGAATCAGATGGTCTAGTCTGACTTCAAACCTACCACTAATATCGTATCCATCAATAACAAATTTTTATAACAAATATTTATAAAAAGCACAATGAGCTTTGGCTAATCAAGATCTAGTTTGATTTAATAACATCAAAAGATAGGAAATACCCTTTGTATTCTACTCCAGGAGTTAATTACCTTTGCCATTCAAAGTATGTCCCAAATTTCTCCATTTAATTGCTTTTGTTTCATCTTTGGACCATAGCTTCTTGTTATATCCTCCTCTACTAGACTGAAAACACCATTAATATCCAGAATCCAGACATTAATACAGCAACCTTTTAGTTTTCTTTTTGATAAAGAAATAAGAATAACTTTAAAAAAAAAAATCTGATGTTTTGTCAGCTTATATATGTTTTTTTTCCTTTTTATCATAGTCATAATTTTTTTTCTTCAACTCTGTGAATCACACTTTAAAAGTCTTTCAAGCAATTTGTTTGTTTGTTTGTTTGTTTGTTTTTAAGCTGCGCTAACCATTTTCCTATTGTTATCCCCCTTTCAAATTCCTCAGACTCTTCACCTTGTAGGGATAATTACATGAATCCATTAAGCTGTTTATCCTTGACAGTGAAGCTAAATCCCAGTTCTTTTACCTTGAACTTCATGGTTCCTTCTGCCTTCAAACCAAAACAGCTTGACTGTGTTTAATGCAATTTTTTTTCATATATATATATATATATATATTTTCTTCAGGTGGGCTATTATTTTCTTGTCTGAATTACTAGTTGATTGAAAAAAAAAAAAAAGTTTACAGTTTCATCTAGCAGACTAATCTGATCTTTCAGGTGCATGGCACCCAAAATGATGCAGCACTCATTAGTCTACTTGTACTTGGTGGTAAGAAGCATCACCATCATATAGCTTTGCAATGTATTTACTCAAGAAGTCAGATTAAAAATTATGTGCTTAGATATAGATAATAGAATCTAAACATTAGAGGTACTCCTTAGCATGAATCCTTTAGAGTAACTCCTTTAGGATGCCTAAATCTCTAATTGAATGTACTTTGTCTTATAAAGAAGAAACCAAATTTCAGAGAATAAACTTTAAGTCTGAGTGTCTTATTGCCTAAAAAATGCATATTTTTTTTTTGCATGTTGATTACTTCAATGTTTTTAAGGCAATAAGATATACGGTATTCTAGCATTTTTAAAAATTGGGATCTAGTCGATAATTTCAGATTCCTTCATTACCCCCTGCTGTACACACACACAAGTTGCGCTACACACAAGTAGCACTGAAATACTTTAAAAGGTCAGATCTCTTCCAGAATGATTGCATTAGCTATGTTAAAAAGTCTAGTTCTTTGTGATGTCTTTCATAATGTTTTATGCTTCATAATGCTTTTGTGCTTTGTTATGCTTTTTATGCTTCAGCTCTGGGGCCCTCAGCGCAAGACAGAAATATTAGAATGAATCCAGAGGAGGGCCACAAAGATGATCAGAGATGATCACCTCTGCTATGAAGAAAGGCAGGGAGTGCTGGGGTTGTTCAGCCTGGAGAAGAGAAGGCTCTGGGGAGACCTTATAACAACCTTCCAGTACCTAAAGGGGTCTATGGGAGAGCTTAGGAGGGACTCTTTGTCAGGGAGTGGAGTGATAGGACAAGGAATTACGGCTTTAAACTAAAATAAGATAGATTTCAATTGGACATTTGGAAGAAATTCTTTACTCAGAGGGTGGTGAGGCACTGGAACAGGTTGCCCAGAGAAGCTGTGGATGCCCCATCCCTGGAAATTTTCAAGGATGGGGCTTTGGGCAATCTGTTTTAGTGGGAGGTGTCCCTGCCCATGGCAGGGGGGTTGGAATTAGATGATCTTTAACGTCCATTCTAACCCAAACCATTTTATGATTCTATTTAAAAAAGACATCATAGGAGCTCAAGTGGTAACACAAACTCTGTACACAAATTCCATGCTTACAGAACTTGAGAAAACCATCATGTGCTGTGAGAATCACTGTGAAGTTGTGAGATTTGGCATTACTTCTTTGCTCTGTGTAATGGGCCAGTACAGAAAAGCTCTCTCTGCCTTGCCATTGTAAAACCTACTTAATGTGAACAAAATGTTACATTCTATTTGCAAACATATGCAAACTCCTCTATGAAAGTGAAAAATACGAGTCAGACAGTAGGCTTCTGAGTCAAATTGTTGCTTAATACCCTGAGAAAGAAAATCAATTTAGCTGATGACCTTTAGAAGTTATAACGTGTTTGCTTTTTAAATCACATAATGTTGAACATTCTAATTGCTGCCAAGTACCATATAGGAAGGTAAAAGGAATATAGGCATGTCTACGTCGTTCTGCACTGCAGCAGAGAGATAATAGTTAGGTTAAAGGAGTTTGTTCTAGTACTGTGAACAGCTTTACTTTACTTTTACTTTTGTAGCAAAACATAGTGTGCTTTCCTCTAGTTATTACTGTGCAGATGGTAGCATATATAATCTTCTGGGAATTGCAGTGCCAAAAGATAAAAAATACTTTCACATGACATTCATTGTAAACTTTCATTGGTAGTTGTCTATGTTTAGACATCCTCTTTCATATGTTGCTGGAAAATTTAAGAACTTGACTGCTCTCTTAGCAGCTTAGCACTGACACTGTGCTAGAAATGATCACTGTTGCTGAACTGCCATCAGAATAATTTGTGTTAGGGATCTGTAATCCATACAGTACTAAATTTCAGCTTTGTTACCCCAGTTACTAATTTCACTGTTTAAGCTAACAGGGTGATTTTTCCATGAAGAGGTCAATAGCAAGCACACACCGAATGAAAACATTTTAAATGCTTGCACCCATTTGCAAAGTGAATGCTTGTCCGTAGTTTATTTATTTATTTATTTATTTTTTATTTTTTATTTCCCTGTTACTGTTAGCTATATTACTATAAACCTGATTATAAGTGAAGTTGAACCAGTATACTTGGATACAGTTCCTCAACCAAGAGAAGCTTCAGTAGTGTTGATGTTCTTATGCTACATCCATAATGGGTAGATTTTAAAATGTAATTAAATCAAAATAGTTAATCTAACAAAACTTCATTGTGTATATCAGACCATTTACAAAAATGGTTTTCAAGTGCACAGCATTTTGTGCTGCTAATCTGACGGAAGTAAATTCAGTTTAAGGATTTATATACACGAGGAAAAATATTTGGACTGCTAATTTTACATGTTTCTGGAAAATGAAATAGTTTGGTAGATTTTAAATATGTGTGAGGAAATGTTCTGTATAAGTTGATATGGAAACCTTAATTAGAAAATTCTGTATAATGGATTAGGGAAAATATTCCCTTTTTAGTTATAAACTGACTCAGTTACCAGTATCTTCAAAAGCTGTTATATTCTGTTGAGTAACTGTGAAGCAGTGGAAATTGGAAGGATACATCAGTCTGTTCTTTCCTATCAGTTGATACATGCTGTGTCCTGATCTCTTGATCTGCACAAGGTATTCATTCACTGTATGCCCTTCACTGCTATGTTCATCACATTTCCTACATAGTGTATTGATCACACTGTGGACCTTGACAGTTGAACTGGTATGTCACCTAATTCCATTGTCAGTGTATGCTATGTAATTACAGAAAGTTGGGCAGAATATGTTCTACTATGCACAAATGATAATGGAATTTTAAGGTGTTATGAATTTCTTTCCGTGAAATTAATGATAATAGAATCTATGGGGCTTTTTTTTCACAGTTGCTTTATTTTTGTTTATTTTTTCATCCTAATGAGTCATATTAATTTCATGTTCACTGCACTGCAATGACAGAATGGTAATCCTCCAGATTTTGAAGAGAGATGTGTCATGATTAAGCTGTCGAACAGATTGATATAATTAGTTTTGTGGTAGGTGTTCTAGACCTCATAACCCTAATAACTGACTGCACCACTGAACGTCTGTTCCACTGCAACTTGAGATCAAACATTTTGATCAAGAGTTTCTGTCAGGATGCATGTGTACTGAGTATTCAAGGGCAGCAAGCTGCCCCTCAGTTCCTCCTACTGCCCAGAATTTTCCCTGGTTCTTGACATACTTTCTAAGCTTTAAAAATCTAGGTATATGTGTGCTTGTGCATAGAGTAGTGGTAGAAATAGGTTTAATAATAGCATTTGCCTGACTGATATAATTTTTATTTCCACATCAGGTGATTATGTCAACTCAGCCGGCATAAGTCCAGCTGCTTGTATGGGACTTTTATGTCTCAGGACAATGGAAACATTATTTACCTGGCAGACGTGGACTCCTGCTCAGAAGTTGACATTAAGTGACCCTACTCTTTGGAGTCACTTAAAGTTCCCTTAAAAGGATAATCACTTGGGGTTCCGTTCATTTCTTTGTGAGACAACACTCCCTGATGCAAGGCAGATTGAGATCTGACTTTTTCTTTGCATCTCTGATCTGCAGTCTGCAAGTGAACTCCAGCCATTTATCTCCTTTCATTAGATCCCAAGGAATACTGTTAGTACATATTTCTGCTTTTCCTTGATCCTCTATAGGCAAAAAGGAACTGAATGACAGTTGCTCCTGTCCTATCTTTTATGTTTATAAAATGGGTATGAGGACATTGAGGACATTCAGGATTGCGTGTGAACACATATTGCATTGCTGAGTGTTATGGTTTTGAGCATAAAAGGCCACTTGAACAGATACATGAAGACAGCACATACCTTACAGTAATGTAAGTACCCATTTTTTAACAGGGAACTCTCTGTGGTGTAGGAACACAATACCTTAAAAGAAGTATAAGTATTGATTCTTGTCTGAATCTCGTGCACAGTTCATCAGTTTTCTGATGTCTGAGAGCTGCTAAACCTATTCTCTAACCTTTTAGTTTACTTTTATTTAAACATTCAAAATGTTGGAAAAAATAGGAAATAGCATGCATCTTTATGTTGTGGCAAATCATAACTTTAAAATACTAATCAGAATAGCATTTTATTTTTTATTTTTGCAAGATTCATGTGGCTCAGCATAGGATGTTGTGTAAAACAGAGCTAACCATTGTTTCTTTGTTTTTTCAACAAAATGATCGTATAATTACTTTGAAGACTTTAAAAGTTTTCTTTTACTGAAAATGTTGGGATTTTATCATTACCAAGAAGCAAACACCTGTCCTTTTATTAAAAATGCACCCCAATCTGAATGTAAACTAATGTATATATCTTCAATCAGTCAGATGGGGTAACTGTTTTAATTTTATACTAGCTAATGTCTATCTAGAAAAGTAACAATGAATTATAGAAGCACTTTCTGGACCTTTATCACTTATGTTTTGTTATACTAGGAGCAAATAGACTCTGAAATCCTCTTGGTGTTTCACAGAGAAAAGAACAATGTTTATCGGTACATTGCCAATTGAGTGGTATAATTTTCAGGTATTAGAATAAAATACTTCAATATTTCAGAACTAATAATATACTTTAAGAATGGATTTATCACATATTTCACTGGGCAAGGCTTCACAGTTGCAACTATGTCACGTAACATGGTAGTATATGCCACGGAGTGGAGTAGGAGGTTACAGATCTGCTCTGCTCTGCTCAGTAAATCTGAACAGGTTAATTTAAATGATCTAGGTGGAGGATGATCAAGCTGTCTGAGTATATGGCTAACATAAAAACGTAGTATGTGTTTTCTGTTAAAACTCTGCATTTAAAGCATAAGCTGTCTAAACTACTTGTACATCCTGGGCAAGTCTATATATATACTTCATCTTTTACCCAAATAAAAGAGGTAAAGTCGAATGATAATATCATGGCAGGTCATATTCTATTCTCACATACTCTGATGTAATGTGAAATAAGTGGCATGCAGTGGTGTATGAAAAGTATTGTCCCCCTAATTTCATTTTCAGTTCCACATACTCTCTTTGAGCAGGGAGGATGATACATGATCAGGAAGGTAAAATCAATTTAGTTCATCTTCTATGTTAAGGTTGCCTACTGCTGTATTGCAGGAATTTTATAATTTGGGGTCGGAACCATTTAAAATCACAATAACTTTCTCGGTACTCTAGAAAACAATGCCACTATTGATTTTCTTAGATGCCCTTTTGTTTAGTTAATATTATTATTTTATGGTTATCTCATCAAAGAATCACGGGATTCCAGTGAAAATGCAAACAGAACAGAATAGTTTGATAAAGTTCAATAAATGTAGGTCAGTGTGAATTTGTAAAATGATGAAACTCTATGTAGAATTTTGCTGAAATCATCACTTCAAGCCCTTTCCAAAAGTGCCAGGAACAATATTATGCGTGTATTTTTAACCTTTATACAGACAGCAGGAGCACTGTCAACCAAATTTGCATCTCATAGCTGGAACCAGCACTGCTGCCTACTGCATAATGAAGTATCAGAATAACAATAAGTTACCTTGTCATATGAAAATGTTTTATTGTCAAACTATATAAAGCAAATAATTTTATCATTAACAAATTGATAACTACTTCACAGATTTCTTATACATGATCATTTTTAATTCTGGTCTTTAAGCACATGAATTGATAATGCTATGCCTGGTTTCAATTGAAATATTACATATTTCAAAGAAAAAGAACTTTATATTACTCAGTATATTCCCTTTTTGCAAGAAAAATTCATGACAAACTTGTGCTAACAAACGTTGATATTCTTCTGACTTGTTGAACAGTTTTTAGATTGTGATAAAGCACTGTATTTGTCAAAATTTACACATATTTCCTCTACAAAGGTACTCGATAAAATCTCTGTGAAAGACACATTGGTTAGACTTGTTATATAGGGGAAGCCAAGTTTGTAGGAAGATGCAGTAGACGCTGTTAAAATACTTAGATAAGCTTTAAGACAATGAAAAAATACATGTTAAAATAAATTGCTCTTTTTTTTTCAGTTGTAAGTTAGTTTAATAAGCAGTACTATTCTAACTATAAGTCATGCAGAAGTAGATTATTTATGAAAATGACAAAATTATTAATTAACCTAAAACATGTTTTGCATTTATAGAACTCTTTCTCTCTCAGCAAATTTGGTGAAACTTTAATCATGCAGGCCAAAATGTTTTTCTGTATTCAGTTCTCCCCCTTCACACTGAAGCGTAAAAGGTTCTTCCTGAAGCAAACCACACTGAGAGTCTACAAACAAGAAAGTTATGGATCATGCGTGATAGGTAGTATTCCTAATATCAGATAGTCCCGAGAAAACATTATTTACTATTGCTGATTGAACTTGAGTGAACAAAGAGAAAGCTGGGCCATAGCTTAAGGTTTCAATCCAAAGGTCATTTAATTTCATAGAATTTTCAATTGACTGTAATGGAAATTTGGATTTGTTTTCTTTGAGCAGGGAAATATGCTGAAGGTGTAACATTAACTCTGTTTAGAAGTCTAGATTTATGTCTGTTGCTTGTACACTTTTTTCTGTAGAGTAACAGTGAAACCCACTGTACAATACATAATGTGTGGGTATTAATCCACTAGCAAGTGAAATAGTAGATTCATATCTATCTATTTTTAGATTCTCTGGCTTTGTTCCTCCTATTCAAATCTTTGAAACCCTGAAAATATGATAAATAAGACATATCAAATAACTTTAGAATAAATCTATGATAAAACATCTATGCTTTCCAATCTAGCACTGTTTGCACCACTACATACCTCATATTTTGTGTTGCTTTTCAGACAAGAATCATCTTAGGAGTTCTCTTCCCCAAGACAGAATCATCTGTATATTCTGTACATCTCTACAGAACGGTATAATGCGTGATAGAAATGTTGTAGCACAACTGACAAAATCTATAGACTGCAAAAGTCTGTTGAAGATTACTTGTAACTGCTTAAAACCCACAAACTTTTAAATGTGTTAGGGTACAGCATTAATGAAAAGATGTGACAATCCAGAAAGGATCATGATGATTTGAATGATAGTATAATCTAAAACGATCGTGAATTGTGTTGAACTTCTACAAGTATTTTAGACATTCTTCCTATTTAATTTCCATTTTTTTTTTTAATTTTATTTAATGTTTGATTTCTATTTAATTTCAGCGAATGCTGAATATTAAGTGTACAAATTAATTTTGTAAATTTGGATTAATGATGATGGGAGACATTTTACATCCCATTATTATTACATTTTTATCAATATTTTTGTTTGGAAGGTTTCATCATAACTTGTATTGTAGATAACAAAGCTTCCATATTCAGTGTTGGAAGAAGTGCATCAGTACATAAGAACATGAATAAACTAGTAATATGTTGATAGACAGTTCATCAGCTATAGAGTGTGGTAAAGCTGAATAGATGACTGTATTCAAAAAAGAACAAGAAATAGTATTGAATATGTTAAACAGGTCATATGCTCTGATACTGAAAGTAAAATGGCAAAAAAAAATAAAAGAGCAATGTTGATACTATGTGCTTTTTCTCTTTATCTATTTATTTATGAATGATTGATATATAGCAAAGAGTTTCCAAGTAAAAATGCTTATGTACCTACATGAAGTGACTGAAATCTGTACCTTAAGGACAAAGAAAGGTCACCAATCTCTCCAACTCCTAGTTCTTTGTCAAAAATGGACACAGTTAATGAGGTTTGTTTGGTACAGCACAAATTCTCAGACACAGATAGAGATCCCTTCAATGGAAACAAATTTGTTTGGCTTTACCAGGTTACTTAGCGATTAATAATAGCCTTGAGATGCAGGTCAGAAAGGTCAACCTACCCGCTTGCCAACACAATCTAAAATGTGCAGCTAGTCTGCCTCTGCAGGCTTTGAGGCCCCGAAACACTATGCATAAAGTAAAACAGGCTATTTTCCAACTTCTTTTTTCATATTAATAAGCAATTTTCAAGAGAAGGGTGGCAAAATGGGGGCCATGCCACTCTAAGTAATTCATTTATTTTGCAATTTAATCTTATGTTGGAAAAAAATTACACTGCTGCAAAAGCATAGCACGGTGATTTTTAAACGTCAATGTGCTTCATAAGTAACCTTGTATGAAATATTGTATTAGCAGACTTTAAGAGTAAACTGCAACAAAAAATATTTCCAGAGATTGAAAGACCTGTACTTGTTTTTCAGTCTTTATTTCCTTTTCATTCTTTTTTCTTTTATGATTGAAATAAAAGGTGTAAATACTTAATATTTTACTTATTAGAGTCGATAAAAACTTGACATATAGCATCAAATATATAAAAATTCTACATTACAACTTGCTTTTAAAAATTCAGTTTCAGTCTTCATGTTTATAAAGCAAGTATTGATCTTTGATATATTTTGATGAACTAATTTAACATTTAACATAATTAAAATATTTAGAATATGTCTGATGTACAATCTTAAATACACTTTCAGGAGTAATATGACTTTCCAATGGGATTTTTCACATTAGCAAACTTATCCACGTGCATATTTTGACAGGATTTGACCTTCATCGTAGAGCATCTTATTTAGTATCCACTGAAACAAGCTAGACCATTAATGTGGACCTCTCTAAATAATCTGTTTTGATGAAATATTTGAATTATCCAGATATATGATCAGTGTATTTATCTTTGCTTTTTATTTTATCATATGCTCACATGCTAAGCAAACAAACAAACAAACAAGACTAGAGTTTACTCATCTAATTAACTTTTGAACAATCTAAATGCTTGACTGAATATTCTTGGTGTCTTTGGCACACAGGTTAATTTGAACTAGCTATTTCTTAAAAACAAAGAAACAAAAAAACGAATGCTAATCCAACTGGCCTTTTTGAACTGGGTAAAAGAATTTCATACATATGCACTATGCAAAGTAACACAAAATTTTGTTTCTATGAAAAAAGCCATCGAGGAAGAATCTACGCCCATTTGTCTTCAAAACGTTCAGTTAGAATCTCCATTCTTTGGAAGCTGGGATTAACTACAGTTCCTTAGTTATTTTGCACAATGAAATCATTTCCTATGACCTACTGAATTGAGACCCATCTGTTTTGATGGCACTGTGTGTTTGTAAACCTCCACCATGCACTGTATTCTGAGGCAGTTATGTTGTCACTTGTGGTGTCCGGTACCATTGCTATCAGACCAGAGTAGAAATTGACTTGTGCAAGAAACCTGGTGCTATGGAAACTCTTCTTATATACATTGCATGCCTGAAAAGTTTACATCCAGTTCTTCTCCAAGTATATGTACTTACAAAAGGCTCAAAGGCCTAGGAGTAACTATCAACTATCACCTTGTCTACTGTCCTTTTTCAGGCTGTAACATGCAGATAAGAAGGAGATGTCACAAAGCACTATCCAAAACACAAGTGAACAACTTTTATTTTGATACTTTTTCAAGGAATATTCCTAAATTAAAATAACTTCTGTTAGAAAAAATCAAACTAAAATGGTTCTTAAAAATAACAACTAAAAGACATCTATAAATGCAAGTTTATCAAACTATTAAAATACAAATTGATAAAATTTCTTCAAAATAATAACTAAATGATATGAAGTAATGTGTTAGGTCAGAGGTTGGACTAGATGATTTTGGAGGTCTCTTCCAACCTAGATGATTCTGTGATTCTATGATTCTGTAATGTACAGTTTAGAGTTTTAGCATTTTAATTCTATTTCTTCACAGTTACATCTGTGCTGCTGTGGAACTGAATGAATTGTAATTTTCCATTCCAGTAGTGTCAGTATACTGATAATAGATAATAGCAGAACACTACGAAGCTATAAAAGGGTTAAAGTAAAATAAAACATTATCAGGTCTTTTATTATTGGCATATAATTAGCAGAGTTATTTTATTACAGGAATGAACTCCAAGAGTATGCAGAAATGAATGAAAAGGAAAAGAAAAAGAAGGACCAGGAAAAGAAAGAAAAAGAAAAGAAATACCAAGCCCGAAAGATGCATTACCTCCTTAGCACTGAGCAGGTCAGTATACCTGTCCGTGACAGCTCATGCAAACCACTTGGGCCCCCAGCCTGACAAAGATAAACTAGCAGGCTGAATGGGACATGACTTGTTGAAAAGATATCACAAAGACACTACTTCGAGTTCAATTTAGTGCTTTTCTATAGGCAAGAGCAGGTACCATGACTATTCCATGACAGCAGCTTCATAGAGGCAGCATCAGCACTGCTGGCAGAAAGAGTCCTAGTCAGCAGTTTGATCTGCCACTGTGATAACACAACACAAAGGGCATAACCTCGCTTTAAAAACTCATTTTGACTGGCTTATTGTTGTGTTGTTGCACTTGTCAAGAACTAACAAGTTATTAAGCTGAGAAGGGATTTCATTCCCCCCCCCCCCCTTTTTTTAATTGAGCTAATGCTGGGACCGGTGCTGTCTTCTGCTTGTTTTTAAGATAGATTGTAAATGCAGTTTTTCAGTGAAAGCTTTTCCTAGAACTGCCTGAATCAGCTTATTTAGAATGATTGTTTTTACATAGAAATGGCTCATAAATTTTAAATATTTACTGATTAATTTGTTTTGTATTGATAAAAGTGATATATTTTTCAAGATTTCTTATGTAAGCTGCTTTGCAGGCAGGTGAACAAGGCCATATATGTGTCTTATACAAAATTAATATGATTGGTAATGCTTGTGGTTTTGCTTTTTATTATTAGTCCTCTTTTTTGCGAACTTTTGTAAAAAAAGATTTTGTATCCATAAATGTTTGGTAATTGGTTGTTCTTCACATGAATAAGGAATAAGGAACAACAGGAAATCACAGTATGCTGGTATGAACTAAATACTTGTGGTCTTTTGTTGATTCCTACTATTTGCTTGCTCTTCATATCTAATTCATTATAGTCTGTGTGTAAGAAATGTTAAAGCAGGAAAAATACGATGTTAGTTACTGACAGAAAATTTAATCTTTTCCTCTGTTGGGAATCATTTGTAATCTATACATTAATAGAAATATTGTTGCACTGACTGAATATCAGTCATGAAAAATCAACTTGTAAATAAAATTTAAGTAATTTTATTTGAAAAAAAATAATAATTTGCTTTGAAAAAAAAAAGCCCAGTAAAATACTAGTAAATAAAAAGTTTTCTGAATAGGGTTTTGTCAAGGGAGTTTGTTAGTAGCTGAAATTATGTACGAGCAATTTACGTGAACCAAATAAGTAAACATCAATATGTTTACCTGGAGCACAAAAAGTAGGTTGTTAGAGACAGTGGAAGACCTGTGATCTAACAAAATTGTAGTAAACTTAGTTTACTTCTGATAGTACTGGCTTAGCAAACTGTAATGCATTTTTAAGGAATAGCAAGCAGGCCCATATTTCAGCCATCCACCTGGAGGACTGCAGTAGCAGGTGTCAGTAACTATTGTGATCTGATGAATTTGGAATTAGAATTAGAATTTGATTAACAGTATTTGCAGAACAAAAATATACTTGGTTTTGCTTGCTAAGATGTTTTGTGTGTACAACTTGGAGCCCACAGAATTCTTCCTTTATCACAGAACTATGCTCCAAGAACCATCTTTTTTCTAAGGTAGTACTTTAAAACATGAATTAATGTAAATTAAAGGAACACCTACAAAAAAAAAAAAAAAAAAAAAAAGAAAAACCAGCATACATATATATGAAGTAAGTAATTATTGTAATCAAGGTATGTATTCCATAATTCTATGTAGTCATAGAATTTGATATCTTCCTAAGATACAGGGCAAATTATTTTGGTGCAGAATTTACTGTTTTGATGGTCTGCTCCTGGTATTTTGCTTTCAATAGCCCTGCTTTTCTGACCTAGCTACAACTGCATCTTGCTGTCTCCAGAGGACAGTTAACTGGATTACTAAGCAAGGTGCATTCATTGTATCAGTACAACCGGGCAGCAAAAGTCCACACTTCTGAGTCAGTAAAGGAAACAATATCATATGTAAGCAGAGGACATAGTAAATGAAAAGAGGAGGCTGATGAACTGGATTTATTGTAGAATCATGTATTAACTAAAGCCCAATTAGTTGTGCAGATGATCTGCTAAAGTTTGCATAGTGATGGAGCTGAGCCATTTCAGGGATCAAGGCTACAGATATTCAGGCAAGTTATACAGACAGCAAAAAAAAAAAATCTGTATTTGCAATAATAGTTGCAAATATATCCTATAGTTGTGAATCTTTTTATTTTACTACAAGCATGGAGAAAAGTTATTGCTCCTCAATTTTAGTAAAGAAAGATGTGTCAATTTCCACTCCCTACAAGCTGAAGCCCACAAACCCATCTCAGAAATATGTTACAGGTTAAACAGGGAGATGATCAAACATGTAGCACTGCATGATGTAGCTGACAATACAGTGATCTCTTCTGTCTTTAAAGTTTATGAATCCTTTATTGAATGCAAAATTTGCTCTTATTCCACAGATTATAAATACATATATAAGGCTGTGCCAATTTCTAATTTATAGCATTATTTTACATTTCCAAAAGTAAATCTTACAAATGCTAGTGTCATAAATATGCAGGGTTTTATATTACTTATATAACAGCATGGCCTATGATTAAGTCAGCATGATATTTTTTTTATTTTCTTATGTTAGCTTCCTATTAAAACATTTATTTCTTCCAGAAACTGTTACCTTTATAAAGTAAAAAGAAAAAAAAAAGGAGAGAAATAAATGGATATCAAGCTGTGAATTAGTATGCATTATTTGCTGTTATTGGTACCAGGTACATGTAGTTATTGCATAGCTTACTGGTACACATGGTGTTATTATAGAACGATGTGAGCTTGCTTTGATTATTTTTCAAGCCAAACTGGAATTATAACATGGGGCTGAACCCAAACTAATTAGTTGTGTTGAGAGGCATGGTATATTAGCTGTAGAATTAAAGCAATTACACAGCTTCTAGTCAGCTCCAAATATGAGCAGAATAAGTGTGTGCACACTTTAATCTCAAGCAAAAGTAATTTGATCTCCCTACAAAATATTATATAGGCATACCTACATTTAAGTAGTATTATTTATAGTTCTTCACTTTTTTTAAAACTTTTTTTTTTTTTTTACTTTTTTAACTTTTTTTTTCTTCTCTCTGTGTGTGTACTGTGTTCCATTGTTATGAAACAGTGACATTAAGGGAAATGATTTATTTATAAAAAGTGTAAACTATTATACTTTTATACTACTTTACTTATACTATTACACTTTACAGTATTCCTATATTTTTTCAAACAACTGAATTTATTTTGCCATGGAAACTTAACAAAATATGGCTATTTCCTTTTGCTACTTACACAAATACACTGTATTTACACAAGCATTTTGCTACACATACACTGTTCATTTGAATTAAAGAATTATTTTAGCAAAGAATTTTAAAGAAAAGAAAGCTAAACAAGTTTGGTTATTTGCATAATCAGTAATTACTAACAGTATTAATATTAATTTGCTGCCATAGAATTACTGTTTGTCTTCCTGTGAAAGTAGAATTTTCTGTGTGTCCTGCCAACTTCAAAACACAAAAAATTGTTTTTTTTTGGCTTTACTAAGAAACAGCTTTTCTTTTTTTTTTTTTTCCTTTTTCTTTTTTTTTTTTTCTTTTTTTCTGTAGTGCCAGCAATACCCATACAACAAAAATGTAATACTCTTTACAGGTGTAAGAACTGGCTTGAAAAAAAAAGAAACAAAATTTTTATTTGATTTAAACTAAGTTAGTTGCCAAATAATGTCTGGAGAAATAAGTATGAGATCTAAAACTTCATGGTAATAAAACATTGAGATTTTAATGAGTTTGCTATGTATGTGAGCAGTTTCAGTAACTAGCCAAGTAATGTCTGACTCACATGAGCTTTTTTTGTTTGAAAAAAATTTCTCCTACATAATTATGGAAACATAATTATGAAAGAAAAATTATCAGTTGATAAATTATGTTGTCTGCTCCACCTACTGGTTGCTTTTTGCAAGAGATTCTAGTGTAAAATATAGTAAGAAATAAATCTGAGGTGGCAACATGAGGCTTCCAAATAAAATTCTGTTTTTAAAATAGCATCCTCTATTTCAAATTTTAAAATTTATTTATATATATAGCAACATTTTCCTTTTCCATTTTTAGCTTAATAGTGTGATAAATTCTGACTTTATGATGAACATAATAAAAATTACAGTACAAGTTTAGGCCCTTGCCTTTGTTTAGAATATTTTTTTTCAGTTATTATTGGTAACACAATAGAAATATTGTGCATATCTATTTCTGTTTATCTTTTTCATTGATTTTATCTGTCATATAATGAATGAGTTACAAGTTCTTGTTGAGATAAAAAACTTAAAAATACAATTATTTTTTATTATTATTCCATAATCACAATGTGCAGTTTCCACTGCAGTAGCAAAGACCCTTTTTTTTCGGTTGTCACTAGTAAATGAACTAGATATCTAATGTGGCTTTGTATTATAAATAAGTTAATCCATACAGATCATCCATATATATCCCTGTTGTTCCTCTCTGTGTATTCACAAAACTCACTGTAATTGAATACCTTCTGCTCTTTGTCATACAAAAAAGGCTAACATTTGTAGGAAGGGCTATCCTTTGCAAAGTGCTGACAAACTGTCTGTAAGGTCAACAAAAGATGGAATCACTGAATACACTGATGTCACTTTGTAGAAGCACAGAATGGCTGAGAAGTTGGTACAAAGAGCCCTCATTTGTTGAAATGTGGTGGAGTAATTCCTATTGTTAGCATTTGATACAAATTTTGGAAATTTGGGTCATTGCCTTAAAATGATAATTAATATGTGATGGAATAACACCAAAGAACCAGTATCAAGCTACAATACTGACATGTATTGTGTAAGTATCTGTAGATGTACCAAGCAATGATGCTGAGGTGAGTCTGATTCTGAGTGAAAACAAGTGTGTAGCTGCTTTTAGCACTACTGTAGCTACCCAGGTAGAGGACCCGCAAGTCCATAGTGTTGTGGTGGGGAGAAGGCAGTGGTAAGTGGAAGGAGCCAGAGCAGGAGAAGTGGTGGAAGGAGCAGAGTGATATATGTCTCTTTAAGTCACTGAGATTGGGAAAAGACTCTATGGAAACAGTCTTCTGAGCCTCACAGCTTAGAAAAAAACTTTTGCTATTATGGTTCTTCCTGTCACTGAGAAAAGTATTAGAGAGTCAGAGGTGCAAAAGATCTTTTCCCTTTACTTTTTAGTTTTTTTCATACAGACAAATGTACTGAATAAAAGAGAATTTAATTCTCTTCTCTCCAGCTTTCCTCTGCGCTTCTAAGCAGATAAATGTATTCTGTTATAATTTTCAAAAATTCTTACTCAATTACCTTTGTAAGAGAAAAACGAATGTAAAACTCATCCAGAAAGCAAAAGTTCTTTGTCATATAATGTCTACAGAAGCTTGAAGCCTTTGCCACACAATTGCAAAACTTGCTTTGACATTATTAAGAATGTGGTGTTATACATATATCATTTCAGCTTACCATTGCTCTGGCTGGTGGCCTTGTTTCCAAAACTGGATTTCATGTTCTGTGATAAAACCTGCTGAGATTAGATGAGCTAGTATTGATCCTCTATGGGATCTTCTTTCTGAATGCGTTAAGTATTGAGAACTTGAAAAACATTAATTGTGCAGTTGTGTGTGTATGCCTACCCAGACTCTTGACTTATATATGGCAGAATCTTCTTTCTCTTGGGCCCTGATCAATTTGAAGACTCATCTGAGTCAAACTGAAGAATCTCCTGGCCCAGCATCCTATCTTTGACAGTGGCCAGCAGCACGTGCCTAGGGAAAAGTGATTAAATGAGGCACTGGAGCAATAT
Organism: Nettapus auritus; assembly: GCA_011076525.1. NCBI lineage: Eukaryota > Metazoa > Chordata > Aves > Anseriformes > Anatidae > Nettapus > Nettapus auritus. Next base: position 20,074,201 of record CM021767.1, read on the forward strand.
AATGACAAGCCAAGAACACTCTCCCGTTTTTTATAGTTGAAGGACATTTGCTTTAGAACTTTATATTTATGGATTATTAAAGAACATTTTACAGAGCTTTCACCTCTGTATTCCTCCAGTTCCTTTCTCTCCTGAGGATTCTCAAAATAAGAGTAACTTCAACAGAAATAACATAAGCCCACAACACTAGCCCTTGGATTGTGCTTTCTTTGAAGACCAAGTTGACTCATTCTCATTGCAGTATTGTTTTGCAGCTTGCTGATTTCACAGCATATACTGTCTCTGGTATTCTGTCCCTCTTTAGTAGGGTTAGTAATTTTCCCTGATATCATTCGGCAGTTTATGAACAGATAGTGCTCATAAGCAACTTGGTCATTTAGAGCTGCAAGAGAAAAAGAAAGTCCATGTATAATGGTCTTTACTGTTTTAATTTTTTTTAAAAAAATAAATGTATTTAAAAATAAATGTATTTCTTCAATAGCTTCCAATAAAAATATATGTTATCTTTTTGGACTGTAGTAGTTCCTCCAATTCTCAGTGCCTGCTGGAGTTTCTTGTCATCTTTCTGTTGAGTCAAGGTTAATGTGCTTAGAAATGTGGCTGGTATTTGCTGCATATTTATCCCCAATGCCCTCATACATTGAAAATATGACTTGTGATATAGCAGCTGATGCTGTAAAATAAGTAAGTATTTTTTATAGAACTAGTCTGGACTGACATAACACTTTCTAGGAGTTTGCTGCTCTTACTCTGAGTAACACTCATGCTCCATAAGCAATTCCACTTTAGGATAATGGGAGTCATTTATCCATTTATCCACTTCCATGGAGTTTGGATTAGGGCTTTTTTTTGTATAAAGCAAAAACATGCTACAAAGTTACATTTCAGCTTTTTTTTTTTTTTTTTTTTTTTTTTTTT
>CM021767.1:20075218-20116507 GCA_011076525.1 Nettapus auritus
CATGTAACTTTTATCAATTGCATCAGCCTTTATTTCCTGTTTGTCAATTCATATAATAAAAATACTTTAAACTCTGTATTTAAATTCAATTCAATGCTAAGTTATCATAACTGTATTGTTTTCATTAATTATGTTTTTCCTGCCAACAGACGTTGCAATTCATTAACATTACATGGAGTATATGTGTCCCCTTTTTACACTACTCAAAATCAGGAGCTAGTTCTATTGAAATTACTACACTTATATTAGGTGTAAATGCTCTAAGTGAGGAAAAATTAAAGCCACAAAATTCTTCCTGGAGCGGAGTAATGAATATTCAGAAGGCACAACTGATTAAAATGCTTCTAACATAATGTGCTGTCCTGTAAGAACTTGAAAAACAATTGGTCTAAAATGACACTGTTTGACACCAACTCTGTCTCTGGACACCTGGCAGTTTTATTCTTATATTCAGTGGATAAAGCACTGGCCTTTGATCTTCAGATGCACTGTTTAAGAGACAAGGCTGCAAGTCTGGTCATTTGAGCTTAGTCCCGAGTGAACAGTCCACATCACAAAATGATTATACATAATTTGTTACTATTGGCAGTGTCTGTTCAGGAAAGGCCTGAGCTAGCATGAAGAATGAATTAGCTCTTACCTTTTACATTTTATTTCCTCCCTCTTTACTGTTGTAATTTTATTATCCTGTCTCTAAAACATTCAGGGGATTAAATTATCATTCATTATAAGTACTAATACTTCCTCAAGATGAACTAAAATGGTTAATTTTTTTTTTTAAGTAGGTGCCCCAATCACTGAACATCCCCACCTATCCATGGATGTTTAATCACTCATCACTTCTCTGCCAAGAAGTCAGATGTTTCTCACTACTTTCCAAAGCTTGTACCATAAAAAATCCCATTTAAATTAAAGAGGAAAGAGTGAGCTTTCCTAGCTTTCAGGCAGACTTGCAGCTACATTTTAATGGCATTAGTATATAAAGCACTTTATGCTACAGTGTTCTATTTTTATAAAATATTATTTTCAGAATATTCTCAATGTACATTAAATCCTTCTTACAGTATTTCTGACAGGTATGTTTGATCAGCAAGCCTTCTTTGTATATGGACTTCTGTCTTGGAAGCCAGATGTATCACTCTATTCACAAGTATTCACTATAGGAATATAATTCAACTCTTGTGCCTCAAGGGACATTATACACACCTACAATCTCAGTTTGCTCGTAAGGAATATCAGTTAATGCTGTTTAATGTTCCTGTCAAAAAGAAGGACAAAGTAGGATAAACTAGAAGTGGCCAGTAACTGAGCTGTTTGTGTTTCTGGAAGGCATTGTACCTGAACAAAGAAATATTTATATCTGGAGGGTTACTCCCACTGCTTCTGAACTCAAAAAATTATTTGTATGCACACTCAGAAATGTTTAGTTCACTTAGACTTTGAGCCCAGCTCTTGCCCTTTGGGATTGCTCATTTTGGGAATACTTGGAACAAAATTGGAGAGATATGGACTTGAAGAGTGGACCATTCAGTGGATAAGGAACTGGCTTGAAGGTCGCACCCAGACAGTGGTGGACAATGGCTCTATGTCCAGCTGGAGGCTGGTGTCAAGTGGTGCCCCTCAGGGGATCTGTCTTGGAATCGGTGCTGTTCATTACCTTTATCAGTGATGTAGACAATGAGATTGAGTGCACCATCAGCAAGTTTACAGATGACACCAAGCTGAGTGGTGCGATTTATACAACTGAAGGATGGGATGGCATCCAAATAGACATGGACAAGCCTGAGAAGTGGGCCCATGTGAATCAACTAAGGTTCCACAAGTCCAGTGACCTACCTTCTATAAGAATTAGATGGCTATGCACCATTCCATATGTATTTCTCTGGAGTGTCAGTGAAAAGTATTTGCAAGTAGCAGTTTCCACCTCTCCCTAAAACTGGGTCCTTCCCATTCACTCTTCTCAAAAGTCTTATTTTAGTACAAGTGCTGAAAGTGTTTCCAGTTTCTTCCTTTCACACACACACTATTTTGTAGAGATAGTGAGTGAAAGAACTTAAAAATAGAACAAATTTAATCAATTTAGCCATGTTCTGCAACAGCACTACTTTATCTCCTAGAGGCTGCTTATTATAAAATAATTTTAGATACCTTCTACTTTAATACCAGCAAGAAAATTTGGCTGTAATTTACTGTCCAAATAAATTAGAAAGATTTTACACTGGAAAATTATCTGTTGTTAGAAAGAACATAATACACAATAGTATGTAAAGTTGGAGTTCTTTTTTTTGTTGTTATTGATCCCATGCAGAGACCTACAACTGAGTTGTATAAAGGTTTGTCCATGTAGGCATGGTGATATTTCCCAGAGCTGCTGTTAAATAGCTTGTTACAAGGAATGTCACTCATACTAACCATGTGTTAGCATAGCATAATAGAGATCTCTGTATTCAGAATTAGTGATTTCAAACTCCACTAGCTAGAAGGTCCCTCTACATAAACTGTCTTTTTCAGCATCTGAATTGCATAATCTGTGTTTCTGTGTTTTTTTTCTGGGCAACAAAATCGTTGCTCTACTCCTGTGGCTAGGATTAATGGCAGAGTTTAAAGGACAAGCTGTGTGTTCTATCAAAAGTGTACATGCTGAGAACTTAGAAAAAACATGACCACATTTTGTGTTTTATGGTCAATTGAGGTGGCAAAAGAGTTGGATTGCTGCAGGGTCAGAAAAATGATGAGGGAGTTATATATTGAATGGGGGCTTTGTGTATGTTGTGGTACAAACATTTAAGGGAAATTACAACAGTACAAATATGAACTAAATAGCTCACACACAGAGCCACATTCGCTCACACTTGCACAGACTGGAGCTCCACTGATGTTCCTGAAACAGTCATTGGGATACAGTTGCATGATGTGTAGTTGTCCAACTGGTCTGTATACAAGTTTGTTGTGATGTGAGGTCTTTCTGAGGTAACTTTTGAACCTATAATAGCAGAAGAAGTACATGCTAAATGATGAGTGCATAAGTAGAGGGAAGTTAAGGATGGCATGGGAGAAGTCATGAAGATAAAATGCCATACATTTCTCAACAGCAAACCTTCCCATTGATTAAAAAGTGGCACTGATGTTGTCCTTGCTTTAATGAGGTTTCAAAATGAGTGATGTACACAACAATTCTGTTGTTTTTCATCTCTTAGGCAAGTGAGTATTATAATAGTAAAGTTCTTTAATTAACTTGCACTGTTTCAATATTCAATTCAAAATTCAATGCTTTTTTAGTATTGAATTAACAGTATATATTAGATACATAGTGTTAATATATATATACTGTTAATTTGGGAAATGCATTTGTCCCGCAATGGGCATCGTGAGAACTGTGTATCTTCCCTCATATATTGCTTGTTTTCTTACCTTTATTTTATGTTTTCTTTGCTTCCAGTTTTTCTGTTTCAACAGTCTTTTAAGAAAATTGTGATCTCTTTTTTGTTTGTTTTGTTATCACATCACTCATTTCTACTCATTTTTGATTGTATGTACTAATCTAACTAACATGGCTTGGTTCCCTCTTCTTTGTTCTTTCCTGTTTACAATACTAGGACCATTCATTAAACCTCCCTTCACTTCATCGTTTATTGGTCTCATTGAAGAACGCTTTGTTAAACATACTGCCACTTTTTGAGGTTTTAATCATTGTCTGATCCTATAGGTTTACTGCAGCAATTTGTTTAATAAATCTGTCAAAATAAACCTGTATCAGTAAGGGAAGATTAACGTGTAAACACAATGCAACAGACCTAAGGAACAATGCAAATCAATTAAATGTTACATCATTTAGTTGTGTGGTTTTTTGTTTGTTTTTGAGAAGTGAATGAGTTCTCTTGCTTTTTTTTTTTTTGTTGTTAAACAAAATTTCCACGATTTCTATTTCTATGTATCAAGTAGAGGTTCTCCAGTCTTTTGATATAATTGCCCTAGGTGACCTCTAGTGTTACAAATTCAAAGATTCAAATTCAAAATGGTATAATTACAATAGTTTTTCTCTATCCAGTAAGAAAAGCAGTGATTTTCAATGTTTTTTTGTTTGTTTGTTTGTTTTGTTTTGTTTTGTTTTTGTTTTCTCATAAAGATAATATTTTGCATTATCACAATGACAGTTGATGAAAGTTTAATTTTAAAGACATAAATAATGTCACATTTACATAAGTGTGTCAAGGTTCTTTGAAACTTCTCATGAGTGTAAATAATTTTAGCCTCAAAATATTTGTGTTCAGTAAGGAAATATAGACTGTGTTTTCACATGCAGTTGGGACATGGAAAAATGAAACCACTTTCAGAGATTATTCTTCAATTTCCATTTATACAGGGTAGCTGTAGAAGCAGGTTGATTCTAGAGGTTCCTAGAATTTGTACGTGAGCCTGTATTTACTCTAGCACTTAAAGAACAAATGATAACAGTAATGGAATTTCCCATTCCTATTTTTAAATTAAAGTCATTAAGGAAGTTAAAATTGCTTGTTTGAAATGAGTTAGAAGTCACATGAGAAGTCAATAAAAAAACTTTGAATGTCTCTGTTTTGTACCTTCATCATTAGTATTGTTTCCCATGCCATCTCTCACTCATTCAAGTTATAATTCCTGATCTACTCAAGTCATCAAGAGCCTGCATAAGAATTAGGTTTGATGAAACAAGCCTTGGTCATAGAGTCAGTCAGTGAAAGATGAACACATTTTTGGGATGCCTCAGCATTTGTTTGGCTGCCATGTTTTGGATATCATGACACAGTGATCCATGCATTAAGGTAAGAGTTCGTTTCTCTTTTATCTTGTTGCCTAAACCCAAGCAGTTCTTACCTATTTGGAGACTCAATTACAGTTCTGCTTCCTGCAACAGAGCTTAGCGTCTCTGCAGGCTTAGAGGTTGATTTTATGAACTGTGTCCAGGACAAGGGACTTGAATATTTCCTTGACACCTCTTTGTATAGCCCATAGAATTGCAGTCTGTTTTACTTACAAATGTGCATTTAAAATGTGATTGTACTGTTATTCTGATATCAAGAAAACATTTTACCAATGAAAAGGACTGACCTAAGCTTTAAAATCTGAAAGCAGAATAACAATAATTAATGCTTCTATTACTCTGTTTAAACAAAATATATATTAGGCAGAAGACGGGTAATTAATCCCGCTTGAAAGAATATACACTACTCATCACTCATTTATGAATTCTTCATTCCTTAAATAAAACTCTATCTCAAACAAAGCTAAAATACCTTATCTATAATAATAGGTAAGGTCCTCAAATTCTTATTGAGATACAGTTCCTGAGTATGATTTTATAAGGGTTACAGGATCAGGCCCAAGGACTAGCATTAGCTCAGTGAGCACTAAACTGGCATTTATATATTTTACTGGATGGGTGACATTTTTTTCTATTGTCAGCTATAGTAAGGATATTTTCTTTTGAATTGGAATGTTGTACCAGAATAGGATTTTTTTTTTCCTATATCTGAATAATACTCATGCTATATCTATTAATTCTCATATAAAAATATGTCCATATTAATCACAAAGTCACAGATTATTCCTAGGAGAAGACACTGTCACGTGGTTTAAATATTTTGATGTTTCAAATTTGATTTAGTGCATCATTTTATTATACTTACTACTAGGATATTATTTACAGAATTTTAATAGATGACTATTTCCCCAATACACTTTATATTAAAGATGTTATCCCTTTATTTTCTTAATTTAAGGAAAATTTTGACAGCCTGTAATAAATTAGTTGTTCAGAAGTTTTAAATTCATGTTCTTACAGATGTTGCTGCAGCATCATTTAAACAAGTTTTTTTTTCCTTGTGAACCATTAATGTTTTGAGGTATTTCTTTTACCTCCTAGAGAAACTATATGTGGGGATTAACAATTTTCTTCTCTGGAATTCATGTGGAAGCATAACTGCAGTAGCTGAGAAATGATCATGTTTCCTTTTAGTTCTCAGCAAGAGTAATTGAATGTTGAATATCTTACTAAATGCTGGACTGTGACAGTGTGTTAACACTCCGACTATCTCCTAACAGCAGGGCAATTATTTGCTGAGTGGGATTTTTATAAATCCCCTGGCAGTAGTATGTCCTGATAATTATGATGAAGTGTACTGGTCAGTGTTGATTCAGCAATCCCTTCTCTAGCAAATATTTCATTCACAGCTCTCCTTCATGCTTTTACTTTTATGGCTTTTAAAGATCTCTTACCTCTTCTCTCAGCTTGCTTAGATTTTTATTTTTATTTTTTAATGCAAAATATATTGGAGAAAAAAGGATTTTAAAGTTAATTCCTTATTTTGTTGAAGTATTTTCTGTCTCCTTATATGCATTTTGAAGAAGGAGTCATTTAACTCTTTATTAAAAGAGCAGACTGAGAAAGTAGAACCTTATTTAGATTCTTACTGTGGCAATTGCTTGAAAAGGCTTCCTCCCTCAAAGGTATATATATATGTATATATATATATATTTCAGAAATAAATGAATGTTAAAAGAAACATTTATATTCATGATATAACTTGATTATTTCAGACTTGCAGAGTTGATCTGGAAAAATAATTAAAACAGAGTATACCTTTATTATAATTTAGTTGAATTACAGTAAAATATATTTAAAATACATGAGGGAGGATACATTTTCTGTTAACTTCATGCTTACGTTTACTCTTCAGCTCAATTTTATTGATTTTTAATTTTGCAGGTGTGATTATTTTCTGAACAGTAGCTGTTAAGTAACAGTTAATTTTTTCTCTGCTTATGGAAATGATAGACGGGAAAAGACAAAAATGCATATACTACAGCATAGACTAAGATTAGTATAAGAGGTGGAAGAGATACAGAATATTTAAAACACACACAGAGACACATTTTTCCTTGATTCCTTTTCCTTCTTTCATTAAATTTCTTTAATGAAAGATATTAATTTCATTAATTTCTATTTTCTGATTTTTTTTTATATGCCACCATTAATTATAAAAATAAGAAAATGATTGAGAGAAAACTAAATGATAGAGTGTTAGAAATGCAAAATGATTCAAAATATTAATGTAATGCTAAGGATGACTGGGTAACAAATGATACATTTGCCGGTATGCTTGACCTGACACAATTAATATTCCAGGTCATGCTTGGGTTTCCATGATGGAAGGTCTGAGGCAGAGAATTCTATGGGAAAAATATATCTATTGTATAACTCATTTCTCTCTCTCTCTCTCTCTCTCTTTTTTCCCCTGACAAGTCAGAACCATAGTCTTATAAAAAAATAAAATAAAATAAAAAAATACAAAAATCTGCACTTTCACACCTCATTTGCCATATTCACCATTGGGCCACCGTTCAGTAGAAGAGCCTGATGTAAGGAGGTCAGTAAGAAGCTATTAGCAGAGTCCCCTCCTGAGATTTCTTTGGTCTTACTGAGTTGGAAGTCAGCATGACAGTACTGCAAATAACTCAGTTGCAGGTTTTTTAACAGTAGCACAGATTTCCCCATAGTGTTTGTCACTTTAGAAAATTGTTCCTGGAAATGGAGTCTGAGAAAGCTGGCTTTGACAGAGGACCTTCTTAGTTGTGAAGAACAAGGGTACAGAAAAATGTGTCACACTCAGTACAGAAGAGGTACTTTTTTGTAACCTATCATAATATTTGGGAGGGTAGCATATTTTTGTATGGACTAAAAGTGAAGAAAATCAAAATCTGCATCATACTTTGATTCCAAAGTAATGGAGTAGTATCTCAAGACAGATATTTTTCTACCACTGAAAAAGCAGTATGAACTTCAATGGTTTTGTAGTTGAGAGGATATTGCATTAAAGCAGTGAAAAGGTGAAATAATGCTTTTAATATAATGTACTGGTCTCAAGAAAACATTAAAAATTATTAAATATCAAAGGCTTTGATCCTTCAGATTCTTAAGATTTCTGCGCACTGTTATCTTCCTGCAAAGGGCAAAATGAATAGCACATCCGTCAGCACACAGCACGTAAGCAAGAATTCTCAAAAATAAGACTTTGATTTGCAGAGATATTTTGAAGTGAATGAATTTTGCCAGAGACTGGTCTGAACTAGAGTGTAAAACCAAACTCACCCCCTTGTATCTGCTACCAAACTTTGCCAATTTTAAATCTAGGCTTAAAACCTAACCACAAACCTTGGGGATTTTAGAGTAAATTAGTATTAATTTTATCCATCTAGATATGAACTCTACTGATTGCTCTGCTATCTGTCTGTTTGAATACTTGAACATATATAATTAAAATGTAAAGTAATTAACAGGATTGCTTGAAAAATCATTAGTTAAAATGCACTTCGTAATTAATTTTGACCCAGATCTCACAAAGAGCTTCAACTATAAAGGAAGCAACATCTTGCAAAATGTCTAGCTGTGCCTCACTAAAACTGCAAATCTGTTTTCATAATTGATACACTATTTATGTATGTTGAACCTGATAATATATGAAAAAAAAAAAAAAAAAAACAGAATATGACTCTTTGTTCAGGCACCTCTTCAGGAATAATAATCCAAATGACACTGAATCAGTGGGTTCCCAAAGCAATTATGTCTAATTTTGGTGTCATTAAAAGTGCTGAAAGCCAATCCTATTTGTGCAATGCATTTCAGTGTTTGAACTCTGAATACAGATTTCTCTACTGCCAAATGTTTAAACAAAGAAATGTCAAGAACATACACAGTGTGATATAGATTATGAAATGCCATTCCAGAAAGCCATTATACTCACAGGTCCGTCAATATTTCTCTAAATATGAAAAATAGAAGTCATGCCATTTCTCAGAGCCCTGGTAAACATTACTTTAAAGTTATTCTTGCCTGTAATTCTTTAGAGGAAAAATGTTTGAGATGTTTAAGATGTTGTATTTTTCTTCTTTGTGGAAACAAACAAGAAACAATCTTGTGCTATGTGATTGAAGAAGTCTAAATCTTCTGTTAAATTTTCCTAACCAAATTCCTTTTCAGCATTTTTATTTTATTACTTTATTTTATTATATTTATTTTATTTTTAAACATTTCTTAAAATGCTGTGTAATTTTTTTCCTACTGATTAACAAATCCATGCTTGACAACTTCAGCACGCCGATTTAAGGCAGAATGGTTTATGCCAAATCGTCCTGATTCTCAGTGGTGAACAAGGAGATGTTTTTCTCATGGAAAACCATTTGTATTTTCATTGATATTGTAGTTTTCTATAAAATGTGTGCTGCAGATGTACCGTAAAAGAGCAGTATCTTTCTCACTACCTGGTATCCTCTGCAGACACGTGGCTTGGCTGGAATGCACTCTGCACATCAGTGTGCAACAACTGAAGACAGAGGACATAGGAATGGGTGGAAAGATAAAGTATCAGTACAGTGAAATTCAGTGAAATGTGCAAAGATGGTAATCACAGACAATTACTTTTTTATTTTGCTGTCATCAACAAAATAAAGGCAAATATTCATAGTATAGACAGATCCGATGGCCATGGTAGGACTAACAGGTGAAGAGCTCTAATGACCACGGCATAGAGTTGGTCTGTATATCAGTACAATGGAATCTAATTTGTTTGGAAGACCTTGACTGTGTCATTTTATATACTAGAGAACTTGCATAACAAATATGTAGTAGGAATGCATTCAATAGCTCAAAAAAGCCGGAGACAACATATGGGACTTGTGCTTATGGAAGACTTGCATGTCACTGAATGTTCACAAGCAAAACGGTGCTGCACTGATAAGAACATTGTAACAAGGTAATGGATGAAATACAACAAAAAATAAATCATAAGGAGAATCTGCAAGTTTTTGAGATGTTTAGGCGAATAAGAACAAGAGGTGTAGAACCAAACCTTGAAATGCAGCTGGATTTTACAGATCACACAGATGGACCTGCAGTTTTGCAGTCACCCCACCAATCCTGCTTGTCTGCTATTTTAAGCATGAATCTCTGCCATTGTAGTTGATAGCCTGAAAACTAAAGGAACAACCAGTGACTGACGTCTTTTTTATTCTATGTTTATTCAATGCTTCATAGCAAATAAATATGATAAATGCAAAACATGATATATTATAACTGAGCAAAACTGATCTACCTTCTAAGTCTGTTACACTGTATACTGTTACAGAAAATATAATTTGCCTTAAAGCAAAGCAGTGTGTTTATTTATTTATTTATTTATTTATTTATTTTGCCAATGTTTTTTAAGCATCTCATCTGTTTTCTTGGAAATTGAGTGGATTTGTGCAATCCGGTACACCAATTCTCATGTTTAGCACACAGTAATTATTAACTAGAATGGATACTTTACTGTTCATAACTTATTCAGTAAACTCACATATGTTTGAGCATTGTTTATATACAACTGATAAAATTCCTATATTTCTAGGAATGATCATCTTTCAGAATGATTTGGGACCAGTCTGTCATATAATTTTGTCTTGCCAGATATTCACAGATTGTTAATGACAGAGATTCCTAGCTAAGAATTTGAAATGTATGCTTTATATTAGTAATTATTATATTACATCACAGTACTGATGCAACTATTGATGTAATAGCATATTGTTTCTTTGTGCTGAAAAAAATGAAACAAAATTAAATGAAGAATGTAAATTTTTAGTTCAATTCACAATTCAAATTTTTTAATCTTAATTTTTGTTTTTCACAGCTTTTATATTAGTAAAACCAAATAGATGTGAATGGTTAAAGAAATGTAATAAGACATGTTTCTGCAAAAAAAGTTACTATTTTTTGATAGTCAATAAATGTTCTTGTGTATCCCTGTACCCAGTCCCTCAATTTTACTTTTTAAAATGTTCTAATTTCAACTGTCTTATGCCACACTGTGAGTTTGCTAGCACAGTGTCTAAAGGGACAAAACTTATCTTTTTCCTTGTATGGATATTTATTTTGGCCTTTATGTATATGCTTAGAAATAATAAGCATATTTTTATTTCTGTTATGCATAGTAATTTAAAATGGCTTTTAAAGAAATGTAAATTCAAGTTTAAATTTCAAAACAAGTATAATACTTGTCTTTAAAGCTAGTTGTAAATTTGTACAATTTAATTTACTTTTAAGGAAAAAATTTTACATTTGACTATAACCGTGGAAGAGGAAAGATGTGACCAAAAGAAAAGAGGGTTTGAGGTCCACAAAGATCAGCTGTGTATTTCTTTCTTGAATAAAATGAAAATTATACCCACTGGAAGGGCTAAAACACAGATTATATATTACACTATACTATTTAAACACTTTTGTAACTGCAACTGTAAGTTAGTAGAAGTCAAAGGTAAATCCATCTTCTACTCAGATTGCAGGCATATATAATTCGCCATTCAGAAAATCCCCAGATCCAATGGAACTGTTGCTCCGGCAGTCAAAGCCACTGAGCCACAGGTGGCAGCAAGTGAAGAGCCCCTTCACAGATGAACTCTGTGACTGGCCAACTTGTACAAGGCCTCCAACTTTCCGTTCAGGAGAACCCCTGCCACCTATTGGCAGACAGAAACCTCAGGTAACAGTTTTCAGTGTCTCTTTCTGGTCAAATATTTTATGTGTATGTTCTTTATTTATAGAACTACTGCTTGCTTTCAGGATATAACTTTGTCACAAATTTGTTTTAAGAAAAAATAAATGTATCTGGTATGTGGTATAAAACAAGGAAATGTGACTTTGCTTTTGTCTTTTTGGAAAAAACAACAACAAAGTCATCTCTGACATTTCAAAGATAAGATTTGATATAACTGAATATCATCCTGATTCATCAGAGGGAGAATCCCTAAGTTCCAATTTTAAATCAGTGAAAAGTTGGAGAAATTAAATATAAAATTAACCAGTTTAAATAACTTATTACTCGTTTTGTGTTTTCCATATGGAGACCAAGAGACAGACTCTTCTACATGAAGCAGTTCCTGTACTTTTGCATCAACTAGCTGTGTGTCAGTAATTTCAGAAGTTTCTACATGTTATGCATCAATTGTTTAGTTGCGCAGCTCCCTTCCTTAACTGCCATGGTCTGGATTTTGATTTCAGTTGATGTCAGCATATGTTGCAGGTAGATAGCCTTTTTCCTCTCCCATAAAGTAATGGAGATTTCTGTGGTAATACATCAGAGATGTCCCACAAAATGGCAAAAGAGCATTTGCCACCTTATTATCTAAACCTGCTCGGAATATGACCAATATTTACAAGCCTTTGAGACCTTTATGTTCCTCAGTTGATGAAGAGTGGATATTTTTCCAGACATGTAGCTTTTGACAGTGAATATCTGATATTTTTGAGGTAGACATACAAAGTCTTTCTGTCTCTTCTGAAGATTTTTTTCAGTTTGCACAGTCTACTGAACTTTTGCTTTATGTACCTTATACATACACATTTAGTGCCAGCTTGACTGTGAATGCTTGCAATGACTTCAGAACTTCTTGAACATTATTTTGAACTCCATGCTATCTTTAAATTTTCCATGTTTAGCCTAGAGAAGTGAAGGCTCTGGGGCAACCTCATTGCAGCCTTTCAGTACTTACAGGGGGCTTATAGAAAAGATGGTGCATGACTTTTTACATGGGTATATTGTGATAGGACAGGGGGCAATGGTTTCAATCTTAAAGAGGAGATTTAGGTTAGAAGTTAGGAGGAAATTCTTTATTCAGAAGGTGGTGAAGCATTGCAACAGGCTGCAGAGAGAAATTGTGGATGCCCATCTCTGGAAGTGTTCAAGGCCAGGTTGGATAGAGCCTTGGGCTACCAGATCTAGTGGAAGGTGTCCCTGGTTATGGCAGGGGGCTTGAAACTAGATGATCTTCAAGGTTCCTTCCAAACCAAGCCATTCTATGATTCAATAATTCTACCGCTGAATTCAAAATATGTAGTAGCCATGCTACAGTTTGCCTGTGTTTTACTGATTGAATCAACATTGTTCTTCAGTGGAAACAGCCATGGGCTCATGGGCTAACCCACACAGAAGAGGCTTTTCTCACCTTTATATCATATCTGACTTCTCTGTATCAACATGAGTCAATATCAATGGTGGGATGTGAATGTAAAGGCAATTGGGTTAGAGCATGAGGAACGGATGCAGATCTGTCAAAATATGTCTGAATAAATAGAGGTGAGCCCCACAGAGATCCACGCTGCTTATAACATATATATATGTGTGTGTGTCCTTATCTAAGGATCAACTTCAAGGTAGTTCACCTTTGTCCTTCCCTCCTTCCATCCCCACACCTTGACTGTTTGAGCTTCCTCATATAACGATCTCATTGACTCATGCTAGAACCAAGTCAAAGCATGAGCCCATGGTTTAATGATCAGGGATCTTGGAGTTGTAAAATGTAATGTAAATTCAAAAACAGAAAAATATGACATTATAGCCTTACCTTCTGGGACCAACAGGGCTATTATAGTCCTTCAGTGGGATGTGACTGAATGCATTGTCTCTCAAGACAAAGAGGAAGATTTTGCATAGTGGACAAGGTACAGGAGTCATGCTTTTTAATAAAGAGGGATCTCAGAGTTTTTCTATTGTTAAGCTATTCTTGCAAAATCACTTTACTGTATATAAAGTATTTTACAAGATTCTGTTTGGGTTTGGAATATTTTACAGACCTTTCTAAGTTCAGCTGCATTCACAGCAGTAGTGCACAGATAGCATTTTAGAACAAACCAGAAAAGCCCTGTTTATTTTCTGCACCTCAAAGAGGGAATTTACTATATAATACTTTAATCCTTTCAGCACCCTGGGATGTACACTGTGGGGTAAATTTTCAAAGCACAGCGCGTGGATTTAGCTGCGCGACTCTTATTGATGTTAACGGGAGTCACACGGCTAAATCCCTACACAACACTTTGACAATTTAGGGTTGTATTTTCTAAGGAAAGGACACTGGTTTGAGATGATGAAACAGCTGGAAATGAAAACCCATCAGAACACATCACCCTGAAAGGTGTCCAGTGTGACAATAAGGAATTTAATTACTAGCTATATTTTTGTCCTAGTTCTCTGTGATAGCATTTTATATATCTCAAGTCCAGTGTGAGCCACTTGTTACTCCATTGATTGTTCAGGTATCTAAAAATTGTGTTGCCCATCGGCCTGGATATTTTATATGAGAATGTAAATTACATAAGCTTAAGAGAACAAAAATTAGCTAATTACTAGCTTTCTCTTGGGAAAGTTGGTATTTAGCATTTTACATATAACTCCATCTATGTGTATTTAAAAGAAAAGTTTTAACGATGATTATACATTAGTCATAACAGACCTAGCAGTTTTATTACTGAATTAACTAGAATTACAGTTTGATGGAAGAATGGGTAATTCTAAAATTAGTCAAGTGTTCTTACAAAGGCATTAATAACAGAAAGTAAATCCTCATTTTTCGGGGATTTTTAAATTATTTTTTTTTCTTGTATGCTGGTGGCTGTCATGGAGTAGGAACAGTGAAGAACACAAGATTTCATGTAGATCATAATTTTTTTCATGAGTTTCTTATTTTATGGTAAAGTTGTAAGAATACCTCCTTGCTAACCATTTTATTTGGCAGACCAGTCAGTAGCAAGAATTTTTATGCTGTTCAGTAAAAATTCCAAAATATAACATGGAGTTGTTTGAGTTGCTTTCAGGGTAAAAACTGTTGGTTCCCTTTTGAAGCCAGATGCCCAAAATGCTTGTGGGCATTGCAGATATGAAAATATTTGCAAGCACAATTTTACTGCAGATTACATAAATCTTAAAGTTCATCTTGTAAAATGCAAATAGGCAAATGGATTTTAGAGGTGTTGTCATCTTACATACATTCAGTAGGTGTTTATTGCTGGGTAAGTTTCATCAAATATGTGTTTCAGAGAAATGCAGGGAAGGTTTAGAATTCATATTCTACAATATGCACCACCATTAATGATGACAACCTTATTGGAGAGACCTTTGCATAGTTTGTTATTCTTTTTCCCCCCTTCCATTAGTATTTGCTGTGCTTTATTAATTTCACTTGAACTATGAATTGAGAAAGTTAAAAGTTCTTAGAAATTAAAGATAGAAAAAAAAAAAAGCTTGCTTGGACATCTGATTTAGCCTTTACTCTGGTGGAATATGAATAAATATTTTATGATGAAGACTATTTTCTAAAAGCAAACATCTATCATTATATTACTTGATAATACTACACTTCTTTCTTCTTTTCGCTGCATATGCAGCTCTGCAAACATCTTGCAATACAAAGTATTCATCTTTTCATTAGCAAGTTAAACCTTATTTTATATCTTAATCATTAGATTATGTGTTACTGGAACACTGTTTACCAGCTTTAATGACCTTCTCTAGTCTTGATTATTTTCTTAAAGACAATAACAATTTTCTTTTTTTTTTTTTTTTTAAAAAAAAAAAAAAACAACAACTTATTGTGGTAATGCTAAATGAATATATATTTTTTGTGGACACTTTTAGAAAGTAAAAGCAAGAAAATATCTGCAAGTAGTATAAATGCTATCATTACTTCCTTACTATGATCTTTAAAAATATCTCCAAATCATGATGCTATGCCTTTAAAAAGTAAAGTTACAATAAAAATCCATTAACTACTTTCAAATATAGCAATCCTCCTGTCCAGCTGTGAAAAGTACTAGATGATACTTATTTGCCATTTGTGTTATTTACGGTCCATGACTTTTATGGTAACTGGTTCCTATTATTGGTTTCTATTAATGTAAAACATAAGTGAACATAAATGAGGCGTGAATCATTTCTTTTTATTAGCCCCACAGTCTTCACTCAGTGCTTGCAGTAACTCCAGCTGTGACTTGTTAGTGATAACCTATTTAAAGGAGGATATCTTTAAGAATAAAGCCTGTGATTAGGATTCTTTGTCTGTTCATAGTTTCAGAAGGTTTCAGTCATTCGTTGCAGGACCAGTAATAGTGAAAATAAAATAAAAATTAATTAGTAGCACTTCTAAATCTAGACTTGCCGCTAAATTGTCCTGAGCATAGTATAGCAGTAATTATACTTGAGGTAACTTCACAGTGGTTAGTACTAAAAGGAAGACATAACATATATCACTTTGATAGCGTAGAAAAGGACTTTCTGTTGCTCTCTCTGTGTTATTAAATGGTAGATACTGGTTTGATCCGTTATTAAATGGTCTGCTTAAAAAATAAATATATATATATATACACACATACACATACATCCTTTAGTGTGTGTATGGATGTATATATTTTATATATACAAACATCTCTGAAATAATTACGAGCTTTTAGTTTTTCTTAAGACTAGTGAGATTAATGTGGAATTAGATGTTTCAAAAATAGACTATATAGTTCTATTTTTGTAGACGTTAGTTTGAATTATATTAGAGGAATTGCATTTTAAGTCACATATTAAGTTATCTTCCATGTAGCTTTATAGTTAAATTGAAAATAGCATATTCTTTAAGGTAAAACATGATTTATCCCATGAAATGGAAGAGACTTCCTGCTTAAACAGAATGTAGATGAAGTTAACACTTGTATATCAAATTTTATTTCACCAGTATTTTTTCCAAGGGAAAAAATAAGGTCTCCTAATAAGTTCTAACAATGTATTGTTTTAAAATAATAAATATTATGAGTAGCTAAATAAATCTGGAGTATGCATTTCTCATTTTCTCTTTGGGGCTTTAGAACATGTTATCAACCTTTGTGTTATCTGTAACTCTCTATCAAAATGAACTGCTTTAATTATTTTGGAAGAAAAGTCTTGCTATGCTTCCCAGACACTCTGTGTCCTCATTCATCAGTGATGTGTCATGAATAAAAGAAAGAAAGAACTATAGCCCCACAATAAAACACGTTATCCTATACCTTTCATCAGGGGCCTTTCCGTGATACCGCTGAAGTATTGCAGCAGCGCTATAAGCCTTTGGAACCAACCTGGCAATTGGCAGCATCAATCGATTCACCACTAGAGAAGGCCAGAGTGGCAATGAAAAGGGAGAAATGGAGGAACCATATACATGACAATGAGTAAGTGTTTGTTTGTTTGTTTGTTTTTGTATTGTTATGAAGATGCTTTATTTATTTCATTGCTTTCAAAAACCTTTAATGCCTGACAAAATGAAATGTCAAACCTGACAGCTTAGTAGCAAACATTCTCTGTACATACTTCTAAATTCTATGCTCTTAGATTATAAACTTTACAGGGTAGAGATCCTATTTTGTAATTATACGACGTGCCATCCGTATCTGTGAATCAATAGAATGTGCCATAATAATAATATGTAATGCAACAGATGAACTTACTGGGAAATTAGTAAACAAATGCAAATTCCTTTTTGCCATATGCACCTTGCCAAGGAACAAATACTATTTCTTTTGTCTTGTTCAAAGATTTTAAACACTATGGGAGGAAACATGTTCTTGCATGCCATTGAGACATGCCTTCTTTCCAGTAAGCTACCAAAGCTCACTTGGAAGGGAAGAGAGCATATGTTGCACATGTTAGAATATGATGTATAAAGTGTAATCGTCTTTGTGGCAGTTTGGTTTCCTGATCCATGGCATCTGTAATAGCATCAGAGGGGCCAGTTCTTTTCCCTACAGTCCAAAATTACAGACATAATCCATCCCCCCACGTTTAAGGCTATCGCCAAAGTATTCCTAATTCTTTTTTTTTTTTTTTATTGGGATGAAACTCCTTTGCCCAATCATAATAAAGCCTATTAAGTCACTTTTTCTGGATTTGTAATTAACTAGAAGCAAATGATGTTTTGTCAACTTTTTCCTTGAATTCACTGCTCTTGGCAATTCTTTGACACTTCAGTACCAGAATTCAGGACAGAAAAGAATCCTTTTTCCTTGTGGGCAGCCTGTGATCTACTGATTCACTGGGAATGAATAATACTTTGTTATCAGCTCCATATTGCCCGTGTCAGTTTAAGCACTGGGACTTAAGAATGCTAAAATCAACTGCATTTGCAAGTTTTAGCTTTTGTTTTAATTGCTGGATCTTTTTTCCCATGTTTTCCCTGATTTAATATTAATAGTGACTTTCAAAGGAGCTTGTACTTAAAAACAATTTTGAAAGAAAATCTTTTAATTCAGCAACTTTTCCACATTTGTACAATGTTATTTGTGATACTTAGTAACAAAAAATTAGATGTAGTTATTTTTTACCCCTTTTATACCAAAAGCTTAATAGGGAAAAGTTACAAGTAAAAGTGTACTTCAGGTTTCTCTTCTTTTCTCTCTCTTTTTTTTTTTTTTTTTTAATAAATGGAGAAAGGGAAAAGCAGCTTAACTTTCAAATCTCATCTTAGATCCGTGCTAACTTTAAAAAAAATATTTTTAGCTTCTATGACTGTAATCAAGAAAACACTGGGTAATAATTTATATGCTTTCTTTCAGCTAAGGTGTTCTTTTCACTGGATAGGTTTTGATTATATATTCCAAATGAGGAGGGATTATGTTCTTCATTTATGGTAATGACTATATGGCCTGGTCTTTATTTGATACGATTTACACCAGAGGTCACTATGTCAACAGTTTCAGAAGGTCATATGTTGAAATATTTATTTCCCTGTTTCTTCCCACTTAGTGAATTGTGAAGGCTTTGGTCTTGTACAGTTCGAATTTGGAGTCTCCAACTTTGACAGATATTAATTGATCGGGGGTCTTTATTTACCTTATGGGCAAGGATGCATTTCGTTCTCTCCTTAATACACAGAAGCAGTGATTCTCAGCTTCATGCACACTAAATGCATAGTGTATTATACATTTTCAGACTGTGATCATTCCGTTTGTTCTTCAGATTCAACCAACCATGCAAGGGTCACATCTGTAACCTTGAAAAGGTGATGACAGAGCTGCAGGTCACCATCAGGACTAAGACTCACTAGCAGTGCTGCAGCTGCTTTGTGGTATGCTGGTCTCCAGGGAGGAGTCAGCAAAGGGTTACTCAGATTCTACAGTATTTTTTTCTCAGCGGTGTCTATTATGAACTGACAGATTTCTGTCTCTTTCTATGTAATTGTATACTTTGGGACTGTATTTCTTCCTGCTTGTATGCTGATCATTCTTCTATTCTAGCAAATAAGGAGAGAAAGAAAAGAGGAAGTGTGTGGAGTTTGTGGAGAGAACTAGTATTTGCATAAAAAAGACAAACTGAATCCTTGATCTTATTTTTCCAGAATGAGTATTGTGCATTATCTTTTAAGATAGCAGGTATAAAACAACGATATTTTTTCTATATCAGACGTTAAGAATTCCCACTCACCTCTGATTTCAATTTTTTTAAAGAGGTAATATGTTTTCTCTAAATGTTTCAAGCTCTGAGAAACTTCTTGCTTCTGATGAATGCAGAAATAGAGAAAGCCAAGGGGGAGGTTGAGGCAGGTAGAAGCAGTACAAATCCAAAACAAGAAAATGAGTGTGCTTGAAGCAACTGCTGGAATTTCCTATTTTGTAATGAAACAGCAACTGGGTAATCTAACCTAATAAGAGTGATACCTCTTTCTCATGTAATTGAAGCTGTTACTGCCTTATTGTGCTATTTTTCATACAAATGGAGTGATTTCCCCCTACACTTGGACAGGAATGACAATTGGACTCCTTTGGGATGACCACTTAATAAACTAGTGTCTAGTTTGAGACACCAACTGCTGGATCCAGCAGATTTAGATCACTAAGCATGAAAAGTTCTTTACTCAGTTGCTTGCAGCAGTGTGCTCACCTAATTTTCCAGAGAACGAAAATGTAAATTATTTTCATTAAGTGCTGAAATCTGCCTCACATAATATGTCTCATGACTGAGAGTATAGTATTAAACATCTTTATAAAGTCAACATGCATCAGAATGAGTTGCAATGTGGTGACAGAATAGGGATAAACCAGCAGTAGTGTAAAGCTGAGCATTTCTGATTCATTGTAGGCTGCTGGTGTGACAACGGGCAAGTTGTCTCAGTTTCTGGCTCTCCCTGTGCTCAGTGCTGTACCAAAGATGGCCAAGCTAGTCCTGAACACACTGGTTCGCTTGTGTGCAGCACAGTGCAATGTTTGCACACCCCGTGTCTCACACATTGTGTGAGTGTTGCAGTACCAAGCTCCTCACAGGTTTATTTTCAGCAAGATAATGACTTCCTTTAGGGCCACTGTAGGTACTTCTGCACTACACAGTGCTGTGCACAAAGGGTGGATTTACAGAGGGGTTAATGACTTGGAGTCGTCAGTATCATGACATGCCCAGTATTAATGGCATTTTAAAATGAAATTTAGAAAGCAAGTCACTTCATTTTGATAAGATTTTGCAATTTTAAGAAATCTTTTCATTTGTATGTTTTAAAGATTTTTTACTCTATTTCTGAATTAGCTTAGTGAAAATGGCTGCTACATTTTATGTCATGCAAATATAACACATCTGAAAACTTTGTTCAAATTATGCTTAGTTTTTCATATGCTTTGCAACTTCAGCAATTTGCATATTTTCTGGACTGTTATTGTATTATGATAAACAGGGATTATCATATATTTTCAGATAATGTTTTCTTAACAATTCAACTTCTATTTGTAACTCTTCCATTTATTTTAATTACTAGCTCAGTGTGCAACATTTATTAATCAGTAGAGTCTTTTTAAGTTAAAATACTAAATTAGCTAACCCCATTAACACTGAATACTCCAAACAAGCAGTAATAGGAGAGGTAGTTACTGTGCAAATCGTATTATACATGCGGGTGCTCTAGGGCACAGTTAAGCATGATTACCCTCTTTTGATCCAGTATTCCTCTGCTTCTTCCAGCTAATTTCCACTGGAAATTTACAAAGTAGTGCCTTCATTTTTCCATCTTAATTTTTCTAATGAAGTTCTAGTACTTTATAACACTGGGGATGCAGATAAGTCAGTGTATAATTAAGAAGTTCCAGAATTTGCTGCAGAAGATCTATTAATTTTACAAGAACTGGATGATTTTTTTCTTTTGCCACTTTACATTATTGCAAACATGGGTTAAATAAAAACAGACAGAATTTTCTTAGATTTGCTGCTGTTAAGATAAAAATGACTGAGAGCTTACTGAAAAAGCATCAATATTTAGTATATTTAGTGTATTACTGCACACAATATTTGTAATAATGCACTCAAAATTTCTCTTGGAAAAAATACTGTGCTAAAGATAATCTGACTAGATACAGTAAATAAAATGTCTTTACACTGTGAATTACACTTTGATTTGTAATGTGCACTCATTATGAACTATATAATGGCTGCCCTGTTGCAATTGTTTTGCTGTGGAAAACCATTTTGCTTCTTGCTTTTTTTCAGAGTGAAAAGGTAGTCTGTTGGATTAGATAGAGCAATGACTTTAGGTAAAACCCAAATCTGAAAGCTTAAAATTAATTACGTGTTTTATGTAATAAATTAAAAAACAAACAAACAAACAAACAAACAAAAAAACATAAGATTCACAGCTTCCAGAAGGTGAAGCATAGTTTGTTTGGAGCTAATTGCTCATGGTTGTCTTTAAAGTGAGAGGATTTTTTTTGAGTTAGATCAAGACAACAAAAAACTGAATTGCTATTACATGGAACCAGTTTAGATACAAATTTAACAGCACTATCACACATCTAGAGCTAAAACTTTGGTAGTGTTTTTACATCTAAGTTACCAAAACATACAATACATACAAATATTGTGCAAGTTTGAAAAATCTAGGAGTATTTACCCTACCTCTCTTTGGTGTTAATGTTTCTTACTGTGCCACAGGGTGTGGGATAGTCTAGCAGTAGATCTTCTACCTGATCTTTCTCAGTAGCCTGGGTAAAGTGAAGCATTTCTGCTGTCAGTATTATATGCTTGCACTGCTAGACTTTGCAGAGTTCTAGAGAACCTGTTGAAGGCTTGCCTTCTTGCTTACTGCCATTTAGACAGAAGAAAAAGTGAATGCTGCTGAGTTTTATCCTGCAGAGGCAGGGACACCTTCCACCTGATCAGTTTGTCCAGGGCCCCATCCAAGTTGTCCTTGAATACTTCCAGGAATGGGGCATCCACAGCTTCTATGGGAGGCCCTCGTAGAGCCTCATCACCCTCACTGTGAGATGTTTCTTCCTTATATCTAATCTAAACCTGTCTTCTTTTAGTCACTGACTAATCCTCTTTCCTGTTTATGCTGCTGCATAGGAAGATTTTTCTCTCCTCTTGCATTGCCATAGACACCAGAGTCCAGTACCTTCTACAGCATCTATCAAGGCCAACTAGAAAACCTTTAGCAGCTAAGAGGCCTCTTCCATCTGCTGTCAAAATAGCAAGAAATAATGGAATAAGAGACAGAATGGAAGGAAGAAATAATAGGTGATGAGATGAAGGAAGAAAGAGAACAAGGGGGCTGAAATGTGTGGAAAAGGATTAGAAATATTAATCTAATGGTAGCAAGGAGGTACAGGATAGAAAGAACACAATTTTAGTTAATAACAAAGGATATCAAGGATATATTTTGAAATATAAATACATACTGGTATAAACTGTCAGGTCTAGGATTGTCTACTAAGTCAAGGCCTCCGAGGCTTTTTTGGTTCCAACTCTCACCCTATCTTGATTGTTTTCTTTGTCATATCTCTCATTTAAGCTTTTGTGGTGGATGGAATGAAATAACTTTTCATTTTAAAAGTGTATTTCTCTGGGGAGAATTCACCTTCCATTAAATCATAAAGTTTTGGAAAGGCTCAGATTATACTGATTACGTTTTTATGACACAATATGACAGCAACATGGAATTTGACTCGTTTTTTATCCTGCTACTTCTTTCTCTGTCAGTTTTACAGAAAGCCTTCAAGAACTTTTGAATTTAGACTGAAATCACAAAGAAAAGCTGAAACCCAGATGTAAGAATCCCACTGGAATGAGCTTATTGTGGGGAAAAAACTACTGAGGTCTAAGCTTGGGCAGTTTATAATGTTATCATACCATTGTCTGGATTTAATTTTCTTCTCCTTTCATCACTCTTCTATCACATTCAGAACACATACTGTCATTAATTTGGGGAAAAGCTGTGTCAGGTATATAGAGAGAACACAATGCCATTACTGAAGTATGTTGCAGTGCTCTTGCTTTTCACTATTATCATTGGTTGGTAGGGCTATAATGACGCTCATGTGATTCCTGTTAATTTGCTTATCTACCTAAGACAAATAAACAAAAGTTTTAATTATTTACATAAAATTATGACAATATTTGCCTGCTTTAAACTGACATTGAATTTGTGAATATGATCCTTTCTTGTTGTTAGATCATTGTCCCTATCAACAATTGCTCAGGCATCTCTGACTGCAGATCTGCAGAGAGAAGAAAAAAAATAAATACTACTTTATGACATTATACCCCATTATATTGTTAATGTTCTTTCATTTCATTTTCAGTATTTTTTATTATTCAATGTTCTTTTTCAAAAACTCATAGTTGCTTTAACGTTTTCTTCAACCATAGACATACATTCCAGGCTGTACAGCACATAGACCAGCCAATAGTATTAGGGGAGATAAACAGTAGAATGTGAAAGATTACATTTGTGCCAAGCTACATGTAGTGCAAGCTGTTAGTTGTAACTTAGTGTTGGACTGTATGCATAGATATTTAAGTTCATGGTAATTGTGGTAAAACATAAATTACTCTGATTTGATCAATAGATTTGCCAAAAATGATGAAGCTGAACTGGTCCACAGTAAAATCAAACACTTCATGTAGAACATTTGAACAACTAGAATCCTTATTGTTTTCTTTACTTTATGTTATACTTTTCTCAATTTTTTTTTTTTGCTGTTTTGTGTATAAATTTTACAGATGTGGTATTCATATTCAATTATGAATGTTATGGCTCAACTAAATTATATGCATATATGGACAAATCCCTAAACCGCTAGCCTTCTCAGATATCCAGTCCCCTGAGAAAGCCAATTTTCTTTCATGTCTGAACAAAAGAAAAATGTACTATTAAAATGCAATTCAGAAGTGATAAAAACTGCAAGTGGAGCAGCCGGCTCACAGCACCTTCGATGTATTCTCTGGGACACTGGGGCCACATTAATTTTTGTGTGCATGTGATGTCCATCCCACGTGCAAATTAGCATTACAAGTACCATAATCTGTCTTATGTGAGTGTCCTTTCTCATGAGTATACACATACTACTATAGCTTTTTATAATTTAAGTCTGCTAACTCAGTGTTTTTCTTTTTGCTAACTTTACATGACATTTGACTGTGATACTGGATAGAATAAATTGATATAGCTATGAATATTGTTAAACAGTTTATTTTTATGAAGTGGAAAGAGAGGCATATAATTTAAGAAAAATAAACAAGCTCACCCAAACAGTTGTTGATTTATTGGTTAGTGTAAATAAATCATTTTGTGAGTCTGTATCAGGTGAGAAACAGGAAGAAACATATTTTTATCCCCATCTTTATCAAAAACGTGTTTGGCTATAACTTTTATAGGGACTCTGGGTTCTGAAAAACTTTCAACTAGTAAAAGGTTTTAATTCACTACACCTATTATTGTGGCTGTTAAAGTGATGTTTTAAACTCTTGAAACTTAATTCTAACTGTACCATGTAATAATTTTTCTGCACTTGTAGAATAAAGAACACCCATTTCTTTTTTGGAATACCAACAATGATAAGCTTCATTCATGGGATTTTCCTTTATATTAAAATGTATCTCTTTGCTCTTGTAACTGTCTTGTAAACTAAACTAAAATGTGCAGATGGAACTGATATCTTTGCAGTGTCTCTTGGAGATCTGTTATATATAAGAAGTCTTTCACCCTCCTCCATACAGTTTACGGTGGGACCTACCCAGAAAACCTGTAGGTGTCCAGAAGCTTTAGGGATATCTAAAAACAACATCTATGACCAAAGAACACATCTGGAATTTCACTGTTAAGTGGTAGTATGCAAGAAGGGAGTTCACCCTCAGTACAACTAAAGGTGAAATAATCAAATCCCAAAAGATTGATGGTTAGGGCATACTGATAACTTCAGAGTAAACTTCAAAATTTGTGTATTTAGAACAAATCATGAATTTGCTTTGTGGTCTTCAAATACGTGAAAGATAACAGTACTATCTATGTAAGTTTCTATTCCGCTAAACTAGACTACAGCTTATATAACATTGGTTAACAGTTATCAAAGGACACATTTTCTACTTTAAGGTACAAAAGGAGTTCTTTCTGGTGTGAATTAGTCTTGGTCTATGCTTACACTGCTGATAGGCTTGAAATGCGTCCATCCTGATGGAATGATCAGGTTGAGGTTGTGTTGGTTGCCTTTTAGAGTACACTACTTGTAAGGTGGATGCAAGGTTCTCCAGAAATGAACTCTGCTTTTGCGTGGTGGAGGCCTTCCATTGACTGATGGCACATATTGCATTGCACATGTCAATAAGGAAATCACAGCAAATCAGTCCCTGTTCATTCCCTCTTTACACCACACTGGTTAGCAGTATAGCCAATGTGATAATCTGGTAATGCAAGTGCACTATGTTCTGTGTTCTTACAAGGCTTCGTTTTATCCTGTTGAAGATCTCTATCACTTTGCTCCAAATTTTATTAAAAAGCAATTATAAAAGAAATTGCAGTAATCCTTTCACAGTACTGAGGAGGAGACATGAAGATGGTAGAAAAAATAGCAGAAACTTGTGTCCACCTCATTTTCTGCTGCATTGATATCTTATTTACATGTTTTCTGTTGCATCCGGAGTAGACTATAATTTTAAAATATTTTATGAATTTCAGATTTTTGCCATTTTCTTCGTATCATAAAAATGAGAAGTATGATCCATCAATTCATAGGTCAGGCAAATATGGCCAAGAAACTTATGGAATTAAACATTTCCGAGAAGTACAGCTGAGTAAGTGGATAACAGGCAAGGTGAGTCACTACAAAAATTAAAGAATGGCTTACTTTTTAAGATTGTTATTGTATGTGAATTTAAGCCTGATCCTGAGATCATTGAATCCACTGGGCCATCAAGGTTCCTCAACTTGCTGGTAAGTTAAACTGGAAGAAATTCAACAGTTCTCTGACCAAATGGTAAGGATTAAGAGCATGTATAAGTACAGATCTGGTTATATTAGTTTTGCAATTTTTTTTGTTTCTGATATGCCTTTCCTGATTTAAGACATCATATTATATACAGTATAATATATGTATATTTATTGTTGCATGCTAAACCTTTAGAAAATTATGGAAGAAAAATGGAGAAAATATAAAATATTTTGTTGCTTATGTTCTTTGGGTGAAAAAGAGTGAAAATGAACCAAAACAGTGTTCTAACATGAATTTGTGTATATATTTGCATACTTATTGTTGTATTAGGTATCATAATCACATTAAAATTTCCCAGTACAAGAAAGATATGGTCTTGACAGAACAGATCCAGCACATGGCCTCAAAGATGATAAAGGGATTAGAATACCTTTTCTATGAGAACATGCTGAGAGAGCTGGAACTCTTCAATGTGGAGAAGAGAAGGCTCAGGGACATCTTATCAATGTATATACACACCTGTGGGAGGAAATAAAGATGGAACCAGATTCTTCTCAGTATTGACTAGGACAATTAGCATCAGGCATAAACTGAGATGTATAAAATTCCATCTGAATGAAAGAAAGCACATTTCATGTATTTATTTAATTAATTAATTTTATTTACTTATCCATCTATTTATTTTACTGTGGGAGTGGTCAAACACTGGAACAGGTTGCCTAGGGGATTGTGAAGTCTCTATCATTGCATGTATTCAATACCTGACAGGACACAGTACTGGGCAACATGCTGTAGCTGGTCCTGCTTGAGCAAGGAGCTGGAGTATCCAGTCTGAAGAGGTTCCTTTCAACTAAATTAATTTTGGGGTTTTATAAGATGTGATTGTTTTCTTGAAAGTAACATATCCTTGTAAAAAATAAAACAAGTTCCGAGGAATTTTATTTTGAGATGAAATATTTTTTCTGATTTTTTTCTCAAGATTTTAAGCTTTAAAAACAATATTAGAGTAAAATTTTGATATTTAATCACTAAAAAATTTAACTAAACTACATTGTAAATAAAGATAAAAAGATCAACATTCAAATAAAAGGTCTGAATTTATCTTTCAAGTGGAGGGTGTGATTCACTGGAGACCCAAAACATAAGCATGATATATAAAAATACGATATATGATATAATGATAAATGAGGTATGATAAAAATATGATATAAAATTTGTTGGTCCTACTTGTTTTATACTGTGAAGACTTTTCCAGTCTTTAGCAGTTCTTGATCAGGCTCAGATGCCAATATCAACCAATGTAAAGGTATTTGTACTGTTTATCATATGTATATGATGCATATAATATAAATTACAGGACTTAGCTTATACCACTGAAATTGCTTTACTTGCTATCTTGGATAGATTTCAACCTAAATCTCTGGGGGTATATAGCTGCATACATTAATCCAACACAACCTACAGCCTTCCAACCGCAGTTCTAAATCAAAATGAAGCTTCAGTTAGGAGCTGCTTACCCAAACAGAGGGATAAGAGGGGAAAATAGCTCTTTCTGACCTACCTGCTGATTTAATGGGTCATTATTTCTGTTAAAAAATAATTAAAAAAAAATAACCAACCAAAAAAACTCCACCTCCTTTCTGCATTTTAATGGAAGAGGTCCTATAGGCAGGTACAAGGTCATACTTTCAGAACTAAAATTTCAGTGAATTCTGTTACTTTATTTCCCAAATTGAGTAAAATGTCAGGGATCTGAACAAAATTATCTTCTATTAATCATCAGGCTAAATGGCATGTATCAAGATATTACAAAAAACAATGTGAGTTTTGCTTAACATGTTGCTTAACACACGTTGCTTTTGGGGGTTTTCCATGAGGTGATATTTACATTAATGCAGTGTTTATTTCAACCTGAATAGCTGATAACCCAGCTGCGATGTATAGTCAGTTTCTTAAAGTATTATAATAGAGAAGTCCATCTAATCATTGCTGGTAAGAAAAACTGTAATTTCTTCCAAGGAGACAGGACAGTGATCAGTGGGTCATTGACTACTGAGATGGCTGACGTATTATTTGATACTAGCTGCCTTTTTTTTTTTTTATAAACTCTGTTAAAAAGTTTCTCTGTTTATGTACATGAGCGTGTCCGAGTTGTATTTCCTTTAGATTTTTGTGTTTATATGTGTGCATTTTAATTCAGGTCTCAAAAAGATTAGTATGTAAGTTATATAATTACTTTAGAAGCAAAATGAGCAACAATGACAAATACTGTATAGTTATATTTCCTCTGGAAAATGAGTGTCAGCATAGGCTTCCTCTAAACGTAGTGATTACCACTGATATGTGAGAAAAGTTAATAGTTCTTTTCATCTAGTTATAATCTGAAAATTTTAATATAATTCCACATAGATTTCTAAGAAGTTACTAAACTAAGGGAAAAAACATTCGTACTCTAAGTCTTCATTAAAAATAAACAAGAAATGGAAATACTATACTTCTAGTGAAACAATCTAGTTATCCTAGTTGTTAACTACTAAGAAAATAAAAAAGCTTGCATATTTTTAAAGTTGTAATAATATCATATGTCTAAATACCTTGGAATGCCTTTGATTGCTGTGAGTATTGATATAAAGAAAAAAAATTACTAGTCACTGTGAGTTTAATCTACAGTGATAGGTCTCAAAGTAGCTGGACAGTCAGGGGCTAACTATAATCTTTCAGTTGTCAAAACACTCACATATGTTCATATTTACTGAAGCAGAAATGATAGTTTATGGCCTTTAATTGATATTGGAATTAGTTTGCATATGCATTTTAGAAAACTGACTTAAATGACAACATTTACTGTTTTCTTATTTGGAAAATTAGGGACATGACATTTGAAGGCATTCCTTGTTGATAGATTGTTTCCTTTGATGCCTTATTATAGGTGAATTACAGTACAACTGCATCACTGTTTCATTATTTGCACAGGCATTTTGGCCCTAAACAGAGTTTTATTATCTACAAAGCATAAAAATATCCAGTACTGCAAGGAATTAATTTAGAGAACCTAAGCATATTGCACAGAACATAAAGTTGACCTTTACTGTCTACAGCTTTTGGAATGGAGTGGGATGTGGAACACATCATAGATTTAATGTGGCACAACGCTGTCTGCAGAAAGTTGGGTGGGACTGTTACTGCCTGCCCATTGCACCCGATGATTGAATCTGCTGTCACCAGCATCCTGATAATAATGAACATTCAGCTTAACGACCGTGATTATGATTATCATAATTGATGTGCAAGTGCAGTGTGTGGGGATCATTACAGCTGAACTGTACAGCAGAGAAACATGCCTTAGTTATGGATAATTTTACTTTTATGCATTGATTGGGATAAAATATGCTTTTCAAGTTCAACTGGCCAGTGTAATATAATTTTAGGAAGATTTCTACATGTATGAATAGATGATTATGAGCTTCTTGCAAAACAGTCATTCTAGCTGTGTATTTTGAATTGTTACATTCCATTAATAACAGGAAATAAATAATTAGACATCGAGTGGAAATCACTTATAGAGTACTGCCAGCATTAATCAAATTAAGCAAATTTCAAGTTCAAATATTTCTGATTATGATAGCCTCACATAGGCTAGGAAAAATAGCACTTGTAATGCACCACCAACACGATTCTGTTTTTGTTGGAGCAGTAGAAACTGGGCAACAGCGTTGTCATTTTCATGTTGTTTTGTGTAATAGCTAGAGCAGACAATAACAGTTTGTTTTAAAAATTATACAGCTTCCATTTTTTGTCACCAGAGGCAGAGGTGACAGGCTCACATTCAGCCAGAGTAGACAAAAGCACAATCAACAACTTCAATCAATGTATTTGGATGGTGGTTGCCTTGAGCTGAGATTATATGAATTTGCAGAAGTATTTCATTAAATTGTACACTAATATAACAGAAAAGCAGGTATGTGTAAGTACTTTAGCCTGAGTTTATAAAGGACATTAGGATAATGCAATGTATAGAGTTTCATTGATTTACAATAAGTGTAAATTTGTCTTTGAGAATTGGCTGAAGTGTCCCATTTGGGATAACAGACCATAGAAAAATTCTTGATCTTTAACTAACTTGCTTTCTGCTGTAAAGAAGATTGCAAGGATCAAGTCACTCTGAATGTCTCATCTGCATAATTCCTCTCATTATTTTACTAAGTTTGGACTTTCTGTGGTGCAAAAGAGTACTCCCTGTGGGTCTAGAGAATTCATGCTAAGACTTTATAGTCTTTTACCTCTAAAACTTCAATAGCCTCAATGGTTTTTGTTCTTACTCAAGTTATGGTGCAAGTGGCATAACTTTATCAGGTAGGACCTGACGTTCCAGCTATGTGGGAAGAATTCCATAAGTGTATTACAAGGCCTGAAAATCTCAGTGCCTTCCAAAGCAGGCTTGGTTTTTCTACATGGCCAACCCATTCTCTTTCACATTCTTCTGAGGCCACTGTTTCCTGTGGTTCTACAGATAATTTGTATTTACATAGTATTACTGAAAAGGAAAAACTGGAGAGGGGGAAGTGACTTGTTCTGTTTGAAAACTAGTTTTATCCCACATGGGACTAACAACATACTATAATTAGATGTCTATTGGTCAATGTCATATGGCAGAATTGGTACACTATTAATGTTCTTCCATCCCTATCTTATACTGAAGCTTAACTAAATTTCACTTTAACTTGACTTTTCTTAATCTTGCAGCAATTATAATTGAGGTATGTATAATGTATGTGTGAAGTTTTAAACTTTTTCTCTCGAGACTGTGACTGTAATTCCTGGACAATTTCTAAGGGATTTTGCTTGGTTTCTCTTCCTTTTCATCAGAGAAGAAATATACAAGAATATTTTCTAATACAGTGTGGTATTCCTGAGGAATGTGGATCTGTGTTGTCAGCCTTATTACATGTTTTGAAACTTTTAAGGCCATATTTAATAGTATGCTTTGTGACAAAATTACGAATATACAATGAGAAGAGCCAGGACAATTTGAATAACAATTCTTAGTTTCCCCAATGCAAATGCAACATGTTTTCCTAAGCAATACAGAATCGACATAATGTGGCAGCTAGAAGTGACTATTGTAGGGGAATTATTAGGTGATCTTTTAAGAGTTTGCATTTTACATTACTGATTTCCTCATGAGCTATGTCAGGAATGATACGGGTTGTTGCCAAAGTGTGATCATTGCCACACCAACGATCTCCAGCTAATGACATGGCTCCTGTATAATTAGTGCTGCTGGCATAACTTCATGGATCTATTTGGATGCTCCAAATTCACCTTTAGTTTGAATTATCAGCTATCTGGTTCCAAGGTAAAGTTGCTTTCTTCACCTTGCTTCTTACCATACATCCTACACCAAACCAAATAATTTAAATCCAAGGATCTGGTCCTACAGCAGTGCATTCTATGTTATTCATGAAAAGTCAATGTTCTGTAGCATGTATCCCTCTGCTGTCTTCAAAACAACCACTGAGAGTCAGAACACTTTGTATCTTATCATAGAATCATTAAATATTCCGAGTTGGAAGGGACCCATAAGGATCATCAAGTCCAACTCCTTGCACCGCACAGGTCTACCCAAAAGTTTAGACCATGTGACTAGGTGCACAGTCCAAATGTTTCTTAAATTCATACAGGCTTGGTGCAGTGACTACTTCACTGGGGAGCCTGTTCCAGTTCACATCCACCCTCTCAGTGAAAAATCTCCTGATATCTAGTCTGAACTTCCCCTGCCTCATCTTCACCCCCTTTCCGTGGGTCCTATCACTGGTGTTTATGGAGAATAGGTCACCCGCCTCTCCACTCCCCCTCACGAGGAAGCTGTAGACCATGATGAGGTCCCCCCTCAGCCTCCTCTTCTCTAGGCTGAACAGGCCCAGTGACCTCAGCCGCTCCTCATATGTCTTCCCCTCCAGGCCCTTCACCATCTTTGTCGCCCTCCTCTGGACACTCTCCAACAATTGAATGTCCTTTTTGTACTGTGGTGCCCAGAACTGCACACAGTACTCAAGGTGAGGCCGCACCAGCGCAGAGTAGTGCAGGATGATCACATCCCTCGCGCAACTAACGATGCCATACGCTAGGATACGGTTGGCCCTCCTGGCTGCCAGGGCACACTGCTGGCTCATATTCAACTTGCTGTTGACCACGACCCCCAGATCCCTCTCTGCGGGGCTACACGCCAGCGCCTCATTGCCCCGTCTGTATGTATGGCCAGGGTTGCCTCGTCCCAGGTGCAGGACCCGGCACTCGCTTTTGTTAAACTTCATGCAGTTGGTGATCGCCCACTATTCCAACCTGTCCAGATCTCTCTGCAAGGCCTTTCCACCCTCGTCCGAGTCTACAACTCCCCTTTTGTGATAATTGGTTTGAGGAACTCCCTGCCTTCACATAGGGTGATTCTTACAACAGCATTACTTTGCAGAATTGTGAGCTTCTTGGAGCTCAGGCATTTAGCTGTATTCCTGGACAGGTAGTGTTAAAAAAAAAAAAAAAAAAAGGGGGGGGGGGGGGCAGTAGTATCCAAGCTAATATCATGGACCAGATTAATGAGCAAGATGTCTCTGAAACTGGGGTTAAAAAAAAAAAAAAATGACATAAAATTGCTTATGCAAAGTCTACTACTTCTAAATTTTGCCCCTCTTGAGAAGCAAACATTCAAAAAGCCAAGAGTATGTCAATTCAACAGCAGGAACAGCAGATGTTACCTCTGACTCACTGGATTAGAATCTCTTTCATAAGATGCATCCATTCTGTATTCTATGAAAGTAAATGAAAATTTCAACTTGTGGCAGTTGACATAATGATTTTTCCAGATTTAAGCCATCTCTGAAATGATTTTCTTAGGTGTAGAAAGAAGATTAAAATTATGAAGAAAATTAAAATGTACAAAATGGTTACTGTATAAATATATATATATACTGGCTACTGTATATATATATAAAATATACAAAATGGCAACTAAATGTAGAAAATAATGTGTGGTTACCTAGAAGGATGAAAAGAAAGGCTGGAAGAACTTTCTGGTGAAGGTTACTGATGACTTACCGGGTACAATGATGAAGGAATAAAACAATGTAGTGACTACGAAGAGTCAAACCATTTGGTTGGACATTTGCATAAAAAAGATACTGTCACCATTTTTCTAATCAAATCCATTCTAGTGGTTATTAGTAAGGGTTTGTCAGCAACTAGTTGAATATTTTATAAAACCTGCTTTTCAGTTCTGTGATTTCTCAGTGGGAAAATTCAGTCCCTTGATGATGATCCAGGGCTTTGAAGAATAAATTGATTCAAAAGACAAAATTAGATGGTCCTTATTATACTGTCTAACTAGCAATCCAGTGTCATTTGTCTGTAGGATGATAAATGTCTTGCTTTGCCTACCTTCCTCATTTAATAATGCAACTTGTATGTTAGTGGCATAAAAAGAAAATCTTACATTTTAGTAAGAGCTAACTTTAACCACTGTTTTTTGAGGGAGATATGTGCATGTTTTTTAACTTCATAAATAATCCCATTGTATATGTTGCTTAAACATTTTAAAGCCTCTTGTTTAATGAGAAAAAGCTTTAGAAACAGTATCTTGCCTAATTCCTTCAGGACACACTTAAGAGTACATTACACTAAAGTGTGGCAGAGTTTTTAGTGCTGGAAACGTTAAGTATGAAATTTTTAAATTGATGTCAGTTTTAAGTGTTCCCTATTCTGATGTTATTTGGTCTGTTGGAATTGCAAATCCTTGCACTAAGCTGGGAAGTGCTTGGCTTTGACTTTTGATGACGGATTTGGAGGGACTGTTCAGCATTCTTGGGATTCAGGGAATTTGCTTATACATCTGGCAAATATAATGCATTTCAACACAGCCAATTAATCTTTATATTGAATTAAATAATAATAATAATAATAACTAGATATTGAAGTCACTAGCAATTACTGATGTAACATATCTGCAAAAGTTTGGGGGGAAGTATTGGTCTGCCAGAGGGTAGAAAGGCCCTTCAGAGGGACCTGGACAGGTTGGATTGTTGGGCAGAGGCGAATGGGATGAGGTTCAACATGGCCAAGTGCAGGGTCCTGCACTGTGGCCACAATAACCCCATGCAACGCTACAGGCTTGGGGCAGAGTGGCTGGAAAGCTGTGCAGAGGAAAAGAACCTGGAGGTGCTGATTGATGCTCACCTGAACATGAGCCAGCAGCATGCCCAGGTGGCCAAGAAGGCCAACGGCATCCTGGCTTGTATCAGGAATAGTGCAGCCAGTAGGGCCAGGGAGGTGATTGTCCCCCTGTACTCTGCTCTGGTGAAGCTGCACCTCAAGTACTGTGTTCAGCTTTGGGCCCCTCACTACAAGAAGGACATGGAGGCCCTGGAACATGTCCAGAGAAGGGCTACAAAGCTGATGAAGGGCCTGGAACACAAGGAATGTCTGAGGGAGTTGGGTTATCCAGCTTATTTAGTCTGGAGAAGAGGAGGCTCAGGGGAAACCTTTACAGGCTCTCTACAGGTACATGAAAGGAAGCTGTGGGGAGCTGAAGGTCAGCCTCTTCTTGCAGATAACTAGTGATAGGACTAGAGGGAATGACCTCAAGTTGTGCCAGGGAAGGGTCAGGTTGGAACTTAGGAGAAATTTCTTCTTAGAATGAGTAGTCAGGCATTGGAAACGGTTGACCAGGGAGGTGGTGGAGTCACTCACTGTCCATGGGGATGTCTAAGGAAAGGTTGGATGTGGTACTTAACAACATGGTTTAGTGGGTGATATCAGTGGTAGGGGGATGGTTGGACCGGATGATCTTGGGGGTCTTTTCCAATCTTTATGATTCTATGAAAAGTATGTTTTTGTTAATCCACCTTTAGCTTCGTTGTGGTGGCTAAATAGAGTTGAAGTGGAAGTTACAAAGCTTCTCACAACTCTCTGATTGAGATTACCTATATAAGTACTCAAAAATGCCTGTGTGTACTGGGTCTGGCTGGGATGTTAACTTTCCCTGCAGCAGCCCATACAGTGCCATGCTCTGCACTTGTAGCTAGAACAGCAGTGTTATCACACTAGTGTTGTGTCTGCTGCTGAGAAGTGCTGGCACAGTATCAGGACTTTCTCTAACCCTCCTGGCAGGTGGGCAAAAAGTGAGAAAGAAACATCACCAGGGCAGCTGATCTAAACCAACCAAAGAGATATTCCATACCATATGATGTCACACTTAGCAATAAAAGGTGAAAGAAGGAGGAAGAAGGGAGGGGTGGGCTTTCATTGCAAAAACGTCTGTCCTCCTCGTGAACACCGGCTACGTGCGTTGAGGCCCTGCTTCAAGGACGTGGTCAGGCATCGCTCATTTGCGGGAAGTAGAGAATAATTTCTTTCCTCTGCACTTCCATATAGCCTTTACTTGTTTTGTTTTTGCTGTTCCCTTTCCCCCTCCCTTTCCCCTTTCCCTTTTTCCCTTTTTCCCTTTAGTTGAATTGTTAATTAATAATATTTCCTTAATATATTTATATTTTTCCCTTTAATTAAATTATCCTTATCTCAACCCGTGAGTTGTTCTTTCCTTTACTTCTTCCCCTCCTCATCTGAGGAGGGGGAGTGAGAGAGCGGTTGTGGTGTTCAGCTGCCTAGCACGGTAAAACCACCACACTGTGAGATATTAGGACTGATCCTCAATGCTTGGCATAGTAAAGGTATATTCATGGAGTTAGGCTAATTGTTACAGCAGGTAACAATCTGGCCAGTGATTAATATAATCAATATATAGATAAATGCAACCTTAGAAATAATATTGTTACCCATCTTTGCCGGAAACAAGCAAAAAAATAAACAAAAACAAAACAACAAACAAAAACCACTTAAAATTTCATCTTTAAGTGCGTATTGCTGTTGGATTTACTAATTGAAGTCTAAGAATCACATTCTGCTGGCTTCTTGCAACAGGCGCACTTAGGATTGCAGAATCTCACATTTTAAAATGGTAGTTGAATGAAATATTTCATAGCATTGATCTATTATAATTGAATAGTTGTACAATTTATGGTGTTATTAATGCCTATAGCTACTCCAAATGTATTCTAATAAGTTATGCCAGGTATATGCCCAAGCTGACTGAAAGGCTGGAAGTTTTTGTTGTTTTGAGAGCAAGTGTAGTTTTTTTCTCAGAACAGTAAAATTTGGTGCAGTAAAATGTAGTCTAGATTCTTACAGTGCTCTAGAATCTTGGAGTAGTCTACATTACCCGAGTAGGGGAAAACCGTAGTAAAATTGCATAGTTTTGTGCACTGGCATTGGAGTGAATAAGAGACTGCAAGTAAGACTGCTGCTTATCTTAATGGTTTGATATAAGCAGCAACTGCTACTTTAAATTTTAGATCATGAATCAACTCTGAATTTGTTTGCTCCATTTTAACAGTAATATGATATTCAGTTTGGAATACACTTCAGTATTTATTCATTTAATGCCACTGAAGATCTATTTTCATCAGATGTTAAAAGGACTTTACAAACACATGTTAAAAGGATTTTCCACCATGATCTGGAATAGAAACTGTATTCTTTCTTCTCCTACATACTTTATGGTTTTTGTTCATCTTAACATAAAATATGTATGGAAACTGAAAAGCATAGCCACATAAGGAGTTATTTATGAACAAGTGTATTACCATGTGTTTATATTCAAGAATGAGAGTTATGGAATTATTCAAGAATAACCTTTGCACTTCAAATTCAGTCTTCATTTTCATTTAAACAACCTTACAAACTCTGAGTTAATGTACAGGGGTAATAGCAGATAAGGTTAAGCTAAAAACTGTGATGCACGCAAAATCTGTTTCCTAACTGTACTGTTTTTGTTTTCCACAATGACTCTGAGTAAGAATTTACATTTTGAATGTGATAATAGGAACTAACAGTATTTCCAGCCCATGGCCTTGAGTTGTGTCTCTTACCTGTAGTTTTATGAAGTATATGAAGTATATTGTATATGGCAGTAAAAGTGCTAAACATTGATCTTTAGCAACTGAATACCCTGCTCTTCTAGAGTGTAACTTGTTAGGTATGAGAGGCTCAAACTTAGAAAACAGAAGAAAGAGAAACAATAAAAACACTGCATATTAACGGACTTTGTACACTAATGCGAAGCTGCTTGATTGAGCAGTGCATTGTCAACCGTGTCTTTCTTCTAATGCTAAAAGTAATGCACATAGACAGAGTGACAATCAGAGTACAGCCTCCCATCAGCTGTAATTAATCTTTCAGTTAACAGAGACTAGAAAAGCTTCTCATCAGTCCCTTCTGAAGTCGGAGGCACCCTGTTTTTTGATGTTTGCATTCTGAGTAAAATTGTCCCCACCAGTTCTAACAAATTGAAACACCAGGCTAATTATGGCAGCTAATGAAGTGTGTGGAATGGTCACAGCTTGTCGTGAAACTGTTCCTTCAGCTCAGATTAGAGTTTCATCAATCACTTTTTTAAACTGATCCAGAATTGCTTCTGCCCAGTGCTTGGCATTTTTAATACTGTTTCTGTAATTGTTTTTTTCCCCAAAGCTTAGGCTATTTTTTGAAATACTACATTCTCAGGACAGGACTTACAAACTCCAGTTTATAAAAAAACAAAACAAAACAAAACAAAACAAAAAAAACCACCAAAAAAAATTTAATTATTGCCTCTATCAGCTGATCAAGTGCTAGAAAGCTAATAAAAGATGCAGAAATATAAAACTTGATATATTGCTTTTAATCCAGCTAAAGGTAGCAATAAAGCATATACACATATATGTATATGAATCATTATTACGGCGGGCTGGATGTATACTGCAATCTCATGAGACATGGTTTGTGGGCTGGATGGTTCAAATCCCTCTGAAGGACCTAAATGAAATGAATGAGTTGGTCTTAGCTTATTTCCTGGTGGATTGTGGTCCTCCATATATCACTCAAAGAGTTTGTCATGATTTGTAGTTTTTGCAGATGCCCAAGACTTTGGCAGCAGAAAGACCAAAATGTGTTGCTATTTAAAGTATTTCAGCACATCAGGTCAAATCCAAAGTGCTCAAAGAAGTATGGGAAACTTTACAGTATAACTGATGTTGCTACTACACCATCAATGAATAAATTAGCATATGAAACATTGCAAAAATTCCTATTTCATTTTCATTTATAAGAAAAAAGAGTATTCAGCTATACATTGAAAGTTCTGCATAGACATTAAAGGCATAGATGTTAAATTATAATGCTAAATTTCTTCCTCAGCATATACAGTAGAATGTAGAATTTGGGTTGGAAGTTATACAGATGAAAAATGAAATAAATTCTTGCATACATATTACCATAGAGTATGTTTGCACACATTGTTGCATTTACTATATATAATACGTATTTATATCAGATCCAAGACAGCATGGTTTTAGTTCAAGTGTGCTGAGCAATCTATTTATTGAATTTGTGCTAATAACTATAATCCATTTCATTTTTCTGAACACTGTTGAAACTGAAATAATGTTTGTCTCTCTCTATATATATCAAATGTTACTCTCCCTGAAATTTCTTAGTCATGTGATATTTGTCAGAACTAGCTTCATGTCAATACCAAAACAAATCTGTGACATGAGTGAATAATCAGCAAGGAAAAGCTGATGCTTTTCCTTGAACTGTATCAATGAATCAGTAGATTTACAAAGGAGAGTAAGCACCACTGAAATTTTTTAAAAAGACACACAAAAATATGCTATTATATATAAATAAAAGATGGGGAAGAAAAGGCAATAGATATCAGCCTAGGAGCTATTGATTAGTGAGAGTAGGGGATTAGTGAGGGGGTAGGAGATGACTAGTTTTCCTGGTGTTAGCAGATCTCCAGAGTAGTTGCATAAAGTGAAAAAGTCCTCTATCTCCTGTTCTGTCATTTCAGTTTCTTCTGAAAGTAGCTTATATTCAGTAAAAAGGAAACTTGGAGTGTGCCACAGAAAAGTAATTTATTGGGAGAATAAAGAATGTTTATTTTTGCTGTAAGCCCCTTTGACTAACCATATCCACTTTTGGAATGAGAATACAAGGAAGGGGAGCAGGAGACCTTCATCACCACAAGGAACCCTCTTTGGCACCTTTACTGTTCTTTCTGACATGCCACAAATTTTGTTCAAGTTCCTTTAAATATCATCCAGAAAAAGTACACCCTGCATGGAACATGACAGTGGACACATCCTTCTTATAGCTCTGAACTTCGTCAGACCTCCAACAGGTGTGAAGACATCACCTCCCTGACTGTTCTGGCAAAGGGCTCTGGCAGCAGTCTGTGCAAGGATGCTTGGAACTAGACCCATAAAGTCTTGTGCACTCTCTTATCTCTGAAGTACTGGTACATACTTCATTACTTATCTCTATTATACTGTAATATATTTCTATTAGCTTTCAAAGAAAAAAAAAAAAAAGTGAGAAAAGTAGCACAGTATTTAGCACATCCTTTCCCAGATACAGAGAGAGCTTTTGATCGAGTTAAATTATGGTCTGTGAAAAGAGTCATTGAGAAAGTAAGCTGAGAAGGCAGAGTTTTTGTTGTAGAGTGAATTTAGCTTTTATAGAACACATTTGATGGCACCAAAGTAAGTAGCTATTCTCTTCTTCAATAGAGATGGTTGTTTTCAAGTTACTTCTTTTGTTAAAGCTAAAAGTTGTTTTCATAAACAGTCATACACAAATTCTATAAGAAAGCAATATGATATATAAAATTGCACTCTTATTCACACTAGGTGGCTATAGGGCTCACCAATCATTAATTTTCCATGTTATGCAGAGTATCTAATAAGTAACTTTATTTTACAGTACATTTTAAATATATATATATATATATATTTTTTTTTTCCTTAAAAACAGAGTTGGGTGAAATCTGTGTTAAACTGTTTTTCCTTGTGGTGCATAAAAGACTAATATAAAAATGATTCAGCAAAAAGTAGTTTTGCAGCTGGGAAACAATTATACTAAACTTTACATAATTTTCAAAAATGCTTTTCATGTTTCTAATTTAGCATCTAATGGGATCCTTCTTCTTGCCAATTCTTATCAATTGGAGATGAAGGCGACTAGTATAGCAGGCTCTCAGATGATACTAGTGTAAATTCAGTTTCTAACAGGTATTGTGGTGTGATGAGCATATACACCGATACGTTAAAAAAAAACAACAAAAAACAAAAAACATTCCAATGACGGCATTATATTTAGTGAAACTATGAAGAGCAAATGCACTGTGTTTATGAACCAGTCTTCTCCTTTTTCTATAAAGAGCTGACTGAGCTCTTCATTCTGCTTCAGTAACCTTTTTTCTCTGTGTAAAAGTGCTGTTTTTTTCATTTGAAGTGAAGACAAAATGCTTTTAAGAATTGTGTGAAAAAAAAATTTGCTGCTACTGTCCCTTCTCACTTTATAAAGATTTTACCTATACTTATGTAATTTGTCCTAAATCACTAAGAACTGGAAGTTTTTCCAAATATACTTCTCAGAAATTGAAGTAATTATTCATTACATTATTAATTTACATATTCAAATAAATATCTTTGAGCTAAGTGGATACCAACCCTTTTTTGTATTTAGATAAACTGGCAAACTAAGAACTGAATGTAAATGTAATTAGATGAACAAATGAGGAGACTTTCTCAAGAAGGAAACATAATTTAAGTAACAATTTGTGGTCTAGTGACAGTCTGTCCTTCTGTGTTACTATAGAAAAATGTTGCTTTGAATTCTTGCTTTACTAGTACAAAATATCCTCTCAATTTAGAAAGGTTTCCAGGCATTTCAGATGCTTGCTATGCAGAGTGAGATATAAGAAAATATACTGCATACTTGGCTGGACTGTTGTACCATATAAAAACACTGATCCTACATATGTTATAATAAAAAATTAGCTTAATCTTATTGTTCATTTGCTACTTATAAAGGTGCTAAGGTACTAAAGGTACTCCTACTAAGGTGGGAGTCTCATTTCTCTCAAAAATTTGCATCAAGATGTGAATTTGAGTCTGAAAACCTTGAAAATATCTGATAACAGAGATGTTCAGAAATATCTAAGGCATGTTGACATTGGAAAAAAAAACTATATCTATTAATATGCTAGAAGTTACTCTCTCTACAACACAAGATTTCCTAAAAAAACTAAGGAAATTTTAAAATCTAAAGTTTCTCTCTCTTTTTTTCTTTTTTTTTTTTTTTTTTTTTTTTTTTTTTTT
>CM021767.1:20116607-20133478 GCA_011076525.1 Nettapus auritus
TTTTTTTTTTTTTTTTTTTTTTTTTTTTTTTGCAAATTAATTGTAAACTTTTAAAAACAAATATTTTTTTCTAACAACTGAAGTAAAATATAATATATATATATATATGTATAGTGATGAGGATTTAGATTCAGAATTTTTCCTCCTTAATTCCTAGTGGCATGATTTTGGCAAATTAAGAGGTAGTTGCAGGTTAAACATCTTCTGGATATAGTCCAGCAGGTTAAAAGTGGTTCTGAGTTTGTCTTGGCAGTCAACGTTTGGCACTGGCTTAATTTTCTACTGGAATCAGAGTGT
This sequence comes from Nettapus auritus, assembly GCA_011076525.1. Classification (NCBI taxonomy): domain Eukaryota; kingdom Metazoa; phylum Chordata; class Aves; order Anseriformes; family Anatidae; genus Nettapus; species Nettapus auritus. The sequence goes on from CM021767.1 coordinate 20,116,905, forward strand.
TATGGTTTAACAGATTAGACAATGAAAGGGGCAGCTTATAAATGGCGTAAGTTGAGATACTTATCCCTAAGTGCATTATTTTCTAGTGCATGTCCTCTTGCTAGCAGAATGTGTGTGAAGGACAAGATAAGGAGTTGTTTTAAAAATATGCCCACTATATAATAAAAATGTGGCCTTTAATTTTCATCAAATTCTTTTAAAACTCTGTACATCTTCTGTACATTGGAATGTAGTTTTAGGTGTAGTTCCATCTCAGATTTAGTAACTTCATAAAAAGTTTATACATTACTCATCACTGTGTTTTTATACCTGATGAAATGTTATTTATGCATGTTAAATTAAGATGAACATCCACTCCCCTCTTCAAAACTATATATAGTTTTTAAACTCCCTGCAAGAAGTAGAGATTTGCATAACAATAGCAAATAAACACCTCTTGGGATTCTGAGTAATAACAACTATTTCAAGTGCACATTTGTTTTTTAGCCCAGTTTCAGTAAAGTTCAAGGGTATCCAAGTATGAAATAGCTTGAGGAGAAATTCACATTGCTTTCTTAATTTAATTTACTTGTAAAAAATAGAATAGGTCAAAAATAGAATATTATCTTTGGCAATTTTGGTTCAAATGCAGACGTCAAGCAGAACAGAATTCGGGTGATGTTGTTTCATAACACTGTACAAAGTACTGCATGCACTATAACTTTGTGTTGCAAACCATACTTATGATATTGATACTGACTCTGAATATGTCTAAGAGTACCTGAAAAGTGTCTACATAAAGGTGATTTATTCTTAGTAATTAGCTATACACACATACATAAATTCATTATCTACATAGTAATTTATAAAGAAGAATTTGTATATGTATATATTTAAGCATCACAGAGCTAGAACATGTTTGGGAGGAAGAACCAGGAAGTGTCTGGCTATCAGGTCATCCATAAATGGACTAAGTGAGTTTAGAGGGTACAGTTGGGAATTCTACCCTTCCTTCCCCTTGGGCAGCTGCAGTCATCATAGAAAAAGTAAAGTAAATTTAAGTAAGTAAAGTAAGTAAATTTAACAAATGCAAATTCAGACCACAAATCTTCATTACTGGTTATATTGTACATGACAAAAAGGACAGATACTTCCCTATTTTTTCTTTGTCCTTCATTACACAAAACTTTTATCAAAGACAAGAAATAACTTGTCTTTGCTTGTGGGAAAGCACAGTAGGGTATGATGCATTTGTAATCCTTAATAAACAGAGATATTGAAAAATATGTTGTTCATTCAGAAATATTTGTGCTTTTCTCTAGAATGGCTCAAACCATTGTGTTCTGAAAAGGATTGTTACTTTCTATCATGCCATAGCTTAATTTGAGCCGCTATGGAAGGGTATAGTGGGATATGCTTTTCTTCCTTTGTTTGAGGTGCTTCTAACCATATATGAGCAGAAATAGTCTCTTTTCAAGAATAGAACTCCTCTGCTTTCCCACCTTGCACTGATGAGAAGAACAAAAACTTTTAGAGCTTGTCTTGCATTAGCCAGTTATCTCTAAAGCACCAATTAATGCAGCTTAGCTGCTGAGCTAAGAAAAAAAACTTCAGTGAGCAGAATGCTTCCTCCTCAGAATATTAGAGGAAGTGAGGAACAGAGTTACAGTTTCCATGTTAGGCTGTAACAGAGGAGTACACGCTGTTGTGCTATTTATACTGGACACATCATACAGGAAGTATGAAAAACCTATGTCATTATCAGACGTGTTTTTTCGAATTCATGAGCCAGAAAATGTCATACTTTCTGGCAAACCATGTTTGATTTTGGTTACATTATTTATAATTCCAAAAGATTAAAAGTGTAAAAGCCAGTAGTAATTGTAAAGCTCCATGAAAATTCAAGTATAATAATAATTGTTTCTTATATAAATTAAATAGCAATTAGTATTTTCTGCCTCTGTTTGGAAAATAGGATATTAAAATGGTGTCATTAGATTTCCTACTGTGAACATAATTTTCTGATTTGTTTTTACAACACATTATAATAATGTCAATAAAAGATTAAAACCAAAAAGTAGAAAAAAACTTGTCTGATGTAAGTGTAACACAGATTAAAACCAAAAAGTAGAAAAAAACTTGTCTGATGTAAGTGTAACACAGAAGGTTATAAAGTTCCCTTTTATGATGTCTATGCAATATCATTTTATTTTAAGATCTAATGGCAAGTTGATTCAAAGGGTAAGATTTGCTCTTACAAAGTCATTAAAGCAAGTATAAAATTGCCTTCTACCGTAGTCACCCAGTCTCTTTAAATCAAAGAGTTTTATTGTTGTTGATGTTGTTTGCATTCACAGGAGGTAATTAGGGAAGGAGTTAGACATCACACTCAGAGCCCTCAAGCTTGTCAAGTACAATCATAAACTTCAACTGAGGAAAAACAACAACAGCAACAAAAAAACAATTTAGGAGGGAAATTGCTGAGAATGGAGGGAAACAGTTTTATAACATCTTAGGTCAGTTTGACTGTTACTGTGTTGATCTATAATATGGAGATCATGTTTTCCAAGTTTTCATGGAAACACTGTGTTCTTTTTTTTTTCATTGCACTTACCCAAAAGAACACAGTGTAGAGGGTTTAGAATAGGTTACAGTAGTAGACAGTCCAAGCGGGAAGATGATGGTTCCCTTGCTTTTCCTGTCTGTACTGTGCTGACAAGCTGAAGTAGCTTAAGGGCTACAAGCTGAAGGGCTTAACTTTACCCCCTTCATCACTGCAGTGGTCACTTTTCTACTATAGTGCAGGGATCTCTGATTAGGCATGCTTTTCCCTGCAAGTCAATACCTCTGCACTGACACAATGAGATCCAGTCCCTAAGGCATGATCCAGGCTTTTGTTATTATCTCTTTTTTGATGGGGCTGGTTGACCTAATTGGTTAACACATTAGCTTTTCAATTTTATAGCCTTAAGCCACAGAAGACCTATTCCTCATTTTTGGATATTTGTCCGTGTTGGAAAGCAGAACTGGCAATCTGTGCCCAACAGCCACAGCAACAACATCAAAAACAAAACAAAATCACTGAAAAACAGAGCTATGCAAAAAAACTATATCCTGAAGTTTATGTCTAATTAGCTATTGAAGCTATGCATAAGAAATAGGTTTTGTTGCCCGTGGGGAAGAAGCCATTATTAATGTCCCAGCTCATGTCTCTCAATAGGTCTTATGAGCAATGCTGCTTAAAGAGTCTTAATGTACAACAGGGAATTAAAAATTATAGTACCCCTTTCACTGACTGAAATATTGTAAACTTGTTTCACTGGGGCCAGAATTGGTGTCAATGTACTTTGTGTGAAAAGTGCAATAGAAGCATTAGTATTTGACAGCCCTGTTTGAAACAAGTGAAATTAATGGAGCTATTTTCATATACGACAAGGCCATGGCACCCCTTTCATGCTGCTTACAGACAGAGAAAAGTCAATACTTTTTTATTACTTGATGCTGACCTACATTCTGCACTACAAGTGCCAGGCCCACTAATTGGTTTCAGTTGTAAGAAAAGTTTGCCCCAAAGAAACACTGGAGCAGATAAATCAATCTTTTTTAGGGTAGCTTAGTGGGTTTTGAGCACTCAAAATGACATTTATGTTGTATTGACAGAATGGGTTGTTACACTCATTTTGTCATGTCAGAAGGCCCTGTAATAGTTGGAAGTATTGTTAACCAGTATTGATAAATTTGCTAAGAATAAAAGTTAGCTGGATCAACGTTTCATTTGAGTAACAGCTTGCCATTTCTAGTTTGCTTCCTTGTTATAGACCTCAGTGCCTATTAATAGGTCAAGAGGCTTACAATGACAGTTCAATTTAAAACTCTAATTTTACTATTACAAGCATTAGGATCATAGGGAATACTTAAATATTGCCACTTGGTTTTAAACAGAGAGGGCTGTAGACTATGGCTCTACAATGGCAGTGCTGCCTGATTTTCAAATCAGGTATGCACATGAGCTTTGTCCTAGCATTATGGAAAAAGTGAGATGGCACAGGGTGCCTGCCATAAACTAAGGACATTGCTACAGAATGTTGTTTTATTTATTTATTTTCCCAGAATTTCTCCTTGCATTTTCTAAAATCTTGTTATTTACCTGTAGATTGAGACTTCAAGTTAGGGAAAAGTAAGTTTTGTTTCCTGTTTTTACTATTCAGTAGCATGAAGATAGAACTATGATTCTAACAGCTGTGCCCACTTTTCAGTTATTCCTTCTTCTATTGATTCCTAACAGAAATTACCTACAGTTTTAGGTCTCTACAGGACTCAAAAAAAGTTCTGAGATCCAAACTTTGCATAGATTGTTTTAACCTTGCATAGCACATGGCATCATGTTTGACATCATGAAATCATACCACATCTACATTATTAGGTTGGCTCAGAAAAGAACTTAGTGCTCTGAACCAACACTAAAGGGATAATACTTTCCTTTAGAGAGGTTATACAACTTATCTTTGAAGCAGTTTTTCATGCTACTTTTCCTAACCTATGAAGGAAATCTGCATTCATACAACCGTATGCAACAACTTTAATTTGAGTAACCAGATCTCTATTTATACAATCATAGAATTCTCTAGGTTGGAAAAGACCTTCAAGATCATCTGCTTCAACTATGAACCTGACCTACCAAGTCCAATCAATAAACCATGTCCCTTAGTGCTGCATCTATATGTCTTTCATCATAGAATTATAGACTCATTTAGGCTGGAAGAGACCCTTAGGATCATCAAGTTCAGCCATCACCTAACACTACTAACTCCACTAAACCATGTCCCTAAACACTACATCAGTATTTCTCTTAAATACCTCCACTGATAGCAACTCCACCATCTCCCTAGGCAGCCTGTTCCAATCTAAGCAGCTTTTCTGTGAAGAAATTCTTCCTGATACTCAATCTAAAACTCCTCTGGCACAACTTGAGGCTGTTGTTTCACATCCTATACTTGTCACTTGAGAAAAGAGACTGACAACCTCCTCACTGCCACCTCCTTTCAGGTAGATGTAGAGAGCAATAAGGTCTCCCCTCAGCCTTCTTTTCTCCAGGTTAAAAAATCCTAGTTGCCTCAGCTGCTCCTCATATGTCTTGTTTTTCAGTCCCTTCACTAGCTTCATTGCTTTTCTCTGAACATATTCCAGCAGCTCATTATCTTTCTTTCAGCAAAGGGTGCAAAACTAAATAAAATACTCAAGGTGTAGTCTTACCAGTGCAAAGTACAAGGGGACAATCACTTCCATAGTCCTGCTGGCCGCACTATTTCTGGTGCAGATCAGGATGCTGTTGGCCTTCTTGGCTACCTGGACACACTGCTGGCTCAGCTGACTGTTGGCCAGCACCCCCAGGTCATTTTCTGCCAGGCAGCTTTCCAGCTGCTCTTCCCCAAGCTTATACCACTGCATGGGGTTGTTATCACCCAAGTGCAGCATCTGGCATTTAGCCTTGTTGAATGCCTTGTAACTGAACATGGCCCATCGATCTAGCCTGTCCAGATCCCTCTACAGAGCTTTCTTGTCCTCATAGCCTCCTCTTCTCCAGACTAAACAACACAAATTCCCTCAGCTGCTCCTCATAACTCTTGTTTTCTAGTCCCTTCACAAGCTTTATTGCTCCTCTGAATATGCCCAAGCAACTCAATTTTCTTTATAGTGAGGGGCCCAAAACCGGACAAAATACTCAACAAAATGAATGTTTGTCATTACAGAGAAAAAACTATACAAAATTATAAGGCAGAAACGAGAAGTTTACTGTAAGCTTATTGTTCCAAGTTTGTTGTGTGCTTATCAGCTTTGTAATTATTATGGACCCAATAGATTTGCTGTAGAAAGTTATCTGAAGTGTGTATAGAGGAGCTAAGAATAAATGATTGTAATGATACTTTTTGGCCTTAACATATGTGAGTGGATATGCTGCTGCCATTTGCCTCTTCCTACTTTGGACTGAAACGGTTGACTTTCCACTTCATTACATTTCTAAGATGATACTTCCTAACTCATTCCAAAGTGAATTTTTATATTACATGAAATTGCACTTATGACTGTTTGGAAAGAAACATTTTTAGTGCAAATTCATCAATAGAAATATGAGGCAGTTTTTAAAGGCCTTCAAGCTGATACTCATACATGCACATATAGCTCTGCAAGCTTTGGTTGTTTTTGTCTGTACGTTGTCTTTGTATTTATATATGTCCACATAATCAGATGCAAAATTTCTTTAGAATTTGCTTTAGAAATAACATCTCAAAGATACTATATAAGCATTTGGCGTGTCTAATCTATGACATTATAGTGTGCAAATTGAGACAAATCTTTGGTGGTTTTATGTCACCTTTTTGACTCCATTGTTTGGAACTGATGAGCATACATGACAGTCAAGTAGTCAAATATATGTAAAGGGTCCATAGGTCTTGTTAAGCTCTGTCAGTTAGATTGAGTCACTTACAATTTGATAGAATAAAAAGAGTCAAAGCTTGACAAGTTTAAAAAGGAAGTATTGCATTAACTTGTTTTGGGAATTTAAAAGTAGGTCTCAGGTTCTGAGAATTACAGGTCTCTGATGCTGAGAATTATATGGCACAATATAAGAATGCATCGTGGAAAAAAATCAGTAAGACTCATCTCCATGCTCCTATGATCTTGAGATTGAGAAACTCTATTTCACCAATATATGGGAATTTGTATTTGTAATCTAATTCATTCCAGCTACCAACAATAAGGGACTGACAGGATGAAAATAATGTTGAAGGAGCCTGGTTTTCTACATTCACAACTTTTGTTCTTGCAGCTTCAAAAAATTATCTATATTACTTTGTAAATTCTATACCCTGTAGCAATCTGCTTAAACTCAAGGTGATACTGCTAGGGCTCAGTATCAGTGTGCCAGAATCAAAAAGCATTGCATTGCAGTGTATCACTGGAGGATCTGAACCTACATTTCATTATCAAATTTTACAGACATGAGATTCTGACTTGTAATTTTTTTCCCCTTTTTGCTGCTACAGTGATACAATGGGATAGACTCTCTTCAGTGTTATGAGAAAGATCTTGCAAGTCTAAGTGGTATTTTCAGGCTTTAAATTCTTATACCACTCAATACTGAATAAGATCTGTATCTTTAAATACAAAAGTGACTGGGTATGTTTTCCTAAAATATATTTGCATTTTATGCGCATTTTGTGCAACATTCATCTCGTATTCATTATAAACTTCTTTAATTAGTCAAACTGTAAAGCCAGCAATAATTTCATTATCCATCAGACTGTGTGATGTTTCCTAAATGTGGTCAAGCATAACTGTTGTTGTAAATCAGAGCCAGTTGTTTAAATGCTCAGTTGTGAGTATCTAGTGAAATAGCTTTAAATAACAAGATAAACAGTACAGCTGCCAACCTAAAGTAATCTTACACTGAGGGGGCGTGTGGCACAGAAAATTTCCTCTTTGTCATCTTGATTTGAGTTTAAAGCTGGACCTGGGCTTAGTTCCAGCTCAAAAAACTGTTCACTTCAAAGGCTCTTAAATCGTCCCAAGGAGCTAATTTTGGCAGCCAATTGTTTTTGTTTGGCCAGGCATCCTAATAGCAAAAGCCGTCTGCTCCAGCAAATGTAGACTTCTTCAATGCTCAGACTCACCATTCCTGATTTTATCCTGATGTTGGGGGTGTATACTGGTTTCCCCATCTCACCCTAATTTGTCTACTTATTTTTATCCAAATTGTTAAACTGTACCTTACTGTCCTGCATGTAGATAAGAAACATATTTCCTATTTTCAAATTAAAGAATAGTATTCTCTGAATTGTTTGATCCTAAATTATAGCTGTATAGTCTGTTTGCTTTCTCTCCAACTAGAGCTTCCTTTATGATTTTTTTTCCCCATTCCAATAACAAATATTAGCCCGGTGATTTTACTAAATTAAATGTAACTAGCTTCACTTTAGAAGGCAACTATTTACAGTTATGGTGAAGTTATAACAACACTTCTTATAATAATTATATGGATTTATTTTCCTGCATTAAGAAGGTGCTTGTGATGCAAAACACACAATGAAGATTAAAATTCTGTGCCATTCTTAAGGTATAATGTAAAGATATGCAAATAGGTTGTTTCTGTTGGATAAGAAAATGTGAGGTACAAGTCATTAGAGATACATTAGAGATAAATCTTCTAAAGAGTTAAGAATGGGGCAGGACTCACTTTCATACCACACATGGAATATTTCAGTTTGAATGTGAATGTCTACCTTGCTATTTTAATAATTATGCAATAGAGTGTTGAAGGAATTATGCCAAACAACTTTAAGGTTGAGAATTAAGAAATAATATGGTCACAGTTTGGCAATATGCTGTGTAGATGAAACTTAGGTGAGCCTGAGTTTGCATGGAGCTTACAAGAAATAATAGCTTCTCGCTTATGGAGGTTCATCTGGACGGGGGGCTGTGAACTAGGTAAGTCTAAAGCATCCAGGAAATGATAATTCCACTTTATGTCATCTTTCAGAAAGGAAAAAAAAGAGAAAAAAGTTTTCATTCTGTTTTTGAGAGAGAAACAAACATTTCAAATTGTGAAATGTGTTGAGAAAGTACTAATTTTAGCTTTCATCCAGTCATGGCACCAGCCATTATAAAATGACTTATTGCGTTTCCATTAAACCCTTTCACAGAGGTCTTGCTAATCATTCACTACATTTGAAACAATAATTTATTAGTAAATAGCTAAATGAAAATAATGTTTAGAATAATTAGCTTATTTGATTCTCTTGTTTGTCATTTGTATTTTCATTGTACTCTAAGGCACAGGTTCACTAATATTTTTCTTACTAAATTCAGATTTGTAAGCATTTGCATTTTAAAAAAATCAACGTAAGAACCAAGAGCTTTTCCATGGGGGAAAAAAAAATATGTGTTTGGAAATCATGTATTCTTTCTACCACAACTCCGTGGTCGATTTAATGGTCAATTTGATGCCACACAATTGTGTAGTATATATCTTTTTTTTTTTTTTTTTTAACCCTTTCTCATTTTATTTTGATATCTGCATTTTAAGTTTAACCAAGATAGAAATGTTAAAATATTGTGAGAGTAACTTGCTATCTTTAACTTACCTGTTTCTCACAGAGGAGAACAGAATTTCGTGAGTCAAAAAAGACTATAGAATCTGTGGGGCAGGAAGTCTTTGCAGTGTTTATAGGTACTTAGAAATACATTTGACACACATATTTGCTTGCAATTAAACCATTTGATTATTGTTTTATTCTCCAAATTACTATGCATATATGTGCATTTCATATGTTCATTTTTTTTTCATAATTCACATTCTAATTTATACAATGAAATTTAACCAGAAGACAATATTTAGTGCTTTAAAGTACTACAAAAAAATGAAATGTAAAGCCGTGAAAACTAAACACTTTTTGTTTGTTTGTGTGTTTGTTTGTTTCTCTTTTATTTCTTTAGGACTTTCAAACAGTGTTACCATCGATTGTTCTCTTTGAGAAGTTTGGAAAAACTTATTCCAGATATGGACAAATAGTGTAATCATTCTGTAAACTGTGCAATGTAAGACACCTCATAAGTAATCAATAAATGCTTTTCAAGAAATGCATAGCAGTATGTCGACTGAATGTACCATAAATTATTCTTTCTGTAAAGTGATGTATACTTTGTCTGAAGTACTGTTAATTGATTTTGCTTGATCTTTAAGCAATACAGCTTTCCACATTAATCAAAGATTGTTGTTGTTGTTGTTGTTTTGGAAAAGAAGTCAGTATTATAAGAAAACTGAATGGCTCTTAGAAATGACTTCTGAAAATTATATTTAAATACATAGGATACAAGGTAAAAAAAGTCAGAAACATGGTATTTATTACAGATTTGTAAGTGAAGTTAACACTGAAAAAAATCTATCTTTTCCCTTGCAAGTGTAGACATATGTTTTATTATTTTTGTTCGTCATTCTTTGTGTTAGTATACATGCTTTTTGGATACTGATCCATCTCTTCACATGATCAATAAACTTTGGTAGGCTATTTACATGGATAATACTATTTTAAAGCCTTTTAGCTCCTCTGTGTGTGATATAACTTCACTGTTGAAAAACTAAAATTCTAACAGCTTCACATATACCTTAGTATTTAATCAATTTTTCTATATCCTCTTTTTTTTTTTTTTTTTTTTTTTTACCAATATCTGTTTACTCTTGGTCTCGTGTCAGTCTTATACATGGGAACATGATCATGTGATGCTTAACAAAGAAGAACACATCTGAGAACACAAAACTGATATTTGACTGCTGTGTTTGCTAGCATGCAATTCAACTCCAAAATGTTGAATATCTTCAGAGTGCATTAATTGAAAAGACTCAGAAAACTTCAGTATTTTCTGGGACCAAATCATAACCTAATTCTTCAAATTATGCAAGTGAATTTTTACAGTTTTCTGCTGAGTTTTCTAGGATACCATGCTTTCTCCTCATATCATTTGAATGTATTTGAATCAAATATTATTAGATCAAATAGTATTTGATTATAGTATTTGAATCAGATAATCAATGTTAGGCTTTTCATTACTGAATTTTTATTTTTATTTTTATTTTTTTCGATTCTCTTGCTCTCTCCAAATGTGCAGGAAAGTTCATGTGATGATGGTTTGTATAAACACGTATATACACTTTCTGAACTAGGAGTAAAAAATTTCAATTCCATGGGGTTTCAGCTGTTTGCCTCTTTGGAAAAGTTTTAGGGCTATCATACACAAAAATACTTTCAGTTCCACTACAGTAAATTATAAGTGCAGATATTGAGCTGTAGTATTGCTGTTTTCTGGAGTATATCATTATCAAAGCTTTGAAAAGTTTATTCTTCTGCATGGAAATGAGAAATTAATTCTGGGAAGTGAGAAGCAACCACCTCAGTGGCTAAGTCTGCCCATTAAGATTTAATCTGATCAAATGTAGCTAGAGTGCTTTAGTTGTTTGTGGAAGGGATTGAACATGATACACTTGTGCAAAACTGTTGATGAATAAAGATGCCACAGTAATTTTTAGATGTGAGAGCTATCTATTTGATTGCTTCAGCTTTAAGGTAGTTCATCACTTCACAGTAATTCACTCTGTGCTGCCTCTTGAGCTCCATACCACAATTTCCCATCAGTCCGATTAGAAATGGCAATGACTTTATCAGATTAATCTTTCTTTCTCTTTCTTCCTTTCAGTATCTCTCACCTGAGGACAAAACAAGGCCTACCATATAGACCAGCACTGCAATAGTGCTCTATAGCTAAGAGCCTGAAGCACAAGTGAAGGTTAAAACTAACACTTCTAAATTATTTTAATTGTTTGACTGATCTATAATAGCAATCAAAAGACACACACATATATATATACTTTTTTCCTCCACTTAACAAGTTAACAAACAACAAAAAAAATACAACCCCCCCTCTTTTTAGTTTCTAATCTACTACCTACTTTCCGGATACCTTCTTACGTACAAATAGGTCTGTTCATTTTGATAGATAAATAAACCTTTGCCTTGCCTCACCTCAGCTCACCTCCCTTCCCCTCTTCTCCCCTCTCCTCTCATCTCCTCCTCTTCAACATGTTGGACTACATTTAGAAAAGATTCTCAAAATAGTATAGCACAGGAATACCAGTAGTGTTTTGTTATGCAGAGGAATCAGACATCATGACAATTGAGAAAATAATGTGCAAATGAATACTAGAATCTCTACAGCATGTAGAAATAAAAGGCAAAATTTAGCCCTGTGATAGACTAGGACATCTATTTGGTAATCTGTTGTGGAAAGCAAGTGAAAGTGACTTGTGAAGAAAATTTTGTTTTGCTCTCTTGTTTAAATTAAAATGTTTGCATGTTGCAAACTTACAGTTTTTGTCTAACCCAGTTAAAGCTAAAATTTTGATATTTTCAATCACTACGGTAATATAGAGACCATCACAATAAGGATTTTGATGAAATTGTTATGTAACCAGTCTGTCTATCAATAAATGATTGTGTACGTGATTTTACTTTACTCCTGATTGTCTTTCTTATTGATGTAGTTTACCATATCACTTTAAGTTATAAAATTATTTCTTGAAATATTTTTAATAATATATTTTTAATATTTTATTTACTGAAGGCTTTCTTTATTAAGAAAATTGTTACTGAATGGTGTGTACTTCAGAGAAGATCTTTCTGTTTTATAAGGGACATTGCAGTCTATTCTTACATTTAAATGTCTTAATAACATGGGATGGCTATAGACAGAGACACAGGAAAAGAAACTCTGAAAATCTGAAATGAACTCATGGATCTTGATGAATCTGAAAAATATGTATCTCTTTCAAAATGTGGTGGGATATAACACTTAGCGGACTACTCACAGCAGTATCTAAAAATCAAAAGAATTGCTGCAATGTCAAAGAAAGAGATAAATATAAGAAGTTGCTTGTAAGTCCTCAGAAAAAATAAAAAGAACAATTACTGTAATTGTCTCATTAAATGTAATCTAGCTGTGTTTAAAAAAAATGTGAATACTATTACATATATATTATATGCTAATACCATACATACATATTAATATATATACCAAAACATCCTCATTGCTGATTCCTACAATAACAAAATATATCTTCAGCGGACAGCTGTAGATGTATAATCCCTTGCTGCTCAGCCATGGAAACACATATATTTATTTATTTTTTTTAATTTTTTTTTTTTTTTTTTTTTTTTTTGGACTGATTCAATCCACCTGCAAAGAGGAAAAAAAGTACTGTTGAGCATTTTCAGACTGCATAGCTAAAGAGGCTTATCAAATACCTTTAAGAAGCAGCAGATACTGGGAAGAACCTCATTAGCGGAATATTCCTATACCATGTAGATAACTTTGTTTAATGCATAAAAAGCCTGGAACTTAATACTTTGACACACAGCGCTATTTGAGCAACTTTAGATCATAATAGATCTTTACAGATTCAAATAATAATGTTATTTATTCTTATACTGGATATACTGCCCTACATGTCAGGTGCTAAGGATTCAAAGCATTTGTGCTAATGATTGAAGTCCTGATGATCTTTGGGTTTAACCACCATTGAGGATCACAGCACTTATAAAAAAAAATCAGGTGAAGTCATTAAAATGGAACAGTTATCTGCTACAAGTAGCTCACAGGATCTCATATCATGAGAAGTTTCAGGGATATTTGAAAATATCTGGCAACCTCTTCTTATAAAATCTGTCTGCTGTTACTCTGTGGATTAAAGATCTTTAAGTGTCGCTGCCCAATAATTTTGTTTGACTCTTACATAACTGATGTTGTAAACACAGAAAATCTCTTAATTTAAGCAATTTAAGGACTATCTTCTGATCTGATCCAAGATGCACTCATCACTTGTCATAGAAAACATTTAGCTTGTAATGCCCTCTACAGGCAAAATTACTGTAAGAGTGTTTACCACATTTTGATATGCTCTGTACACTTTTCTGGTCCAAATATGATGCAGCAGCTTTGAAGCAACAGTTTTGTTTGTTTGTTTGTAATTGCTTTTTAAAGCAAGTCACACTTCACATTTATACAGGCGCAGAAGTCCTGCAATAGGGGTTCCACAACTGATCTAGATTCTTCATTCTGGATTTATAATGAAGGTTGTCTCCAGCTGAGATGTAACCACATTTAAACAGCAAAGCAAAATGGTAATGCTTGTAAACAATAATGGAGCTTGACCTACCAATGCTTGACATTCAATAAGATCCTGAGAAGATTAAATTTCAGTAATATTTATATCAGATTAATAGTATTCCAAAAGATGTATTTGCAACTTGTCACGGGATCACAGAATTGGTCAATGGCCAAGGTTGGAAGAGACCTCTGAAGATCATCTAGTCTAACCCCCCAGTTGAGCAGGATCACCTGGAGCACATTGCACAGGATGGCATCCAGACGGGCCTTGAATATCTCCAGAGGAGATTCCACAACCTTTCTGGGCAACCTGTTCCAGTGCTCTGTCACCCTCACAGCAAAGAAGTGACCCCTCATATTGAGATGGAACTTCCTCTACTTCAGTTTGTGCCTATTGCCTCTTATCCTCTCACTGGGCGCAACTGAAAAGAGACTGGCTTCATCCTCTTGACACCCCCCCCCCCCCCCCCCCCAGATATTTAGACACATTGATGAGGTATCCCTTCAGTCTTCTCTTTTCCGGGACCAGTTCTCTCAGCCTATCCTTGAAAGACAGGTGCTTCAGTCCTCTAATCATCTTTGTAGCCCTCCTCTGGACTTGATCCGGTAGTTCTATGTCTCTCTTGTACTGGGGAGTCCAGAGCTGGACACAGTACTCCAGGTGTGGCCTCACCAGGGCTGAGTAGAGGGGGAGGATCACCTCCCTTGACCTGCTGGCAACACTCCTACTGCATGCCAGGATACCACTGGACTTCTTAGCCACAAAGGCACATTGCTGACTCATGGTCCACCTGCTGTCCTCCAGGACTCCCAGGTCCCTCTCTGCAGAGCTGCTCTCCACCAGGACACCCCCCAGCCTGTACTGATGCTTGGGGTTATTTCTCCGTAGGTACAGGATCCTGCACTTGCCCTTGTTGAACTTCATGAGGTTCCTCTTGGCTCATCCCTCCAGTCTGTTGAGGACCCTCTGAATAACAGCACAGCCTGGTGTGTTACCAGCCACTCCTCCCAGCTTTGTGTCATCAGTAAACTTGCTGAGGGTGCCCTCCATTCCATCATCCACATCTACCTCTCTCCCCTTACCTATCCAGCCTGTCATATCATAGAAGGCTATCAAATTGGTTAAACATGATTTCCCCTAGGTGAATCCATGCTGACTACCCCTGATCACCTTCTTATCCTCCACATGCTTGGAGATGGCTTCCAGGATGAGCTGTTCTATCACCTTTCCAGGAATGGAGGTGAGGCTGACTGGCTTGTAGTTGCCTGGATTCTCCTTGCTCTTCTTGAAAACTGACGTGACATTGGCTTTCTTCCAGTCCTCAGGCACCTTTCCTGTTCTCAACAACCTTTCAAAGATGATGGAAAGTAGCCTAGAAATAACATTGACCTTCAGCACTGTGGTGCATTCCATCTGGGCCCGTGGATTTGTGGATACCAAGTTTGCTTAAATGATCTCTGATTTGATCCTCTTTGACAAAGGGAAAGTCCTAATTTCTCCAGACTTCCTCTCTTGTCTCCAGAATCTGAGATTCCAGATGTACTTCATAAATCATTGGTCCTCAATTTAATATATCAAGAAGTTCTGTATAGAGGAGTCTGCTAGGAGAATGAGGTGCTGGGTCTCCAGCTGTAGAGACTGGTAGAATCATAGAGACTGAAAAGCAGAAGATGTCTGTAAGTCCTTAATTTTAAAATTTGGACATTAAAACAGAAACAGTACAACCAAAAAGGAACCACATCCATATAATCAGAAACAGAATTTGGTCCTTGTAGCTTTTATTTGTCTTAATTTGTGCATTTTTAAACACTTTTTGGTGTATTTTATTTCACTAGTTGACAAAGGTTTTTGGTCAGTAAAGAAGCTCAGACAATGCAAAACTGGCTTGGCTTCACAGTCTTCCATCTTTTAATAGTTCAGCTCATTAATGAGAAAATCATCTGGCTGCTGGCACAATCAGATACAGTCACTTATCAGTACATTGAGTTCAGTTTATAGTACTCCGATTCATATTCATGATCAGAGGATGCAGTGGAGCAATTCATTAGTGCACTGCTGCATTAAGCAATCACTGCCAAAATGTGACATATTGAGAGTTTGCATTAAACTGCTTCCTTTGAGAATTTTTTGGTTAAGAAATTCCTAACTGCAGTAATCTGTTGAGATAAATCACTCAGGCACTTCAAGAAAAAAACACTGAGGCTTCATGTGTATACCATTCAGTTTAAAAAAATAAATAAATCCATTTACTGGTGCTGTTATATGTGTGGCATGATAGCATCCTCACATGTAATTTGACTATTATAACAGCCAATAACACACATAAACTAGATTTGAATTATCGCAAACTGAACCCTCTTTCTTACTCTTTACTACTTTATGCTGTCTAATGAATCTTAAGGTTCCTTTCATTTTGGGTCAAACTATTCAACAACATAAAACAAAACAAAACAAACAAACAAACAGAACAAAACAATTCTACATTCTGTATCTCTGCTCGTAGTACAAGTAAGGACCACTTGCAATTACAGGCTGTGTGTGCTCATGCCACAATGATTAAATCTTTAAAGTAGGCTGTGCTCACAAATTAGAAAGACATGCTATTTTTGTACTATTTTGAAAAGAAGGTAAGGCCAGATTTAGCTGTCTCTTCTCTTTTTCTCTGTAGGCCTGTGGCATGGTGTGATGGTGATCCCTTGTCCACATTTCATTTGATTTCATCATACTGTTTTCTAGTAACAATTGTTCTTTCAGTTCATTGTCACTTCTGTAGACATAGTCTGAGGTGCTCTGGTAGAAAGGTGCAGAAAGAAAGAAAGAACTGTAGATATTAGTAATTTATATATAAGCAAAACAGGTGCAAAGCTCTTTTTTTTTT
>CM021767.1:20133578-20186756 GCA_011076525.1 Nettapus auritus
ATAAATAATTTTTTTTTTTTTATTTTTTTATTAACAAAAAAAGGTGAAAAATATTTTTTTTTTTTTTTTTTTTTTTTTTTTTTTTTTTTATAATGTGTATATATTATATACGTGCTCTGTCTTGAACAGGACCATTCTCAGTTATGGACAGCTTATTTCTAAATCACATAATATATCAAGTATTTAGTGATAACTGTGTTTTCTAAAACTTTAATTTCATCCCCAACTCCTCTTTAGTCCAGATTACTTACACTAGCCAAATTGCTGGGTTTTGTTTCCAAAGTAATTTACAGTCATGCACTCAGATGCAAGCACACTGAAATGCATAGTTGTTTCAGTAATAGAAACTAGATATGGAAGATGTTGGAACTAAATTCCATATATGTAAGGACTTGTCAAGGTCTCTGTTCATCACATTTTTGTGGGAGTTCTATTGTGAGGATAGAGACTGTTGTTTCACAAAGAAGGTTCAGATGCCCTATTCAGAACAGACACCCTTCCATGATATTGTACAAACGTAAATAAAAAATAATAATAATAAAAAGAATTGAAAAGGTAAAAGACCATAGAGAAAGCTTAAGAACCAGGGCAAACAAGTATAGAAAGTAGTGACTAGAAGAACCATGGAGACAATCTTCCCTATGAAATCTAGCCAGTGACACATATTACAAAGTTGTGGGAACATTTAATCCAAATGCCAAACAGGAAAATGGAAAAGGAAGAATTTTTCTTCATAAGGGTGTTAATCAGTCCCTGTTGTATTCAAACCTGTCATGTCAATAATTATAAATCTACAGTGGGGTGGCTCAAAGCAGCATCTCTACAGTAAGAAATGAACTGAAGAGTCACTATTGTCCCTGAGAATGCAGAAATTCTGACTGAGACCACTTTTCACATAGATATTTGGGGCCACAGCTCCTGCAACTTGTTAGTTCGTCACTTGCAGTCTAATTACAGTTGAAGAGGATGACCGTGACAGGCAGCTGTGTCTGTAAACATCAAGAGAGAGCTTATGTTTGACCTAGTTCTGAGAATGATTAACACATGATTTAGCTCTCATTCATTTCTATTCATGGTCATATATCTCACAGCTGTTGCCAAACACCGAGAATAAGGAAAGGTTTTTGATGACTTTATGAATGCATAATCAAATGGTGTGATCTGAGCATTTAAGACAACAAGGTATGTTTCTTGTTAAAAGATAAGAATATTTGTTCCATTTGTTCTCAAGTTTTTATTTCCATTGAACATATTGAGCATATTCTAATAATGTGAAAACAGTGATGGTATATTTCATTTCTCATAAAACATATCCATCTATTTATTTAATCCTTCATCACTACTATGCATTGAGAAGAAATCAACTATTGTAAAAAATATTGAATCACCATCCTCTAAAAATCTTTAATATACTTGAAACTTTTCAAAGTGCAGTTCTTTTTTTAATATAATATTTTTAGTGAAGACTGCATGATATCTCCTCAAGTACAATAGTAGCTAAAATGACAAGGTGCTTTTACTACATTAGTATTTAATCCACTTACATCTCTCGTGATAATAAATATATATATACATATATGTATATGTGTATGTATGCATATATATAAATCTATTGGGAACTTCCGAGTGCTGCAATGATTCCACATGTATGTACTTAAAAAATCAGTTTAATTAGGAAAAGAATGTGGTGCGTCATTTGCTACTTGGTAGCAACCTGATGGGTCACACATCCAGACTAAAAGAGGATCTCCATTGGCTAGAAATGTTTATAGCAGGTATCCTCATTTTTCCTGAAGAAGGCAACAAGGCACATCATGTTATATTCAAAAATAACCTTTCTGTGGGAGGTATTTACAAGCTAAGAGTAAAGGCGGGGATTTCTGAGGATCTGTAAACCCTATTACAATTTATTTGACTTCATAGAGTATTATATTTTTTTTGCAAATCTCTTGTACAATATTATCCCTTAGTATGTTCAGCAATGAAATGTGTAAAATTTGGCTCTTTCAGGTATCTCTATTTCTCTCTTCTATGATATTCGTCTTTTGTGGCTCATCTTTAATAATGGTTGCCACAAATGTCAGTAGATTTTGATAGGACATGCTTATCTCTTACTGGTGTTCATTTTAATTTTTCACATAAAAAATGGATATAGGTAAATTTGTGAAGGAGTTCACATGCATATGATATTCAAAGCCACACTAGCTGAAGTTGTTCAAGCCTGTAAAAATACAGCCTTTCATCATAGCCTCTTATAAGAACAGATGAAGAGTTGTCAAAGAAAATAGTTTTTTTTTTTTTTTTTTTATTTTTTTTTTTTTTTTTTAATAATTAGCAAGAAGTAATAATAATATATATATATTTAAGTTTTAATATCTGTTTGGATAGAAAATAACAAAATCTGTGCCAATGATTCCTGATAATTCTTTCTGAGGAATAATAGATTCTATTGTAACATTAAAGGCTCATATAAACAGCTGAAATTTGAAAGACTCATTTTTTTTCCTCATTTTGTTATATATACATGGATTACGCTGGACTAGATAATTTTAATTCAAATCTAAATTAGTCATAAATTCCAGATTACTCATCGTTTAGAAGAGAGGCAAACATTTTCTTAATAACATAATTCTCTGGTCACAAAGCCTAAAGTGACAGGTAAGAGAAGATTCACCTTGAACAAGTCACTACTAACCTTCTGTTGAGCTTGAAAACTAATAGGTTGCCCCAGTTGTTACATTGATAAAAGGAATCTGGCCATGATGTTTCTCAAAATATGTTGATAAACTGACTCTTCACAGCATGAGCACATTTAGCTGATACATCTGTTACTCAGATTGTCACATAGAATTAGCAAATCAATTCAAATATTGAGTATTTTATTGCTATCTAGAAGTTAGAAGCAAGGACTAGGAGGATAGGTTTTGGCACTTTTCTATGAAAAAAATTTAAGTGAATAAGCTTAGAAACAACTGAGTCATTTTCTCCTACAAGAGCCTTGTATGAATTACTGCTAAAACATAAAAATATTTCTGAAAAGCTCTGTTATTAGTGCAGCATCCAATAGATTTTCATGTAGGAACAAAAATTCTTCCACCAAGAAAGAAAATGTTAGAGAAGATAGGATTAAGAGGACCAGTCACTACTTGTGTCAAATACATTTCTCTCCAGTGCTTCTCAGTTTCTCTGGAGTCACTTTTGGACACTAAAATATCTAGATAGTACAGCCCAGTGCTTCATCAAGCATTAGAAACTAATCTACCAGAGCATGGTTTTGCACAGTATACAGTACAATACTGATCAACATAAGAGCCTGGAATTATATGTGGTTCCCAAGCAACTTAAAGCAGAAGGTATGTTTTCCTGTTTACTAGTGGGACCGTGATGTAGCACAAAGCTAAAGAGGTAAACGAATTGTCAGCTGTGGAGCAGAATCAGAACTATGGAGGTTAATTTAGGGTCTCAGCTGTGGGCTTAACCCTATTTGCCTTGGTTTACTGGGATTATTCAGAAGCATTTTGCTTTCACTTGTTTTGAAACATTCTTAGAATGTCAGAAACAAGAGTTGTGTGTTTTATAGCTCTGTCCTTTCATAGGTTGCTTGAAGAATTTGCAAAATGGGGTATTTTAACGCCTTTTTTTTTTTTTTTTTTTTTTTTTTTTTTTGACAGAGCTGACTATGAAAAATACACTTTAAAAAAAGCGAAAAGTTATTTCTACAACATCACGTGGAATTAAAAGCTGAAAATAATTTATTCATCTTTGTGATCCTAATGATGCCCCTTCTGATAATTAAACCTACATGTATTTGTTACTTGGTGATGGATTCTAGGACAGATATTATCTAGATTTGAATGAGTCAAAGAAAATGTGCTGATTTTTTTTCCAAATACATGTGAAATAATAATTCAAGCTTTCATTTGGAAACCTGAAGTGGTTTCATCAGGAAAGAGGAAGGTGTGGAGAAAAGCAAATTTTTATGTGAATCTCTGCTCCATATAAAACTGTAACAGGGAGCTTCAAGAAAAGAGTTTAGTTTGCACTTGGTCAAAATTAATCTTTTCTAAAACAACAACAAAAAACAAAAAACAACCAACTAAACAAAGAAACAACGACAACAATAAGACAGGAAATGTAGTGATGCATGTTTCATATTGATGGAAAACAAGTACGTACCTCATCCATTCAAAATGTTGATCAAGGCCACTTTGCTCTTTTTAGTGAAGGCCCCATAAATCTGCCAGTATTAATGAAAGTCACTGTTATCTACTTGAAGTTTTAAACAGCTAAGCTAAGGAAGCTAAGTCATAGATAAGGTTTCTTTACATCCAGGGACCATATTTTCATACATGTATCTTGAAACTATCCTTTTGTTGTTGTTGTTGTCAGTGGTTTTGTTTGTTTGTGTGTTTTTTAAACAAATTAACAAAAATAGTATACATTATAAGAGAGGAAGAAATTCCACATACCCATCATAATTTTTAATGGAATAATTTTAATGTTCAAAGATTTTTTGTGCATCTCTTGTCTCCCTGGGTTTCAGTCAAAAAGAATGAGAACCAAACAGGATGTGCCATTTTTCCATGCATACAATCTACTTACTATAGCAAACAAATCTGTATAAAAAGGTCTGGAAATGTGATATTCACTGTATACTTTGTGGTAAGATAAATAGGTTTTAAATTCAGTAGCAATGAAACTTTACAAATTGTTTCATATCAAAATACCATGAAAAATAGTTTGTTAATTCAGGATCTTCACCCAGTGATAGACAGACAGCTATGACCGACTCAGAATTTCATATGGACTGTAATTACCAGGATCTTTTTAATATTATCCAACCCAGATCAGAATAGAATGATGGGAATGGGCCTGAAATAATGAAATAAATACATGTTAGGTGGCTGGGTGTGACTGCCACCTTACTGTAACTTCTTTTTGTCTTCTCTGAGTAATAGGGTGAGGGCAGTGGCTAAAACAAAACGTGTGCTATGACTGGAACAGAATCCACATAACAGGGGCTTCAACCACTAGGTTGCTCCAAATAAGCCTTTTTGTATGGGTTAAAGGGAGAAGACAGGGAAGTCTAGTCATCAGGATGAATGATCATTTTAAAAAGCCACCATATAACAATAGCTTAGAAGGCATTGCAACTGTCAGAATTCCCTCTAGCAAAATTCCCTCTAGCATTCTGTACCCTGTTTAACAAATCAAGGCATTCAATTTGTCTAATAAAGTCAGTGAGGTGTCAGACACTATATGTGGGGTTTTAGGGGGATATGAGAGGTGTGCTTGTTCAACAAGGCCAAGCATGAGGTCCTGCACCTCGGTCAGGACAATCCCAAGCACAAATACAGGCTGAGTAAAGAATGGATTGAGCTCTAAGGAGAATAACTTGGGGGTGTTGGTTGATGAGCCAGGAATGTGCACGTAAAGCCCAGAAAGCCAACATTATCCTGATGTTGATAACATTTTGGAAAGGATTTTTTTTTTTTTTTTTTTGGACTTGAGAATATCAAAGACATTCTCTAGACAGATCTGACTGTATTTCTGCTATCTTGGCAATGAAATCCCTCCTTAGCTTTGCCCCAGCAAACATTCTTGTGTAATATGTACGTGAATCTCAGAAACAGATGGAGTGCACTTTACCCAGAGTCTAATCCTAGTGAGGTAGAGAGGCCAGATGGTCTCACTTTCCAAATGAAAACTTTCAGATAGTCCTTAAACTAAGCAAAGATTTTATTAACATTGATGGCGGGATATTGTGTAATACACAAAGAAGATTAATTAGAAACCCTAATTAAACGTAACAGTGTAAAAGAACCAGAGCACTATTTGGCATCAAACAGCTTTTTAAGATTCTTGTTGAAACCTGAAATGTGCAGCATGGCTGAGCTGCAAAGCGAACAACAGAAAAGCAGAAACAATGAGATTTACTAAAAGGTGCCAAGATCAATTCGGTATGCAATTTTTTTATTTTTATTTTTATTTTCTATTTTTTTTTAATACAATAGTAGGGAAGAGGGCTGAAAGGTACCTTTAGAGGTCGTCTAGTTCATACCCCTACCCCAAGGCAAGATCACCTATACCTAAATCATTCCTGACAGATGTTTGTCTAACCTGTTCTTTTAAAGCTCCAATCATGGAGATTCCAAAACATCCCTAGGCAATATATTCCAGTGTTTAACTATCTTTGTTGTCTGAAAGTTTTCCTAATGTTTAAAATGTGAATCACCATTGTTCCAGTTTAAACTTGCTATTTTTTATTCTGTTGACCAAGGGCACAGAGAAAAGTTTATTTCTTTCTATTTTACCATGTGCCTTTTAGAAATATGAAGTTCATTTATATGTTTTTATATCTTCTTTTGTTAAAACATGCAATCAAAATTCTTTCATTTTCTTTCCATTTAGACTTTTGATCATTTGGGTTCCCTCTCTTAGGCTACATCTTTGTCAAAAGTGGCACCTGAAACTCAACCTTGTAGCTGTACTCTTAGCCATGCTGAGTAGAACAAAGGACTGTCACACCTATTATGGACAGCATTCCTTCTATGAATACTTCTTCTAAGAGGCTTGCTTCTTTTCTAAGGTTTAGGTTTGTTCATTTATGCTAAATTCTTGTTCCTTTCCTACAGAACTCTTGCATTGTCACTCATTTCTAGGTTGATTGTAATAAAAGTTGACGGAAACAGTTGAATTAAACAAAAACAAAACACAGAATCACAGAATCACAGAATTTCTAGGTTGGAAGAGACCTCAAGATCATCGAGTCCAACCTCTGACCTAACACTAACAGTCCCCACTAAACCATATCCCTAAGCTCTACATCTAAACGTCTTTTAAAGACCTCCAGGGATGGTGACTCCACCACTTCCCTGGGCAGCGCGTTCCAATGTCTAACAACCCTTTCGGTAAAGAAGTTCTTCCTAAGATCAAAAAACAAACCCACAAAAACAAAAACAAACAACAACAACAACAAAAAACACCATGAAGATGCATGAAGACGTCATCTAACAAACAAGGTGAAAGAGTCAATTTTCTTCAGCCTGGTAAAGGAATGTAGATCAGAAAATAATGATTTAACTCTCAAACACACAGAGTGGAGAGACTGAGGATATAAACATCACACATCTCTTCTCCCTTTGCATTTTGTGCTCATTTCTGGATTACAGAAAGATTTCTTGCAGACCATGCACGGTAAACAGAAAAATGTTGCCACATTGCCACAACATCCTAAGTTCTAGGCTGTTACTTAGTTGGTAATGCCACTGCTCTCCTTACAAAGTTGTACCATCTTAGCAAAACTCATTTGGATCTTCAAGAAGTGAACTGCATACTTAGGTGAAACAACTGCAGGTGGTTACTGGTTGCCTGCCAACAGCATGGAGAATGACTTCCAAGAGCCTCCACCTGCTCCCACCCACAAAGTGTGCTTCTACTCCAGCTCCAGCTATGTGCTGATTCAAGGAATTTATTCTCCCCCCCCTCCCCCTCCCCCCCCAAATGCTGCAGTCACAGCTAAAGAAGTAAAATTATGCTGTTGTGGGAGCAGCAGTGATAGCAAACACTAATGACGAAAGGGTGCAGACAGGGAGGAAAGGAAAACTTATAACAGAAGCAAGGATAACTGAGGAGGGCATTAATTATATACTGCCCTAAAATAATGACAGCACTGAAACAACCTCTCTTAACCAGTTTTCTCTTCTGTGGTTTCCCAGCATCAGCTGCATACTACCCTTTCCTTCTACTAGTGTGTGGCACATATGGCTGACTTGGAAGAACCACACAAATCATCCAGTAAATTCATTTTTATTAGTAGCTTCTGCTTAATTAAAGAATGCATCATGCTTCATCAATCAACTTTGAGTTTAGTCTCAGCCACTAACTGATTCAAACTCAAAGATAATGCGTCTCTTGTGCTGTAGACAAGAAGAGGGTGAATACTTTGGGAACCCAAGGGCAGAACTTGTGTCCCTGATACATTAAAGAGAAGTTTCCTGCCACAGCTATGGCAGTAGTAGATCTATAATGACTCAGTGATGAGTAAAATAATGATGTCAAATTATAACATGAAGAAAAAAGTTAGTGTTGGATAGTGAAAAGCATTACTACAGATGGAAAGCTGTTGCTTAGTTATGAAGGTAAACATTTTTGAGCTTTCCCTTCCCTTCTTTTCCTTTCCCTTCGAGTCAATGCTGGTCTATGTCAGTGCATTTCAGCCCTGTTTAAGAAATTCCTGCAGAGATGCTAAGCAGACAGGTGTGTCTAACACAGCACAGTGCAGTGCCAAATGGAGATAGTGTGGACACAGTACAGCTTTACTTCCCAGAATGGACACACGAGTCTACACAAGAGTACTGTAATTAATTGTCCTGGTGTTGGCTTGGGATCTAGTCATGATGGTATCTTTCTCACAGTGAGACATTTATGTCATTACAAATAATCATATTTCGTGGTCTTTCAGTTAATGATAAAAAAGACTGTCTGTTATTGCCAGCCCATTACTGGCTCCTGAATAATGCTCACAGGAGCAACTCAGTGAATTATTTTGTATTTGCTTAATAACATTAAAGACATAATAGGTCAGATAGAAGATTTGCAGTTTAGCTTTTCCATCACAGCCTCTTACATGGCCACAAATCCACTTTTCCTGGGTTCTTCCCGTGCAGGAAAGATTAATGCTTATTAATTATATCAAACTCTATTTTAGTTTTACTGCTTGAGAGATTCACTTAGAAGGGGAAGCCACCAAAACACAACTGACTTACAGCTAAAATCTAACTTCAGTATTCTGACATGGAAAACTATTGCATAAACTCATCATGAGATCTACACTTTAAATAAAATATAAAATATAATATATATATAATTAAATAGAATATAAAACATTAACCCTTTTCAATAAATCATTAACTAATTGTAAGTAGCACCACAACACATGTAAGCTACATCATCTAAAATATATAACCTGTATATATCAAAAAAATATAATATAAAATATATAATATATATACATAATTTTATCTATATCTATCTATCTATCTATCTATCTATCTAATACATAACCTGTATATAATACAGGTCATCTTTTTCCTCTGCCATTTTCATGGTAGCTTTATCCTTTACATATTTTATTATTAATTTTTATAATAGCTATTAAAGGCCTTTGGATGCTCTATGGATTGCTTGCAAAATAACGTATGTACAGTATATATGTTTTTTAATAGTGCAATTATGGTAGATCCATCAGCTCAACTATATTATTAGATACATCTCTGCATCACATATTAGTGCTACAGACCATTATACAGTTGTGGTAAGAAGTTGCTTGTAGAATTTATGCATTCTATGTAGCATGCAAGAGAGATAGAGAGCCACATGCACTTTTGTAGACATCAGTGTCAGGATCTACTGGAAACTGACTATTCCAATCAAATTTATTTCCAAGGAAATAAATCTGTGAAGCAGACAACGTGGAGCTGTGGACTGCTGCCTTCTGCTAAGTAGAAAGGAACAGTGATGACCCAGTTTATTGCCTGACTGTCATAAATTAGTGACAAACAGTGTATCCTTTCCCCATGTTCTGGTTTTCTTTGTTGTATTGCCCCTAGAGTTACAAAAAACCTCCTTAGAAAAAAAGTCTCAAGGTGGAGGGAAAGTAGAGAAATCAGGCTGCAAACTGGGAAAGATAGCCCAAAATAATTAATGTAATTTCCTTCCATCTGCTTGGTTACCTTATCACAGTGGGTCTGTGAAAACAACCATGGGGATATGTTGGCAATCCTGCTCTAGTGGAGTGAGGTTGCTAGGAAGTAGTTTAAGGTATGATGGCATGAAAATGCTTTGACAAAGGCTATTTTGACCTTGCAGAAATTTCTTTTGAGTCACAGATTTGGGGAGTGGATCACAAAAAGGGAAGTGAAGTGGTGAAAGCACAGAACAGAAATGTTGTGAAGGATTCTCTTCCCTCTCCTATACATTCCTCCTTGAATCTCCAACCCATCACTTCATTGATTTACTTTTTGTACTTCCATACAAACTCATGAGCAGAACAAAATTGCAGCTCTTAGAGGAGTTCCCAACAAATTTTGAGTGATTTCTGATTTTGATCAAGTTCTGGACTTGAAATGTATCTGTCCTTTATCAACAAATAGATTGGTAGGTAAATTTAGCAGGAGATTAATTCACAACTGTGTAATATTAAGACACATTAAGGCCTTTGTTTTCAGGCTGTTTTATTATTATTATTATTATTATTATTTTATGCAATGCAACTAAACTTATTCAGATAAAAGAGCAAACCTCTTTCATCAAAGACATGTTCCCAAATAACTGACTGATGTATTTTGCTAGGGAATCATGCTCAACATATAGGGATGGAGAAAAAGTCCCAATAATCTTTGACTTAATAGCTGTTTCTAAGCGACTCTGGCTGTGTCAATAAATTGTTCACAGCTCTAATTGTGTTAATGAATTGAACATAATTAAACTTACAGCATCTCACAAGCTTCATCTGGCAGCTCTAGTAGTTTTCTTAAGTAACAGTTCAGGGTGGTAGGAGAAGTGACTTCAGTACTGCCTTATATCTCCCTAGACTTCCACAGAATAAAACTTACCTAAGACTTGTCTTAAAATCCATCTCTTTTATATTTGTCATGGAGGGTAGCAGAGGGGAGGAGAGAAGAGAAGGGAAGGGAAGGGAAGGGAGTGGGAAGTATGGAAAATATACTTTTATTAAAATAAATCAAAGAAGAGTGTTTCACTCTGTTTTCACCAAACATTTAGCTGGGATGATATATAACGTTCATACCTAGATACCTAGGAGTAATAGATGTTTTCATTCACTGAGGTTTTGGGGAATCATCTTCTCTTTGACTGCTCTACTTACCATGGACTTAAAGAATTTTAATCAATGTTTTTTTTAAGAAAAAAAATATATATTTTTTATTTTTTAAATCTATTTCATTTTGCTTGGATATCCCTCTTGTCAAACCTCGGACAAAGAATTAACTAGGTTATGCAATTATATCTAATTATATCGATAGTAGGATATCACGACTCCTTTTCTAAATTATATTGCCAGTAAGTTTACCCTTAAACTTGTATCTAATTCTTCTGTTTATTTTCATATTGACACAATTTTAGTTACAACAGGTACAGTATTTGCAATGGTTTTTATTTTTAATTTAAAATGTGATTAAGGGCTATCCACCCTTAACTGGTAACATTCTCATTTGTTGAAGGACCTGGACAGTATTTATAGATACAGATGAATAAAATTGATAATATAAGCGTGCTACTTTTTAATCAATAGGCTCTTCTATAAAAACACTGATTTTGTTTCAGTGTTTTCATAAAAGCACAAAGCCTTGTAGTAATTACTGATGATGCAGAACATTATCAGGTGCACACAGTATGATATCTGCACCTTTTTCTTAATGTAACTTACAAAGAAATTGCAGCAAACTAAACCCTTCTGATGCAGCAGGAGATAAAAATGCAGAACAAATAAGATGATCTAGGAGAAATGTTGCCTCTAGCACTAATGACTGAATCTCATTGATTTCCATGTTATCTGTAGTTATCTGTAGACCACAAAAAATACATCTCTATGTGGAAGCTAGCACTGACACCTCTGTGCAGTACTGCATTTACAGTTTATAGAGATGCACAAAGTACTTTCTGATTAAACTAAACTGTCAGGTTCTTAAGGTGTTCTTTCTTGTACTTTCATGCCTAAGCTGAAAATGAGCATTATTTTCAGCATATGCCTTAATAAATATTTTGTTATTATCCTCTCAGCAAAATCCGTGCTTTGAATATTTTCATAACTAGGTTGTGCTCTATAGACTAAACAGTAGCAAACTCTCAGTGCAACTTAACCTTTTTTCAGTACTAGGAGAAGGTTAGGTAAAATCTTAAGTGAGTAGATAAGAGCAACACAAATACTTGTAGGGTGTACACAAACTACATATGTGTCAGAGACTTTGTGTGATAAATTACACAGACCATGTGGTAAATTGCAATTTGTGCATTTGACTGCCTCATCTACCCTCTGCTTACTATTCCATCTCCACTGGGACCCCTTCTATTGCTTAAAAGATCTGATCAACATCAAATAGCTCCCTAAAAAAAAACACAGAACAACCTGCCACTATACATAAAGCTTGTTTATCTTACAGTAGTAAACACTGGATATGTTAACAACCTTCAGCTAATCCATTTTGTGTAATTTTAAAGGGCCATATATGGCAAAAATACTTGAACAATGTAAGTAAAACCTTACCTGAGCTCTTAATAGGAATAAAAATGCCCCTTAAAAAATCTGAATGGCTGGCCTGAGAGATGAGGTCACTCTCCCAGTATGTTCTGGGAAGAATACTACAGTTATATATTTGAAAGGAAATAAAAAAAAAAAAAAAGGAAAAAAAAAAATGAAAGAGAAAGGAAATTAATCACATTCCTATTCCCCAAAATCATCCAGAACAGTTCCACAAACTCTCAAAGACTTAAGACAGAAAAGTAATCTGACATCAAATGTGATATTGAGACTAATATGTTAATTTCATATGGTTAGATTAATACATTAATCATAGCTAAAAATAATTCTGCATATTGTGCGCTTACCTAAATTAGCTGGATTTTTTTTTGTGAGAAGCAAAGAATAAAAGGCTTTATAATATTAAAAGTAATTTCTGTGGATCGTAATTAGCATTGTATTTAAACTCTTATTCTTACAGTGGTACTCTCCCTTGAAAAAAGCAAAGCCATGTCCCCTTCTTCACTGAACATGGTATTAACATGTCAGAAATGCACTGCTCTAGAGCCCAGACTTAATTTAAAAACAAAGGTAGTATCAATCAATATAACAAGGTTATAAACTGGAGCTCTAACCTTCTGGAGGGGAAAGATTCTTAGCTCTCTAATTGAAACATAATTTTGTGTCTCTATTTGGAAGGTCCTCAGAGAACAAAATTTAGGATCGGTATGAAGTACAGAGAATGTAATTTAGGTATGACTATCCTGTTTCTTTTTACCTGACTGGGTTCACAACTGGAGGTTCTGGGTGTGCAGTGACAGTGCTGCTGTAGCTAATAACACCGTCAAAAATGAGAACAGGCTGATTTACAACCCAGAGGGCCAACTGCATCCTGGGCTGCATCAAAAGAGGTGTGACCAGCAGGTCAAGGGTTGTGATTGTCCTCCTCTACTCTGCCCTTGAGAGGCCCCACTCGGAGTACTTCATCCAGGTTTGGGGCCCCCAGCACAAGAAAGATGTGGATCTGTTAAGAGTCCAGAAGATGGCCACAAGAATGATCAGAGGGCTGGAGTACCTCTCCTATGAAGAAAAGCTGAAAGAGCTGGGAATATTCAGCCTGGAGGAGAGAAGGCTCCAGGGAGATCTCATTGCAGCCTTTCAGTACTTAAAGGGGTCTAATAAAAAGGATGAAGAAGTACTCTTTACTTCGGTAGATAGTGATGATCTTAAACTAGAAGAGGATAGATTTAGATTAGGAAAATTTGGAGGAAATTCTTCACTGAAAGGATAGTGAGGCACCAAAACAGGTTGCCAAGAGAAGTTGTGGATAACCCTGGAGGTATTCAAGACCAGGCTGGGTGGAGCCTTGGCCAACCTGATCTACTGGGTGGCATCCCTGCCTATGGTCTTGGAAATAACTGATCTTTAACGTCCCTTCCAACCCAAGCCATTTTATGATTCTATGATTTCCAGGAGCCTTAGATCAAGCCCTAAATTACTGTAGTTGGTGGCTGTTCTTCAGGAAGAAAACCAAAGGGTCTTCCATTCAGGACCATTTCTGCTGTCTTCCCTCTGCCCACTATTTAATTTAATTCCATTCAGTGGTGCTGACAGCATCTGGCTCCAGAGTTCTCCCTAACACCAAGGACACTTGTAGGTGTGATGTATCTATTCCAAAAATGTGCATCTCCATAGGAAAAAAGCTCATCTTAGGCCAATATTTATGGGGAAAAGCCTTTTCTGAAATATGCAACTGTTGTCAGAAAACAGAGAAGGAAAAAAAAAAGAAAAAAAAAAAAAAAATGATTCTTTTGCTTCTGACCAAGCCTCTTTACCTTGCTAATAATCTCCTAGACACAGTGGTGGCTGCTATTGGAGGTGTGGTTTACAGATCAGACAATGCCAGTTGTGTGTTGCCCTGTGGAATAGTAAGTCTGTTCATAGAGGAAGCTGTTTTATAAAACAGGCAGAGACCAAAAGCATTTAACTGAGGGGAGACTGTCTGGTGTAATGTCTCTGTTTGTCTGGTGAGACCCAGGGAAATAGTACAAACTAGACAGGTAATCAATAGCATTCAGATTTCTGAGAGAACAATGTAGAATAGAAACCTCAAACTCATTTAATTGTATCTCTGTAAAGTTTCCTTCTGCTCCAAATTACAACAATACTTGTTATAGTTTCATAAAATATATTCTTAATTTAATTGCAAGTTTTTTTTTTTTTTCTAAAAAGAACATAAAGCATCATTATTAAATTTTCATGCAAACTATTATGCATGGAGCAACTCATTATGAAAGAACTATTATATTTCCAGAATCAATACTTGAAAGATTAATAACACTTCATTGAAACAAAGGTTGAAAGGTCTGAAGATACATAGTGAAAGCTTGGCTAAACAACAAATAAGAGAGAATGAGATAATGGTTTACAATGATCTGTAGGCTGGATGAGCCAGAAGGAATGAAGAATTATAGAAAGGTACAGTAAAGTGCAGCAGAGTATAATGGAATGAAAATAAATAGAAAATTTAGCCTGAGCACATCAGGAAAAAATTATTGACAAAAACTTTTAGATGGCTGAACAGCCTCTCAAAAATATATGCTGGAACTGCTGAAATCCCCTGAAATATCTACACTACGTATTTAAATTCTTAATTGAACTGCCCTTTGATTCCACTGGAATTTCCACAACATGAGTGGGAAGAGCAGAAATAGCTGGTTAAGGAAAAACAAAATCACATTTACATAGGCTTTGTGCCTTTCTCAAAAGAAAAACAAAATTAAATTGAAAATGCTTTCCTATTCCTCAAAACATGAGAATTTTACAAATGTGTCCCTGATCAGCCTGTGAGCATTGTCAGCCCACAAATAAGAGTTTTCAGTTCCACATCAGTGAGTTTCCAGGCTGAAAATGGTTCTCTGTCTGGCAAACCAATTTTTATGACATCAGGTCAATTCTTCCTTTGCTGAAAGGTCTCACAAATTCTATATGTTCTTCCAGGTTGATCTATATGCCTAACATCATGTTTTGTTGTGGAAAAGATCTTTTCAATGTGTACATGTAGAAGAATTAATTTATAATCAAACTTCTTCCTGATAACAACATTTGCTTATTCAGTTTATTCATTCAAGGCCTGCCACTAAAATCCATATACTAATAAATAGGATACTTGTGGACACTTCAGCTAATAGCATTGCTAACCATATATGGCACTATAACTTGTGAAGAGTAGAAAACCTGTACTCAGGTACACACCATACCTGCTAAGAATATACCCAAATATATGTTGAGGTTGCTGTTATTGGGATACTGATTGAAAGAATTCAAAATTGAAAGTCCCAAATCTACCTCCCATCATTGAGAATCCAACTGTTTTCATTGCATAAGGTATATAAGGTTATCTAACATGTTTTACTGTCTAACATGAAAAGATAAGTGGACTGTTGAATACTGTCAAGACTCTTTTGAAAGCAACATAACTAGAAAACAATGATCCTGTCAGTGGTGCTTCATGTTTCATGTGGCTTGTTTGATTTCTGCTTCTGCCGTGAAGATAGGCAGATGTGAGTTTGAACTCATATGAAGTTAGAAAATATATGGATGTCTGATGACTAAACATTTTCATATCTGGTAATACAATTTTGATACCTTTTTTGATACCTTTTTTTTTTTTTTTTTTTTTTTTTTTTTTTTTTTTAACATCCTCCTCTTAGTAATTGAATACCACTACTATTTTTTTATCAGCATACTTAATCATCTAATATAAAAATAGAACCTGTTTGAAGTTAACTGTAATTATTGACTGTAGCCCTTAGTGTGCCATATTGCAGTCTGTGGAGAGTTGTATAGTTAAATGTGCCATTAAAAGTCTGTGACAATACTGTATGGCCTCTTTCATGTTGAAAAAGAAGCAAGCTCCAATAAATTACTCAAGTGACTTACCTTATAAGATGAAGACTAGGAATTATTATAAAAACAAATATTTCATAAGTTTACAAGTGTATGTATTTATGGGAAACCACACTTACTAATTAAAAATGCTAATACTTCACCTAGTACTGACTACATTGTTATTAATAGACAAAGTTATAATACCACTTTTATGCAATTGTTTAATTAGTGTTATACATTCTGCTGTGTTTTGACAATAGAAACAACTCCAGCTTGTCTGCACCAAAGAATAGCTATCCTTTATACCTCTGTTGAGGAAGGATCTTGTCTTAGAGACTGGTGATTATCCTTCAACTTAAAAATTATTATCCCTTACCTTTATGGAACTTAACGCACAACAGAAATGAACCTGACACCAGTCTGCTTTTGAAAGATCTTCCTCAATTTTTTTTAAGAATGAAGTCTACCACTAGAAAAATTATAAATTATGGAGTTCCCCCGCTCCCAGGTTTACTTTGATTCTGTGCAAATTTGCCAGAATGAAAAGATTACATCTGTAAAGTAATCAAGTGGAAAAAAAAAAAAAAAAAAAAAGTACATTGAGGTTTTTAAATTAAAATATTTCTTTTGATGAAGGGATTAGTCTAAGTTTGCACACTCAATATAATTAGTGCATATGGTCCAGCTGTGAAGAAATAGCTGAGGACTTCTAACTTATTATTAATTAGGCTCATTAAAATGCAAGTAAGAGAACGATGTCTAGATAAACAATACCTTATGTCATGAAGTCATTACTTGACAAGAGCTAGTCTTGCTAACAGAAGTCATTACTGATATTTTAAAGGAGCTTTTTTTTTTAGAATCCATGGGTGCCAGTTAACTACTTTTGACTGACATCAAGGACAGACACGCAAAGCTGTAAGGAGCCAGCCGTACAGCACAGCAATTCTTTTCACATCATTTCAAAATATGTCTGGTTGAGGTCAAAGGTTGACAACCAAATGACAGGCCTTCTTCAATTGCTGTTGTGTCACAGCAGGAGTGTGTCAGGGAAATTTTCCTGGGCCCCTCTGTGAATTTTTACATGTTCACATTTCTTTTCTTGTCTTGTAAGTGGGACAGAATTGGCAGATTTGTGATTAACACCTCAGAAGGAGAAGTGTAGACACCATCCCATGTTGGGGGCTCATGGTAACTGCAGCTAATAATCAAAAGGTTCTCCCTCCACATTAGTACGGTACAAGAGACCAGCATTTTATTTGTGTTCATTGCTATTATAAAGTAAATGTGAGGTTAGCAAGGATTTTAGCTGTGCACATTGGTAGGATTTACTGCATTTCTCACTATCAGCACATCTCCCATTTATGCTAGTGTAATGAAAATTTTCCTCTAGACAAAGAAGAAAAAACGTTTTTTTTTTTTTTTTTTTTTTTTTTTTTTTTTAATACCAATAAGCCAGAAACCAGACTGGATTCAGAGCTTTAGAAATGTTTCCATTTCTTCAAACTCCATGCAAGCTCACTTGCTGATACTGAGCAATCACTCTACTGCTACAACCTCCACTCTAAATGCATCAAAAGATGCTATTGACAGATGCTGAAATGAGGGTCTACCTTTAACACAGGGTCAATTGATAAGTGCCTGACCCAGACTTCTGACTGACATGAAGAGCTGTCAGGCAAGGTGCATAATTATAAGTGGTGAGTAAGCACTGAAGAAGTCTGAGTCATTGGTATATTTGGAAAAATAACTTGCAATTAAACAGAGAGGTGAGAACCAGACTGCAAGAAAGTAAGAATGCAAAAAAATTAATTTTACTGCAATTTAAACTATTAAATGTTGATGTAGTAAAGACTTTCCATTGCCCTTTACCATATTTTTAATTATTCTCTTTGGTGAATAAATCAAGAGAGACATCTTGAGTGGATCTGAGAACAACTGTAGATGCTAAAGTATTTCTTATCTTGCTCCTTCTCAGAGAACCTTCACACTTTGAACCATCCATGTTCACTGTCCTCAAAAGACATTAGGTTTCCAAAAAAATAAAAAATATAGAAAAAATAGATGCAGTTGGGTCCTTCGGACTATTTTTCAGCATGTACTTGCATTACACATTTTACTCACCAAATATTTTCATGGCCTTATATCTGAAAAGTTATTTCAGTAGTGGAAATGATATATGATATGGAACTGTGAGTAAGCAGAGAAATACCTGGGAGATACAATGAATTAAACAACTGAGAAAAAATAGGTAGATCTACATCATTAGATAAGTATCAGATGTTTAAATTAAATATTACAAAATCAGGACTTTGAAAGTCCTAAGAAGCAGTTGCTTCCTATGTTTGGGCAGTAACCATTGACATGTGAATCTACTCCTCTTCATAGCTGCAGAAAAAAGATGTGTATGTCCTCCTTAAGAAAACGCAGAAATGTTACAGAAGCTGGATACTGCCTTTAGTCAGATCTTAACCTTACAAGTACAGTTCTGCCATACTACAAATAGCAAAACCAGCTTGTCTTTAACCATTGGAAATTCTAATAAACTTGAAAATCTTCTTGACCAATCTTATAACATTTTCTTTCACTTCAGAATAATGGGAAGACTTTAAAATTTAAGCAAGATCATCTTGACTCATTCTACCTTTATTTACTCTTTAAGCACACATGGAGAACAGAGGTAGCAAAGAACAGATAATGAAGTACTATATTTTTCAAGATGGAAGTGGAGAATTGAATTAGAGCTGAAGATATCACCAAGACTTTGCAATTAGTGCAAATTAAGACAAATTATACTCAATCCTTATGATAAATGTTTATGATTAAATTGGGCCACTGAACACGAGACTCTATGACCCTGTGAACAAACCTCTTTGAAGAAAAACCTGTGAAGTTGATATGTACATTAAATGAAAGATGAAAAGCTGGGGGGAACACTTGAATATTCTACAGGGACAACTGGAAGTTCAACCTCAGAGGGAGGTGTCCTGAGTTGCAAATCTGTCTGGGACTATAAAAAAAAGCTGGGACTATATGTCATCACATACACACACACACACATTTATATGCATGTAGTTAGCTTGCTGCAGCAGAGCAAATAATTTGCATTGAAATAATAGATAATCTGAACATTCTGTAGTCTACCATATTCTTGAATGTATTAATTGCTCAAACTAATCCCCCGAGATAAGCTCATGATGCATAGCTAACTGTTTTCATGAAGTTTAACGTGAGCATTTAATAGTACAATCAGAGTGCATTGATTAACTTTGATAGGATGTCTGCTATAGTGTCCACTTGTGAGTGAAAACTAGCTTTTATTGACAAAAATTTCTGCTTTTTGAGACTATTTCATAACATTCTCTCAAAATAATTTGCTTGCATAGAGTAATTCATAAGCTTATATGAGCAAATATACACACAAATGAAGTTATTTATTTATTTATTTATTTATTCCTAAATGGCTTTTCTAAATATATTTGTCTTCATCTAGATGCAGTATTAGTCCACTGTCCAAAGATTCTTTATCACTGGAAAATATTAAGACAAAGACACTGCAGACTGTGAAGCGCCAACTTCCTCATACACTGTATATACATAATTTATGCATGTGCAAAGAATAAGAGCAAAACCAGAAGAAACAGCGAACAGCCATAGCACAAACAGAGCTTGCAAGGCTTAATTTTCAGCTTGTTCTCATTCAGCTGTGCTAACAGTAGTTTTAGGGATATTTCAACAAACATCTTCCTCTCTACTTCAGGCAATCAGAAATAAGAAGCAGAGCAAGGGAGCTGTGATGCTGTGCAACAGCTGTGGGAAGTCCTAAATGACCAAATGCTGTGATAATTAAAATGGTAGCACTGTGGCAAATGTGTGTTGGGAGGCAAGAGCAGCCTCATCACAAACTTCTGTAACCTAGAAATTAAAATACTGCCTAGCCATACTTTTGAGCTATCTGCTGACCTCTGAGTAAGGCTGGCAAGAAGCTAAAACACAACTGTATTTTATGCCTCTGTTGGCAACAACTTTGGAGTTTTTACTGGTGCAACACAGACATATCTGTCACGCATAAGGCTGTGAGTACATGGGCTGAGAGCGGTGGGAAGGCTCAGTGCACACTGAGCATCTCCCTCAGATGCAGGGCTTTTGTGCCTCTTGCAGCAGGCAGAAGCTTTCTTGCCCTCAATTTCCATGCTGTGAGCATCTTCTGAATGCCTCCATGACCTTCTCTCTCCCTCCGCGGTGCACACTGACACATTGAGCCTAAATTTGTGTCTCACATCACCTCAGGATACTCATGGCTAATTTCATTATTTTGGAGAGAAAATGCAAATGAAGCCAGACAGCTGGTGCTCTCCTCGTGGCTAGGAGTGATGGAGGGGCCCGAGGCCTACCTCATCAGAGGCTCTTGTACCCTTCTGCTTAGACAGGCCCTGGCGGGAGGAGAGCGGGGAGGCTGCGGGAGCAGCAGGAACAGATGGCAAGGAAGATAAAAAGATGGAGAAGCAAGACTGGCTTGAGTTATTCAGAGGAAGTTGCAGTGTCAGTTACCTGTAGACTGATACAGTGCTACAGGATAGTTCTGCATCTTTCAGGCTCCTCTGCTTTTCAGGCTTGTTATTTTTAATCCACTGGGGATCGGAAAGTCGGTCACTGATTAGGCTTCGCACTGCGTCCTTACACTCAGGATGTTTGAGAGCCTGCTAATACTGCTTTAAACCAGCAAGAAGCTTGGTTATCTATTAATGCTGGCCTATGGGCTGCTAACTCCAAAAAGCAGTATAATTCCAGCAATTCCAACTGCAGGAGTTGTTTGTTTCTTTGTTTGTTTTTATTGCCTTTCAAAAGTAGGTAAAGACTTAAAAATATTATTTCTTCTCAATGCACAAGAGACAGAGAGATTTTAAATCAATTTCTCCAATTATTCATAGAAGAAGGAAGGGAAAACAAAATCATGCCTGTAAAAATCTGTCAAAACATCACCTAATCAGACACCTTTACAAGAGGTCTACAATAGTAATGCCACTCAACACAAACCACTGAGCATTTCAGAGCAGTTCAGACTAGCTTGTAAGAACACATTTCATGGAAATGTTTTCTGACATCTAAAAAGGTAACAAGACCAGGGGCATCTTAGTCAGTAGGAGGTTTTATATTAGTATTTTATTGTTATTATTTTTAGTGAAGTTTTTTCTGGAGAAATCAGCAATCTTCTTTCATTCAACATACCTGCAGGCAAACAGAAAATGTAGGATTTTGAATAGATTAATTGGAAAGGTAGGCACTTTCAAGGGAGCAGATCCCTCTTTCCTTATGGGTGACATAAAAAGATCTTTTTAACAAAAGAATGAGAGAAACAATAGATTTGAAGATGTTAAGTTGAATAGCTGTTAATGAGCATTAAATAGGAGTTGGAAAAAGAAAACAAACAAACAAACAAACAACAACAAAAAAACACCTAACATCTTAAACATATATAGACCTTTTCCTGCAAAATTTTAGCAAATTAATTACCAGAGCTTCATGAGTATCCTATGTTTAAAAAAAAAAGGGGGGGGGGGGGGGAAGGATAAAAAAAAAACCTCTACACCCACAACAGAGTTACCATAGACAACCACGTTTAATAATTGTTCAGATGATCTGCCTATAAGTTGTAATAATGTATTGACTGAGTATGAAAGCTAATCTCTGATCCATCAGAAAAATAAGCAAAAGGTCAGTATTATCACTAAAGCAGATTCATGGACTTTAGGGAAGACGACTGATGCTCTGGTAAAAGAACTAATAACTGCTGTCTGGCAAAACAACTAGTAACACAGCATTCCAGAGACTTTTTTTCCCAGCATTTTACAGATACAAATATGAAGTTAACCTGCTACTGTAAATCTTGTGGTCATCAGTTTAAAAATATGCAGAAATACATGTTTAAGACCCCACTTTGCACAGGGTGCAAAGGACTTTTAAGGACTGTTACTGAGGAACTCTCCCAGTTCTTCCCTTTTCCCCAGTCCTTGGTGACACCTGTACAAAGTGGGCCAGTTTTTCATCCTCCTAGTTTATATTACTTTTCCATCCTTCCCCTGTGACTATTCTCAGTCTCGTAGACAGTGTGCCTCTTCTGCTCGTCCAAGTTTCTTTTGCTGTCTCTCTTAACACAAGAATGTTCAAGATCTTTCCATTCTTTTTTTTTTTTTTTTGACTGGCACAAGGGCTCCTTGTGATACTGACTATGCTGTTCGTCCCCCATATGTGCATGTCTTGTGAGTGCAAAAGGCTTCTCCCATTCCCCTCTAAATTTTTAATAGCTTTTTTTTTTTTTGTGTGTGTGTGTGTGTGTGTGTGTGTGCATGTGTTGTTTTTGTTTGTTTGTTTGTTTGTTTTTTTAATCGAGGTTTCTGTTTCTCTCTCTTTTCACTCGCCATCTAATTCTGCTGCCACCAGCTGCTTCATTCAGTTCCTTCCCTTAGTATTCCTCTCTGATTTTGACTGATGGCTTCCTTGTTCTTCTCCTCACCCACTTTCTTCCTCTCATACTGCATCATCCATTATGAAGAGTCAGCTTAACATCAGGTGCATTTACCTGTCTTGACTTCCTCCATTTGCATTTGTCCAGTAACCCTATTTCATCACTCCTACTCTCTCTCTTAGAAGATAGCTCCTCATTTTACCTTCTGTATGCTAACTATTGTTTCTCCCTAGTCTCTTTGCTGCTAAATCCCATCTCTCTAATTTGATCCCTTTCAGCACTGTCCATCAGCCTGGCATCTTGCCATGACTTTCAGCCCATCAGTTTTGACACATTCTCCTCTTACCTCCCTAAGCATACTGCTTGGGAGTTCTCTTTATCCTTGCTTATTTTTTTGCAAAAGTTGGGAGCAAACTCACTTTTAATCCATGTGTTCTCATGTAGCAGAATAGCTCTTAAGCAAAATCAGCTTCTATGACCTACGATAATGTAAAAAAAAAACAAAAAACAAAAAACAAAAACCAAAAACAACAACAAAAAAACAGCCCTCACAACCTCAACAAAAAGTAGGCACAGAGAAATATGAAATTATGCTCATATACCTACTTGTTTTTAGAAGGACCTGGAAAATATCAGAAAAAGCATAGCCTTCTAGTTTGGTTATTCTCCTTCTTTCCTACAGACCCCTCCTTTAAATGAAACAATACCAAGTCTCCCTAGGGAAAGGATGGGGATTTTCCATCTCAGGGAACAGGATGTTCATCAGAAAAAGTGTCATCCTTGAGTCAATTTTCAAGGATCAATTATAAATTTCTATTATGCAGTCACTAAAAAACTGTTCAAAGAACAGCTGCAAGGCATACATATGACAGGACCTGGTCATTATGGACATGTTTAAATTTTGCCAAGTGGGAAGTAGTTCTGGGCAGAATCATTAACAGAGTGGTAAATACTGCAGGAACTCTACAAGTAGACACAGGGGGCATGTCAGCACCAAGCAGAAATGAGCTGTATTAACAGTCCCTCTGCCAGCTCTAAGTGAGGCTGATGCATGGCACAGCACAGCTCTGTGCAAGAGACACTGGCTGAGGACTAAAAGTATTTTAGTCTAATCTGCTCTACACTTCCAGCTGTGCAAGTAACACTCACACAAGACTATGCTGACAGATCTCTGCTGCATCCTGTTCTGGAAAGAGTTTAACAAACTATCTGTATCTCTGCACAACCATGTATTGTAAGATGTAGGATAGCATTGGGCACTGAAGATTACAGCTCCCTAAGGGAGAATTTTATTTATTTATTTATTTTAAGACTCCAGAATTAGAAAATATTTACTCTTTAAATCTCCTGGTTCAGGAAGATTGCCAAAGTCACACATGATTGTCAATCAGTTTTTTATTGATTAGGCAAGTAAATGATGCAGTTACCATAACAACCATAACATTCCTAAGATACATAGAAGCTTTTTTTTTTTTTTTTTTTTTTTTTTTTAATTCAGAGACACTCTGCTTAGCCATCAGCATTTACAAAACCATCAGCACAGACATGTCAAGTTTAACATGTTTTAATTTAACAAGCCCAGCAGTTAGAACATTCATTAATTTCCCCCTCTCCTTAGTACACCGTCTGTGCACCTTATTTGTGTTCACTTGCTGCCAAATCAGCACCCTGAAGATGCACAGCTGCAGTGGCAGCAGCTTCACATTACTGCTTTGGATCTGTGGATTCCATATTTTAGTTCCTTTTAAGGCTTTCTCTGCTGTAGAGCTCTTTCTAATCTCTGTCTTTCTTGAATCCGGCTCTGACTACACAGCCAGCTTGTTTGGCTCACAGCAATTTGCACTTGAGCATGAACTGGTTCCTCTTGTTTCACCAAGGCTGCATACCATTTCACCTTCTGATTTCACATACTTGTGTGTACATCAGGAAACAAGTAATCCCAAGGTGTCTGAAATAAAGGGTGCTATCTGTGAAGTAGAAAGCAGACCTGGTTTTGAATCACGAGGCTCTAAATATTTAATCTCAAATAATGTTTCTTGCAGGCCCTCTTCTCCATGAGAGGTCCATGTAGCCTAAAACATATGGCACATGTGGTGTTAAGCATGCTATGTTTGTCCTGCAAAGCACCTTTTGTTTGGTGCATGGAGAAGACAAAAAAAAAAACAAAAACAACAACAACAACAACCAAAAACTCATCAGTTCTCTAGTGGAAACTAAGAGCTCTGGAGGGTATTCCTCTTCCTGCAGATGAATCCATGGTTCAATAATTTTGGCAATATATGTAGCAAATGTCCCCAAATGTAGAAGGCTGACAACCTTGCTGTCTTGGAGCTTGAATACATGCCATTAAACTAGAAAAGGAAAGGGGCTGACCTTGTACCTTCAAAATACTCTTATGTAGCAACAACTGCAGTCATCTCTGCACTGGGTTCCACCCTGGTCAATATGATTTCTTGTTAGTAAATTCACAGGCGTGAATATCACATGAACCTTCAAGGATCAGGATAATACAGTGCTTTCTAAAAATAATTTATTTGGTCAATAGGTCCTAGTCATGGAGAAGAATCTCCTTATGGTGTGTGCTGTAGAAATGCATGAATGATAGTCTTCATTTGTGATAGCATTTTGTAATGCAAAAGAAGGAAGTACACAATAAATCACTGGTCTTAATACCAGAGCAGAAATTGGAAGGTATGGATTTAATGCATTTCAGGTGACTCACGTATTTGTTATGCTGGGTGCTCAGAGGTAAGAATGTGCTCAGCCTTTCTGTCTGTCTGCAAAAGGTGATAGAAGCAAACCAGGAGAGCAAATTTTGTGCCATCATATCTACATGAAAGGTGCAAGATCTAGCTCAAAGTTCTAACCTTTATACACAGGCAAAATTCATCTCCTTCAAACTTTGCAAAGAAATTCCCCCAGTTCATTAAGTAACAACAAAAAACCCATTCTCTTAAAGAAAGTCAGGATTACTCCAGTCTGTTTCATAAACCACCTCTGTCTCAACATACCGCAGTGTGGAATCAAAAGGGTTGTAGAAATTAATGAAATCCACAGCTTAATTTGTAGAGGTCAGAGAAAAAAGATTTACAGTTAAAGTGCTCACAGTTATGAATCTCACCATGCTACAGTCTTGGAAACAATACTGAATGATTCTCTCTTGGCAAACATTTTTGTAATCATAAGATTTCCTTCTATATAATTTAGAATTTGAAATTGATTGATGAAAGGGAAAAACAGCACTGTATATTATTGTCACAG
The DNA here is from genome assembly GCA_011076525.1 of Nettapus auritus. Lineage (NCBI taxonomy): Eukaryota > Metazoa > Chordata > Aves > Anseriformes > Anatidae > Nettapus > Nettapus auritus. The sequence continues at coordinate 20,159,456 of CM021767.1, forward strand.
CAAATTTATGAAAATATGAAGAAAAAAAATTACCATGAAATGGTAATTAGAATAATAGTTTATGAGACTATTTCTAAGTTTACAGACCAAGAAGTCTTCCTCATATAAGAAAGAGCAAAAATATTGCAGGCATGGGAGAGAGATCTAGAAAGTAACCAACACAGTGTTGGTTCTAAGTTTCTGAGAGATTTATTTATGGAAGAGATTGTATATTCCTTTCTATTAAAATCATTTCATTTGAGCTACTTTATGAGTACAGCGTTATAAAGAGCACTGACTTTCTCACTATTGTGTTGACATATAACAACTCTGTGTAATCCACATTTACCAGTACAACTAACAAGTAAATGAATCAAAGAATTCAAACAATTTAAACTACATTGTTCTTTTCTCTAACAATAAAGCACCTGAAGCAGATATGATTTAGCAACTCATGAACTAACGTTAACCATATGAGAAATCTCAAAGAAGTTGATGGAACTGCTTCAATGCTTGTCATTAAGCTATGCTTAAATCCCTGGTTGTAATAAGATATCAGCTGTCAGTCTTCCTCCTACAAAGAAGGTGCTTGGGGAAAGAAAACTTACAGTGAATGTCATGCATCTTCAGTTATGAGTTAGTTTACTTCTGTTTCACATAAAAAAATCATGAGTTCCAAGTGTAAAACAGAAAGTGTATACAGAGAGCTATAGAATTTCTTCATCCAGATCTACAGTTTCACAGTATATCAGGAGTCAAGGCTGAAATGATTTTATATGGACAAAATGGGATTGATTCTGGACATAATCTTGTCTTTCCTGATCTTTTGGCAAAGATCATTTGCATGGAGGAGTCAACTTTCTGTGGAGGGAAAAGTAGAATGTCAAAAAGTTGGTGCCTTTTTTGAACTGGCAAAAACATTTGTAATCCATGGAGAAAGGCCGTGGAGGAACAGATCAGTGGACAGTTGACATCAGTCACAGGAGGTGACATGAAGCAGTGGGGGTCACATGAGTTAGATGGCTCATGGTGGGTAGCTCTGTTCTTCATCCTTTGTCTTCTTCAAGGTATTATTCAAATATAATTCCTCTGTACATCGTATGACATTTACCAAGATTTTAAAAACAGCCCGTCTGAGCATTAACCTAGGAGAAATGATCCAAAGACAGACAGCTATTTTCATAAGGAATATTGCTGTTAAATGTAAACATTGGCAACCATGAGTTATCCACAGGAGTGAGACTTCATAGCGTCTCACACTCCATGCCCAATTTACAAATGATTTAAGTAAAAGTTTGACTAATTTGACAGTGAATATCATTAACAACAAGAAAGAGAACAAGAAGAACAATAACAAAAAATTACACAATTAGAACTGCTGCTTTAAGATGGTTCTTTCTAATTTTTGGAAAAAACTCAGCTGGGACCAAACTCTCAGGTTTCTGAAGGCAGCAGAGCACTAATTAATTTCTTAAATATACAGCATACAAATGCTGGAAAATAGAAGAGAAAAAAAAATAGTGGATAAAGTATATTTTACCATATATATCAATGGTTTCTTTAGAGTTGAAGGATGTGTCAGTTGAAGGATTCAGTTAAAGACTAAAATGAGTATCAGTTTTTAAACCCATTTAAAATACAATCTGAAAAGGGATGTTTTCATCCAGTAAGCCCTCAAGCACTATGTGCTCAACACAAACAGCAATACAAGAATATTAATGTCCATCTGAAATTAGCTTTAACTGAATTCCTTCCACCATCACTTTCTGGTTTCTAAAATCTGCATTCTGTTTTGACCGCTATCCTGAAGCTGCAATTTGGTATTTCATTCATAGCCTAGCTGTGCATGAACTCTGCTTAGTGCAAAGCTCTGCAAAAAGAAAAAAAAACATATATCTTATTTGACCATGAACTTTAGATGATCTAGTTAGCGTTACTGTCAAGCATCCCGCGGTCTTTTTGAAAAGCAGGACTTGTCCATGTTGCCCTCTGGCCAACTTCAGTGGGATTGAAGCACTAGCGAGAGCCATCAAACTGCCTGACAGCTTGTCACCAGTGAGACTCCATTAATTTACACACATTTTCCACTGTTTGGCATTTACCATGATAACTCTTTTCTTTCCAAGCAGCTCCTGTTTGCATTTAACACTCGGGTTAATTTTCATCAGAGTTTAAATTTAGCCATCAGTTATTTCAGGGGAGCTGTCAGCCAACATATGGAGGAAAAAAATCCTTCTGAATTTATAATAAAGTGGAATCTGTTGAATGCGAAACAAAAAACAACTGCAATATACTGCAAGGCCCCAATGGGGGGACTAGGGTCAGCAAAGAATAGCAGAGTGGATTAGTTGTTCTATTCACCAGAGTGGCATCTGAGCACCTCAGGAGCTTCTTGATATATCAAAAAATGATGGAAAGACACAGTTCAATTTGTCCCCCTTTTATAAAGGATAATTAACCTGTCAGTCTTGCTACTTTAACAACTTCATTAAATTGGAGCAGAAAGGGGTGAAGGGAGCCCCTGTCTTTTCCAAAAAGAACACGACATTAGTTTAAATGGTTGAATTTATGCCTTCATCCATTCTCCTCCACCCTAGAACAACCTGATGTTACTTTTTTTACATGGAATTAAACACCCTTCCTAAAAATATGGAATTAACTGCCTTTCAGATGGCCAGCACTAGACGTTTTCTTAACTCCAAAGGATGAGAATAATCAGGCCTGCAGACAAGGAAAGAAAACTGTATGAATTAAAGATGGAGTTTACAGGGTTGCTGCAAAATTTCAAAGATGTTGTGATTTTTCTTAAAGGTGAGATGAGTCACAGACAAGTTTGAAAGAGACAAACTTCTTTGTTCTTCAGAATAAAATATAACCTTTATGATCAATGTTCTGAACTGGGTTAAAAATGCTGCCTATAAACTGGAAAGTCTCCTGACAATTTTATAATGAATGAAGACATCAAATTAATGTGTATACTTCTGGAAGATATATTGAAGATTTTGTAAATAATACTTTTTATAAATAATTAATTTGGTATGCACTAAATTACTGGTCAGTGCAAAAGCTTCATGCAGTACTTAAATGCAAACTGCATTTTCCTATAAATTGTTTTATGCTTATTATAATATTTTCTTCTCCAGAATAATCACATGGGCACAAACATATTTATAATATTAGAGTGAAACCATTTTCCAGAGTATTAGCTTTCATAACAAGAAGAAGATTGAATATTCAAGTATACTACATTGTAATCTTGAGTTTTAGAAACTGAAGATTTTCTTGATGATTATTCAGAGAAGCATCCTGGCATTACTATTGAAAATAAATCCTTGTACCTTATTCTATGTAAAAAATCTCAGTGATTTTACCGAGAAACTAAGCTTTAAATAACATGGCCAAATCTTCAGATGAAAACGATATAGATTCACTTATTGTAGGTGCGACTGATTCCATTTGATTTAAGATTATAAATAAATCAAACTAAATATATATATTTTTTCTTGTTTGATATATGCTCATGAATAAAACTCCATGGTCAAAGAAAACAGAATTTCAGTAACTAAACAAGCCAAGAGGGACATAATTGAAAATTATTGCCACCACAATTTCCCTCTAAGAATAATAAAACTTACTCTTATTTGTATTAATTATTTGTATTAATTATTTTAATGGACTGTTTTGTACCTTTTAATCATACGCAACACACTAGTGAAATAATTTGATTACTCTAATTCTGCATGTACAAACTCATAATTACATCACAGCATAATTTCGGCTTGATTTTAATATTCAATTTTTTGAACTTTATACAATTTGAAGCTACAATTAAAAGTCACCTTAATTTTAATGCTTTAACTTACATTTAAAAATTCAGGCAGATTTTTCAGATCAGCAATATTAATGTGCCAGAGCAGATAGATGTGCCACATTGGACTTACATTTTAACTAGATAAACATACCCATCAGTTTGCCACACACACTAAGAAAAATTTAAAGATAAATTCGTTATAAAAGGCTATTAATATTCTCAACCATATGACTGTGAAACAAATTAAAATCCTATCAGTTTGAGGATAGTGTTCATCCACACAACAATATAAGAAAGTTTTTTGTACTTCGAGCAATGGGAAGCTTTATTTTCTATAATTTATTGAATTGTATTCTTCAGTAAAAATACAAGTAATTATTGATAAAATGAATTCTGAATTTAAACTCTGTAATGTCAGGAAACTATCTCTTAAAACACAAGCTTGATTATCTCTACACTTATAATTCATCAATTTGCAAATCAATAAAAGGCTAAAATGTCCCTTTTTTCATCTGTTATCTGCTCCATCTTTGTTTACTTACATGTTTTTCTTTAAAACATGTAAGAGGTGGACAATCTTTAAAACATATCTGATGGACATCAAGCTCTCTCTATACGAATAAAAATTTTGTAGCCCCCAAACTTATACAGAAATTGATTTGGCGTGCTTTGCATCATTCCAACTTAGGCCACTGTCTACCTGCATTTGTAAACAGAAACTAAAAGCTTGATAGTATCTTCTGTGGTGTTACTGTGAGAGTTGGAATAAAATTCAAAACGGCAACTGCTCTTGCCACTGGTGGTTTTCCAACTTGTACACTGCCTTAAAAATTGGGGTTGTAGACATGGAATGTCAGTATTTCACTAGAGCCCTGACATCCCACTTTTTTATACCACTTGGCATGTTTGTTCACTTTTTTTTTTTTTTTTTTTTTTTTTTTTAAAGAAAGGCCCAGAGGCCAGAAATAGAGGAAACATTCTGTGTTCTGTTAGACGTGTAAGCAAGGGTAGTATTAGAGACATAGCAGTCAGGAAAGAAAATGACTCAAATTCCTTATGAAACAGTGTTGGAAGATTGGAAATATTGTGGTGGCATCAAAAGGGAAAAGCTATCAGTCAAGGGTTATCTGACTTCCTTTAGAAGTAAATGAAGTACAGTGGGTGTCAAGTCTGGGAACCCATTATGTAGATCTTGCTCTGTATTTGAAACATAGTGGAGAGCCTATTGGTAAGGTTTCTATAATTAAAATTTATTAATTTCTTGGGCCTAATTAAAAAAAATATTATTGATATGTATGAATGTATAAGGGAAGACGTGTATGTATATGTTAATCACTGTTTAGACAAAGAAATAAATTTGTTTTCTTTTTTCCAATACTTTCTTTATAGGTTCATGATTTAAGGCACTTTAGTTTTCACATCAAACTCTTGATTATTCTTCTAGTTTATTTTATAAACTCATTTAAAAGTTATCCTATAAGATAATAATCTTTATCAATGTAGTTTGCAAATGGGAGATATTTTATAGTCACTAAAAGATTTTATGAACATCTAAAACAGGAGAATAATGACTATTATGGCTAGTAATAAGAAGCAAGAAAACTTAGCTAGCAATTAATTGAAAACATACATAGATACCAACATAATCCTTCATGTTTAATGAAATGCTTAAATTGAGTTAGATTTAATCACTATAATTTACACTTTTTAAAATCATGGGTTAGCTACTCAGTAGCTGCAGTATCTTTATAAATGCCAGAGATATTTTTCTCTAATGAATGTTTTTTTAATTAACAATTGTTTTTTTCCAACATTGAAATGAGAAATACAATTGAAAACATATAAGAAAAATAGCACTGGCAGTTCAAACTTTTGAATGACTATTAAGGTTCACTAACTACAGCAATACAATATAAAAATGATATCGTATCAACAATCAGATGATTTGGAATTACGCTAACATATCAGAGCTATAGGTCATGTTAGTTCTAGGTCAAAACATAGAAAAATCTGAGCTGACATATTTTAACTGCAGTTTCCCTGTCCATCTTACACCAATTTTCTGCACAACAAGATAAAATAAAGACTTAGGAGTACTTAGTACAGTGAGGCATAGAAAACAAGATCTAGAATCACATCAATTTTTTGGCCATAATTCCTTCTCTAGGGAGAGAAAAATAAAATAAAATAATAATAATTCTCTCCTGATTTGGAAGCAGCTGGATTTTTTGAACAGGGATTATTCTCATAAAATTTCAGTCCAGCAGAAATGTAATGTTAAATCTCAGATAATAAAATTTACATTTGGTAACATTTCCTCTTACATTGCATAAAAGATGTCATAAAGCAGATACTAATCAATTTGTTCTACTTTGATTTTTGGTGAAATGCTAGATTCAATTATTGGCTTTTTTTTTTTTTTTTTTTTTTTTTTTTTTTTCTTTCTCTTTTAAGGTCCTTCCATACTTCCATGTAAGTTTTGAAGGCATGTTGTTTCTGATGAGCAATCCAGCAAAGACTCATTCAAGTGTGATTCAAGTTATAAATCAGTAACTTAAATAGATATAAGTTAGAGGTATTCAAGACATGCCAAATATCTTTCTGCTAGTACAAGATTGTTTCTTACTAAATGTTTTCTACTGTTTTCACCAGAATGTTATTAGAAGATCTCATAGATGTTTTGCTATACCTCACTTTAATTTATTTAGACTAAATATTCTCTCTATTAATTGTTCACTGTAATATTTATACCATCCTTATCACACTTACATTCTTTTATTCATTTTCCTTTCTTCCACTTTGGTTGCTGCTTATGATTTGTGCTTTGAATTGGATCAGTGTATTGAGAGTAGTGATATTTGACTGACTAGTCAGGGTCTGAATGAGATTTAATTGTGGCAGAGACTACAGGGGAGAGGAAAACAAGGGCTACTTCGGGCTTTCAATATCAGAAATCAGGACCAATTGAATTGTATTTCTCTTAGGGGCTCACCTTGTGATAGTCAGCCTCAGTTTTAGTTTGGATTGCTCACATGTCTGTTCCCAAGTTTTAGCCAGTCCTGTAGCTTGAAAGTGTTATAGTTTCTGTTCCAGTGGACATTTACTGAAAATTCATATTGAGAAAGTTAATGAAGAGAAAGTTGTCATGTCATTTGAGCAGAGAAGAAATACTGGTTCACCAAACACCAGAAGAAATAAAAGACTATCAGATTGCTTACAAAATATAGGTGAGATTGGTTTCTGAATCAGCTATGAGCCTCTTTATTATCTGAAATGTTTTTATGAAGTTTTCTTCTTTGCAGTAAAAAATACATACTGAAATTTTCTGTTGTATTTCTCCCTTCCATTCTTGTATTCACAAGTGTAACTATTAAAAAATCTTTGGAAAAGTTGTGTATATGTGGAAATACTCTTTCTGTTTTTTAAAACGAGACCCAAGCCATATTGATGTGAGCCATCCTTGATGACCCAGAACAAAAAATGAAATTTACATGTAGAGTAGTAGCAGGTGAGTAAGATGCAGTCACGGATAAGAGAAGATGCAATCACCTATCTGCACATTTTACTTTTCTCATGAAATATTCAGTTAACTTGGACAGTGCACTGAACCAAAGACATAGAAGCTTCAGACAATTGACAGTGTCCCCTTATTTAGAGAATGCGTTGTGACCATTTTTGCAACAGATTTTTGACACAGTATTTTTAGGGTGCAAATGGCAAGGATTTTATCAGATCATATCTTCTAACCATCTTATTTATGATGTACAAGAGTAGTTAGAACTAATTACTTGGTAGTTGTCAGATTTTTGTCCACTCTAACATGAAATTCTCTTGTGATGAACGTGTGATAACTGACCAAAAAAATCATCTGCTTTCTAGGCTGAGTTTCTGCACCTGCAAAAAGAGCAGTCTCATAAAATGAGCAGTCTCATAAAATGTAAGTGATGCTACTCACTGGAGAAAGATTGCAGTATCACAAACTTACACAGCCATCTAAAGCAATAATGTGATGCTATAACAAAACAAAGTAGACAGTATAGATGGGAATGTCAGTGCTGGTATAAAATGCAATCTCTTACTTTCAAGCATAAGACTGCTTAGATCTCATTGATCCTATTTTTGAACACAAAATTATGATATTTTTTATTATTTTGTGGCTGTATACACATGCTGTATATACAATATATAATGGTGGTAAGCGTTACAGAAAAATCTTTTATGTTTTTGAATGGTTAATTTTTCAATTTGAGTGCTTTTATAATTTTGGGGACTCTATTTTAACCATCATGTGTCCATAGATTCAAACTGTTGGTTTATTACACCTACTGTGGCAGAGGCAGTCTATCTGTATACTTAAGGAAAAGACATGTCAATTTTTTTATTGACATGTTAACTCGCAAGTACAGTGCAGATAAAACCTCTCCTTTCATAAAACAATTTTACATGACAGATTTTTATTAAGAGTGTTGTTTACAATTGTTATTTACTGTACAGTTAAAAAAACAAACAAACAAACAAACAAACAACAAAAAAAAACGGTGTATTTAAGCAGAGAAAAACATTTATATCCCAAACTGTAGTTGAGATTCAAACAGCGTTTCAGTGACTGATGTACCTGTGTGAATGTAATATGGGATGTTTCATCAGCAATCTGGTAATATCTGGAAAATCTGAAAACTTTATTTTCCAACTAAACAAAATAATCCACCTTCCTCAAATCTCATTCTTCCCTACTCTTCACCCTAATCCAGGATAGGCAAAATAAAGACTTCTTATGTTACAACAGTTCACTCAGCATACAACATGGTTTTAGAGCAGGGATAGAAGGAGTTGAGAGAAATAAAGCAACCACAAGGAATGCCAAAAAAAGTTGCAAAATTGGTGGTGTTCTCTTGCATTACCCAGTGATTAATGTGCTCACCTAACAGGAAGGAGACCCCAATTCACATCTCTTCCCCATATTGCTTCAGAAGTCTGTCCCCTTTACTGAAAATACTGACCTTCAGGCTGAGCTGTTGTGTTTCCTGTCCAGTAAATGTTCAAATTTACTATGTTAAATTATCAAGTTTTTGTGGGAAGGAACAAATAACACATAGATTTGTTTAGGACCCTCTGAGTATAAACTTTAGAAAGGTCTGTTATCTTGCTTCACTGAATCAGAAGTGGAGAGAAAGATCTGAGTGTGGTCTGACCCGCATACAGACAGCAAGATTACCCTGCTACTCACAAAATTCAAGGTTAATCTTTCATGAGAGTGAATTTTGGAGCTGTACTCTACAAAAAGGAGACTGTTGGTTTGCTCTCAGTTGGCTTTTCCTAGGAGTGTGCTGCTAATGCTCAGAAGACAGCTTCACTAATGTTTCAGTAATGATGGGAGTATCTGTACAGCTGTTCTTCACAGAAAAAAGTTAGACTAAATTAGAAGAAATTAAAGTTTCCAGCTGAAGTGCTTTGCTTGTAGCCACTTCCACCAAGCTACACAGTCAATACTAAGAGCCAAATGGTGTCATGTGCCAAAATAAAATCATGAAACCACACTTCAGTGGTCAGAAATGTGTTTCAGTTTCTGGAAATTTTCAGAAGCTTTAGAACTGAAAAGGACAACAAAGGGTTAACAGCTTGTTCTTGAGTTCCTTCACAGCATGGGAGTTAGTACAGGACAGACAATTCGCAGGAAGATTACTATAACTTATTTCCCTGGCTATTGTGCTTCTTAGAATTACAAGGCAATGCATTTTTGACATTTTTGTATTCCACTACACCAGATTTCTCTCTTCAGCAGCTGCTACTTGGATATTTATGCTGTACACTGATCTTTTAACCATGCATCCATCTAAATAATTAAAAAAATGAATAAATTTTAATAGTATTTTATATATTTGTATATATATAACTATTTTTATATTAAAAAGTTATTTTAAAAGTAACTGTGTACACAGAGTTAAATGTAACTGTTACTGTGTACACAGATAGAATTATTAATATTATTAAAATGTATTCAACTCTTTGTATTTGGATGTGAGGCTATTACAAATCTACCCCTGACAAATTAAAGCTGTTTTCCAGGTAACCTGGTGCTTTGTATTTTCTAATATTGCTGCTATCTTCACATGGCAGAAGTAGTCTATACACAGAAGATTAAGTCACATATTTCAGAAACCACCTCTGTCTTTCCAAGAGTGCAACCCACTCTGCCTATGTATAGGGAAGCTCCAGGAAAGGCACCTGTGGTGAGGAATGAATATTCTAATGCTTCTGAACCTTTTGGTGAAGGTGAAGGGGGCTTGTTGAAAACATTGCTGTGAGCAGATGGACCCCTGAAACCATCTGCTAGCGAAGCAACTAAATGTTCAATGATGCATTACGAAATTATTTAGCTCTCAAAGAGCCTGAAAGTAGTTAGTAATGATGGCATCTGTACTGAGAGCAAACAACCTATTTATATATGATCTATCACTTCATAAACCGTTTGGAGACGGTCTTTCCTTAAAGCAGCAGTAGTCTTGTTCACTCCCAGAATAAAATACTGAGTTACATATGATAATTTATAAAATGCTATTTATTTATTTATTTATTTTTTCCTTGTGAAAGCACACACTCTAGGGTTACCATGCTGGAATACAAGATTTGACTTGGAGAAGAGGGATTGGACTGTGCGTTAGAGCTACTTTCTGTATCAGTGCACCAAAATAGCAAATGCCATAAATAAATAAATAAATAAATAGAAACCACCTTGTTTACTTGGTCTTAATCAAATTAGGATCCTACCTTTTTCTTTCCTGGGAAACATTTCATCCCATTTAGTAGCATCAGAAAAATAATAGACATTTAGAAATGAAGTAATCCAAGTATGAATTCATATTTATTTTAATCTACTTAGATGATTCTTGTATACTATATAATTACCATGGGAACTATTAAAACTTGTTTGAATGGATTCAGTTATGTTCTGTGCATATAGCCAGCTGCTTACTAGTTATATAAAGATATTATACATTGTATTTTAGATGTTTTTACACCTGGAAAACACTGTATTTTAATTCCTATTCTGGGTTACACTGGTTTCTAAGCATTTACACAAATAATGACCTTTATATGAACGTTTCTTCAAACCCAAATAGTATATTACATGCATTAAATATTTTAATCAAAGAAAGTAGAAAGTTACAGGTACTAATGGCCCTGACCAGTCTCACATGGGGCCCCTACCCTTTACCTCTGCCCGTGATTCCCCCAGCCTTGCCTGGGGCTGCTAGTGGACCCTGGCTCTGGTTGTCCATTTGAGCCCCTGTGGGAGTGTGCTTTGATAACTAACAGCACTGACCTGTTGGGGTCACCCCCTGCTCCTGGCTTGCTCCCTATCATGGGGCAGCCCTGTTCCTGCTGCTGCTTGGCAGGAAAGTCCCTCCCCATAACCCTAGAATTTTCCACCCTAGATGGTCAAAAATGAAGGAAATTATTCCTTTTATTTTATTTCTTCTTTATTATTATTATTATTATTATTATTATTATTTATTTTTCTCTCAAAATGACTGGGCATTTCTAGAATCTTACTTAAAAAATGATGACTGCTTAGTCTGAAAGCTCTTCCAACTATGTAGGAAACCTGGATTTCAGCAAAAGATCTTTATGTAACCATGATGTAATGCACTGCTAAATTTTAAGCACAAATCCCCATTAATATCAAAAGGGACTGCTTACCAGCTCTTTTGGTCTACTGAGATTGTACAAGCTTGGATAAGATTGGACAAGATGGACAAGATTGGCCTTCTACTGAGATTGTACAAAATATTGTAATATTTTATTTAGAAACAACAGTCCTGGTGCTGAAATCAAATAATGTTTTGCCCAAGGGGAAACTTCAGTTTAATGTACAACTGAACCAGGATGGCCTAGCCTAGACATAGATTAAACACTTCATGATTATGGATTGTCCCACTCACAAAGCCTTTACTGGGGGAAAATTTAGTCCACTGCATTGAAAAATATATATTTTTAATTTCTATGCTTTCAGGCACAGTTACTAGATGCTATTTAACATCTTGAGCTGCTTCAAGAGGATTTCTTGCCTTACTGACATGTTTTCTGATCTTGGAGCCTTCCTGCCCCATCCTCTCAGTTTGGAATATCCCCTACATACAACCACCTCTGCCATCTGGATGATTGTCAGTCCCAGGACTGCACCAGTGAAACCTCAAATCCTGTGTTCAGTAAAGATTGCTTAATCACAAGTAACTTTAAGTATTGTCATTAAAATATAGGAAAGTACAATGTAGAAAAAATGTGTCTTACCCACTCCTGTAGTGTGCAGCCCTGATAGAGACCACTCACTGAGTGTTCATGATCCAGCTCTGCACAAAGCCTTTGCCAAGTATTTGCAGTTCTAGACTCCAGTTTACTCTACTCATATTTAAAGAAAGCAAACCTTGCTCAACACAATTAAATGCTAAGTCACCTCAAATTTTCAGGTGGACAAAAACACTTCAGTCCCAAATATTTTGTTGAACTGCAGCAATTTGGACCCTTCCAAGAATAATTTAAGTTTATTTTAATATGCCCTATCAATTAAGTTTCTGCTTATTTAATTAAATACATTTAGAAAACGTGTTGTTAAACTTCTATAATGTTTAAAGTCGTTATAAAATAAATGTAGCAGAAAAAAAGTTAATTTCTACAGCCTTTGGAAAAGTGCATACATGAGAAAGTGAGGATAGGACAAAATATCTTCTTTAAATTACACTGTTTCAGGAAATTAAGCTGCATTGCTTTGCAAGAGTCTAAGTGTTTGGTCAAACACTCTCCCTACCCTCCTGCTCTTTTCTGCAGACTTCAGGCCAACTTGAAATGGATGCTGCAATGCCAATGGGAGTGAAAGAAAAATTACCCCCATGATAGCTATACACATGACAAAAAATACAGGACTGAAACTAAAGGTTTGCATAGCTGGTTGACATGATGTATCCCTTTTCTCTCCACCACCTGTCAATCAATCACCAGTCAATCCCAGATAGCCACAATCAGCCACTTAATGACAGCCAGATGGCATCTACTTCTCATGAACTGTACTCCTGAAGTCATACTCACTGCCTGTAACCAGCAGCATTTCCTATCCAGGGTAATAATGAGGTGTTTTTTGTATTCTGACTAAGCTGTAATGCCTTGCACCTCTGACAGGACACCCCTGTGAACAGAATACATGTTCTGCAAGAAGCCTTGTTTTGTTTCAGTGAAAGAATCAATGCTGCTCTAGAAATATTGATACCCTCGCCTCTGCATGTGTACCTCAAACATTGGTCAAAGAGAGATGTGCTGGCTTGTGAATCATAATTGTGAACAACATGGAAATTTTAGTATACATTCATTCTCTCTTTCTTATTGCTCTACAGTCCGACACAGGGAGGGAATCCAGACAGAGACCGATGCGATCTTCTTCACATTGGTTTACCAATGATTTCAACCTTGACCCAAAGGGAACACTTTTTCTGGAAGTGACAGGCAATTTAGCTTTCTTGCTTAGTTCTGTGGCTCTCTTGTGGTGAATTATGTATAGTGCTTCTGTAATATGGACCTTTGTCCATGAAGGACCCAGCTGAGGCTCTTAAACTTCTTTTAAAAGCATTTTATCCATACATCATGAGGGTTATTTGCAACATTTTTTATATTTTTTTTTCCCTCATGTTCAAATGACAAACTCAGTTTTTAAGTGACTAACTTTTGGTCCTTCAAGAATAAAACTGGATTTGCACCTCCCCTGTTTACATGGCTTTTCACAGAGCAGGGGCTGGAGTTTTTTCTCCGTTATGCGAGAGCTACCCAGTTTCTGCATTGTAACTGGTACATTTCAGTGAGTTAGTTGAAATCCAACTTTTCCTCCAATGAAAAAAGTAACTTCTATGATCACCACAGTCTCTCCGAGCAATACTGTTCATTGTCTTAGGTGCATCTCATCCAGTCTAACAGAAGAGGACATACTTATTGTCCAAATAGCATTGTTCCAGTATGTCAATTTTAGCAGAGGATAGCCACTTTTGCCCAGATTTTCAGCTTCTAGGAGCTCTCATCTTCTTTATAAAAACTGCTTGGCATTGGTTCTATACAGCTGAGGAAAATAAGTGTCGTTTTTACAGAGGATTAAAAATAAATTGGATGACACAAAAAAAGCATCACTGCTCTTTCTTGGGACCTTTAGAAATGTGTAGGCTCTGTATTGACAAGGCACGAAGGCACGTACCATAAGCCTATTGCTTAACAAAACATATTTATCTTGAGTTCCTTTTGTCAACTGAAACTCAGGCACATCTCTCCAACACATGCTCCTCCCACTGAAGGATATCTTATTAGGCACAAAACACAATACCTTCACAAGAAGTTTCCTCCCTGTTCCTGCTTCTGTGTTTATGTGGTTGCCATATTAAAGTTAAATGCATTTATTTTTTTCTTGGCAATTTCAGAAGCTTCTCCCTCAATAAAACTTTTGGCGTTAGATAACTTGTGACTCAAGGACGGGCAGATTTTATCAATTAAAGATGGGATGTAAATGGAGGCAACCTTCCATAACATTCTCCCCCCTTCCTCACATATACATACATTTTCAGCCCCGTTTCTGGAGTGCAGATAGAGAATCTCATTAGGAATCTAATATAATAAGGGCATGTAGATACTGGGGTTGGGGGTGGAAATCAGATTAGCTTCATTACTTTATTCTGCACCTCACAGCGCTTCTGCCAGTGGACAATTGCATTAGATCAGAGAGGAGATCAAAAGCCAAAAGCTCCCCAGAAATACTGCTGCTCACTCTCTGAGACAGTAATGGGAAAAGTGCACTGATGGAGGACGCAGGCCCACAGAAGATATCAGAGACCTGGGAAGTGCACTATTTTTTTTCTTTAAATTTATATTATGTTTTTGCTTGATGAACTCATAGCACTTAAAAGACCAATCTAAAGTCTGATACAGAGGCATGGAAATAAAGCAACTTGTCCAAGGTTATGAAAGTAGGTTCCTGAAGAGCCAAGAGGGAGGTGATACTCCAAGTGGCAGACATAGGTCCTGCCTGCAGAGCTCTACTACTGCACTCACCATTACCCCAGTAACCTCTCAGTTTTGGACATGGGAGCAACAGCTCAGATGCATGCTCTTATTCGGCTGTACTAACCTGAGCACAAAGCACACAGGAATGCATGAGACTTACCATATAAAAGAAGCAAATTCCAGGCATCTGAATCTTTATCAATTAACAATTGAGAAGTACTAACTCAGAGAGAAGCAGAGTAAGAGGTTTCTTGGAGATTGACCAACATGAGTAACCCATGCTGGTTGTACGCAAGAGCACTGGATGCATTGTCAAATTTCAGAGCAATGCCACCATAGCAATTTATTTTTTATTTTTATTTTTTAATTTGCTGGTGTTACTAGCTGTTCTTATGCACAGCTGGTGCTGTTTTTTCTTCTACAGCCATTTTCTTCTTCATTACTCCTAATGGAAACCCCACCTCTACTCTGCCCAGTGACTCTTTACTCATGTAAATAATGGTAGGATAATGAGGAACTGTCTTAAATTAAAAGAGGACAGACTTAGACTAGACATTAGGAGGAAACTGTTCACTCTAAGGGTAGAGAGGCACTGGAACATGTTGCCAAGAGAAGTTGTGGATGCCCCAATCCCTGGAAGTGTTCAAGGCCAGGTTGGATGGGGCCTTGGCCTGATCTAGTGGGTGGCATCACTGCCTATGGCAGGGAGGTTGGAACTAGGTGACCTTTAATGTCCTTTCCAAGTTGAGCCATTCTATAATTCTGTGATTCTGTGATTTAAGCAAGAAAAATAAACACTGTGTAGTATCTGCTACTGCTGTAACAAACAGGTTACAACTTACTGGCCACAGAAATGAAAATTAAAAGGGAAAAATAAAAGTTTAATCATAAACAACCAAATCAGAAATATTAGGTGGAATATGTCTCAGATCATAAACTAGACATTGATTATGAAAACAATTTGTAACTTGTAACCACATACTGCTCACAGGATCCGCTTACTGATTCTGGCAGGAAGAAACCTGGCCCTGATACTGGACAGGAAGAAACCAAATGAGGTTTAATAAGAGCAAGTGTACCTCCTGCACCTGAGAAGAAACAACCAGACATATCACAGAAACATAGAAAATCCTGAGTTGGGAGGGACCCAGAAGGATCATCAAGTCCAACTCCTGGCACCACACAGGTCTACCCAAAAGTTTAGACCATGTGACTAAGTGCACAGTCCAATCTCTTCTGAGATTCAGACAGGCTCAGTGAAGTGACTACTTCACTGGGGAGCCTGTTCCAGTTCGCAGCCACCCTCTCGGTGAAGAACCTCATCCTGATGTCCAGTCTAAACTTCCCCTGCCTCAGCTTAACACCATTCCTGCAGGTCCTATCACTGGTGTTTTTGGAGAATAGGTCACCTGCCTCTCTACTTCCCCTCACGAGGAAGTTGTAGACTGCAATGAGGACTTCCCTCAGTCTCCTATTTTCCAGGCTGCACAGGCCAAGTGACCTCAGCTGCTCCTCATAAGTCTTCCCCTCCAGGCCCTTCACCATCTTTGTCGCCCTCCTCTGGACATTCTCCAACAATTGAATGTCCTTTTTGTACTGTGGTGCCCAGAACTGCACACAGTACTCGAGGTGAGGATGCACAAGTGCAGAGTAGAGCAGGACAATCACTTCCCTTGACCAACTAGCAATGCTGTGCTTGATGCATCCCAGGATACAGTTGGCCCTCCTGGCTGCCAGGGCACACTACTGGCTCATATTTGACTTGCTGTCAACCACAACCCCCAGATCCCTCTCTGTGGGGCCTCTCTCCAGCATCTCATCACCCATTCTTTACGTATAGCCAGGGTTGCCCCATCCCAGGTGCAGGACCGGCACTCGCTTTTGCTAAATTTCATGCGGTTGGTGATTGCCCAGCTCTCCAATCTGCCCAGATCTCTCTGCAAGGCCTTTCCACCCTCATCTGAATCCACAACTCCTCTAAGTTTGGTGTCATCAGCACATTTGCTCAAAACACCTTCTAGTCCTACATCCAAATCGTTTATGAAAACATTGAAGAGGACTGGCCCTAAAATGAAGCCTTGAGGGACCCCAGTAGTGACCATCCGCCAGCCAGATGTGGTCCCATTTACCACAACCATTTGAGCCCTGCCCGTCAGCCAATTGCTCACCCATCGTATGATATTTTCATTAAGTTGTATGCTGGACATTTTGTCCAGTAGGATCCTATGGGAAACCATTGTCAAAAGCTTTACTGAAGTCCAAAAAGATCACATCAGCTGGTTTCCCTTGATTGACTAATTAGGTGCGTGTGTCGATCTGCTCGAGGGTAGGAAGGCTCTGCAGGAAGATCTGGATAGGCTGGACTGATGGGCTGAGGCCACCTGTTTGAAGTTCAACAAGGCCAAATGCCGGGTCCTGCACCTGGGGCACAACAACCCCAAACAGAGCTACAGGCTGGGAGATGTGTGGTTGGAAAACTGCCTGGCAGAGAAGGACCTGGGAGTGATGGTTGATAGTCGGCTGAATATGAGCCAGCAGTGTGCTCAGGTGGCCAAGAAGGCCAACAGCATCCTGGCTTGCATAAGAAACAGAGGGGTCAGCAGGTCCAGGGATGTGATTGTCCCCCTGTACTCGGCTCTGGTGAGGCCGCACCTTGAGTACTGTGTTCAGTTCTGGGCCCCTCACTACAAGAAGGACATCGAGGTGCTTGAGCGAGTCCAGAGAAGGGCTATGAAGCTGGTGAAGGGTCTGGAGAACAAGTCTTACAAGGAGCGGCTGAGGGAGCTGGGACTATTTAGCCTGGAGAAGAGGACGCTCAGGGGTGACCTTATTGCACTCTACAGATACCTGAAAGGAGGCTGTAGCGAGGTGGGGGTTGGTCTATTCTCCCACATGCCTGGTGACAGGACGAGGGGGAATGGGCTAAAGTTGTGCCAGGGGAGGTTTAGGTTGGATCTTAGGAAGAACTTCTTTACAGAAAGGGTTGTTAATCACTGGAATGGGCTGCCCAGGGAAGTGGTTGGGTCACGATCCCTGGAGGTCTTTAAAAGATGTTTAGATGTAGAGCTTAGGGATATGGTTTAGTGGAGGACTTGTTAGCATTAGGTCAGAGGTTGGACTCGGCAATCTTGTAGGTCTCTTCCAGCCTAGACTATTCTGTGATTCTGTGATTCTGTGATTTTGTGATTCTGTGATTCTGTGACTAGATGGGTGATTTAATCATAAAAGGAAATCTATATTTTGTTAGGCCTTACCCCTCATGAACCCAGGTTTGCTGGGACCAATGAGTGCATTGTCCACCAGGTGTGCTTCAACAACTTCAAGGACCATCTTCAAATTTTTACCAGGCACTGGCATGAGACTGATAGGCCTGCAATTGCTAGGGTCTTCTTTCTTACCTTTCTTGAAAATTGGCACATCATTTGCCATCTTCCAGTCAACCTGGACCTTTCCAGATTCCGAAGATCATTGAAAAATAATTGAGAGAGGTCCCGCGATGACATCAGCCAGCTCTTTAAACACCCTGGGATGAATCCCATCTGGACCCATGGACTTGAATGGATCCAAGTGGAGCAGCAAATCCCGCACACATTCAGGGTCGGTTGGGAATTTGTCATTCCCACCGTCATGGTCCTCCAGCACAGGGCATCCTAGGTCCCAAAGACCATCATCTGTGTCGAAGACAGAGGCAGAAAAGGCATTAAACGTTTCTGCTTTGGCTATGTCATTTTCTGTGAGGAGACCTTCCCCATCAAGTAGTAGACCTATGTTTTCTTTGTTCTCCATTTTCTGTTCACATATCTAAAAAAAACTTTTTTATTGTCTCCCACAGACATGGCCAGCTTCAGCTCTAGTTGGGCTTTGACGACACGGATTTTCTCCCTACAAACATGAACAGAATCCCTGTATTCCTTCCTTGTCACCTGACCCTCCTTCCAGCAGCTCTACACTTTCTTTTTTCACCTAAGCTTCAGTAGAAGATCCCTAGTTAGCCAGGCTGGCCTTCTGCTCCACCTGCTTGACTTCTGATATTTTGGAATTGCCTGATCTTGTCCTTTTAGGAGGCAGTGGTTAAAGATTGACCAGCACTGATGAACGCCAATGCCTTCAAAAGAAGTTTCCCAAGGGACCTTGCTGACTAGTTCCCTGAGCAGCCTGAAGTCTGCTTTCCCCATATCCAGGGCTGAAGTTTTGGTGACAGTTTTCCTTCTGTCACCATAAATTCTAAACTCAACCACTTCATGGTCACTATGGCCGAGACGGCCTCCAATTGCCACGTCTCCCACAAGACCCTCTCTGTTCTCCAGCAACAGATCTAGGAAGGCGCCTTTCCTAGTTGGCTCCCTTAGCACCTGCACCAAGAAGTTATCATCTATGATCCTCCTATCATCTTTATGAACCTCCTGGACTTGCTTGTGTCAGCCATGTGGTGATCCCAGTTGACATCTGGCAAATTGAAATCCCCCATAAGGACAAGGGGAGTTGATCTTGAGGCATCTCTTAGTTCTGCAAAGAATAATTCATCAGTGTTTTCGTCCTGGCCAGGTGGTCTGTAATAGACTCCCACAACGACATCCCCTTTATTTATTCATCCATTTTTTTTTTTCATATTTCAGATTGTGATTCATAGTCAAATGTTTTTCATGTTGCAATTATAAATCTAAATATATAAAAACCTTGAATTATTATTTACATTACAAAAAAAAAAATAAATAAAGGATCATAATATTTATTTTTTATACTTACCAAGATTATAAATTTCTCCAAAATACACGAATAATCTCAGATTTTTAGATGATGTCAGGCTTGCATATGTTATAAAATTACTTGATAACTTAGCAGCATAAATGAACACATACTATGCTATTAAAGTGTCCTTTTGCCTCATATTATATGTCTTTAGATAAAATTTAACATAATCTATAAATGATACCCTAATTTAAAAATAAGTATATTCACTTAGAAAGTATGCTCATCTGGTAAGTACCCAGAAAGATCATCTATTTGGTCCAGACTTTACATTTATTTATGTCAAATTTCTCTTCTGTTGAGAAATTAGTGTTCAGCTACTGTTCTAGAAGTAGTGCTATTAAAGATACACCAGTGAAGATTTTATCACCATGAGTGAAACATACATCTGCTTCTTCAGCAAACACATTTGTGGATGACAGAGAAACAGAAGGTATCAGTAAAAACATGACAAGGAAAAAACCTGAGCACTCAGGGGTACACAGAGACTAAACAATGACAAGATGCTCAAGGCAGTCAATAAAATGGGTAGTCCAATAATAATGACAGCTATAAGAAGTTTTCTTCAAGCTGTTTCTTCACAAGTGCATAGAGGAAAATCGATATTGCAAATTTTACTGACAGGTGTATCCTTTTATATATTCTTACATATTTTTAAAAGTCTAATGAAAAGCTTGCTCTAGGGTTTCCACAGATATCAGTATTTATGTATTTTATCCCTTCTCTAACATCACCAATCAAATAAAAAATACTTTCCCTGAATTCTCCTCATTCCCCCTTCTCTTATTTCTTTTTGCTAAAACCTCCATATGCTTGTGTGTTAACTACTGAACTGCCTGAAAATGCTTGGAGGTAAGATGTACTGGCAGGGAAAATTCATTGCTTAAAAGCTCAAGTCATTGGGCACCTTTAATTAAAAATTGTATTGATTTTTTACCATTGCTTTTAATGACAGGCACTAGTCTGTGACTTCCATTGTTAGCCATCGACGGTTTAAGTAGTGAAACAAAGGGCACTTATACAGCACTTAGTGCAAAATTATGACTGATTAAAAAGTGATTTGTCATGGTAACAGCATCTGCTTAGACTTCGCAAATTTTTAAATGCACTCTTGCATGCAGTGTGTAGTGATACAGGTCTCCCTAACCATGTCACTCAACAATTTAAATACATTGTTAAAGTGCCATATGAATCACATTCTTTAAACAGCTAACAGTTTCTTACTTTCACTGAAAAAGTTTGACCCTCTGCAAAAGATTCAGTGCCGGTCCACAAAGGGAAATGTAGTAGAAATCTGGGCACCCATGTTCAAACCTTTCAGAAAATTTACAAATCTCAGAAAGAATCCTGGGTTTTTACTTAAGATGGTTTTTAAACAGCTGACTCACAGTTTTAGTACCTGCACTTTCCTGTCTTTTCTCAGTCAGGCTCCTGTTTTCAGATACATTGAGAGTGGTTAGCATACCAAAGTGCAGATAGTCAACTTAGTTAAATCAATGTTGTTCAATTGCTATCCAAAGAACACAGCTACTAGCACTTGATGATCAATCCAAAAAAGAAATGAGTACAATTAACAATAATAATAATAATAATAATATAACCATATGCATCAGTAACACCACAACTAAAAGCAGTTGTACTGTGTAACTCACATACAAATATATACAGAAAGTGCACAAATATTCACTGTGTAGGGCAAAGCTGAAAGTGATCTGAGAAATCTGAAGGACATTGAGTGTAGAAAAGACAATGTGTGGAATCTGAATATTGCCCCTTGGCTAAGCATCATATTCTGGGGCAAAAAACTAGACTGGAGCCCTATACTCCTTCATGAATACATAGAGGGCTTTATATTTTTAATTTATTTAGAAGAAGCTCCAGTCACGTATTCGACGCTATTTCCTTTGCATTGTATGTTGGAAGATTTGTTCATTTCCTGGAGATATCCAACCCTCCCCCCCCCGCCCCCCCCCCCCCCCCCCCATAAGCTGAACCTAAAAATTATTTCCAGAGATGGCTGGTATATTTTAGTCTGATTTCTTCTCCCTTTGTGAGGAAATAACAGGGGAATGCTTTTCTAGGAAGATCAACAGCCATGAAAATATCTAAGATTTTTTCCTCCCTACTTTGTCCCTGGACTTGTCTGACAACTGTTTCTAAACTGAAATTTTTAATGCATTTTGGATCATGCCCCAGAAGTATTTTGATGAAAAATATATATTTACATATACATATATATATGTATCATATATCAATGATAGATCCAGTCTTGACATGGTAAAAGTGCCCTCTGACTTCTATTCTTTTATTCTTTTTTCCTAGGTTTCACCTTTCCTTCTCCTCAGAGCACTGCTGCCCTGTTGCATGCCATCTCAACCTTTGTTTGACCTCAGCTTCTCCAACAGCCTAAGCTATGAGGAAGAAAGGACTGTCTTGTATGTCAAGAGTTTAAAAAAGACATTATTAGCCATAAAGCATACTTTCTCTTGGGCTGGTAGTGAGAGAGCAAAGTAAGTACAGTCAGTATAACTGCCTGATAAGACAATATTAGCCCTTTAAAGTACTGTTAAATGAATTTGAGCCAACCAAGAATACTTGTACTAAATCAGCACTTGACGCCATGTTAACACTGAGGTTTTGATTTCAGTCAATCACTCTTAAGTCAGACTATTCCACAGACTTACACTATGAAATTCATGTTCATTAATGTAGTGATACATAGGCCAAGAAGGAGGCAGTTTCTCACTACAGTCAAGGATATTCATTAATATTTCTTCTAAAATTATTGCATTTCTCCTTCCTCACAGAGGAATTTCATTCAGTTTCTTCCTCTGTTGATTTAATTTCTATCCTTTAAAAATGTCAGTGCACATAATGCATTCTCCTTAGTTTGTGCCTAGTGCAAGCAGATTGTGCGAGTCCATTGATTTGTCCTCACTGTCTCTGTTGGAGGAACGTATTAGGAGAATCAAAGTTAGCAAATGCCAGCTTGTGTTGTCCATGCTGCTCAATTTTCTTTCTAATACTGTAGAAAGAAGATCCAGAGCTTGTAATGACAGGATTTAGGATTATGGGATTTTATTCTATTTTGGCCAACCTCCTGTACCACCATTTAAGGCTGGGAACCCCAGAAGATGCAGACACCAGCCATATTTAATCCCACCTACTCCAGATCTGAGATCTGAAACATCACTGAACATTTGTGCAAATCTGTTTTTTGTTTGTTTGTTTGTTTTAGGGAAAGCTCAAGTATTAAATAAAACTTGAAGACCTCATTACTGTGAGAGTTATTTTGTACTTGTGAGTATGATTCACCTGTATTTAACACTTTTTCTTATAAAGTGCCTGATAGCAGTAGTAAGTTGTTAACATCTCTGAATCCATAATAAGAGATGAAAAAATCAATTTAACCAGTGGATACAACTTTCATTTGCTAGTTGTGAAGGAGTAGTCAGGCCCAGAAATACTTGGTTCCATTCTAATATTAGGAAAGGCTTTTTTTTTTTTTTTTTTTTTTTTTCCCAAATCTGATTCATGAGGACCTATCTATTGGAAACTAGGCCTCAGGCCATTTATGTGCCAAAGTCTCTGCAGATCATACAGGAAATCACATTTTGCAGAAGTTCACAGCTCTCTCAAATATGGCTCCACCCCCATTCCTGACAAAAAGACCAGCCTTGAAAATCCCAATTTTGATATGGCTTCTCAGTGGCAACCTTTTAAAGATTTGTAAGATGCAAAATACTTTATTTTTCCCTATTAATTTTAGTTGAAATAGCTAATTTATCTTGAATTAATCTTTATGAATTAAAATTTTGACATATATATGAAGTGACATTTATTATATTTTATTTTTTGAAATTGATTCAAATGTTACTATTTCAAGAGCAAATTCTGTAATATTTGATGTAGTTTTAAATAACTAAACACTGAGTCTTAAAAGGATTATTAGGACTAATATTGGACAGTCATTGCTGTTTCCCCTGCAGTCTGCAGGATAGTGCTGCTTAGAAGCTTTCTAGAAATTTTGTACCAGATTTTAACTTTAAGAGTGACTTATGTGCCATAAAAATTCATAAGATATGGAATACAACAAATGAATCCTTTGTAAGTGAACTGTAATTATGTATATTTTGTATGTGGTGAAGAAACTAACCATGTAAATGATGACAGCTAATTATATACAGCTCTCCTGGGCATTAGCATCACTCTCCCTGACAGCATACTCCTCTTTAAGATATTTTCTTATTTGTATATAGGTTACTATTTCTGCACATTCCTTAAGGGAATTATGCTGTTACCTTTGCACTAGTTAAGTGAAAACTAAATGTTTTTATCACAGAAATCCTTAGTGTAATCTAACTAATTTCTCCATTGTTGTGTTAATAAGTCAAATCTGTCTCTTTTTAAGTTGTGTTGAGCCAGACTAATTCAACTGATTTCAATGAAGTTGCTAAGGATTTACACATGCAAAGCCATCAACAGATATTTGGCTGCTGGTTTTAATCCTCTGGGAGAACTGGAGATTACAGCCTGAAGAATTTCTTCAGTGAATAATATTGGTTTGGATCAAGGCCTGCACTGGAGTGTGTGTGGGGAACCATGCAAGGGAGGAATTTGGGAACAGTAAAACCTTGAAAATTTTCTCTGGAAGAATTCCCCCCAACTTCTTCCAGCTTTAAAGAGGTGGGAGGTGTTTTTGAAGAAGTGGGAAGGAGGGCAAAGCAGGGGTGAACATGGTCTTTTTGCATAACTCTAACACGCAAGAAATTCCGACAAAATCAATCTGTGTTTCAGGCAATCTTTTGAAAGGGTTTGTGGAGACATTTCCTGTGGGTCACCATTGCCATTTTGATAACCTTTCTTCTCTGGAGCACTGTTAATTTCCAAAGCTAATCTGGTTCTTTTAAACTCAGCTGCATTCTAGACTCTTGGTTAAAAGCATGCAGAAGTATCTCCTCTGTCAGTGATTACAAGAGGAATAAAGGCAGTACATAGCACATTACTTATGCATAGATTTATTGTGAGCTCCACCTTGCATTTCTGGTACTGGGTTTAGAGATGGAAATGTGTATGTGACTTACCCATATTGCTTGACCTTCAAAAATTCCTCATGGCTAGAGGATCTATGCTGTTTCTAGTAGGCAGTTTCCTATCATAATTATTTTTATAATCCAGAATGAAATATATCTTAAATGAAATAATTGCTAAAGAGTTTTAAGTGGAAATACACTGGGAGTATTGCCTATGATTCAATCCTTTATGTGATTCTGAATCTCACCATGCTGCTATAACTACCATATGTTTGATATAGCTATGACTGGTGCCATGTGATATAGCAATTGAAGAGATACAAATGTACATAAATATGTCTCAGTGTCCTCTTCTAGAGGGCATGCAGGTTCTGAAATCACTTGTCAGCAATCCTGTCTGGCTAATAGTTTATCTGTTTCTCAGTGCTTCTTCCATTCATCTCCTTTAGCCCTAGTGCCATATGAAGAACTCAGACACGCTGCCTTATTCTTGCTAGAAATGTAACAAAATACATGCCCTTCTAACAAGTCTCCATGATAAAAACAAAGAAAAAAACTTGCACATCTTCAAACAGAAAATTTGTTCGGTATTTCTATTACTGTAAGGGATTAGTGGTTTAACTTCATTTTCTTCCCAAGGAAAAAGCAAGCTCCTTGGGCAGCATGTTCTCTTATGTACTAGACCAAGTTCTGCCTCCAACACTCCAACACCTCAAACATTGTTTCATTCAGAAATTCCTGTTGCTTTTTTTTTTTTTTTCTTTGGTCACCAAAAGTTCTGTGATTCTATGATTTGGTTCCTTGGTTTCTTGTTTGTATGAGAGGGATGATAACATTTTATCCTTCCTGTTGTGGGTCTACAGTTTTGTTAATTTCAGACTCTGTATGTAAGATGTAGCAAAATCTATTAAAACACGGGCCTGATTAAGTAATTACTGGCCTCAGAAACTCCTTGTGCTTTTCATGCACACACATATGTTCCTACTTCATACCCCCACCCCCATTTTTCATAGCAGATTATCTCATTAAGCAGTCATCAGTCCTGTGAGTCCTAAGATGTCAAGGTCACACAGGTAGTTTTCAGCAGAGTCAGGAGTAGTTCCCATCTCCCAGTTCCCAGACCTATGCTCTGGCTACAATTTCATCAGAGTGATTTGTACACATATAAACAAATTATGTATCTTGAAAAACAAATATGACCAGTTTTGTTCAGTGGTAAGATGTATGTTATATATATATACCATGATTTACAGAATATAACTTCTTCATGGCTTTTTTTCATCCTACACATGGAGCAGCCTTTACCACAGAAGGAAAAAAATATATAACTAGAAGTGCTTTTATTTTCTTTTGAGTAAGTTTATAAAAGTACTTCCTTAATTTGAGAAGAAATATTAGTAAAAGGGTTTCTATTCTCTGCAATTAGCTGAAACAGCAGTAAGAAAATCTTTGCGTTGTTGTTTTTAATAAACAGAGAGATCCAGTAATCTCAGTGGATATAAATCAGGATTGTTTCTCAGGCACCTAAGAAGTTGCACTGGATTACATTAGCTCAAATCCCCCCCAGAATTTTAATGTGACAGTGGAGTCCTTTGGGGGGGAGGAAGGGGGGGGGGGGGGCAGGAGGAGGGTTGGAGATGGTAATACTTAAAGGCAATTAAAGGCAGATATTAAACCTAAACATCATGATATAATACAAATTTAGGAAAGGTAAGAAGAGGTATTTAAAAAGTAAAGGAAATCTAATAATGGCAGGAGATGGGATTATTGTATGTAGTGAAATATTAGGGAGAGAGATACATAAGTCTTACAGTAAAAGCTTTGTTTTCTGTATAATGTTATCTCAGATTGATTAATTTTCTTTGATGTCTGCATCTTTTGTTGTTGTTTTGTTTCCTTTGAAAGAAGATTTGTTGGCTCTGTGGCATTCACTGTAAACACAGGTGTCTTGGAAGAGCTGCAGGTGTTCACCCTCCTCAGCTTATTCTAGTCCCTATGGGTATGGAGGGAGGGAGGGGAACTTGTCTCATCAGAAAAATATTATCTGCATGACCTTGAAAATAACGTCTAAATCTCTGAAGCATGTGATTATGCATTGGCACATGAGCAGTACTTGGCCGATGTATGACCTAAATGTTGTTTTCAAGTACAGATACTGGGCTTTTCTTTTTGTGCTTGTGTTTATTATGTTTTTTGTTTTGCTTATGGTAAAGAAGGGATTTGAAAATATATCGGTATTCATAGTTACCACACTTAACCAACCAGAGAAGATTTCCTCATCCCTTGGATATTACAGAATAATTAAATAAAGACATGAAAGATGAGGCCTGAAAATTTGTCCTCTCTTTACTTCCTTGGGCCCATTCTTATTTTGATATCTTGATATCCCTGTACAGACAGAAAAGGAAGCTGTGCACAGAAAGAGAAAAAAGCTCTCTCTCTCTTCCCCACTCATCAAAGCACTTTGGACAAGTAGAAACAGAATAGACAGTTTAGCTGCATTAAATTAGGAGGATTTCTTAGCCCAAAAGAAGGGTAATACACGTAGGTGAGGAGTGACAAAATTCTGGTTGATGTGACTGAATATGAAATCCATCTTTCTTTCCCTTTCCCTTTCCCTTTCCTTTTCCTTTTTTTCCCTTTCCTTTTCCTTTTTCCCTTTCTTTTTCCCTTTCCTTTTCTCTTTCCCTTTCCTTTT
>CM021767.1:20186766-20198233 GCA_011076525.1 Nettapus auritus
TTCCTTTTCCTTTTCCTTTTCCTTTTCCTTTTCCTTTTCCTTTTCCTCTCTTGCACATTTTCTATAAGACACTGGGTCTTTGTTTGAGCTCTGCTTGACTCAGAAGGAGAGGTAGTATCTGCTGGAGGCAGTTGAGAAACAGGGTGGCAGAGACCTGGGCAAATTATGAGATGTGGACAACCCAGAGAGCGCTGACCATTCAGGGTAGAAAGAGGAAGATTCCTTTCTGAGTGTTGCTAATGACCTGCGGAGGAGCTGCACAGCAGTCATTTCACAGATACGATGGCAGGTCACTGCGACAGATGTTCCCAACATATGTGGAGAATTAATTACCCACTAGTAAACAAAATCTGTGATGCGGAGAGTCATTTTGTCCAAATTTCTTTCGATTTTGCTGTTATTAGGAGCTTAATTTTTCTTGATCATCCAGACCCTCTTGAATTAAAGTGTTCCTTAATGGGGTGTACTGAACATTTTCTGAAGTAAAGTGCATGGAGAAAGTGGCAAGGATTGGGTCAGGGGAGATGAATTTATCTGCAAGTTTTGATTGTGAAGATGTACCACAGTGAGTGATTAGTCAATTATTTGATTAAAAGGTTGGATGCCAGTCATATGTTTTTTTTTTTTTTTTTTTTTTTTGTGTGTGTGTGTGTGTGTGTGTGTGTGTTTGTTTTTTTTTTAGAGAAAAATAAATATAATTTTTAACTTGCATTCAAAAACATTTATGCTTAACTTAAAAGCATAGAGTTGAATGTCTGGACCTTCTGGGGAGAACAGAATATTTTGAGAGAAAGAGCTTTTGAAAATAGATTTTATTTTTCCTTTTCTGTCAATATTCTGAATGTGTTAATGTCTCAGGGCCATATTGTGTCATTGATTTTTAAGCAGAACTCTCCATTTAAATCAATGGCAAAATCTGCTTTAAAAAAATCAATGGCATGATATGGCTCCAGGACATTAGAATGAAATTACTATATTCATGACCCAGATAACAATTCAGAAAGCCATAAATCTCCTGCTGTTTCTTAAAACTCATCCAGTACATCAATACTCGTGAACTAAACAGTGCATGTAAAAGAAAGTTCTCTAATAGGAGGATACTGAGGATCAAAATATTTTTCTGTTTTGGTTGACTGTACTTTCAAATTCTTCCCAGTGTTTCAATCCTTGATGCATTACTTAGGACTTGAATTCAGCTCTCACTTTTGATCCCACATATCTTCCATAACTGGTAAATTGAAATCAACATCCTGTTGCTAATTCTAAGAGATGTAGAATTTTGCCATTCCCCAGAATTTGAAATTAATTTCTTCAGGTCTGTCACTTTCAAACACTGGTTTCCAAACAGAGATGATGAAAGACATCTCTCTGATATCCCTGAATCTCCATACATTGTAAAATATTGGACCAAAAATAAAATTACTGGGTTAACAATATTTCTTACATTTCTATAATGTGCAACATGAAGGTTGATCATATGATCAGACAAAAAATAATATTTTATTAGGACAGTGAAAATCCATCCTGTTGGCATTCACTGTTAATGCACAATCTGTCAGAACCAGTTACACCTCAATTTAGAAAACCAGGATGCTTTCCGAGAGATATGAAGAACTGCTGAATACCACAAATGCCCAGATTTCTTTGCCACACTGACAACCTTCAGGTGCAAAGAAACTGAGGTTTCAGGAAACACTGCAAAGCAACAGAGAAAAGTCAAATTGCCAGAAAGTTGCCAGAGTGGAATAATTGTTCAAGTGAAATTGAGAGGCACAAAGATTAAAGGATGACTGAAGTGAAGCAGTTTAGCATCTAGTCTTGATTCTGGTACTGATTTCAGTTTTATTTACTTAAGTCATTTAGATTGTCTTTACCGTTTTCTTTCATGAATACTATTTTTCTTTACCAATAGCACTTTTCTACCTCCTTGATATTTACAAAGGACTTCTAGGAATTGGGACAGAATTCCCCATAGACATTCCATAGAAATTAAATACTTTATCACTTAATTAAAAATAATTAAACCAGGTTATAAATTGTGCCCATATACTTCTCATGTAGTGGCACTTGTACATATGCACATTATTCAGATGTGGAAATGCACACTTTTGAATATAAACAGGTAACAAAGCTGATTAAAATGTTAGTTTCCCAAAGGTTATCTTTCCACAGATGGAAGTCCGATATTGTCAGTATGCACAGATACCTCCACAAAAATCTCTCTTCTTTAAGTACAATGTGCTTAAGGCATTGACTGAAGGAGGACTTCTGCAGAGACAGTTACAATGAAGTGGTGGATAAAACTCTTTCCCACAGAGATAGAGGTGAGAACTTGGTTCAGTGGAGCTCACCAGCATGCTGGACCAGTTAGCTGTGTTGCTGGACAAGTCACTCCAAGTAGCTCAAGTGCTACTTCTAATTCTTGCTGCCAGCACTTTAATGAGGACATTGAATTTTGCCTCTTTATAGAGAGGGATTTTAGCTGAGCACTGTGTTTGCACACAGAACATTTAAAATATGTTTCAAAAGTGTAAATCACACAATATTTGTGTCAGAAACTAATAGTGAAGATTCATACCTTCGACTACTCTTGAGGTCTACGTAACATGGAAATGCAACAGGTTTTACTTCAGATAATTCTTGTATCATTGATTTCTCATATCATTGTGTCTTACATTTCATATGTAAAAGTACATGAAAAATCTATGAAGGATTATCAGTTCAGAGTGACCTGGCCATGGATCTTATACTCTGTTTGCTCTTCTTGAATCATAAGTCATCACAGAGTATGTAGAAAATTTATTCAGCAGCAGGCAGATAGTTACAAGTCATAAAATGCTTGCTTATGTCAGTGATGGAGGAAAAATATCCTGCCTAAACCAGGTCCACTTTTTATTTCTTTTCTTGGTCTATTTACTGATTTTCTGACCATTTTTGTTCTGCAGAACTGACCCATCACAGGGAATGTAGAACTCTCTGAATAAAGATACATAACATATAACTGCAGTTAGTATTAGTTTTCTGAGGTCAGTACTCACATATTGACAGCTGACTTTCATCTAGTAAAAGCTGTCTATGTTGCATTTCTCTTTCTTCAATATACTTCCTTTGCTGAAGAGACAAAGTCCATTTGCAGAGAAGTTTATTGAGAGAAACTAAGAAATTTACTTCTGTCTGAAAGTGTTTGTATGTGCATGCAAATATATTGTTTTTAAATAATAAATAAAACAATGGTATTTGTATTATTGGTATTAATAAAAGAAATTGTTAATAGGGTACTATTCAGATGACAAAGTTAAGATCTCTGACTTTAGCAAACATAAGGATCGCAGTGCCTGCGATTTCGTTTTCAAATTGCATATTCAGCCAACAAAAACTTTTCCTCATGATAGAACGTTTTAAGTATGATTTTCTATTTTCTCAGCTTGTCTTCAGCCTTATTAGGCATAAGATAAATAAAATTTCTATAATTTATGGACACTTTACAAAGTGATATTTAATCTAGATTTATTTTTCTAAAATTTTTAAAAATTTATTTATGTTGATATTTGTATCTGAAATGACACAAAAAGACTAGTCACACCCAATATATGATTATCAATTCTTAAAGCATGGACTTCAGAGTTGTTATCTCAGTAGAAAAGTCATAATATATTGGAATAAAGTTGGTAGATTATTAATTATCTTTGTCTAGAGTACATCTACAATGTAGCATTTTATCATGACTCCATTATTCAAAATGCCAGCTAATAATATTAATATGCCTCGGTACATTAGTTCCTAATATTTGCCTACCGTCTGTGAATATAAAAAGAAATTAAATGTTGGACAGATACAACAGAAAACTATCTCAAACACTTCAAACAAGCAGTGAGGACTTACAGACCAAATTTATTGCTGAATATTCTTATTCACATAAGTAGTTCCTCTGAATTCGTAGAAATGTCTGTGATATAAGACTCATAGTTCAGCAGACAGCATTATGGACTTCATCTGCATTAATTTATTATTCCTAGCAACAAATGATTAAACCAATTTTCTGATTAATCAAAACCATGCTTTGCAACTATCTGTGTGAGATCAGAATTTTTAATCACTCTGCATGAGCTATAGCAATACGAGGAACAAGACTGAAAATTTATTTTATAAGAAATATTTAGCAAATAAAATCTAACCCTCATTCAGGGTTAGCATCACTGTGAAGTATCTCTTATTCTGTAATTGCACACTTGAAGGTTTCTTGCTGCTCTCTTTGAAGCATGTTAGCAGTGTGTAGTGGGTTTACGTGGCAAGGTTTTGGTAGGAGGGGGGCCATAGGGGTGGCTTCTGTGAGAAGGATCTAGAAGCTGCCCCATGTTTGGTAAGGGCCCCACTGCTGACCAGAGATGAGCCAATAAGCGATGTTGTTTTGCGCCTCTGTGAGAGCATATTTAAGACAGGGAAAAAACCGCTGCGCCACTCAGCAGCTGGGAGGGTGAGAGGAGTGAGAAACAGCCTTGCAGGCGCCAAGGTCAGTGAAGAAGGAGGGGGAGAGGTGCTCCAGGCGCCGGAGCAGGAGTCCCCTGCGGCCTGTGGTGAGGACCATGGTGAAGCAGGATGTCCCCCTGCAGCCCATGGAGTACCACGGTGGAGCAGGGTTCCACGCTGCAGCCCGTGGAGGAGACCACGGTGGAGCCTGTGCCCCGAAGGAGATTGCGGCCTGTGGAAGACCCCTGCCGGAGCAGATTCCGGGCCGGACCTGCAGCCCGTGGAGAGGAGCCCACGCAGGAGCAGGTGACCCGGCAGGAGCTGCTGCCCGTGGGGGACCCATGTTGGAGCAGTTTGCTCCAAAGGGATGGACCCCGTGGTACGGACCCATATACGGAGCAGTTCTTGAAGAGCTGCTGCCTGGGGACAGCCCACGCTGGATCAGTTCGGCAAGGACTGCATCCCGTGGGTGGGACCCCACAGCACAGGGGACAAGAGTGACCGAGAAGGAGCAGCAGAGAAGAAGTGCTGTAGACTGACCATAACCCCCATTCCCCCGTTCCCCTGCGCCGCTCGGGGGGGAGGAGGTGGAAGAGGGTGGATGGGGGGGGAAGGTGCTTTTGGTTTCTTTCCTTTGTTTCTCACTTCTCTAGCTTGTTAGTAATAAGCAATAAATCTTACTTTCTCTCTATGCTGAGTCTGTTTTGCCCGTCATGATAATTATTGTGCGATCTCCTAGTCCTTATCTCAACCCTTGAGCCCCTTTCATCGTATTTTCTCCTCGCTCCTCTTTGAGGAGGGGGAGTGAGAGAGCGGTTGTGGTGGAACTCGGCTGCCCACCCGAGTAAAACTATCACACAGTGATACAGAAACTTGTCTTGAAAGGACTGGTAGTCCTTATCAATGAGGTTATTTCTATGATCCAAAGAACAGATAGACAGTAATCATCCTTGCACAACTGAAGCTATGAAAAGAGGAATCAGAAACAATGGAAAGGCTGAGAGGATCAGACTTGATTTCAGAGATAACAAGTGTTCTGTATGCTGTTGAACTAATCACTCTTGATTCAATTTAGGACTCAAGACTCATGCTGATTCACACTGCAAATTCATTTGCAGCTACTAGAGCACCCTCCTCTAACACTGTCCCAGAAAGGTTCTTATCCTCCCACTGCATTTTATGCCCAGTGCCATATAGTTCTGCAAATAAACAAGATGCTATTAACATGTATTTATGCTTTTTGCATCCCATTCATGAACATAGTTGGATACCACCTAAAGATGATGATGTTCAAGGTGATATCTGTCATTCGCTGTGCTTTTTTTCTGCCAGGAAAATTTCCCAACAGCAGTGTGATTAAGCAGCAGTAGAGCTGGCAAAAGATGACTTCATAAAAAATGGCAAATGAGTCAGTCAGATTTAAAACACAGAAAGCTACCCATTTCCAGGTCCTGCAAGACTGGCTTAGTGGTTCCAGGGTTAATTCTGTGGCCAGTCTTTGACAGATACTAGCTAGAAATAAGTCATCAAGCTGAGAAGGAAGAAACGCCTCGCCTTGTCAGTCACTGTACTCATACGTTAACTGTGCCATATTTATTTACAAAGCTGAAATGGCTGGCTTAAAGGTACTGCTATAGTAGTGACAATAGTATCAAGAATTGCATTACATATTTGATAAGTCAGTAACCAGTAAGCCTATGGACCTAGATACCCCCAAGTGTTCACAGGATTGCCTAAGCTAAGCTTATGGGAGCCCAAACCAGGCCTGCATTTAGACCTCTGAAACATTTAAGTGGTCTTGCTGAGGAATGGTTGAGGAATCAACTAAGCTGAGAATGTGATCTCATGTACCTGTTATAAAATGGAAAGGATTCCCAACTCCTGAAATATGGAAAAGAAATTCTATTGTAACTAACTCACTAGTTAAGCATCATATAGTTAATCTATATGAAAAACTTGTGAACATATCATACGTGCACTTGAGCCAAACCACTACTCCTCCTGAAAGGGCTATAATTTAGTAATATTACTGTGTAAGTATTCCTTTATAAAGTTGAGCTGTTAATAACCAAAATTAACAGAATGGCAACACCCTAATACATAACCAAAATTCCACCTGTCCTGGTTTCAGTTAGGACAGGGTTAATTTTCCTCCTAGTAGCTGGTAGAATGCTGTGTTTTGGATTAGGATGAGAAGAGTGCTGATAACATGCTGATGTTTTGGTTGTTGCAGAGCAGTGCTTGTACCAAGCCAAGGACTTTTCAGCTCCTCACTCTGTCCTGCCAGCGGGCAGGCTGGGGGTGCAGCAAGAGCTGGGAGGGGACAGACCCAGGACAGCTGACACAAACTGGCCAAAGGAGTATTCCATACCATCTGACGCCATGCTAAACAATATATAGGGGTGGCTAGCCAGGATGGGGGGGGCGGCTGCTCGGGATAGACTGGGCATCGGTCAGCGGGTGGTGAGCAATTGCATTGTGCATCACTTGTTTCATACACGTT
This sequence comes from Nettapus auritus, assembly GCA_011076525.1. NCBI lineage: Eukaryota > Metazoa > Chordata > Aves > Anseriformes > Anatidae > Nettapus > Nettapus auritus. The sequence continues at coordinate 20,193,737 of CM021767.1, forward strand.
ATTATTATTATTATTATTGTTATTATTATTTTCTATCTTAATAAACTGTCTCTATCTCAACTCTCGTTTCGCTTTTCCGTTTCTCTCCCCCATCCCAGAGAGGGAGGGGGGAGGGTGAGCGAACGGCTGTGTGGTGCTTAGCTATCGGCCAGGTTAAACCACAACACACCTCAACTTACAACATTACTGTAAGAAATAATGCTTAAAGAATCTCTTTAAATATTTTTAAAGAAACCATAGGCAGAAGTAAACCTATCTTTTATGTGCACTACAAGATCATTATTTACAGTACTTGACCAATTGCATTGTCTAGTCCCCTTTAAGATGGTACAAGAAGAGATTATTCAGTAAAAAATGTTTATTGTTACCTGGAAGCCTTACACACAAATTTTACCTTCAGATGTCAGTGTCTTCAGATGCAGATAAAGAAATTACCCTCAGTTCTATGAGGTAAAGTCTGTCAGTAACATGTATTTGGTTCTTACTTTTGCATTTCAGTTAACTGAAATTTACTAGTTTTGTACTAACTTCCTCTATTTTAATTTCTCATTGTTGATAAACATTTTATTTCAAAACAAAACCCTAAAAAAACCTTGATGTGACAAACCTCAAGAGAACTAATCAGAAATGTCTGTCTTTTTTGTTCATAATTAAAAAAAAACAAAACAAACAAACAAACAAACAAAAACAAAACAAACAAAAACAAAACAAAACAAAAACAAAAACGAAAAAAAAAAAAAAAAAAAAAAAAAAAAAAAAACAGAAAAAAGTAATCCTGAGTTACCTGTAAGGGTGAAATCATTTATAGAACAAGTTACATAATGGTACTACAATTTTCCAATTAGTCACAGATTCAAATGATACTGGTATTGGTTTATGCTTCAGGGCATGAACAGCACTGAATTAACTGAATAAACTTATTATAAACTGGTAATTAATGATAATTGCAAAATGGGAAGAAGAATAGTGATATGATTGGCTAAGAGTGGTAAGTGCTGAAATTAATACAGCATAATTTCCTGCTCAGTACGTTAGCTTTGTAGCTAAATTAACATAAGTAATTTTAAAACATTTGATAAGAAAACTAAAACTTTATAATTGCAATGAGCCATTATGATGTATTAGTTCATGCCTAGCTTCACTGATGATAATCAGCAGGTATTAATTTTTGCTTGGTGCATTGGTCAATTATTGACAATAAATATAGATGTGAATGAACACACAAAAATTCATGTTTGGGGCATTAGTATTTTTTAGTTTACATATTTATAAAATCTGAAAATTTCAAATGTATGAATATGGATAGATATCTGAGCTAGAAATCAGAGAGGTCAGTGCCAAAATGATTAATGTCATTAGATAAGTGCCATGGCTCTGCTAACCAAAACTGGAAAACACCATGATGTTCTTGCCAAATCTTTTCAGAACAGTGACAAAATAGCAAAATTCCTTTTTGTAAGAACAGGAAAACAGAACAATGTTTTGTGCAGGTTGGATTTGAGATCAGGTATCTCAAATCATTCTTACAAAGCTGTGTGTTTCAAGTACTAAGAGCACATATTTAATGAATTGTAAATGACTTATTTGAATATGCTTTTGAGAAATATTAAGAGAACATTAACTTACTGATGACCAGCCACCTGAGATGAGTAGGAGAGAGAGCTTAGCTTACTGGGTCAGGGTGCAGTACTCACAATAGTGTTTTTTTACTTATCACTTCATTGTAGTATTGCACTGACTGTGGGTTCAAGTTCTTCTATAGTGCCTGAGTCACACACAGACTTCAATATAACAAGAACTATTCAGGCTGCTTCTATATTCTATTTCTCTTATTACATTTCCATGCTCCTGTAGAGCACAGCAACAATCAGAACATTTTTCCATACTCTAAGACACAGCTTCCTGGTGCCAAAAAATATTTTGACAATTTATAAAAATTTCAGACAGTTGCTACAGCCAAAAAGTAAATAAGAATAAAATTTCCTCTTAAAACACATAGATAAAATAGTGCAATTCAATATTGTCTGTATCAATAACAAATCTTTCATAACACATTATTTCGTTTCACAGAATCACAGAATCACAGAATCACAGAATTTCTAGGTTGGAAGAGACCTCAAGATCATCGAGTCCAACCTCTGACCTAACACTAACAGTCCCCACTAAACCATATCCCTAAGCTCTACATCTAAACGTCTTTTAAAGACCTCCAGGGATGGTGACTCCACCACTTCCCTGGGCAGCCCGTTCCAATGTCTAACAACCCTTTCGGTAAAGAAGTTCTTCCTAAGATCCAACCTAAAACTCCCCTGGCGCAACTTAAGCCCATTCCCCCTCGTCCTGTCACCAGGCACGTGGGAGAACAGACCAACCGCCACCTCGCTACAGCCTCCTTTCAGGTACCTGTAGAGAGCGATAAGGTCACCCCTGAGCCTCCTTTTCTCCAGGCTGAACAATCCCAGCGCCCTCAGCCGCTCCTCATAGGACTTGTTCTCCAGGCCCCTCACCAGCTTCGTCGCCCTTCTCTGGACTCGCTCAAGCACCTCCATGTCCTTCTTGTAGCGAGGGGCCCAGAACTGAACACAGTACTCGAGGTGCGGCCTCACCAGAGCCGAGTACAGGGGGACGATCACCTCCCTAGCCCTGCTGGTCACACTGTTTCTTATACAGGCCAGGATGCTGTTGGCCTTCTTGGCCACCTGAGCACACTGCTGGCTCATATTCAGCCGACTATCAACCATCACTCCCAGGTCCTTCTCTGCCAGGCAGCTCTCCAACCACTCATCTCCCAGCCTGTAGCAGTACTTTCTATGTGAAACTGTTCCTCTAACTTTGAAATAATCAATAACCCAGAAACAAGTTTAATATTTTTTTTTTTACAATAAGAAAGAGAGAAAGAAAGAGAGAGAGAAAGAGAGAGAGAAAGAAAGAAAAAGAAAGAAATAAAACATCATAATAACATCATAACATTATGAAACATCATAAATGAAGCATCCTGTTCTGTACATATTGAAAATTTTCAACTTATTTTAAAATATTATTATTTTAATAATAATTATTACTTTTATTTTTACTCATATTTAGAGTTGTAGAAAACAACACTTAACATTTTTGCTATATGTCATGCTGCTTCTAAGATGGCTTTATTATCTCCACTGCAGTCATAGGCAGAGGAAAGGCACAGATGTTCAAAACATTGTGTTTTCTCCCTGTTTAGCAGCTTAACTCCCAAACCTCAAGGGAATTACTAAGAAATCAGTACAGGAATGTCGATGACTTAGTAAATACCACATAAGAAGCTTCAGGAAACCCTCTGCCTCATCCCCCATCCTTTCTCTAGCTCCTCTGAAAAACAAAACTGGCATTCTTCTGGAAAAGGTCTCCTATTATACAACACCCTGATATATCACCAGAGCAGGTTTCCTTATGCACTGAACAAAGAAAGAGATCAGATAAAAAATTTATTGTGCTAAATAATTAAACATTAGGAGGCATAAATAAAAGACTAATGTTAGATTGTAAGTAATCTTATTCCTGCTGTTCTATGATTGAGTTCTTTGATTTACCATCTTCATGGCACATTTGTGAATGGCCTGATATTTCCTTTGTAAGGTGTATGCCCAAGTTTTTCTCTGATGAACTTTCAAGCAAGTCTTTGACATAGGATCTATGGATGTTTACATAAAAGGAGGCAACGCTACAACCCATCTCTGTGTTTTACATTATCAGTGTTTGGGGCTCCAGTTGTGGAAGTACAGTTCATGCACGTGCTGCTTTAAAGACTGAGAGCCTGGTCTCTAGTTCACAACTAATTATTCTCCTCAGGGGCTGGGATGTCTCTGATGGAAAAAATTGTGATCTCAAAGATTTTATTGCAAGTAAATACATATCTAGACACAGAAGCATCATGTTTTTAAAATCTGTTTGAAATCTGTTGCAGGAGGAAAGACACTTTGGCGTTGAACATTAAAAAAGCAGCACTGAGAATATAGGTCAAGACATTAATATAAATTTGATCACTTCCTTTTTATTCACCAACATTCCTCACAATAAATCAGATCACCTCCTCACTCACCCACCCCCCGCACACTTCACCCTTCCTGTCCTGATTTCGTATCACCAAATGTAAATCTGTGACAAGGGTATCTATATATAATATTAATGGTGCTGAGGAGTGTTGGTGTGATGCGTGAGTACTTGCCAAGTAAGGAGTGATCAGAGCAGAGCCGTTCATCCTCTGCAGCATGCTCTACATCATCTGCAGGACAAATGTAACATCATTAGGCAAAAAAAGGCAGCCATTCTGCAAGGAAATGGCTAAGTTGGAGGTACCAATCAATCTAACCAAGCGAGGTTCCCTGTGATACTGTCAGAAGCAACAGACAAAACAGATTGCAGTGTAGATCACAGGGTGGTTAAAAAAAAAAAAAAAAAAAGGGAAAGAAAAGGAAAGGAAAGAAAAAAAAAGAAAAGAAAAGAAAAAAGGAAAAGAAAGGA
>CM021767.1:20198333-20225833 GCA_011076525.1 Nettapus auritus
AAGAAAAGAAAAGAAAAGAAAAGAAAAGAAAAGAAAAGAAAAGAAAAGAAAAGAAAAGAAAGAAAAGAAAAGAAAAGAAAAGAAAAGAAAAGAAAAGAAAAGAAAAGAAAAGAAAAGAAAAGAAAAGAAAAGAAAAGCAACAAACACTTTCTCTTCTACCCTTTTTATTATTTCTCCCTTACTAGCCAAGATTAACTCGTATAACCAGTTGCCACTGATATGAATCCATTTACCAGACAGTTCATATTTTACTGCTTTATCCTTAAAAGCACAGGAATAATTACTGATATTTAGGTGTTAATTTAGTAAGCCATACAGTATCTGTTGAAGGCAGGGTCTATCAGTATTGTAATGGGCTTTATTAAAGTCAAAAGACATGAATTGTGAGCTTAAAAAGAGTCATTAACAGGCTCCTGAAAACAAGTTACTATAAATAAATAAAAAGTAAGCTAAAACAGTTAGAGTTATTATCCTTATTTAAACCTAAATTGCAATTAAATTATTGTCTCAGATATTAACAATTGTTACTGACTTTTTAACTTGATAAATGTCTGCTTTCTAATTATAGCTTTCTCCATATCTAGGACCTGTGCATACACATAGTGAAGTCAATGGTAATATTCATGCTGTCTACAATGGACAGTGAATGAGAGACCAATCATATGACTGAAGCAAGGCTGTGGTAGCTTTTTTGTATGATACACATTCAGCTTTCTTTGCTACTGAATGGAAATTAAGTGTAGCTGTACAGACTGTAAAATAAAATACTCCCCCAAATCTTTTATATTAACTAAAAATATATTTATTAGCAAAGAAACAGTGAAATGCAGGACATTTTTTTTTTTTTTTTCCCATGGATAAGTTCATTTAAAAAATAAAAGTAAAAATTGAACTTGAATTAATATTCACAGCCTAGAAGTTCTTTTGTTTGACTACAATCCATGTTTCTTTTAACAGGAATTTATTTTTAGAATCAGCAAGGGTTAAATCTACGATTCGCTGTTTCTGTTCTTGCATCAAGGTCAGAATGAGCAGGTAGCCCAGTTCACAGTTTGCAGGACTAATAAATCTTTCCAAAGGTCAGCATCTGCAGTCATTATCAACTAATCAGTTTTAATTTGTTTTTTAATATATAAACACTTGGGATCATGTAGAAAACATCACGCATGTTGTTTAAATCTGATATATTTTTTTTTTAGCATAGCTTGTTTTAGTCAGTTCATTAATATTTTAAATAAAGGAAATCACTAAGTGCATTAAAGCTACCTGCCTTCAAGTCTTTCTTGTTTTCACAAAATATTGAAGATAACAATAAATTGGTGTGCTTTTTTGAAGTGAGGCTTTTATTAGAGCTGCCACCTCTCTTATGAGACTAATCAGATGAACTGTGATGTAAATCAGTATACATGGATTCACTTGAGAGAACTTACTTGATCCAACTGACTTTCAACTATTACAGACAGTCTTTACCATTTAGATTATTGCAATCTAGAAATGCAAGAATGGCAGTGTGAAATATCATGGTACAATGCTGTCTAATATCAAAATGCAGGGTTTAAAAACCTTTTGAGAAATTTATTTTTAAAGCACAGTATTTGAAGAGTTTAATCTATTTTGTGATGCAAAATATTTCCACTTTTAGTCATGTTTTCTCATCAGAATTAATCTCTAGCAATTCAGCAGAGTGACACCGTACTACCTCACAGCCAACAAGATTGCAAGTGCTGAGCTGATAAAGGCTATTATTCTGGTCTGCCACATCATTGCCACATTAGGGATCTACATCAAAAATTGAGATTTTTCAGAAATATCTGCTCAAATGGTAGTATCATAGAAGCTCTTAAATCTGATGAATTTCTTCAAATTTTAAGCTTTCTTTTCATTTAGAATAGACATGTAGCCACACAAACCACTGAGGGCAACTGGCTCTACTGACCAGTTGCTGGTGAAAGAGTTTAGGTGTTCCTAGTCCCAGGACAGCCATGGAATGAGCATAGATATAAACCTTTCTGGCTTCCACTCTGCTTTCTGGTGTCAAATGAATTAATCTAAATGAATTTTTCTTTCCTGAAGTAGATCTTTGGGATTGGATGGGGGATAAATTTATGTGGTTTTACTTCCTTGCTTGTCCTGTTTGGGTCTCAGTCACACCTACTGAGTGAGTCATCAAGATGAATGAGATCTTTCTTCTTTCATCCTCCTTGTTGCTTTCAAGGACACTTCCTCTCAGTTTGGACAGTGCAGAGTGAATGTGCCATCCAACTGGAGGAGAAGTTAGGGTTTCCAAGTGGCGTGGCTCATCTGTCTTGTGAAACTGCAGCCTGATTTGAGAATGAGCAAATATGAACAGAAAATTACGTTTATGACTACTGTATGCTCTTAAAGTACAGTAGTTTGTGAAGTTCTATTATTATATAAATATTTTAAAATTCAGTAGTTATTAATGAAAATAATACTAAGGTGAGATTTTCAGCTTAGAATATTACATTTAAGATAAATTGTGATTTTTTTTTTATTTATTTATTTTTTTTTTTAGTGCACATTAGGGGGTTTTGGAATATAACATTATAATATATCTAAATATTTGTTTTTAAGCCCTATGTTCATATCGGGTTTCACTGAGATATTAAAGCCACTATGTGATCTACCTACATTATATTTTCTAACACTTTAACCACTTTTCATCCAAAAATGCTTCAAAGAAACATTGTCATTGCAACATTTCTCAGTAGATTACTTTGTATTGCAGAAACTGTGTCAGAGTATAACACCTTTGAGCTTATGATCTTTTAGGAATGCAGGTAATCCTGGACTTTGGTAAATGTGTGTCTAATCAGATGGTGCCTGAATGACTGCATATAGGACCGGATGCACCACCTATCCAAAATGGGCAGAATATTTCCTTCTGATTGAAATATGAAATGGATTACATTATGAACGGCAGGGCTTCCCTAAAAATTCACCTGCATTTTCAAATTGTTTATTAATTAAAATCACCAGTTAGAAAAAAGTTAAGCACAGGCAGTGAAAATTAGAGACTACAATGTGACTATAGTAGGTGAATGATTAGGATATTAATAAGAATATAATACAGAGACTATTAAGGAGAGATCTCTAGCTACACAGGTAAGGCTGATACTGCAGAGAATATTGGGAACTTCAAGAGCTAAAGCTAGGACTTTGACCACTGAACAGAACAATGTCATTCTCTTCAAGCATTATATCATCTATGGAAGAAATGTAGCACTGCCTAAATTTCTGGCACCATTTTCTGGAGCAGTGTGGGACTCTTGCAGAGGTGTCCAGTTTAGATACTAAACTTTTTAGATTCATGACTTTTCAAATGAAGTAGAATGAATATCTAAAAGAAATAGTACAGCTTCAGAAAGATGCCACATTTTCCAATTTGCATTATTCACGACTGTAGTGGTAAAGTTATTCTTACATTTTAATTACACAATAAGTGTCATGAACAGGCAGCAGATGAACACTCACTGGGGAATCTAACACTCAGGAAACTGTATGTCTATTACATCCAGAGGGAGCCTTAACTTTCCATGGCATATTGGGTACTTACTTGGCCCTTTAGATGTCTCAGCTGTAAGGATGGAAAATTGGCAAAGTCATTTTGAATACCTGCATAAAACATACAAATCTATAGACTACTGGGTGAGCTGTACATGCCACAAAACTCATGAAATGCAAGGGGATATTCTTGAACTAGTATTAGATGAGGTTATATCATGGTGGAAAAATTGAAGGAACTTATTAAGAGAAGTTAATAGACATGAAAATCATTTACTGTGAAACTGATTCCTTAACTTCTTTCAAAAGAAGCCAGTGGTATATTTTAGACAGGAAGATATTTCCAAGGTTGATTTTGAATAATTTATTCAGAGGACTGGTCCTCTTTTTTTTCAAAGTCATTGAAGACAGAACACTTGCTTGACTCTGAAGAATTATGAGCAAAGATGAAAGGAAATATGGGTGCAGTCTTACTCTCATTCAAACCAGTAGGAAACTTTCCAGTGATTATGTGGGGGATGGATCAAGCTCTCTATCCTTTGTATATATGACCTTTCCCACAATGCTATCCCATCAATTTGAATATCTGCAGTGGGACTGAACGAAGGAAAATCTCTAATGTTGACTAAAGAAAGAAAGAGTTCACCTTCTACTTTTCAGTTGAGAAGTCAGATTTTTTGTATGTGTAACAGCTGTTTGTACAACCACGTTCATTGTGAGCCAAAGTACACTGATATCAGAAAATGACTCAGTTCAACTTCAGGTGACTTTGGAGCAATCCACAACACTCATTCTTCATGAGACAGTCCTTTAAAAGGGTGCAAAAGCATTAACCTGCATTTCTACCACATCTTCTGGTCATTTTTACTAACAGAAGATTCATACTAAAACCAGTTAGAGTCTGGTTTTAGTGGGAGTTTTAGAGGCAGTTTTAAATCTGAAGTAGCATTAAAGAATAAAAGTAGATTTCTGGACAAGAGGAAGCCAGGAAAGCTCAAGAAGGCTGGACAAGGGCTGAGATATTTCTCCTGTCCAGACTCAGCCTCTGAAATTAACTTAGAACTTAGATGTCATCCATAAAAAGATATTTGCAAGCTACTCATGAAAATCACAATTGAGGGCTTCCACCTACTGCCTTCTCTATTTTCTCCACAATATGGTCATTTTGATTCCATTCAGTAGAATCGTTTCCATTGTTGTACATGACACTATAAGTCACTCTGGTACTTAAACTACTAAAACTGTACAACTATAGAAGTCCTTGAAAATGAATGTTACATTATGTGTAGGGGTTGTCTTATCACTTAGTGTACGGTTTAGAGATAATAAATCTAATTGATTCTCTATTCTGTTAACTTAACACTAGAGTCCAGCCCAAACTGTATAGCAATATTTAAATGACCACAACACAAAGTCAACATGATGCTGTGGAAAAGAATAGAGCAATATTCTTAATTCTGAAAACCTGTATTGGTAATCAATTGGAATGCAGGAACAATTGAAGAGCTGTCCAATTTTCAATTGCAGTATAAGTTGGGAAACAATTTGAAAATAATGGCTCATACAAAGAGTTTTTGAAACAGTCAATATGGTCTTCATGTGAAGGACAAATAAGAATTTGGCAGTCTACCCATTGTTCAGTCTTTGTGCATTAGACATTATCTGCAGAACTCACTGCAGTGGCCAAATTGAGATCAGAGTGTGAAATCTTTCAGTGTGACTCCAATGAAAATGTATTTAGTGAGATATTCATTCTGAAGGCATATTCAATGAATGTGCACCAGCATTACTTTGGGCATTACTACCAATATGCATTCACTGATAACTTGCTTTAGTGAACTGACTCACATTTAAAATACTTGTGTTACATTGTATTAAAAGTAAGGGTGATCACAGGGTGTAGTTCACTGATGTCAAAATAAATCTTCATGCACACCGGAGATTATGATTTGGAGACAATATTTATACAACTTTCCTTTGATAGAAATGAACATTTCCAGATCTTGACTCAATGTGAATCAAGACACAAATCTGCCCTTCTGTGTTCTGATTGTCTTCAGATAATGCTAGAGCTTAAGAGAAGCAGTGTTTTGGCTTCAGTTAATTTCCATGGCAACTTCTGGTTAAGCATTTCTGGCATGACATCCTCGAGATGGTTGTCTCTAGTGTGACTGAAGCCTCATTTCATGCCTTTAGCTTCTTCTCAGAGATATTCACAGTTCATCACCACAAGAATTGTGCCATGAGAGAGAGACTCTCATGGAGAGGACCTGCATGGCAAAGTGGAGCAGGAATAAAAAAATCAGTGGAGGAGTATTAGATTTGTTAATCCCTCTCTGTGTTTTATGATGCAGCAGGATGTCCTGTGAAAAGAACATTTTTCATAAGGAGGATGAGAATCCTTGTTTTGGCAGCCAGCTTCTTGGTAGTCAGATATTTCTGCAATTTTTCACTATATAACGGTGAAGGAAAACGATAAGAAATACTGCCAGTCTTGTTACTATTGAAAAGGACAGAAATTAAACAAAAGATTCTTGAATGCCAAAGAAGGGCAGAGGAGGGGGAGAAGAATGTTCTGGACCTCAGAAAAACAATGGAATTATTTTGGATTTAGAAAAATATTGGTGTAACTAAGACCTTTGAAATTGGTTTTTACAGGGATGTTGTGTGGATGTAAAAATGGAAATTTCCATGTGTATCTACATTCATACACAAGTATGTGTTTTTACAGTGACAGAATAGATAAGATGTCTATTGTTTTATTTGTTTGTTTTTGTTTTGCTGTTGGTGGGGTTCTTGTTGTGGTGCATGGTGTTGTTTTTGTTATATTCACTATTTACATTTTCCTAAACATATGTGTGAATTTGTTTCATATAATATTGTGCTGCTTTATCAATTACAATTTTAAAAAATTCATGTTATTAATAACAACCTGAATAACTCTACCTTCTTGGCATTGACAGTTACCCTATGGCTCTTTTCTTCTTGTTCAGTGTGAATTTGTTGTGTAATTTTGCCTAAGTCTGAAATGATGGTTTATTTTTGTAGCATAGAAACAAGGAAAACATAATTAAGTTTTCAATTCTCTCTGTATTTCTGCAACAAAGATTGTTGTTTACTCTCTAACAAGGAATGATCTTGGCTGATGCAAATAAAATACATTCTTGGTATTCAAAAAGCCAAAAGAGAAAGGCATAGGTCTTCTTCTAAAGATGCCTACTTGTATGCTCTTGGATTCCCCTAAATCAGTTGTGGTTTTGGGGGTTTAACACTCCTGGCATATGCTCCAGGCTTTCAACTCTGGACTACAGTGCCAATCAGATAAAACCTACAATCAGGTAGCAGTAATGACAGTAGAACAGAAGGACCAAACAAAGCCTTTATTCCTTCAGTGTCAAAGCACCATACCCAAATTCAGTGAAGAAAAAAAAGCTCTGTGAATTCATTTTTTTAAGACACTAAGATATCATATATGATTAGTGACAGACTCTGAGGTTGTTCATACACAACCTCAGGAAGCATCTAAAAGCATCTAAAACAGAAAAATCATATTTTTATGTTAATCTTTTAAGCTAAATCAATTTAATTAATTCCACATCCTAGAGAAGTATTACCAATTTAACTTACTGCCTGACTGTAAAGGATGTCCTGCCTGAAGTGTAAAAACAACATCAGCTGGACACATACAGTAAGTCTTTTGTTGTATGAGCAGAAGAGAGACCTGTGGGATCATAAGCCAGTGATGTGTAAAATTAGAACGGGTCAGTATTTAAAATTCTTCACACAGATAATTACATCATGTCTAAATGAGTAAAGCAACATCCAAGAACCTTTTAAGGTATTTTTAGCTCTAATTATTTTACCTCAGTGCTGGCCCAAATCATGATAATGAGATCAGATCAATACTGACATCGAGGAGATGAAAGGGGAGTGATGCTGAGGGTACTTCAACAAGGGGGGCATTGTGGCTGGTCTGAGAGAGACAATTTCTTTGCTGCCCCAGAGATGAAGCTTTGCAGGAGGGCTGCCTGTTTTGAGAGAGCCCTGGCATTGCATGAGGAGTCTCAGGCGTTTCTTTTTTAAGGACTAAATATACTGCACAGTTGCTGCCCTCTCATGTTCTATCTGGCAGTTTGTTTTCCTCTCCCTTCCTGTCCTTTTTTTATTTGACTCTATACTAAGGCAAGGCAGAGGGAGTGAGCTGAAAGAACGTTAGTCCACAGCTGCCTATCAGTGGAGGACAGTGGGTTTGATTAAAGGGGAGCTCCCTCCTGGATTTCACATGTCACATCAATCACATTGATCAGCCCCCAGAAAGGCAACATATTGTCTGGGAATAAGCCAAGGAGAGATATCAATTTCACAATAGCACTTATGTCTTTCAGCCAAGAACCAGTTTATTTTTGGCTACTGAAAGCTGAGACACTTTGGAGCTCCATTTATGTCCAAAGATTTTCACTCTTCTGTTGTTATTTCACCATCGAATTGTTGCTAACTTTTGCCTGAGGTTTGTAGTCTGACACATGATTTCCAGATAGAAAGCACAGCTTCTGTTTGTTGCCAGTGTCTGGTGATGACACTTCTTATGCAGGCATCTATGTAATTCTTTTTTTGCTGTTATTCCAAATTACATAATTTTCAGGAATGCTTTCAATTTTTATACTTCTCCCTATGTTCTTGAATATCAAGTCCTCAGGAAAAAATATATCTAAAAAAAAATAAAAATAAAAAAATTAATTCCTTCACCTAAAAGATGCAATAAAATATTTGATATTTTGATATACCATTGATTAATAACATTTGCAGAAGAACATTATGAAAGGTATCTTATTTTTTGGTACTGGTATTAACGCTTCCTGGTCCCAAATATTCCAGTTTTATAGATATGTTTCCTTGTCAGATAGTTTTTTGATTATCTCTGCCTGTCACTTTAAAGAAATCGTTCTTACATATTGTTTTATATCACATTCTCAAGGAGGTTTCATCTAGTTTGTTGACATAATGAATCCTACACCCTATGATTAATTACTTGTATTATATTATTATATACACCTACATTTATCCTGGCTACTTTCTCAATAATCACTACTCTGTAAATGTATTAGAGAGTGCAAGTGTGTGTGAGAGAGAGAGGACTAGGGCTCAGGCTGCAAACTGCTGTAGAAATTGAGGGTAGGAATTAATGGAATTACCCCTTCATCATTAAAAATAAGGTCTTGAAATAGAAAAAAAAAAAAGTGCCAGTATGCTATTCTTCTCAAATAAAAACCTGATGACTTCACCAGTTTTCTAAAATAACACATAACTCAGAAAATATCTTTTAAGTCTAGTTATCATTTAGTACTCTTTTATTTTTTATTTTTTTATTATTTTTTTTTCTTCTGCTTGCTGAATTATTTAGCTAATGACAATGTGACCACAATGATTTCTTAGGAAAAAAAAAAAAAAAAAAAAAAAATTGTAACCTGTCGGTCCCTGTGGTGAACATACAAACCATATTTAAAAACAATGATGACATTAAGAAGCAAACAAAAATACCCACACTATTACGCTATTTTAACATTTGCAGTAAAGTAAAGCCCACTAACTTTCACAGATTTGTCCCCTACTTTCATGTTTGCTAAACAGTCAAAGAAAATTTATCTTCATCATTTAATAGTCATTTATCTAATTTTATTTTTTTCAGAAAGGGAGTAAAAGAAAAGTGGTAGTCTGCTAACACACCTTGTTCTGGAATTTTACAAAACATTTTGTTATGTTTCCAATAACCACTTCTACATAATCCAGCCTCAGTGTACTATTTTCATATCTGTAAAGGAATGATACAGCAAATTAGAATAAATGTAAGTTTTAGTAGTGTTTTATACCAGAGATACTCAGAATACCTTGTTAAAGCTTTCCATATAATAAAGACTCAAAATTCAGCTTAAGTGCTGTGGTTAAAAAATATTTTCAGAACAACACTATTCTTTCTTTAGAGTAATCAAGAAGACATAACCCTGGTTCCAATTATTTGAGCAGTCAGCTATGAAGAAGTGTCATGACTTTGCATTCTTGAAAATAATATGGCAGTATCTATATTTTCTCTGTCATTACTACCTTACAGAAGGCACATTGAGAGGTAATGTTTGTGTTAATCTTGTTTTTTAACTAGTTAAAATGGGTCCTGAAATATCAGGGACACTGACCAACTTTCCAGTGCTGTGATCTTTACCTGTAGGTGTTTTAGAAAGGTGTTTTTGTCTTTCTCTTTTTGTCTCCAAGCATACCAAATGCACTTATAATATTGATGTTCATATTTTCAAATTAGAAATTAAAAAATATTTAATGTTTTGGAACTTTAGGATCAGTCTTTTCCATATTAGAATTTAATAACATTTTTATAAAGAGTGACAAAAGTATATGTACATAACATATCATCTGATTATTTTTATTAATCCTGTTAAGCAACATGGAGAACTGCATCAGCATTAAGAGTAAATTCTGTAACATTTTATGGTTAAAGTTAGGGCTTTTAAAATAATTTTTTTCTATCCTGGCAACACAAATCTCTGTTTTTTGTGTGAATTATTTTTTGAAAATCCCTTTGTATCTTGCAAAATGTGTGTATATTTTAACTTTATTAAACATACTTACGGGTATATCTCCTGCAGAGTGTTAGCAGTGTTTTCATAAAATATAGTAAAAAATAGCAAATGATTTAAAAAAGGAATAGGAGTTAAGTACATTTGCAGAATTAAAACATACCTATGCTGCACACAGCAAATTCCTAATGTCTTTTTCCCTCAAAATTTCTACTTCATATAAAGAATCTTTAAAAATAATAATAATGATAATAAATTAAAACAAACAAACAAACAAGGCAACAAGAAATGTGAATGAAACTTTATTTGCTTAAATGAGCTTCAGAGACTTCAGCAATTTATCATTAGATTTCCCTGAATTCCTTGACTTTCTTCATCTTGATCTATCCTGTTCTATATCCACCATTTCAATATGTAGCCAATATTATCATACATGGAACCAAGTCAGCAGTTTTGACGTCTTCATTTCAATGTCCTTTTCTGTACCTTCAGCAATGTTAATGTAACAAATTATGGGAGGGTGTATTAATAGCCATACCCAAGAAGCAGAAAGAAAAGTGCATTTTTTTAGACTAAGTACTAACTTGGGATTTCCTGGGCCCATTGTCGAGCCGGCAGAGCCCTGGCTCCTCCGTGGTGATGATAATGGATTCCGTGTTGTTGGCTCAAAGGTCGATGGGTCACCGTAAGCTCCTTAATGGACTGTGAAATAACTTTAACTGCATTAACCTCTGCGGATCACATGGGTGGCACCAACATCCACTCCTGAAATTCTCATTCGCTTATAGAGACAATACCATTAGATTATTATATTTTCCTTTTGGAATAGCAATAGGCTCAAAGCAATTATGCAGCTAAGCGTTTCCATTAAGCGAATAGGGCCTTAAAGAAGATTAACTGGAGCTTCTCTGGTGTTCGGCACAAAGGTGGAATAAGTCTAAAGATTTCAGCAGAATTCAAATCTGTTAAAACCCTCCATGTGATATCACGGTGCTTTAAAGTACGAAATCATTAGCTGAAATAGAAACAGCGTGGCCAGACTTGTGAGGCAGGTGAAGTTGGGTGGCTGCCCACCTTGAATACCTCTCTTTATACTGCCTTTTCTGAGAGTTTGCTCTTAAGAAGGTTATGAAAAAAATGTCACTGAAAAGAGCAGGAGGAAGTCTGGTTTCCCAAACAGCCACCAACCAGAAATTTTAACCTGATATCTAGGTCCTGTATTTTCTGAGGGTAAAAAATCACACCTACCAAGTGAGGTGGGCTAATGCAATGTTCAGCTTCAACCCCTTTGCAGCCCCATTGCCTGACTCAGCCCTAGGTCAGGCTGACACATGGATATACTCTGAGGCTGTGTGTTTATTGGAAGGGCATCTGAAAGCCCCATAGCCCCAGAACTTGTCTGTGGGTCTCTGGAAAGCCTGGGCAGAGCCTTATCTTCAGTCATCTTTGAGTTGTGTTGACTGGTTATCTTCATGCTGAGGAAACCATGCTTGATTCATCACAGCCCTGTTCAACAAAGCTTATTGTTAAACTTGAGTGCATGTAAAGAGCTAAGAGGTTCATCAAATGATGTGCTGAGGTGGGGTCTTTCACCCTCCAAATTACTCACAAAGTAGTTCTGATAAGCCTTTAGGTAAAGAAGCCTTTCCTTGTGGTGAGTACAAACAAACAAATAATAATAATAATAAAAAAACCACCACCAACAACAGATAATGATAGAGTTTTGAGATCATAACAATTATAAGCATTATCATAACAGTTTGTTTATTTCAGTTTATATAAAATAAGCACCTAAGTACCCATTGGAAATTTGGGGCATTTTACAAGGTTAAAGGAACAAATACAGGATCATCTTCTGAGATGCAGAGCAGAAATTCATCCAAAGAAATTGTGGAAGGTATTATACTTTAAATTGCAAGAAGAAACCTGTAATTTGGAAAAAGAAAAAAAAATACTAATAGGAATTTGGGGGGAATGGCAGTTCATTGACTGACCAGTAAAACCTCTAATTATTCATTCATTTTGAAGTGAGATAGTTAGGCTGTGATCACGAGCTATTACACCGAATACTTGGAAAAGTTCAAAAACTTCAGATAGCATAAGATCTTATTGTCAGAATATTTTCTATGAAAGCTGGTATTGCAGAGAAAAAGGAACTTCAATTACACTTATAACATTTTTGAAAGGTAAGTAAAAATAGTATAATAGTTCGAAACTGAAAATTACCATAGCACATGGTCTTTCATCATCTAGAAATTGTCAATAATATAGCTTAAGAAGTTTCATCATTAAGACATGAAAAAAATATTTCTGTTTCTGATTGAAATGTTTTTACTTTTTTTTTTTTTCTTGAAATGTAAATGATTTTCTGTGTTAAAACAAAAACAAAAACAAACAAAAAAATCCATTTCTACATGCAGCAGAGCAGTTCTAGCTGTCAACAAAGATAATCTGATTTTTGTAGAATCATGTTTTGGTTCTCTTGCTCAAGTTTCATACTCAGAATGAAAAACAAACAAACAAACAAACAAACAAAAAAAACGTGATTATGCATTTAAATTTTTATTTATATTGTGTCTTTGTCTCACCAACTACCAGTATGTATAGCCTTTTTGCTGCATACAGATTCATCACTACAATGAAGCCATTATTTGGTTGTAAGGAAGGGCCAGGTGATCAATCAAAGTTTAGCACGGGGCTAGATAATGGACAGAAAATAAGAAATTTTGACATCAGTCTTCATGAGAAAGCTTTATGTAAAGGAAAACCACTTTAAAAGTTAAATGCTGATGTATGAAATTGCCATAATGACATGCACAAATGCACCTAAAATATGTGTTTATTTTTAATAAATTATGTCATCAGAAGGAAGAGAGATGATATTTGTCAGATATTAGTGAAATAAGTGAAGTGATAGCGGATAGGTTTTATAGGGAAGGCAGGCAGAAGGGAGGCTGTTTTTTTCCCAGCCCAGGAGAAGAAGCACAGCTCTCCCTAACAGAGGTGCATGCACCAGTTCTCATTGGCCATGGTGTCTGAGCAGACAAATGTTTCAATGACTCTGCCTTTGCTTCTTCCTGGCTGCTGCTTCCCAATTTACCATGAGTTTGGGGCTGATACTGTCTGGCAAAGTAACACCTATGGAAAGGGAAGAATTTCATTGTGCTTTAACTCTCTCAGTAATTATTGTTTTGGTCTTTCCCAATTTTGGGAGCCCAGAATTAAGCCCAAAGCATTTTGAGGTTTAACAAGTCAGGAGATATATCCATTGCCCTACTTTATCTCTGTTTCTCTCCCATTTTTCAGTACCAAGGCACTGTCTGCATTTTCCTGTGATCCCACAGCCCCCTGTGACCAAGCAGCTGCCAGCAGACTTGTCAACTCCTACATGCTATGTGTGAAACTCAATATTTTTTTGCACCTCTAACATACCTGCTGTGCTTTTTTTCTCCCCTCATGGGTAAAAATCACACCAATCTCATTTAATTCAACTGACATTTTAACCAATATGAGCTATTTTTTTCTTTATTATTTTTTTTCTACTTTTTTTTTTTGAGGGAGGGTGGGTGATTTTTAACATTTTTCATGTTGAGATAGAGACGTCAGCCAAAATCTAATGCATATCTCCACATATTTGGCAGATGCACAATGAAAATTGATTTGCTGGATTGGACCATATTCTGAGCACCTATAGGTCTCATGGAAGTTGAAGAAAACAACTTAGCAACATGTCTAGGAAAAGGAAGCTAGGAGACTGTTGTACTTAATTTACCCCAACACCTTTTGCCCACATCAAGCTAAAAGCAGTGACATTTAATAATAACCTGAAAGCCTGGCCTGTCAGGAAATTTCAGAGGCCCAGTTATACTGCATTTTGGCACTCATTGCTTACAAATGTGGTACAAGTGCAACAGTAATAAGCCCTCAGAACTACTCTATGCTTTCATAGTATTAAGATAATTGAGTTATTCATGTTTTAAATAATAAAAATATTTTTTTAAAAAACACTTTGTACTGGATTGGGAAAATTATCTGATTAAAAAACAAAACAAAAAACAAAACAAAACAAAACAAACAAACAAAAAACAACAACAAAAAAAGCTTTTATTTTTGCTGGATTCCCAAATTTCATTTACATCATGGCCCCTAATAAAATCACAAATGATGGTGAGAAGGTTTGGGGTGGGGAGGTGAGGAGCAGAGGGAAAACATCTTGCTGCCAAAAGCAACACTCCAGCAACAATAGATTAAGCCTGAAAACAGCTGAAGTTACTTCTCTTCATTATATAAAATGTAAATGTTTTGATTCACTCTAGGTCTTATATGAAATGGAGGTTTTAGAAACAGAAGAAAATCCTGAGAAGTTTAGATTCACCATGGCTCATTATAAACCAAGGGGGCTGTCAAGACTAAAAAAGATAGCATCTTATTTTATGTGGTCCCTAGAAAACACAAGGGATACAAAAGGGAGTAGGAGGAAAAATCCTGACTGGAATTCTAAAGTAATCTCTGGAGGAGGTCTCTTCCCTGAGAGAAATTATCTTGTGTGGTGAAACTCATGACAAGCAAGCTTTCCAAAACCAACAAGACATCTCTGATCTACCAAGAAGTGCCATATCAAGTTGACCTCCATAAGACTGTCTGCAATAACAGGAGGGATATTTGACAGACAGAGGTCAAAGATCTCAATACTTTGTGGATTGTTATCATGAGAGCCACTTTGAAAAGTAACTTTGTTGTTATGAATATATATTTAGTGAATAAATATAAAATAAATAATATTTATTATTAACTGATGTCTGAAGCAAAGATCATATTTCAGAACTTTTCCAAGAGCAATCCTACCACAATGCGATATTATGCTCGTTTTGTGAACATATTTAAGTGAAAGAAGCCTAGCAAAAGTCCTAATTCAGCAGGGACTGTTCATGAAGAATTCCTTGAAGAATTCCTGCTGCTAGCAGAGTTTCTTTGACCTGGAACAAAATCATAATAATGTTGCTTATGGCCTTCCTGCTTATGGAAAAATGCTAAAGATCTAGAAAAATACTAAAGAACAAGCACACAGAGAAACCAAATGATTAGAAAATGTATTAGATCTAAGGGCCAACCTTGCCCATGGAATACTTGCATCAGCTGAAGATTAATCACTATAATCTACAAAGTAAGGATAAAATAGCATTCTTAAATACAAAACATATATATATCAATTGTTGCAAAATAAAAGAAGTCATGGTAATTAACTGTGACTAACAAATCTCTTCCTCTGTAGGCTAAGTTTACTGTTTTCATAAAAATAAATACTTTTCTTCAAATAAAGTTTCAGCTTGGTCATTCTGTGAAGACCTAATGGATTAAACATTTAACTTATCTAAACAAGCTCAAATTTGGTCTTTATCTATCTAGACAATTTCTCCTGTAACTATATTTCTACTACTAGAATCAACCAAGTGAGGTTATGAATTCTGGCCTATCTCTAGAAGGCATATAACCACATTACAAAACCATCACATGGCCCCTTGACTGCTAACTTTGCCCAAAAAGAGGACTAATGAATACAGACACCCTCAGAGGTGGCATGCCAGAAGTATATTTGTATTGCAGTATTAGAAAACTAACACAGCTGTGTATCACTGAAGTCAGTTGAGCCTTAATCTCATTTTGCTGTCATGAGAACGGATACATTGTGGAAAAGTAAATACTTTCCTGAAATAGGGTCTTTATATGGCTGTTTTGATTCCAGTGGAGCATACTGCAAAGAAAGTGGCTGGGTTTTCTAAAATATTTTGTGTGAGATGTATCATTGCCAATGCTCCCACCTGAGTTTTATATTGCATATTTTATTAAGGCTGACATAAGGCTACATATTATATAAGGCTGACAGAATTTAGCATGTCATTGCAAATTCTTCCCTTACAAGTTCATGGTTTGGCACTCTTCTGCTTTTGTGATATGTTACATTGATTGGTTAGTTGCTCTTATACACAGGCTCTCTAAACTTACATACACTATATTACTTCAGCTATTAATCTCTTTGCAACAAAAATATTTTTGAGTTCATCTGTACTCATTGTATATTTAAGGATGGTTCATAGAAGCTTCTGGAGCTTCTGCTGAGTGGCAGTGTTTTGCAAAGTTATGTTTGTACCATGGATTGACATCTGCTTTGCACTCCTGAGAATTAAGTTATCTTTCCACCGACTGTCATATTTCTTTCTGCCATTGAGATCTTCTTCACAAGCAAGGCATGTTACCATGCATGTTACTGTTTCACAAGCACTAGTTACCGTGCATGTTACCTTCACAGCAATGCTGTGTTTGCTGCAGATCTGTTTTGCCAGGTGAAGCACAATGCCTAGGTTCTTTCATCAGATGCACCAAGGAGGGAAATTGTAAAAGAATAAAATTGGCTTTGCTTAAAGAAAAAGCAGCTTACAAAATGTCTGTTCATAAACACCCAGTGAAGATACACCATGAACACCTGCCTGAGTGTGGACTGAATGATGACCTCCACATTGCATATGAAAGTTATAAGCACTGCATATATTCAACTGTTTAAAGCCTAAGAATCTACATATGGAAAATAAATTTTACACATACATGTGTCTGTCAGAATAAGAAATGAAAACAAAACACTGAAAAGGTAATTCTCATAATATATATAATTATATTCCCATAATGTGTATATGTATATATATATATCTTGAAGCCCAAACACACCTAGTTAAATTTAGGTAGACCCATTTTAAACAGCCACTGAGATATTTTACAACCAATTTACACTTTAGAAATTTTAGGAAAACCTAAACCTAGAGCGTTGATTAAAAAGGTAGTATCTATTTCCCTATTGAACATGATGTAGGTAATTTTCTCACAAGAAAAATTTCCCCTGAATAAAGTGACACATGTGAGTAAAATGCAGAATGAAAAAAAAAAAAAAAAAAAAAAAAAAAGTGAATCTGGACTGATACATTTCAGATCCTATTTTCAGCCTTCAATTAAAATCAGTTGATTCATAATCTCAATGTAAATCTTTTAGTATCTCTAAAAATATCTAATTATGTACAATGATAAAATAAATGAGTAAATTTGTATTTTGACAGAATATCAAAGATTTCTTTTACATGACTAAATGCATTTTGAGTGATTTTAAAATAGCAAATTTGTTATTTGAAACCTCTTATTTGCTAGCATACAAAACCTTGTCAAGGAGAAGTGATAAGCTGAACAGTCTGACAACTATTGGTTCAGTTGTGATTTTTATTTTTCACATATAAATTTTAATGATGAAAAATATTGTCTGACAAGATGTTTCCCTGGAGCAAGGAGATCCACATTAGATACAAAAGCATTGCTATCAAAGGTAAAAAGGAGTAGCAATATAACTTTAACTTTTGGGAAGGAATTAGTCTTTGGGTTATAGGAATATTTAGCACCCTTTGTCACAGTTTGTCTAACAATTAATGTTAGAAGTCTGAAGTCCTGTTGTTCATTCATCCTGTATACTGTATGAATTTTGAGTCCCATTTACTTTAAAAAAAAAAAAAATAAAAAAATTTAAAAAAGAAAATTACTGAGCTCAAAACTGTTCAGAGAATGGAAGCAAACCTGGACTAAGCATTCTGTGCCTTTTATAGTAGGGATGACTGAATCAAGTAGGAGTTCTCAATCTGGAAGAAAGGTTATTAATGGAGCTATGACAGAGATCTACAGACTCATGAGCTGTACTGGGCAAGTGCTTAGATATTCATTGCCAGTGTTTCACATCATACTAGAATAAAATGGCACCACATAAAAAGAAATGAAGATTTATTTATTTATAGGCTGTGGAGACACTGCTACAATTTGCAAGAGACTGGATAAAATATTTGGATGAGTTTTCATAATTTTTACCTCAAAACAAACAAATAAATAAACAAAAGCAATTTAGCATTCAGGATCACTGGTGTTATCACTCCTATTTGTGTCCTCCCTCTTGTTCTGTTTCTAAAAAAATTAAGATAATGTGTACGTGCTTGAGGAACAGAGGCTAGACTATCCCATAATTTAAACTCATTTAAACTCCACTGAACACTGTAGCCCAGATCAAAAATCTGCTATAACGCTTGTAGTAGTTTAGGTTATCCAGGGTATAGATATGTGGTAAAAATTTTGAGATCTTTTTTCAGCCAGCACTGGAATAGATGTGAACAGAAAGGAGAGCATTTAGGAGCAGTATAGCATCGTATGGCAGCCTGGGTGCCATATGTACATATGGAGTATGTATATACGCAGTATAGCATGTATATATGCAATATAGCATGTATATGCAGTATAGCATTTTATGGCAGCCTGGCTGCCTGGCTGTATGGCAGCTTTTGGCTGCATCTGCTGGCCTGAGGGCTGGGCTCAAAAGAGGTCCCAACTTCACTCTGAGGTGTCATAGGTATTTAAAGCTCCTTTCCCAAAAATCATGAAGAATCTTTGTCCTAATGGCTCCAGTCTGGTTTGTACCCCTGTGGAAGTATGAGTCACTTGTAACTCAGACCTGTGTTTCTGTTTCAACACTGGCAAACGCATAAAGCTGTGATTTAATTTCTGATCCAGAATTCCCTGATTTCTTAAAGATGAATGGTCCTGCAAGGTAAACAGCAGACTGATGCATACCTGGAATGAGACAGCCACAGACAATATCAAAAGCAGCTGGGTGTTGCTAACCCCAGCTTCCAGTACAGCTCAGAGAGTACCAGAATGTGCAGTGTGTGTGGTGAGTTCCCATCACTAAACCGTCCTGTTGCAATGAAAAGATTTCAGCAGCAATGTCTTCCATCTTACTTTGCACTGAGGCTGTCTATGTTTCAGTAAGCCCAGCTGAGATAGCCTTGCCTTCAAAAACCAAGAGGGTAGAGATCTTTGAAAATTTAATTGGTTCCTCCCTCCCTAAGGCCCCTATTTTGTTAAGGAAAAAAGGTGGGTTCATCTTGAGTCCATTAGCTGGAGATAAACAGTTGATAAAATCCTAGCAAAGACAAGACAGGTTGCTATTCTCAAATGAGTTAGCAATTCAGCTGAAAGACAAAGCTTTCCCAACATTTCTGTTAGGAAAATATTATTACACTTGTTTTGAGGAGTAGAGAACTGAAATGAAATGATTCTACCACCAAATACACATAAAGTACTTTTTTTTTTTTTTTTTTTTTTTTTTTTTTTTTCTCCCTATTACTGTTGACTCTACATCTATTGCTCCAGCACAGTGAGATTAAAAAGCTGCCAAATTAAAATATAGGGTTATCATCTCTGGTGGTATGAACTGATAGATCAGAACTGAAGCAAATATCAAAATGGAGCCTGTAGTGTTTTGCACTCCTTCTGTATAGGTTGAATTACCGTATGAGATGCAATGCAATGTATTGGTCCCCAGACTCCTGAGAGAGACAGAAATGTTGCTTGGGACTTGGATCCACTAAGAGAGTAAAACAAAGCCTGGGGAATTTTCCAGGTCATAGATACACAAGAATCAGAACATCTGTTGAGAGGTTACATTCATTCACATATAAGTTATGTTTGATTGCTTTGGAGCTAGACTGTGGCACACTTCTCTGAGTGTGCTATCCTAGATCAAAAAATGATAGCAGATCTCAAACTGCATAAACATTTCTGGTTAAATGGATATGGGAGCGTTATCCATACAGGCGTATTCTCTGTATGGATAGAGGTTATCCATACAGGTGTATTCTCTGTATGGATATTGCTAAATGTCAGCAATCTAGGGCAGAGCTCCTATCCAATGCATCAATAAGAGGCACCCACAGCAGCAGCAGTGGTTTACTTTCCTAGAGAGTAAACTACCCCTACTGGGGTAGTTTTCCATTTGAATACTTTGCATTGTCCCAGAAATATATTTTTCAACTGAGACTATATTTAGGTGTGAACTCTTCCACACAAGATTTTAATATGCAAATAACCATGTTGTGGTCCTTACATACCTAGTTCCTCTGTAGAATACAAAGAAAATATAATGGAGCACAATTCCAGATCCCTTCAAGGCTCCTGCCAAAAAGCTGTGACATCACAGTGTATTCAGTATCAATTATGAAACTTAGGTGGAAAGCACTATGGTCAGCAAGGCTAAAGAGGATTCAATTATTGGTATGGGTATATTAAAGGTCCACTTTAATACTTAAGTGGACTCTAATAATTATGAAAACTAATGAGAACAATCTTAAATGGGTAGGAGCAATCTTATATCATTTTAACATTGTAATCATAAAAATAATATTAAAAGCTTTTTACCACTGAAAAGATTTAGTCTTCAGTTAACTTCAACTTTGTTGAACTTAATGACATAGCTGAAAAGCTGGCAAAGTCAAAATAAAGTTAAACACATCTGTTTTTTGCCATATCTTTCATGTTAAAGACACAGTACTTTGGTTGACAGAGTAGAAGCGCACATTCTTGCGCTGAAAAGAATGATTATTAGCGGTCAAGAACTCAACTTGGTACTGATGACTAATTTTAGGTCTACTGGAAAATGAAAGATCAGGCTTTCCTTTTCATTGAAATTCTCCACGCATGCTGAACTCCCTGACAACACAAAACAAACATGGAGTGTTTCTAAAAAATAAGATAAACTAACTCATCTCCCTTCCTTGTCCATTGCATAGAATCCTAATTTAATAATATATCTTTTTTATTATTATTTTATTATTTTTTAATTTTATTTTTCCATTTTTATTGGAAAACTGCTTCTATTACCTTAAGACTTATAATCATATATTGGTGATGGCAGAAATGTTCATCTGCAAATTAATTAACTTATTAACTAATTTATTTTTTTATTGCTTTTGATACCATTTTCAGCCTCACATGTATGTGGCAGACTCCTGCCCTATCTCTAGGAAGTGGGCTAAGCATAAACCAGGTGTGGAAATTCATTAATGGGTTTACAAATCAGATAAATTCACTACCTCTACCCCTTCTTAAGTGGTAACATGCACATCTTGAACCAGATCCAAAACACACATATATCAGTGGAAAGATGTATATTGACTTAAAGTGTAATTTTAGATCAGGGCCACGGCAAATATGAGAGAGCAGGTCTGGTGATCTTCCTCACAAAATTAATGAAAAAAGACAACACAAATATTCATTGTTACATAACAGATCACTAAAGCTTAAATTGCTGCACACATTGCATTACATAACACTTGCTCAATTTTAACACATTCTTTTGTTCCCATGGAAATATAGAAGAAAGTTTTCGAATATGGATATATTTGTGTATGCTCCTGAACAGTGGTGTGCAGAAACAATGTTTAGCAGAAGCACATTTCTCTTCTGTTCCTGTTTTTGCCAGTCTTAAACCTTTTAAACCACACTCTTCAGGGTTTTAGTCTGTCTTGACTAATTAGAAATCAAACTGGCCCTTAGTCAAAGGGAGAAAACAAGATCGCTTCACACCTTCTTACCCTATCCACTGGCCACTGTCATAGACACAGCAATGGACTAGATGCAGTTTAGGCCTGTTTCTGTGATCTCTGCTTAACAATCCTCTTTTAATTTGATTATGATGTAAGTTGTATCTGCTTATTGATGATGTTTTTAAGCCAGCAGCTGCTACTGCTAGTGAAATCAAACATCTAATTTCCAAGGGCATTCTGGGTCTGGAAAAAAAAAAAAAAAAAAAAAAAGGCAAGAATTTGATTCTCCTCCTGTCTATGTGGAAATGAGAGCTAGGTGATATTTTGCATCCTCTCAAAAAAGAAGTGGGAAAAGACTTGTCTGAAGTGCATGTTGCCAGAACCAGTTGCTCACCTTCGGCAGAATTAGATAATATTCATCTGTGTCTGTCCCATATGCATAGTTTCTTTTTGGCATTAAACGCATGGGCAGCCAGTATAGTGAATGTACCAGGCTGAAAGGTGGATACAATGGAGATAAAACCTAAGGGGAAAAGGATAAATAAAAATACCATTCAGAGGTAAACCACTGTAATTGTACTACACACTCCATAACAGAAGACATATTCTGAAAGGGTCAGAGAGGTGCCTTACACATTCTTCAGCTAAAAAGGAGCTGCTCTGTAAGAGGAAATACCATTTTTCACTCTGTTCTCTTTCCTGTTCAGCTTTAAGAATAGTCTTTTTCTCTATTAAAGACCAAAAAAAAAAAAAAAAAAAAGAGTTTACATGCTGAAGAAGAGAAAATGTGGGCCTCTGTTATTAATGTTGTAGAAATACAAATATGTCCACCTAAGAAAGGAGTCTTCATTAACTCCCACAGCCCAGAAAATTAAGGCACGGCTCATCAGGATCTGTGCTTGCTGTTGGCTAAATTGCAAGGGACTACTTGAGTTGCTGGGGTTCATAATGCTGATAGAGCGGTTTCCACGTGAATGAAGGATAAACAGCGATTAATTTCAGCCAATAAATAATAGTTTGAGGCCCACACTGAAAGAGGAACAATTACTTTTCCATTTTTCCTGCCAAATGAGCTGATAAGAGAAAACAGGGGAGTTGGCCACGTAAATCAGTCTTAATTTTATCTTCCCCATTAAAAAGCAGCCATTAAGACCATCTTCGGCTCATTTCATCCTCTTCTTGTTTCACTTTTTCAATTTGCACAAAAGGGGGGAGTTTGCTCGTCATAAAATTTCACTTTGGCCAACCTATCATTTGCATCTGAGCCAATAAATAGCAATTAGCATAAACATTTAAATCAGGAACTGGAACAAATTCTTGTTCCCCCAGCAAGCTGTTAAATTACAGTATTTCACTATATATAAGAAGCATTAGAAACAAAATCTGCTGGGCACAATTATCCCTTTCAAACAAGACCTGCTTGAAAAAAAAAAAAAAAAAAAAAAAAATCACTTGCTGGGCAAAATTCTTGCTTACAGCCAATGAGCTTAATCAATACTGAGAGAAGCCACACCATTAATGATGTTCAACTAAGCCCTATTTCAAACTTTCCGTCTAAAGGTATTTATTTGATATTTATCCAAAATTTATTTCCCAGGAATTAATTTAATTTGGACTGACGTTAAACCATTGAACTTAACATTTCCAAGTACATTTTTCTTGTTTTGTTAAAATGTTCCTATCTTTACTTACTGGTCAGCCTGAGCTTTACAACTCTTGCTTTTCTTGCAGTATGTTAATTATGTCAACACATGTTCAGCTGAGCATGACTTGCTTATGATGCGGTAAATCAGGAATAACTCTGTAAATGCCAGTGTAAGTCCAATGGGTGAGGAGGAGATTCATGTGCATTCCCTTTAGATTCATTCTTTATATCTTGCAAGAATATGTTAACTCTTATGCATCATTTTCCATTCTCATAGATTTTCAATAGAAAGTAAGAGTTCCATTTTGCGGCTGGGGAACCTATAGCACCAACAGATTAAATGATTTGCTGAAGGTCACGCAGCAAGTCTGAAATTCAACCACAGCTGGTATTTGGGTCTTAAATATACACCTAGATCTAGGTTTCACTCTTTCTCATGTATGAGACGATAAAATTGAAGAAGCGTATGAATCAATTCTCCCTTAAGCTTATTTAGGCTCCTTTTGAATATGGCCCATGCACATTACTTTCTAAAGCAGTTTTGAAGATGTATTACAAAGTAGTAAGCTTTTTGCACACTGACCAGTGCAGAGCAATTTAATGTAATTCCCTCAAACACACTAATTTTAAGATCCTAATCAAAGTTTCTTTAACTGTCAAGTTGTGTTTGTTTGTTTGTTTGTTTTGCTGTTTTTTGTTGTTATTGTTGTTGTTTGTTTTTAGATTGGAATGGTGAATTGGAGTAAGCAAGGTAGAAAGAAGAAGAAATGTTAAAATTAATAAAACTGGAACAGCAAAACAGTGCTGTAATTCAAGTGTTCAAGATTTCTGAAGTGCTGGCTGGGAGTACTTGCTGAATCTCCATTAAGAGCAGTGGAGATTGTCCTTTATCCAAAGCTCTTCACTCATAATGAGAAACTGCAGCTAAAAACCTATAGTAGAAGTACTCTGATTTCAATGTAGCATGCATTAACATTTCTCCTGTTTAATTTTCCAAAACAACAACTAAAATTAAAAAAAAAAAAACAAAAAACTTTTATGGGTAATTTTTGAGTACCTACTCAAAGGCAGAGATAAGTATCTAAGACTTTGCCTGTCTCTTCTCCCATCAAATGCCAGTCCTTGTTTTTGTGTTTAGTCTACACCCAAATTTTCATCTAACAGACAAGATTCAGTCTTTTACCTCAAGTGAAATTTTGATTGAAAGTCTCTCTGAGGCAACCGCATTTTGGATTTTGCCTTGTCTGAGCTTTATACTAAAATAGGTGAATTTTTTTCTGGGTACATTTTTTCTGTAGCCTTCATGTTAGTACCAACATACTAACAAATGAAGTGTTCCGGTATTGCAACAGCATAGAATCATAAAATCATTAAGGCTGGAAAAGACCTCCAAGATCATCTGGTTCAGCCATCCCCCTACTACTACTGTCACCCACTAAACCATGTCCCTGAGCACCAAGTCCACCCTTTTCTTAATAGATTAATAGAATCTTTAAGGTTGGAGAAGACCTCCATGTTATATATCTGCATGTTACATCTGATGATCAGAGAGGTGAATAAGTATCATTATCATTGCTATAAATGTGAAAACTAAGGGCCGATTTGTAGACAGAAGTGCATTATTTAAACTGACAGTGTTAATTGAACTGGTTTACTAAAACTAATATAAAAATCTCTTCAAAATTTTATTACATTTTGGAAGACTTTGGAAGCATTAATATACTAACATCTGCATGCAGCATTATAGCAATTTGATTAAATTATTTTTAAAGCAGAGATGACAACATTTCTGGGTGTACATAGAATTTGAAAAGTCATGATAGATTCAGTGGTTTGATGTAAGGTCATATAGTAGCAGACTTGAATCCAAGACCTGTGTCTACAAGGATTGTTAATATGATTATTTCCTACCTTATGGAACAGTTTATGAATAGGTACATGGTTACCCTGGAGCTGTTATTTTCCATTTCTATTTAATTGCTATGACCATATCTTCCTAATATATCTATCTTTAATGTAGTAGGATGAAAAACATAGTTGCCATAGTTGTCATTGCTACGGATCAATTCAATCAGAAGAAATGTCATCCAGTTTTACAAAACTGTTAGCCTTCTGAAGCTTTCATGAGAGTTAAAGTCAGAGATTCAGAACCAGATTCATGGTGTTTGAACTATGATTCAACCAATAGTCATGAATTCAACATTTTATTTTGGGTCTATTAATTGTTTTTGTTATATTAATTGATTTATAATTCCATAATGCAGAGACTAGTAATTTGTTGAAACAGTTTACACTTTAGTCTGTGTTGAATAGTGACAGCTTTATTACAATATTAAGTCATTATTAGAAACAAACAAACAAACAAATAAAAAAAAAAAACAACAGAAGTGAAGTAAATCTTTTCCACAAAATATGCATTGACATAGAGAGATTTGCTTCACCATACATTTAATAATCTTTCATCTGCAAATTAAATGTAAAGCAACAAAACGATAAAATAACAGAAAGAAATATCTCAATGGTTACATGAGGCTGGCCTTTCTTTTATTTGAATTTCATTTGTAGTGCAAATAAACTTCATATTTTTGTAAGAAATTGGGGAGGAAAAAAAAAAGATGAAAATTCTCATTCCTCCCAGTCTGAGATATTACTTAGAACAAGGAGAAATTTGGCCAATTACATATAAAGTTGATGCAACAAGTTTTCAGTGTTCTACAGATCTGTCATAATGCACAACAATACATCTCACTGACATACCATTAATAATAGCTATCACAATTTAAGGAATATTCATATTATAATAATCAGATAGGAAAAGTTTAGTAATTAATTGCACACATCAAAACATAAAGTTTGGAAGCAAAACTGTTAATACCCTATATAAAATTACCAAACAAAGAGAAACCAACCAACCAACCAAAAACAAACAAACAAACAAACAAACAACAAAACAAACAAACAAAAAAACACAAACAAACAAAACCTAAATAAATCCCTGTAAGTCTTGTTTTTCTGCACTGGATAATGTTTGCAACAGGTGAAAAACTGGATAACATCAGCCTGGACTGCATGTTGCCTTGTCCTGCTGGGCTTGGGTTCCACTGTGGTCGCCAGACATCTGTCTTTCCTCCTGCAGATGCTGCTGTCTCTCTGGGTCATAATGAAGCAGACTATAGTGCACAGGTAGACAAAATAGGCTTAAAGGAGTATATCATAGGATGGTTTTCTTTTCTTTCTTTCTTTTTTTTTTTTTTTTTTTTTTTTAATTCCGAACTGAAGTAAGCTGTTGCCCACTGTGCTATGTGGGCTTTTTAATGAACAGCTTTTTAATAAAAATTAAATATTCATGTGGAATGAGAAAATGGTTACCATAGCCTGTCCCAGCGTGGCACCTGGACAAAATGTTTTTTTCATCTGACATGAAACACATTGATTCTCTTTTATTTATTATTATTATTGACTTTTCATGAAAATACTTCTAAATGAAATATCAGTTTCAAAAGAGAGGGACAGTATCTGCTTTTTCAAACATGAAAAAAAATGTTACAAGTTTTTCATTACTGTTTTACTTTTTTGTTTGTTTATTTTTCAAGACACAATAATTTGATGAATTTGATGTGAATTTTAAAGAACTTTGACCAGCTTTTGAAAATGTTTGTGAATGAAGATTGAAATAAACTTAGTCGTTTTATGCAGTTATGAGAAGAACAAAGTATTAGTCATAATATTTTTTGTTGTGTCTTCACAGGTTGTGACACAACATAGAGAAAAACCATGTACATAATCACATATATATGTCTGTGTCTCTAAAGAGAGATACTGACATGGCTGTGTGCACATATTATTCAGACTTCAAGTGAATGCTGTAATGCAATTGTATCATAACATTTTACTGTGTAGTATTTCTCTATGAGTAAAAGGAAGGCAAGGCAAAGTAATTATGTAGTATTGTGAATCAGCTTGGGAACACGCTGATAGAAAGCAACAATATCCCTGAAAAACTCTGCTGTCATTTCAGTAAGTGAAAATTAAAATTTTGACCTGACTTTATCCTTTCTAAAATTTATGCTAACTCTGTAGTAGTATAAACAGTTCTTCGTAGCATAAAACTCCAAATATTTAGGGCCAAGCAGAATTAAATATCAGGCAATAGATGCATTCATTTCAAATCCAGAGGAGTACCACAGGACTTAAATTAAAATGTGAATGTGCACAATGGTTGAACCACTTGAATCTGTTCAAAGCAAAGATTTTTTTTTTTTCTCCCTCTCTGTCTTCAAAACACAGAATAAAACAGTTAAATTCTTTCTTAATATCAGGAGGGTGTAATGTTTTTTGTTTTTTTTT
>CM021767.1:20230833-20236237 GCA_011076525.1 Nettapus auritus
GAATGTCACAGAAGTAAATCAAATATTGTGAATCAATTACTCTCTTGGTCTTGGTCTCAGACAATAATATACAAGACAGAAACTTCCCTCTATGTTGGCTGAAGGAACTGAACTTTCATATCTATTTCTTTAACTCTTACTTTGATAACCTGTTGTTTAAATTTTGAAAAGTATTATAATTTACCTTTTGATGTACATCCCATTACAGTCAAATTTGGGTATTTTCTAAAAAATCTCTCTTTTCCTATTTTGTGCTGTGATGCCCTTAGATAAAAATGATAGAAATGACTCACTATACAAGGCTAACAGTGAATCAAACTTTAAGTAAAATATGCAACACTGAAAAACTGGCAGATGGGGGAATATATTGGAAGCTTGACTCTCATTAACACTTATCCCCTTTCTTCTACACAGACAATGAAGCTTTAACATTTTTTTCCCCATATAATCTTTCTTGGATCTTGCAAAAATAAGTATTTTTTAGCAATACTACTCCAAAAAATTGAGAGGAAAATACTAATTTTGTAGTAAGCAGCAACCATTTAAAATTCAGACTTGTGTCTTAAACTGAATCTTAGCTTCCAGTTTGGTTCCATTTATCCGTCAAACACACTGGCACATTTTTATTCGAAGAAGCACTTGTTTTTTTACTCATGTTTTGTAGCTGAAACCAAACTTCTTTTCTTCTATAGAATATGCTCTGATGGCCTAAGTTATGACTCTGTCTGTAGTTTCAGCTAGACTGAAATTGTACCCTGTCCATGGCCAAGTGTCTCTTCAATCCTGCTTTGTGCTGTCACAGCAGGAACAAAGGCTGAATGCACAAGGTTTGGACAATTTTGCTGTTGACAGCAATCTCAGTGATATTGGGCCAGCTTCCTTCCTTCTCATGGGTGTGTTCACAAATACCAGTCTCTGTTCTCGGGAGCGGCAACATTTTACAGTTAGTTTATGATTGTACACACTTTACAAGTAGGCTGTTACTCCCGTGCCACAACAAGCATCTATAGCCTGTCTTTACCATTGTAGATGACGTAAAATTGCCATCTAATAAAAAGTTCTTCTGAGTCAAATGTGAGGTGTAAAAAAAAAAAAAAGGGGGGGGGGGGGCGGGCGTAGAAAGGGTTCAAAGTGCCCCTGCAAACATGTACAGATGTACAGACCTGAGTGTGATCTCATTTAGAGTATAACAAAATAAGAGAAATCCATACAAAACAGAGAATACACTGCTGAACTCTAAGCATCAACATCATGAAGATGAAAATCAGCTGTTTACAGGATTGTATTCTGTCAAAGCCAAAGAACAATTCAAGAATTTTAAAAAGAGAGAAATCAAATGTTATTATATCTAAAACAGGACATAATAAAGAAAGGAAAAAAAAAAAAGTGTCATTTTGGATTAGAGTGTATGGGTCTGTTTTATTTTTAATTAAAATAAAAGCATCACAAAAATGGTAGGAGGAAAGCTAAGGGTATTCAGAATGATACAAGGACTCAAGGACTTATATATCCAGAAAGGTTAGAGAAAGTAGGTCTTTTCTTTGGAAAAGATTATCTTATGAGGGACTTCAGTGAGATACTTGAAACTCTAAAGGGACCACAGAAGAAAAATGCAGCAATGCTATTTGAGCTAGTGTCAAATGCAAGCTCAAGGGGACACAGAATTATGCCAGAGAAAAGCCTAACAATGAAACTCTTCAGGTGAAGATAACTCATACTAGGAGCAAAATAATGATGTCTGCAATGACTACAAATAGACAAAGAGTTTAAACACTTTAAAAGCAAAACAAAACACAACTTGAGAAAGTGGTGTTGAATCAAATAAAAGTTTCTGTAAATGGAAAGACTCAAATCAAAGACTGAGTTATGGTCTTTGGCTTCATAAGACGGTGTGACCCAGAATAAATTTTTTCCCCCACAGCGTAGTGAGCGCTTTGTAGTGGGCAGTAGAGAAAAAGTTCTTCGAATTTGGCCCCTCAATATCACTTTTGTTTCACTCCCAGCATGGTCCATCAAGTAATCAAGTCAAAATGCAGTAATCAGGTAGAATATCAGGCTTAGAGAATTAATTGCAATGTCAGTCCTTGGCTGGCCTATCAGGTTCTCCCATTTTAAACAGTCACTTCATTACTCCGCTGCACACTGCCTCACAGCCTATTACTAGCCACCTTCCCAGCAGGGCTTTCACTCTAGAACTAGCTGGGTCATGAGATGCTCAGTGGGCACTTCCCTTGTCCTCCTCCCCTCATTCCCTCCAAAAGGGCAGCAGGTGGTGGTGGTAAGGCAGCACATGCTACCTGCACCTTCCCCCAAGATGTGCATCATGGCACTGGTACCCTGAGGCTGAGGAATGAATAGCCAGGTGCTGTGAGCAATCATCATATGAGTCCACCAGGAACCTGAGCAGCTGGGAGAAGAATCAGAAAATCAGAGAATGGCTTGGGCTGGAAGAGACCTTAAGAAGAAAGGCACATAAAAAACATCAAAATGCCAAAAAATCTGGGGCAAAAATTGTGTTAGAAAGACCTGAAAGATGAGGGAGACATCAGCACCTGAGGGGTAAAAATCCGTGCAGTGTCTCATATCACCCCCGAAAGAAGCTATTCTGTGCATCCAATTACTCTAAACTCTCCCATAGTGAAATCATCAGGAAAAAAAAAAAAAAAAAAAAAAAGTGTGAATCACACTTGTAATTCAGTCAAGTAGCATCACCACAGGTTAGAGGTGGGTTTGACAGGGATCCTAATTTGAGTGTGAGTCTTACCCCGTCTACATTTCTTACCTCAAGGTTTTTTACAAAACTGCAGCAACTCTATAATCCTCTCTACATTCAGATCATTAACAGATATTGTACCTTAAGCTGATATTGTTGTGGATATAAACATCAAGTTTTATAGCATTGTAAATATGCATTCAAATACATCTTTGTTCTCAGCTAACATTTTTAAAATTTGATCCCCCCACAATGTATTTATTGATATTTCTTATTTTAATTAATTTCTTATTAATTCTTCTTATTAATTTAAATTAATTTCTTATTTAAATTAATTACTATGATCCACTTCTCTGTCCCAAATGTGCCCTAATTCCAAGAAAATTATTTCATTTCAGAGACAGAAACTCGTACTTTAACATACATAATTATATAAAAAGGTAACAGTTATCTGACAGAGGTAAACTTAGCATCTATTCAACACCAAATTTCCAACAGAATGGCAGTATTTTAAAATGTAGTGCATAAGGATATTTTACATCCAATTAGGCAGGGAAGCCAAGCTGAATGGGTTAAAATTTGCCACCAATCCCAAGCAGGTGATTTTCTTAACTCTCTAAGGGTTCAAACTGCACTGGGAGGAAAAAAAAAGGTAATTATGCAATGAATAGGAGAAGGGAAAATATGTCCCAAACTGGTTTGCCTGCAGCAAGTTACAGATTCCTCATTGGTCTGCAGGCTCAGCTGAGTTCCTCAGCTTATTTTTGACCACACCCAAAATAAAAACTAAAGGATATCTGGGGGAATAGGAAGACACAACAGCTCAGCTAATGTCCCAGGCAGTATATTCATTACAGGCTCATCAGAGTGGATGCCTGCAATAGGAAGATTAAATACCCATTTACCAGCATCAGAGGAGAGTTTGGTTTTATAATGTATTGTCCCCTATTCCCCGTGAGGCTGCTTTGTTTGATAAAATGCTGAGTGTGGTGTAAAAATATCCCTCTCTCTGTAATTTGCACTCCTCTCCATTTAAAGCTATTCTTTCTGCAAACAAGAATTGAAAGCTGCTAAAATTAAGAGGTGTCAGTTCTCAATGACACTTTAATGACAGAGTGCTCAGCAAATGAGATGAGAATGAATTCCAGCTTCTCTGCTAAAGATAGTAACTAGCACTAAACAGCGCAGTGCTCCAACCAGGCTACACTTCACCTGCTTCATTCATATTTAGTAGAACTGAAATAGGAAAACTATAATTAAAATGCTCATAAAACAAAAATGCTAATTTCTGGCAGAGATGACAGGAAACAATTTAGGCTTGTGAAATCAAAGCAAAGCCCTCCTTTGTCATGTCCATACTTCCCCAAATGTTGTCACTGTCTGATCATGGGGCTCAGGTAGGGCTCTCAAGTTTTCTGTGTTACAGAAACTGCTGGTTATAGAAAGCTTGGTATAACTCTGTTTAACTAACACAGGCATGGGAAAAATTATAATTAGGAAATCTTTTTGGGTTTGGGGCTAGATGAAGCCACCATCTCTGGAAACGTCTTTAAGGAAAAAAAAAAAAAAAAAAAAAAAAAAAAAAAAAAAAAAAAGTATAAATATTTTCTTTCTCCCAGTATGACTTTAATCTGCCCTTCAAAGAAGTCCATTCAAACTTTCACTTGGATTGTACCTGTATTTTGACTACTGTTAGCTAATGATGTCTTTAAAGTATATCAACTGGATGCTGACACTTCCGTGCTCAACTTGAACCACTGCAGTGTTGCAAAGGTGTTTTATGAAGGTACTACTGTTCTCCAAAGCAAATTCTTTTGCTCCAGGCTTCTGAATGTGGCACAGCAATGAAGACTCATCTCTGGTTCAGGGGGGAAATGAGAAAACCTTAAGTGTTGCATGACAGTTATGTTTCTATGAGTTACTCTGGCAGAATTATGACAGTTTAAACTGAAGCTACCAAAAGTCCTACCAGTTCAATTGCTATATCTCCTATTAATATAACAAGAAACATTAAAAATAGAATGGAACAATAGTAGTGGATTAGTATGCAATCCTAGCTAGGTGTATATTGAATTTTATGAAGGTAAGCAAATGCTTGTCAAGATGTGGTGTATGACAGAGAGATTTTGCTCCTGCTTTTTGGGTACCCAGGACTAGAGGCAAAAAGGGATCAAATGCATGTTGACACCAGCAAGCAAACCTGTTGGGCTTGTTTCAGCAGTGGTCTGTACTCTCAGTCATGTCAACATGTTGCCACTCAGGGAGTGCTGGCAAAATAGTGAAAACTATTTTCAGTGTTTTTCCTTCTCCAAGGTACCCCAGCATATGTGAGTGTGTGAGGCATGTGAGAGAGAAAGTGTAAATTCCTTGCACATAGTTCACTCTCCTTTTGATCAGCTTCTTCGAGGCTGCCTACCATCCTACTTTTGTGTGTGTGTGTGTGTGTGTGTTTGTATCTCCTACATTGGAGCAAAACAAACTTAACTTGCATACAAACCCTGCACTGAGAATCACTTTCAGGATGCTCAAATCTCAAATCTCCTATGACTTTGAAGGTGTTCAGTACCTTGCACATTTGTTTTCAGACTTAGGGTGATAGTCAGACCAAAAAGAAGAAAGAGAAAGAGAAAGAGAAAGAGAAAGAGAAAGAGAAAGAGAAAGAGAAAGAGAAAGAGAAAGAGAAAGAGAAAG
>CM021767.1:20236247-20254975 GCA_011076525.1 Nettapus auritus
GAAAGAGAAAGAGAAAGAGAAAGAGAAAGAGAAAGAGAAAGAGAAAGGGAGAGAGGGAGAGAGAGAGAAAGAAAGAAAGAAGAGAAAGAAAGAAAGAAAGAAAGAAAGAAAGAAAGAAAGAAAGAAAGAAAGAAAGAAAGAAAGAAAGAAAAAGAAAAAGGAACCCTCTCTCCTTCAAATCAGTTTTACAGAGCTTTGGAAACAGCAAGACAAACATTTAGTGAGAAGGAAAAAAGCCAGTATTGCATCAAATACTTGCCCCAGGTTTTAGAACAGCAAAAATGAGGTGACATGCAGCCATACATGAGTGGACAACATGTCAGCTGCACAGAGGGTCTCTTCATCGTCACACATGTCCCCTAACTGGCAGATTACCCCCTCAGACACAATGTTAAGAGACACAGGAAGAATGTTCTCTTTTTGAAAAGTGTCACATAAAGTAGCTTACTAGCCTGGTTGGCAGAAAATCATATTTTCTGATATTTTATGTCACTTTTTATTAGATTTAGGATACTATTATCCTACTTACTTAGGGGTTTAAAAGTATCCTTTTTATAGCTAATGCCACAGGTAGAATGTTAAACTACAAACATTTTGCAGTAAAGGACTAGACTGTTCCTTATACACATCTGGTATTTTTTTGCCCCAAACAATGCAATAGTTGTTCGGTATTTTTTATCCTTTTTTGGTTATATTTGTCTTCATTTCATCCATTAACCTATGAATAAATGTTTTTACAGAGCCTACAGAACTCTGTAGTTTGAAATATTTTTAATATATTTGAGAATATATAAAATACATTGAAAAATTATTTTTAATACCTATTGATAGTTTCATGTGAATTCCATAAAACTGAAAGCAGTTTTGCTTTCAGTTTAAGTATTATGGTATTTTCACTAAGGCTCAGTAGTTTCCACTTGCTAGTTACTAAAATGCACTGTAAACAATTTGCAATATTTGGGATTAATTATATCAGTTCTGAACTATCCCATTACATTTACACAGAAAAATCTTACCTAAATTTCAGTTACTACTAGAACTTCAAACAAAACATAGTTTTTCTTTTGTCTTTACCCCAAATTTTTATTATTGCCAATTGATTTTTTGAACTTATAGTCATTTCACACTCTAGAGCTATTAATTTTTTTTTCTAATTTTTTTTTACTCTTGTTTAAAATAGCAAAATCTGTGTGTATATAAGGCAGAATTTGATTCTTACCTTCATGTACATTCATCAAAATATGATTACTTCCAATGTATTCTGGAGGAAAGTCATATTTATACAAGTGAGAATTTCCTTATTTACATAGATGAGAATTAATCTCATCCAGCAATTAAAATATAAATGTGTTTGCATCAATTTTATAATATTTAGTGGTTAAGTCATAGCTCTTATCCTTAATCATCTTGTATGTCTTTAGCACTTAACAGTGCTATAACTTAGTAATAGCAAAGTCAGACTGAACAGCAGGTTCTAAGTTCTAAGAGATGAAGGAATCAAAAATATTCTCAGAAATGTATGTCATACCTGACATGTTCATACAGCTCAGTCATAATTTTTGTGAGTATGGAGAAACATAAAATTCTGATTGAATACTAATATTTACTAAAATTAAATATCATGAGTTTGTCAGGGGTTCTTTAGTATTACTTACCAATACAAAAGAGCTCCTCTGGAACTCAAATGTAGAATTTAATTTCTGACCAAGGAGGAATACGTTTTATAATATTAGTTGGCATTAGCTACCATCAGCATTAAAATAAAATTCCAGAAGAAAATGGGTTGCTTTTAGTAAGCAGAAACAATTAGATATTTGTATCATTCTGTCTTTAAGATATTTTCTCCGAACAAAAGTGTGAAAAATTTCATTTCATCAGTATGAAACTTTTAGGTCTGGAACTGTACATCTTAAATAACAAACCTCCAAAGAAAATTGAGGCATAACACTAAGGGCTCTAAAGCTGGGTAAGAAATGTCCTCACTGCCAGACGAAACCTACAAGCTAATGCTCTTGTAGCTGCTGGCCTAGGTCAGCTGTAGGCTGATGGCTCGGTTTTGCTGGTGATACCTGAAGATCTCAAGGCACATTTCACTGGAGTGAAGATATTAGTTTCAGTTACTTTGGCAGAGCTTAAGCTGAGCAATAAAATATTTCCTTACTTTGTCAGAGCAGTGTCCTAAGGAAAACTGCCTGTTAACATTGAGTGGCTCCTCCATGTGAACAGAGCCTTCTACCTGAAGCAGAGGCACTTCTGTGAGAAATATCCATACAGATATTTTGAATGTAGCTTATAATCCTTTAGAATGAAAGATACACTTGAGCAAAATCAGCATAAAGACTGTTAAATAAAAAACCTTTTTCCATTCAGAACCCCTCTACTTTATCAATAGAGTGCATGGACTTTACTTAACTTTTCATTTATTTATCATTCTTTGGCTGGAATAACTCCAGCAAGAGAATATCTCATTCACATGCACTGACAATGCAATTGTCTCTTACTTAAGATTAATTTATCAATCCAATAGAGCATCTATGCTATTTATATTTCTCAGTCATCATTACAAATATATTTTCATATCTTTTTATATATTGTATTTTCCTGTATTTTCTAAAAACTATTAATTCATCTAATTCATCTAAATACAGGCGCAGCGAGGGGCTCCCTTTCTGCTTTCTGTTTTTGTTTGTTTGTTTTGTTGTGTTTTTTGGTGTTGTTGTTTTTTGTTTGTTTGTTTTTGGTTTTGTTTTTAATACAATTTTAATATTTTCTACCTTTACTGAGAGTCATGTCCACATTTTAGTAAATTATTTCTTAAAATCACCCTATATTTTGTATTAAAATTTAACTACCTTTATATTTAGTTCAGCAACTGACCTTTAGGACTGATCTCCTCATTGTGCATTTTAGTAGGCATAATTGTATTGAAATATGAATTAATTTGGTAGTGGTTCACCCCTGAATACTCTGGATTGTTTTAAGAAGCTGAATGTAACCTTCAGCTATGTTCTATAGAGATTTTATTTCAGAGTTTTTCACTGCAATTTGAGATTGAAAGCTTACCAATATTTGAAAAATGCTATTGAGCACTAGGCCATATTTGTTTGTCTCCTGAACTTATTCAATTAGGAAAATAATCCATTATGGAAAATCTTGATTAAAAGTTGGCTTATTCTCACATTTGATTAAAATTCAGCATTACACTGAATCAATTGTTCAGTACTTCTGCATAACCTGTATCAACTGCAGGCAGAAGACTAATTGCTCTCTTGCTCTTGCATCTTACTCACCTTTTCTGTCCTCTGATTATAAAATCTGCTGGAGAACTATAAGCATGTTGTGGTTTGGCTGAGTCCCTGATGCTGTTCTGTGGCTGGTTGAGTGCTACCAGAGATGGCAGCCTGAGGAGACTTGGGAATGGAAAGGATTATACTGGTCATAGGCTTTTACTCCACAGATGTCCTAGGACAGAGACTGTGTCATTGCTTATTCCTGCCATAAACTTAATGGGATTTCTTAGATTTCTGAGTTCTGAATAAAATCTTCAGGATTTAGTCCTTTGCATCTTAACATAATGACATCACCAACCACAGCTAATCTATCTATTAAATAAAATAATGTTATAGCTACATAGTAAATCCCAAATTAAACTTGCCACTTAAAAAACACTGCAACAAAGTGGTCGAGGTGTGGTTGTTACCTGAGAGCCAAGTAAAGGGAAGGGATGGGTTCTTTATCCCCAAACTTAACCTCAAAGTGTTCTGTATCCTTCCGTCTGCATTTATCTCTCAAGGACCTAACCCGGTGCAGCTTTTTAAACTGCAGGACAGTTTGACTTCAGCCAAATCAGTGGCAAAACTCTCATAGGTTTTGTTAGAGTCTGTATCTTCACATGTAGGAAAGACAACAACAAAATCAGTAATGAAATACCAGTGGGTTAGCTTTATAGAATATTTTAATTCCCAGTTTATGTCTGCCTTGGCAAATGAGATAGCTTGCAGAAATTATAAGTCTTGACTCAGGAAGATTCTCAAGCCATAAACTTGAACATCAGCCTAAACTAGAAATGTCCTGGGTCTCAACCAAAACTGCATAGAGAGGTTTTTCCAATTTAATTTTAAAGAATAACTAATTCTTTTTACTATTTCCATAAGCAACATTTCTGCTAATTTCTTCATTTTCCCTACTTTTCCACACAGAGTGGTTTTTACTGAATATAGCTGAACTCTAATATTGAACTAGCTAACTTCTAACACAAAAACTGCAGCATTAGGACTGTTTTATTACTGTTGTTTTTATTATTGTTGTTATTATTATTATTATATTTATTTCTATGGTATTTCAATTACACTTTTGGCTTCTATATTCTTTTATTATTTTTCCTTACATTGAGACATTATTAATTGAGAAGTTTGTCTAGTGGAACATTTTAAAAGTAAAATAAGAACTTACACTTCCAGCGTATAAACAGCAT
Source organism: Nettapus auritus (assembly GCA_011076525.1). Taxonomy (NCBI): domain Eukaryota; kingdom Metazoa; phylum Chordata; class Aves; order Anseriformes; family Anatidae; genus Nettapus; species Nettapus auritus. The sequence goes on from CM021767.1 coordinate 20,240,722, forward strand.
ACCCTAATGTAAGCTATAGGAATAGACTTTTATCTTGTTATTTATGGGGAAACAAGATAGAAAAAATTGCATAAACACAGGAAAAGATCTTCAGCTGCTTCCAAGTTTTAATGGCTAAAGATGTGAGATACTGCCCTTGCTAGTAAACAAACATTTTAAGAGTGACTGTAGCAATAATCCAAAATAATGAAAGAAAGAGCATCTTTAGGAAATAATTATGGTATATATTTATTTAATTTAATAATACAACCACATAGAATTATGAAATGGAATCAAGTATTTGCTAAGTTTAGGGAAACCTTGTTTTATTACCTGAGACAGAGAGGTGAGTAAAATTAACGTGCATAAATAATCTGGGCAGGTGAGGCTGAGCACAGGGGAAAGGGAGAGTTACTTAAGTAACTTTGAGGTCAGTATTTGTGGTGAAATAAGAAGATTTATGGCAAAGTAATTCAATCAAAAAATCTGAAACAGGTCAAAAGTATTTCATCCTAATGTAATATTATAACGTCTGTAGTCTTTGTGTAATTAAATAAAAAGTGAAAGCAAACCATAGATTGTTGCTGAAGACAGGAAAATAAAGGAAAAAGAGAATGTCAGGTACAAAAGATCTCATTTTGGAAATCTACAAAGTGTTGATTGATAGGGCTAGCATTTTTCAAGCTCTGTCACAGCTGAAGTATAAAGCTGTCAGTGTACATGATAATGATGAATGCTCTAAAGCATTTAAATAGTATTAAAAATCATTTCTCACATAATTTTGGAAGATGAGAAGAGTTGTGAACTGAGGGGAAAGGTGAGGGGCGGTCAAGCTTAACATTCAGCCAAGAGGAATAGGGGGGGCTGCCTTGCTGACGTTTGAGTTAATTACTATGCAAGTGAAACAATGAGTTATGTGGGTCTTCTGCAAATTTTCCCATGGAAATTTTATGCTGACCAGAGGAGGAAAAGAGGTAGAGATGCAGCTTCAGAGTTAACCACAATGATGTGCTCCCCCGGAACAAATCCACCCAAAGGGATGACACTCCAGGGGCCACCAGTGCTGCAGGAATGTGCTTGTCTCATAGGCAGGCTGTGTATTTCAGAGGTGACATTTACAGTATACCATCAATATTGGGGGTGTTTCAGTTAATTAGCCATTTTTATTAACATTGAAATACAGTAAAACCCGAAGTAAGCATTAGGAATGTAAATTATAACTATCCCTGGGCTGATCTAGCTCAAAGCAATGAGCTATCACACACTAACCCCATATTAATGGTACTTTTAATTTTCTAGATTGAGCAAAGGTTGCTCGTGCTATTAACTTCCAGTTGATTTTCACATCATCACTGTGCACATGCATGTTCCTATGTGCACATGTGGCTACAGTCATGCATATATCTGCACTTCAAAGCAGTCAATGCCAGCCAATGTTCAGAAGGAACAACAAAGCTGTGGATGCAGTCTTTGGGTTGGTGGATTTTATTTTATTTTAATTTATTTTTTATTTTTTCATTAAACATGCAGTTTTCAAGAAACTGATATTCATAACAGACTGGTGAAGAAAAAAATAGCTTTTTTTTTTTTTTTTTTTTTTTTTAATAGTACAATGAAAGTATCTAATCTGCCAAAGAACAGTTTATATAAAACAAAGAGTTATTTATACAATAGGCTTTGCCAGGGCTTTATGGAGCTCACATCCCTTTCTATTCAAAATTATTTTGTCAGTAAATAATCTGATAAAACAAAGAACAATACTATTCTAAATCTTTTACTCTATGTTTTATACCTGGTCTTCTTTGTGTCTGTATGTCAGACTGCAATCTCTTAGAGGCAAAGATTGTCTCTATTCCACCTGTGCATTCTGCTGAACACACTGTCACACTCCACAAATTACGAATAATGAGCAATGATGATGGACCTTATTTTCTACTGTCTTGCATCTTACTGCTATTTAGCTCTGCACAAAACAAGAGTCAAAGAGGTGACATTATTAACAAGCACTGTGGCTCCTCAGCAGCTCAACATATTCTAAGCTGAACACTCATTCATAAAGGAGAACAAAAATCTGAACACCAGAAATTTTATCTGAATATTTTACCAAGTTGCAAAGTGATTTTCCAGTTGATTTCTGAGTAAACCTGTTTTGTATTTCACTTCATTAAGTTTTGTTACCACTTCTTGATCATCAGGCCCTGGTCTTGCTGTTGTGAACAGCCTTATACTGGGTAATCAAAGAAAGCTAGGCTTTGTTCAAGAAAGTGAGTTTTGTTCAGACTATTTCTTTTTTATTGGATTTCATCTTTGTTTCAGACCTGAAACAGTAGCTGATATTCACATCCAGGTATTAGTAATGTCTCATATTTGTTATTTAGCAGGGTAACACTCTTAGATATATACAAGTTCACATTTAAAAGTAAACAAATCTCAGTGATGCTGCTGTTCATACCTTTCTTTATGTTTTTGCTTTTATTGTGAAGATTGAAAGGGTACAAAGGTGACAGTCTCCAGAAAGCAGACGTGATGGCTACCCAGCACCTAAGTTGCCAGGTAGAGTTTCCAGAACACATATGAAAAGCAGTATAGCCAAGCAAAAACATCCCACTCATCTAACATGTGGCCAACAGCCAACTTTTCCCAATAATGGTAGGTGACAGGCCAGAGCTGATCTAATGTGCATTTTAATTGATGGCAAACTCAAGTAACAAGCCTTTGTTGTTCATCTGTCAACAAAGAAAGAAACATGTAACACAGTGCTTTTTTGTTGTTGTTGTTGTTGTTGTTGTTGTTTTCTTTTCTTTGTATTTGTTTGATTGTTTTGTTGTCGTTGTTGTTAGAATATGTATTACATACATTCTGTAATACAGAATATATATTACATATATTTGGTAATTTGTTGACAGTTTCTGGCATCTAATAGAATAGAAATTGGATTTTTCCCTGCTAATTTCCTAAAACATATATTTCCAGAAGGGAACAAGGATAATATCTCTGTGGTCTGACAGAGCAAAAAAGACCCTGAGTTGTACTGATAAATTAATCAACAGCAGCTCATGAAGTTAAAAGTTCTGAGTTAAAATGTTAACTATATTTAACAATGCTTTTGCTTCACTAAAATACTGTGAAAAAGGGAAATAGTTATCCCAATGCTGGGTTTCCAGAACAAAAACTTGCCATTGACTTAAGAAAGCTTACTTATCATTTTAAACAGATTTCTGAGAGTTATTTCTGTTTTCATTCAGATTTTTCTTTAAAATATGAAAAATAAACACCAAAATTCACATTGGGCCCTGGTTTAGCAAATACCCTTGATTAGCATACACAGCACCTTCTCCTTCTTATTTTTTAACCTCTTTATTAAAAAAACAAATCTGACAAATCTGAATAGTCTGAAGGGGCTGAAAAGAAGATTGCATAGTTTAAGGGCAGGCTTTCAAAACCAAAAAGGACTCTAGCCAATTTCTTACGACCGAGAGGTGGGTACAGTTTTACGTGTTGCAAAGCATTCATGTGCTGCTCAGGAGAGCACAGATTGCATTCCATCAAAGGCAATTTTTCAGAGCTTGTCCCTCCTTTTGCTTTCCACGAAAATGAATCTATACCATTTACATGGAGCGCTTAACCTTCAGACTGCCCTTACTACAGCAACACTACTCCTATTGCAGATACATGTTTACTTAGACAAATCTAATTTACCCTTTGTTAATGTGTGCTGTCTTTACTCACTATATTACATTAAAGTTGAAATAGAGTTACAAAAAATTATCTTGCTTAAAATCATTCATAGGCTTTCATCAAGGGAATAAATTTACCAATTTCCCTCTTCGTTTACAACCATCCACAGTACTAACTTGACCTTTCCTTAAACAGGGCTATAATTGCAGTTAAGATTATATAATTTATAATAACAACAAAAAATTACTTTTGAGGAACTGCTACTGGGCATGAATGTCTCACAGCCATTAAATGCATCATTCATCTTGAGAAGAAAATTATTCTTATCCACGTCGACATTTTTAACATAAACTGTAGTACTCTCTGTTGGCACTTTTTTACGTACCCATTAATCTCAATAGTAAAGCATAAGTCTCACCCACCTATTCTCTGAAGTTTGGATGTCACTACTGTGTACAATAAAAATTGTATATTCATGAACTCCATTTGTTTTACGTCCTTCTCTCTGTCAAAGTCTCCCAAGCAGCATATGCTTTGCTCTGTGGAGAATAAAATCAAATTTGTCTGTCTTGTCATATTGTCATCAAAGTGATACTATCACAATTAGATTAACATTTTGTGAAGGAGCTGAAGGGAGGGAAAGGAAATAGGAACACATTACAGAAAATCCCAGTTAACCCTTTCTGCAGCATCAGCCCCCCTCTCTGCAGCACCCAGAGGTAAGGGAGGTACCCAGAGTCTACAAGAAGTGGCACTGTCAAACTACTGCAGTCCTCCTTGGAGCCTGTGAGGTTACTTATCAGTCTCACAAAGTAAGTTTTCATATGAAGGGCCATGACTGCTAGAGAGAATGACTGTTGGGAGCAGAGCATGTCCCAGGTTTCTTGCTTAACAAGGCAATGATGAGTCAGTGCAGGGCTGTATGGGGCTTCTACAGGGCATACAGGAGGTCTATGGTTATATCCTCACACATAAGACAGCAGTGTAGGAGTTCATAAGAAGAGCAAAAAGAGCAACTCTGTCTTTTTTTTCCAGTTTTTACTTCAGCTCAACTTTCACATTTACTCCTTTTTTTAACTGAAAAAAATGCAAATTGATTATTTGACCAGATGAAGGGGAAAAAAATAATAATAATAAAAAAATCCCTGTTGCACAAAAGTGAAGGAATAATCACAGAGAAACATCCAAAATGTGTCTCTAAATTTCCTCACACTGAACAGAGTTGCATTTCCCCACCCCCATCCAGTTCATAGGCAATGTCCATGCAATAAATTATGCCTGCACAGGATAAAGATATGTATCTGTACAACTTATCTTCATATTACAAGTGTATCATCTACACATTGATCTCCTTCTCTGGGGAATAATTCTAACAAAAACAGTCCCTGATACTTATCCCTAAAGACAGGTCTGCCAAGGATGTACTTTATTTTTGTTCTTGTATGTGAAGTTACCCACCAAACTGATAAATTTGACTGCCAGGCACATACGTCACAGTACATCTAATCTATCTTGAAATTGCTACAGAAGTTATCAGTTGTTCAGATAGGACTTCTTTCTTGAACACAATTTTTGTAAAGCTGTGTGGAATAGTTACCTTAATATGCATTGCAAAATAATTTAGAAAATGAAAAAATAAGAAAATTAATTAAAAAAAAAAAAAAAAAGGACCAAAAGTAACTCCTATGCCTACATTTAGAACTTTACAATATTTCCTGCTGATAGACTCAATGTTGCCTACATCTCTGGGAAACATTCTTTTCTCTCTAGTAAAATCAGTTCCTCAGTTCCTTTTCTTAACTCTGTACTGTTCTCATGCACAAGGAATTAAGGAGTTTTTTTTTGTTGTTGTTGTTGTTTTTTTTTTTTGTTTTTTTTTTTATGTAAGGGAAATATTGAAAATCACCTAGGACTGAACCTTATGTGCCATGAGGTTTGCACGTATTAGCCAAAGTGAGAGCAAACTGTGCATGCAAAGAGTAAGAGTAAATATTTTTGTCCTACATTTTTTTTTGCATGTTGATTGTTTGAAGAGGGGGTCATAGGATGAAGTTCTGTGGACAGAGGATGGGCAAAGGGAGGGGGAACACACACCAAAGGGATGATAATTTAATGAATAGCAGTGTAAACAGAAGAAGCAGTGGGGAAGGCACAGGCAGAGTGATGCACTGAGCAGAAAAGTATTTTGGTCACAAAAAACTGTAAGGTCGAAGAGGAGGAGAAGAAACTTTGACTTTGAGATTTTGCCAAGAGACAGCTTTTGGTAATCAAGGCAGTTCTAATAAAGCATAGAAATGAACGCCAACTGGAAGAGATTCAGAAGACCTGGAGTAACTCAAGGCAATGGTGATAGACAGCGTGTCCACTTAATTTGGAAGTAAAGGGAATATAGGGAGGCAAGTACATGGGGCAGATGGGCTTGAGAGATGCCTCTTCATATTGGCCAGAAAATAAGCAGTGAGTGGTATAGGAAGAAAATAAGAGGAAAGTAAGAGCTGGCAGAAGGGTGGTATCTGTCCTTTGTAGAAGGCTGCCTTTCTCTTGAAAGCTGTCCATTTCAGTGATGGAAAGGAAAATAAGTTTAAAATCTCTTCTAGAAGAAGCTGGTCCATCCTCTGCCTGTAGAGCTTTGCTCACCTTTGTCTGAATGCCAAAAGAAGCTTTTGCTGCCATTTCAAACACAAGACGTATAGACTAATATCATGAGTACCCTCAACTCTCACTGAGGTCAATAGGAGTTAAGGGCATTCAGCACTTTCCAGGGTCAGGCCATGTATCACTTAAAAATAACTCACCAACATTAAATATCGTTAAGGAAACTAACGCTCATTAACTAGCAATAGACCACTGGGAAAGGATCAATAGTTGTCTCTGAAATCGTCTTACCTATTACAGTATATGCATACTCTACTTAATGACAGTGAAGGATAGCAACACTGAATGATAGGTCACTGATGACAGTCAATGGGCAAGACTGCTTCTTAATTAATCAGGACAGTATTAGCAAAGAATTCCACTTAACAGGGATACATCTGGGGCCCTAACCAGGTGATTAGGAGGAATGATGTTCTGTCCATTGCTGAAGCAAAGTGGCAGCTTAAGATGAAATTCATGTATTGAACATCCTTTTAATTCTTTTGTTTTTCTCCCAAGGCATGAACTTTTTTTTTTTTTTCATGGCATTTCTTTTCTTTAACTGTCTAAAACTGGTGTGAATTCATAGCCAGGTGGGTTATGAATTGAGTTTGCCAAGGAAAAGGTTTCTGCAGTGTGGCACTAACATTCTGAACTGAAAGGCTATTTTTCTCCAAGACTTGTTGGGAAAATCTTTTGCCATATATTGTCTTATCTCATCTATCTTCAGGGTCACTATTTGGCAGTGTGAATAGCCAAGACTCGCATGTTCTGTGGTGTATGAAGGGATTGCAGAATTTGGCTCAAATGATCAGTTTAGTTTCCTGCTTCTGATGCAGTTCTGGATTCCCTTTCCCTCAGGATCTGCATGTGTGAAATAGAGAACTCCAAATGTGGAACACTTTCTGCAGTCTTCAAAATTATCTCAAGGCAATTTTAAGAAAAAATAAATAAATAAAGGCAGAGTAATCTTATCTGCATTCCACCAGTACATAATGACCCTCCCCATCTGACAGAATTTATTGTAATCCCTATAAACCTAAACCTCAAAGAATTCCAATACCTTGCACTTCACTTCTGCTCTAATTTATGACAAGTGGGTAATGTGCCATCTGGAGGTTTCATTGCCACTGGGAAGCACGTTCAGCCCACAGTGGAAGCAAGTCAGGCCAAAAGGAGAAAGAAAATGCAGGGGAATGAGAAGATCTAGCTTCAAGGAAAAGATATCATGAACTCACAAAGATAAAAACTGCATTACAAAAAAATCATTTTTAACTTGCATGATCAGCACATACGCAGCTGATAACCCAAGGTCTCAACATAAGGACATTAGCAGCATTACAGGTAAATCCTTACATAAGGACAAAATATTCTTGAGCCATTTCTGAGATACACTAGACACAAACAGTTGTGTTCTTGTTTTTGTTTTCTCATAACTGAAGTCATGTGGCTTCTTGTTTCACCTCTTTTAATTTTCCGTGAACAAACATGTTTATTGTGGTAGCTTCAAGCAAACTTCTAGTTCACATAGTTTTCCTGTGAGAGAACAAAGGGCTTTTTGGGTGGAGCTTCTAGGCTAATAGGCGGATCTATACCAAGGTCATGTGAGGTTTCAGACCCATTTTACTCACTGAAAAATGAAAAGTAACTTAAACAAAAATAACATTGAAAAATATGTATCAACAAATTCATAATTACTAGCCTAAGAAGAAAGCAATACAGCTGTCAGAATAGATCAAAACAACAAGTTAGACACAGGACTGAAAAGCTTATTAAATCACAAAATATGTTGAATTATCTCGTTGATACTAAAATAGTATGCCCTACCACAAACCTAAGCAGACCCTTAACACATTCTGAAGAGGAGGATGTTAAGAAAGCAGCTGTCCATTTACTATACATATGAATTACAGAATACTTTAATATTTAAAAAACAAACAAACAAACAAAAAAACCCTCATCATTTAACATCTGGCCCATGTCCTTAGCACCACTTTTAAAGTTTTGTCTTCAAATACTTGCTCTTCCTCCTCATGGGTGACTAAATTTCTGTCTCCTACCTCTGCCACCAGCACAGCTACTGAGGTAGAAATGTTAATAGCCATGTCTAAAAGAGTGTCCTGTAGGCCAGCAGGTAGAGAAGAAAGTTTCACCAGAAGAAAGTTTGCCTCACCGAAGGCAGAACCCCTTTTCCAATAAACCATTTAATTCCTTCATATTGTTATCCTTCTCATTAGTGCATGAGTGATGTTTGCATTTACCTCTATCTACCTTTATACATATAGCCACAGTATAGTCTCAAAATAGGAAATTCAAAGGGGATAGCAGGTTTCCCAGCTAATAAAAGATAATTAAAAAAAAAAAAAAAAAAAAAAAAAAAGAGAGAGAGAGGGAAATAGAAGAAAAAAAAAAAGTTCTTAGATTTAAATTTAATCTAAAGATGTATTAAAGATGTATTCTTAAACTTTGCAATTCTTTTAGTCCTTTCTGGGCTCTAGTAAGTAAAGAGATATCAGATACAATGTACTTTTCTTCTAGGTTCAGGAAGAGGTTAAAGACTGATGATCTGATTTCCTCTCATTCATGTATACTGGAAACTCTAGATGAGCAACCTTCCATGGGGTGTTTTCTGAAACAGGACACTGACCCAGCTGGTCTATTTCTTACCTCTCCAACAATTTTGTCCAGATGAGACACAAAGTACACTGTTTCCAGTCAAGTTGAGAATACAGCATATTCAGAATAGAATAGTTTCAATTGGAAGGGACCTGCAAAGACTATTGAGTCCAACTGTCACAACCTTCCCTGACACAGCTTTGAGGACAGTTCCCACATGTCCTGTCACCAAGGAGAAAAGATGAGCATCTCTCTCTCCACTTCCCCTCCTCAAGAAGTTTCAGAGAGCAAAGAAAACATCATTTAAACCATTTTTTAAAAAAAATATTTATTTTTAATTGGCACTTGAAGACTGTGGAGATTGTAAGTCTGACCTATCTGTCAAACACTAAAAATAATAATAATAAAAAAAATATAATCTTCTGAACATTAATCTATAGGGAAACCCTCCCCACTTTTCTGGAAGAAAAGGCGGTCTACAGAAAAGACTACAAGATTCACCAAAACCCTGAAAAAGTAATAAATGTACAGCCAGATTCAGTAGTCAGTTGGTAAGGTGCTCAGCTAAGGCAGCCCTGTTTTTCTGACCAGGACAAAGGTTTTGCCAGTAGAAAGGAGAAGGATCCAAGGAGTCTATGTGGTGACAACAGGAAAATTTACTTCTTATGTGAACTGTTTTCAGTGGTACTTTCCCTGTTACATGAATTAGCCAAAGGAACATGTCTTAACAAAAGGAATGCCTTCAATACAGAGGACATTAAACTTCAGAAGTCCCCTTTGACTTTTACCTGCCTGGGATCTGAGAAAATCTGGATGTCCAGTGGCTGAACTGCTCTAGCTGCCCTGGAGACTCTAAATCACAGCCATCAGGAACAGTCTACCACAATCTTCTACTCTCATTCAGGACTTCATATATATATATATATATATATAACTGTCATTTATTTCTGTGGTTTCTTGGTCTTGGAAAAAATAGTTCAACACCTACAGAATACTAACCCTAAGGAGATAACTGTACAAGCAAAGTTCAAGTATACCATAAGTGATCACATGTGCTTCGTGCTAAGCTCCTTCCACTATAATTCACTTTCTACAATAGCTTATAGATTTTTCCAGTTTTCCTCTGGGAATCCTAAATGCCTTTGCAAGAGAACTGCAAGAGAATTGCAAGAGAATTGTAAAAAAATCTTCACTTTCATTGATGAAACTCAATTCTTGAATGAAATGTTGAAAAATCTTTAGATCTACTTTATAATGCGTGTTGAGTCCCTTAAAAAGAAGGAAATTGTGCAAACAGTATAACACAGGTGTCTGTACAATAATATGCTAAATCACTTTAGCAATTTGATTTTCTAACCTCATGATACTACAGGTTCTGTAAACCCAAACCAAAATTCTCTGTGTACACTCTTAACAAGCAGCATGTTTATTCTGATACAGAAGCCTTCATTCCAGGAAGAATCTCTGTCCAAAAAAGTATTGACATTTGTGCTTAAATTTAAGCTTAAGTCCCATTCAGTAGGATGTAAGGTCATTTAAGCACCTGTATGCCTAAAAAGAGACTGACAGAGGGCATATCTGAGTCAGAATTTTATTAATGTTCCCTGAAGGTTATATGAGATCAAATGGGTAGATCGACTTAGAATTGCGTTGCAGTGACTTTGTACAATGTTTGGGAAAATGAAACCATTAATGAGATATCACCTGAATAATTTTTCATTGACACTTCGGGTAATAAAATGTGAAATGCTTTATTTCCCCAAATGAGGTCATCACACATGGATAATTGCCTGAAACAATATGATTTTTGTTTAACCTGTTTAATTGTCTAGTAACTTGTTTGTTCAAAATTAATATGCAGCAAAAAAATATTCCTGTGGTTTGACTTTTGAGAAGCCCTCATTTTCATGATTAACATTGCAGTCCTTTTAGCAATACTCTGGTGATTGGACTTAAACATGTAACAAAAGGTAACTTTTCCCATACAGCATTTTCAGCTTAAATGATCTGGAATTATCTGGTAGTTATTTTCTTTGACTACTTCCTCTCTGGGAAGGCAGAACAGATTCATATTCGTTTCTTATATTTGTATATATCTGTGCATTCATCCTTTCTTTTGCCATCTGTCATAGAATCAGCTTAAAAATTGATATGCAAATACATGAATCTGATTTTGATATCTATTTAATATTATTTATTTACATAAAATACAATCAAACAAATAAGAAGTATTCTACAGAGAAAACACAGGGGACTCTAGACACTCCTGAAAATATTGAGATAAACTTCTTCAGAACTATAGCAATAAAACTGGCTTCTAGTCATAGTTTGGTATTTTTTCCATCTTTGGTACTAGATCCAGATTTCTGGATTTCTTCTGCTAAAAAGAGCACAGAGTCTGCATCTTATGATTTAGCTTGCAATTGCCAAACTCTGCACTTGTAATTCTCCACTTAAAGCCTCAACTGGAAGTGTGTGTAACATCTGTGTGTGGACTTGGAAGGAGGAGCCAACCACACTGGGCAGTACATGAGTCCTGCCCACCATCTTGCAGGATCAGATCTTTATTACGAGATTTGACAGAACTCAGAGCACAAACATTGCCAGACCAACATTTATGCTCAAATAATTGTCCAGCTTTTCAGGATTTTCCAAGAAAAGATCACTGGCTTCTCTTTTCAGGCAAATCCAGATTTTTGTTACTAGGCAAATCCACTGATATAGCTTTAGTGATGTTAAAGAAGCTTCATCACTTTGCTGTAGTTTAAGATCTGGCCCATCACATTTCAAGGTGCTGAAACCTTTAATTCATAGCTCTGTATCCCTTTAGTAGGATTTCCATAAAATTTTAGTAAATGATTTTAGTAAAATAAATGTCACTCAAAAACTAGATCACACCCCTGTTTTTCTTACAATAATGGACATGGTAAGGAAGCGGTGGACTTTCTGCCATGTGGAACAACTACATCATGTGCAATCAAACAAGAAAGAAAAGGGAAAAGAAAGAAACTAAATCAACACAGTATGCATCCATTCATTTTGCTGTGTCATTTTGCATATGGTCATTCATCTGATCAAGACAATAACTGGCATTTTTCCCGGTTAATTCACCTCTTTTCCTCTCCCTTTGTCCTCTGTTGTAGCACCAGCCTTTCAGCAGGATTTCAGGTTGTGATCCCGTTGGAGAATGAATAGTCCTTATTAAGTGTCTGGAAGAAACCAACAACTTATTAGTGCATTGAGACTAATTATGGTGCTATCTTAATCCTATAAAGGATTGCCATAAAAATTAACAACACACCTGAAATCAACATTTTTTTTTTTATGTGTCTTTGTCTCTCTTTATATAAATTGTCAGTGGAATAAAGTCCTATAGTTATAATAGCCGTCTTTATGAAATCAGTAACATTTCAAAGATAAAGGTGTTTTTTGTTTTGTTTTGTTTTGTTTTGTTTTTCTCAGGTTTTATGATTTTAATGTTGTGAACTAAGTAATACTTTACAGAGCTTAGCCATGAATCATTCACTGAAACTAAGCAAAAAACATGTGAACTTTCCTGGGCATGCTATTCTTAATTATATTTCTGAAAATATCCACTTAATATTTTGATATCTATTCAGCATTACATATTTGAAATCTAGACAAATGAAGTCTAGACATTCAAAGTGCATTGTCATATTTTTTACACTCTATGAATTTAGATCCACCTTCAAAACGTGGCTATTACAATCAGTTAAGGTTAGATTGTGTGCAAACATATTGAGTTTTAATTGATATCCACTGCATAAACAGATTTTTCTGAAGGCAGCTATGCTATATGGATGAGAGATGAGAGCTAAACTGCAAAGCAGGTAAGCAAACCCTGTTTCTGTGGAAAAAATCAAGAAAAATAAGTATTGCTCAATCTGTATATACTCAGGTGACTTAAGACTTTTGAAGAATATGAAGAAACAGAGCTGTCTTTTGATTTTTTTGTTTGTTTATTTTTTTGTGTTTGTTTTTAATGTTGTTTCATTTCATTGTAATAAATTAGCAAAGGTAGGAGACTTTGTTTACACACCTGAAATTCAGGAGGATGGCAGTTCCCAGAGCTACATTCTACCTGAAATATTCAAGGACATGCAGCTGACGCAGTGGGCCTCTGACTGCAAGACAGACAGCTCCAGGCCACAAAGCTGCTATATAAAACTGTCTATGTCTACCTAAATTAGAGCTGACAACCAGCCCTGGGTTTATAATGCTGAGTTCTCAACTTTTAGACGCCAAAACCTATCCTGAAAAAAGTGCATTAGATTATTTCTTTTTTCTTTTCTTTTCTTTTCTTTTCTTTTCTTTTCTTTTCTTTTCTTTTCTTTTCTTTTCTTTTCTTTTCTTTTCTTTTCTTTTTTCTTTTCTTTTTTCTCTTCTCTTCTCTTCTCTTCTCTTCTCTTCTCTTCTCTTCTCTTCTCTTCTCTTCTCTTCTCTTCTCTTTTTTTCTTTTCCTTTTCACTTTTTATTTTTTATTTATTTTATTTATTTATTTTGCTTTGCTTTTGGACATTGTTTCTTATTCTGTTTCCTTTCTTCTCTTACTTTTATCCTCTTTTTAAAAATAAATCATTTGATATATCAAATATTTTCCTCCTCTTTTTTTTGATAAAAATACTTTAAAGCTAAATATTGAATTAAAGTAAAGCTTTATTTATTTATTATTATTATTATTTTTTTAATTAGATTATTTAAATTTAATAATTTACAATGGTATTAAATAGAAACAGCAGTTTGTACTGGGTACTTGAAGAAAGATTCCTGAAAATGATATACATACTTTTCTGAAGTATCACTCCTAATGAGCTGATTAAAACTAATTTTTCAAAAATAGCCTCTAATCTCAGGTGCAAGGTTTCAACATTATCCAAAAGAATATATACACATGGCATTATGACTAGCCATAACTCCCCATAAAGTGGGTGTCTAGGGCACTTGCACATGAGGACTTAAAGCCAACAGTTTTTATCAGTTTCACATGTATGCATTAAGTATTTTGATTTCTCAAAGTCTAACACATTTTAAGACACATACATACACACACACACACAAAGTACATAAGAATAATTCACTAAATGTCTGTTTTATTAAAAATGCCCATAAGCTTTTATGAGATGAAGACCATGGATTGAAGAACCTAACTGCATGTTTATGTAATGCAAATTCCACTCCAAGAATTTGTAAAATTTAACAATGTGATTTTTCCAGCTTTTCTCTATACCTGATAAATGACCTTACAGTTAATTCAAATTGGTATTACTTTTCTTTCTTTTTCTCTTTCTTTCTTTTTCTCTTTCTTTCTTTTTCTCTTTCTTTCTTT
>CM021767.1:20254985-20274353 GCA_011076525.1 Nettapus auritus
TCTCTTTCTTTCTTTTTCTCTTTCTTTCTTTTTCTCTTTCTTTCTTTCTTTCTTTCTTTCTTTCTTTCTTTCATTTTATTTTATTTCAGGGGAGTGGGGAGGATTTTTCAGGATGTGTGTTTGTGCTCATGCAAAAATGTTCTTATAACCATTTTATTACAATAAACACTAAACTGAAGAAACTAACTAGGTATTTCCTTTCAGTTTTGGTGGTAACAGCTCTGTCATTGCTGCTCAGTTTTCAGATGTCTTCTGTCTTTTTTTTTAAAGTGAGCAAAATATTCTGTGTGAAGAATCTTGCATTACTCTTTGTTCTGCAACATATTTTGCTAGAGAGCCCACACTAGTATCTAAAATAGTGTAAATCATCAGTTTTTAATCTGGCAGAAAGTAGACAGTGGCCCATTAAACTTTCGTAATTAAATTTCCCTTGCTCTCCCCCATAGAACCATTATCTGAGTTTTCTAATTAACACAAGAGGAGGGAGTCAGTTCAGAGTGATGGGATCTATAACCATCCCCTTTCATTTTAATGACCTTTAATAAACTTTTATTACTATTGATATTTATAATTATAATACACCCTTTCCTCTGGAATGTGATTTTAAGGGTCTTGTCAAAAACTGAAAAATTCTCCCTCAAAATTGGAGCAAACCTAATAATTGCATTCTCCAACACACAGAATCTGGAGTCAACAACATCAGCGGAAAAAATACAGCGTATGCAAGTGCAGCAAGATTTTCCTCTCCCATTGTTGCCAGTGGGTGATGCTTTGGTCCTGATCTGCTGCTGCCTTTTGCTCTGGCAGCAGAGCCTCCCCCAGACAGTCTGACACTACAGCTGAATCATGAGGTGACTTTGTGACAGATAACCACAAGGAATTATGCAGAGTTCATTTAACTTATTTTACTTCCAATCTTACAGAGGTCAGATACTAGAGAGGAGGATTAACCACTGTGACATCTAGTTCTTCCTTAGATTTTTCATCAATGGCTCTTATACCAACTAAACACTTTTACACAGAGCTTTTATTGGTAAGTCAAAACTTCTAACCTCTCCACAGCCTCAGTACAGCATATCTCGTACCTCAACGATCCTCTTTCATGTAAGCAATTATGTTGCCATCAGAACTACAGTGCTACATTTTTCTTTGCTAAGATGAGATGCAAGGCTGAGCACCTTAGGCAGTCCTTCTTTCTTCTGATTATGCAGGAGAAAGGCATTCTGTCCTCCAAAACAAGAGGTACCTATATCAATTAACGGAGCCTGTATCTGTCTACACCTTCCTTGGAACAATCAAATAAGTGTCCTCACTACCTGAGGGCAGGTTTTGTGTTCTTCTTGCCACTTTCATGGATGTCTTCTTTGGAGAAGTGGAGAAGTATCTGCTACATTGAACATGTGAGCAAAATTATAGGGCATAATGCAGCTGTTCACAGCTTGGTCTCTATCCTTAACTTGCAATGTAAATTTAATACCTGGAGCTCTGGATCTCTGAGTCAAATTATATGACTCCTCAAAGCCCAGTGCATTCAGTTTTTGAAGAAAGATTTTAATTTAGATCTGGATCATCTGGACTATCTAATCTGGGAACATCTTCAGTTTTTACGAATTCTTCATTATTGGATATTTTGAGCATTAAGATAATCAGTGTCAAACAAAATCTGTTGCATATATATCTATAGGTAGCAAATACAGAAAAAAATGCAAATAGATGGCCTAATAATTATTGTAAAGAAACTAAATATATATATATAGATATACATATATATATATAATTTCAATGTAAATGGTGAAAAAGTGGTTTTGAAAGTCTTTCAGGTAGATGAGATCACAGGCAAACTGTATGGCTTTAAAAAAGGATCACTCTATAAATAGCCAAGAAACATTGGATGTTAACTACAAGAGACTTAGCAGCTAACAAAATTATAAAACATGAAGAATGTGTTTCCTGTAACAGTATCAGAAAAAAGAAAAAAAATCTTTAATTGACAGCAACACTCAATCCCACCTGCTGGAATCTGAAGTTTAGATTAGGTAAAAATCAACCATTAAATTGGAGACCTGGTATTTTGTTCTGTTGTTTGAATTACAGATGATCTAATGATTAGCATTTAAACTGAACTTCTCCAAAGGCAATCAGAAATGTGTCTTTACACTTTCAGTAACTTTGAAACTTTTATATCATGTTTTCAAGTGAACTTTGCATTCCTAACCCTGAGACTAACCAGGCTGCTCTTTGAAGTTCAGCGGTAGGTGGATAGATATGGACTGGAAAAATGCAGAGAGAAATTGCTTCATGAAAAAGGTATGCAATAAAATTTGGCATATGTTGCTGAGGTGATTATGAGGTCTGTGCAAAAGCAGTAATGGGTAAATTTTGGCTGGCACAGCATACAGATACACAAGAGAAAAAACAGAGCCAACAGTGTGATCACAGGACAGGAACCAGTTGCCTGGATTTTGCCTCCTGAAAAACAAACAAGGAAAAGCATAGGGAGAGTTTCTCTGTGACTTACAGTATCAGGGATATAACAAAGCATGGCTGAATAGTCAGCAAATGTGATTTGTACATGTGAGCAAAACTCCATATGAAACTCTTCTAAATGTGCTGAGCTCTCTTTATCACTACCCATTACAATTATTTCTGCCCTTAGTGTGGTGTAGCCAGGAGTGGGGAAGCAGGCCTGCAGATAGTGATTTTTTTTTTAGATTTTTTTTTAGATTTTTTTTTTTCTTTTTTCTTTGAGCACATCAAGGAGAAGACTAACATGATAACCCTTAACCATTAATATTTGGGACTGGGAAGATATTATACTGTGTTCGGGGAGGATTTAAATCAGCAGTACATTACAGTGTTTGTTTCTATTTTGTCATTCCAAGAATTTTAAATAGTTTAGAGGTTTCCGATAAATATTAAAAAGTGTTGAAAGATTTCCATCATTAAAATTTACATACTGGAATGGGCTAATGACATACTCTTTCTTGAAAACATCTTCTAAGAATTGCCAGAAATGAATGTTTAAGAAGTAGGACACCCACCGAATTGTCACATAAAAACATATGAGCTTATATTTGATTTTCTGACCTTTACTGTTGATCAGTTCATGCCTTAAATATATAGGTGCAAAGTCCACATAAATTCAGTCCACATCAACTTCTGTTTTTATCATTCTTCAAAAGTGATTAAACTCATCCTTTAATATTCAAGGTGACACGCTTGGTGGATGAGGGAAAGGCCATGATGTGGTCTACCTTGACTTCAGTAAGGCATTTGACACCGTTCCCCACAGCATTCTCCTCAGGAAACTGGCTGCCCATGGCTTGGACTGGCGCACGCTTCGTTGGGTTAAGAACTGGCTGGATGACCGGGCCCAGAGAGTTGTGGTGAATGGAGTCAAATCCAGTTGGAGGCCGGTCACTACTGGAGTCCCCCAAGGCTCAGTACTGGGGCCAGTCCTCTTTAACATCTTCATCGATGATCTGGATGAGGGGATCGAGTGCACCCTCAGTAAGTTTGCAGACGACACCAAGTTAGGTGCGTGTGTCAACCTGCTTGAGGGTAGGAAGGCTCTGCAAGATGATCTGGACAGACTGGACCGATGGGCCGAGGCCAACGGTATGAAGTTCAACAAGGCCAAATGCCGGGTTCTGCACCAGGGGCACAACAACCCCAAGCAGAGCTACAGGCTGGGAGATGAGTGGTTGGAAAGCTTCCTGGCAGAGAAGGACCTGGGAGTACTGGTTGACAGTCAGTTGAATATGAGCCAGCAGTGTGCTCAGGTGGCCAAGAAGGCCAACAGCATCCTGGCTTGCATAAGAAACAGAGGGGCCAGCAGGTCCAGGGATGTGATTGTCCCCCTGTACTTGGCTCTGGTGAGGCCGCACCTCGAGTACTGTGTTCAGTTCTGGGCCCCTCACTACAAGAAGGATATGGAGGTGCTTGAGTGAGTCCAGAGAAGGGCTACGAAGCTGCTGAAGGGTCTGGAGACCAAGTCGTATGAGGAGCGGCTGAGGGAGCTGGGACTATTTCACCTGGTGAAGAGGAGGCTCAGGGGCGACCTTATTGTACTCTACAGGTACCTGAAAGGAGGCTGTAGCGAGGTGGGGGTTGGTCTGTTCTCCCACGTGCCTGGTGACAGGACGAGGGGAAATGGGCTAAAGTTGCGCCAGGGGAGGTTTAGATTGGATATTAGGAAGAACTCCTTTACTGAAAGGGTTGTTAGGCACTGGAATGGGCTGCCCAGGGAAGTGGTTGAGTCCCCATCCCTGGAGGTCTTTAAAAGACGTTTAGATGTAGAGCTTAGGGATATGGTTTAGGGGATGATTTGTTAGTGTTAGGTCAGAGGTTGGACTCGGCGATCTTGTAGGTTTCTTCCAACCTAGACATTCTGTGATTCTGTGATTCTGTGATTAGTCAGCTGTTTTGTTTTGTTTTGTTTTTCTATGTATCCTGCATCTTCAAGTTTCACAGATGAATTAGAAAAAATGATAAAAAAAAAATATAACTAGGTAATAGAATGTCCTAAGTACTATGAATATTAACTGTACTTTTTATTCAATGTAGATATCGAATATGTCTTATGACCTGCTATTGTATTAATTAGCTTTCTTGTCTCTATTGTTGTTTTTCGGTCAATGATGGTTTTGCAAAATACAGATTCCCACCTTGTAAAATGTTGTATTAGGAAATATTAATCAGAAGTTTGTCAGCTATTCATTCATATATAGTATGATGTATCATATAAAACATTAATTTTTGAAGATTTTATGATATGCATATGATATATGTATATACATTTTTATATTATTTCATAACTCATATGCATTTTTGTTTTTATTTTCTATACACAAATATAACCGTGTTTGTTGTATAAATATGTAAATATTCAAAAAGCAAAATTTAAAGATGAAGCAAGCAGAAGAGGAAGAGGAAGAGGAATGACATAGAAATGATGAGAGAAGCGTGAAGCACATTATGCAAACAAGTCAGTGGTGCAATATTATCTGTTCTTAATGTGCTATTGACAGCACTATGTCGGTCCATTCTTGTATACAGACAACTGTGCCTAAGCAGCACCAAGGACAATGTCTCCAGGTCACTTGCATGGACCTCTAAATTTTTGGTGAATTTTTCAAAACATTGCTAAAGATTGCCATGAACAAACAGTCATTCTTCCTATCTCCAGCAGATTACCTCTCTTCCCTGATGCTGTTGTTTCCCTGTTGGCTCTGTCCCCTGCATTGTGTTGTGAAGTTCTGCACGATAAAATACCAAAACCAAATATCAGACTTGTTTATATCTTGCTCATTAAACATACATCTAATAATAATAATAAACAACAACTTATTAAATGTTTTGAATAACAATAATTATTTGTAATAGTTATTAATAATAATAATAAAATTGTGTTTATTATTATGTACCTCAAAAGTTAAACTGTAATCATTAATAGGTTGCTTGACTTTAATCAGTACATACAATAATGATTTGCTAAAAAGAATTTATGCCAAGTCAGGAAGAACAGTCCAAACAAAGAAACATCTGTGATAAAAGCATCAGGCAGTCTTTCTAACCATGTACCACGTTCAAGGTCTCTGATAAGCCACCTGGCTATACCTACACACTCTGATAACCCCAAGCTGGTATTACATTGTTCAGCCAGGGAAGGTCTTGTTGCTGGGCACTGAGCTGATAGGCTTGTGGCTCTCTCTGTTATGAGACACAAGAATATTTGAATATCGTGTCAGAAAAAACATTCACAGAAAGCCATAAGGACGAGCATCTTAATGAGCAAGGCTGTTAATAACCAATATTGTTGTAAGTCAGAGCATCTTCATTTTTACTTCTTCTATTATATTGTACCCCTTGGTTACGATCATCTGTGAACTCACTGTGTTGCTTTCTTTTATAAATATGTCAAACCTTTGCTTAACCAACCCATGCTGAGTTCTTACCTATCGTTTTTAAGCTCAAAACACGGGTGCTTATGTTCAGAGCTATGTGTTTTTCCTTTCTCATGCACTTTTATGCCAAGATTTGCTCCCTGTTTCCTATCTCTGGTGTTCTCATTTTGTTGCTTGGGTTCATCACAACTCTTCATCGCCCTTTCTTACAAAAAATGTGGGAGTCTTCTCATCCTGACTTTAGTCTGTGGGGGTCCACTCTATGTCATGTCAGCTGGCATCTCAAAAAACAATCTCTCACCTACCTTGAACATCAATATTGTATAGCATTTTAACATATTGAAATTACCTTAGCAAAACATTAAATAAGCAATAACCAGCTACTTATGCGGAAAATATGTATGCCTTGATCGGGAGAATATATATTTCTTTCAGTCATGAGGCATCAAGTTTTATTTTTTTATGAGGCCACATATGTAATGCCCACTTATATTAATGGCATTCAATTAAACAAGAAGCAATTGGATGGCAGCACAGCACAAAGAACAGGAAGGTACCAGATCCAGGAAGCCGTTTCTGAATTTTATGCCTAATTAGTGGGTTTCAATTAATAGCTGATATTTGACTCATTAATGTGTCTGTAAATGTTATCTATCTGTTTTTACAAACCTTTTAAATTTCACCTAAAGCATGTTAAACTCTGAAAATAAATCGTGTTCTCCTACATCACTACTAGAAATGAAAGAAGTGAATGGTAAATGTGGCATTTTATTTTTATTCAGGTTACTCACCTCTACAGGGAACTTTGTGTACAGTCAGTTTTACTGTTTTCTCATGGTCAGTCCATAGTTTATACAAGTATGAGCTGTGGTTGAAGTGGGAACTCAGAGGTATTGGTACAGAATTTTGAATGCTGTTATTGCATTGAAAATGTTCTCCATGGGAGATTCTGGTATATCTTTTTGAAGTGTTATTATGGCATACCAACACATTTTCTTCACTCTGGAATATTTCATTTCCCCAAATAGGAAAAGGGAATAGAAAAGCATTTTATAAAACTGCAATGCAAGCCAAAATATCAGTAGGTTTTTCCAGGGACATGTGTGAATTTGGATTTATTTTATGTAAGTAGAGTACATTTAAACTGGTCAAATATTTCTCCTATGTTCATCCTGTTATGGTCAAATGATTTTGTTTCAGTACTGTTTCATTATTTTTCTTTTTCAGTCTCATTGTTATGAAAACATCAAAATTCATGTGTCATGGGTGTTGAAGGCAGATATGAATAATACTCTTCTCTAAAATCACTTAACACTGAAGAGACACTGGATTTTCAAATCTCATTTAATTTTCTGTAATGACTAAAGGGCATTGTGGTACTTCATGGGTTTCATGCAAGTTACGATAATTAAGAAAATGATTAATTAAAACTGGGTTTGACAGCATTGAAGAGAATCTCTGAACAAATGTGTTGCAAAGACACTAAAAAATTTAAGTAATTTGGGGAAAAGCAGAAAGAGAGGTGGAATATAAAGAGTAAAATGGATAAATGAATGTTCATCGACAATCCTGCAGCTGACTGACCATTAGATTCTTATGAATACAATTAGAACATTTGGAGTGAGTTTGAGTCATGTAGGTTCAATTCCCGATGTCACTGATAGAAAACATCTGTGTATTTTGATTCTTAAAAACAAAACAATGCAAACAAACAAACAAACACACACACACACACACACACACACACAAAATGTGGCTTGCTTTGGCTGAGAAACAGTTTACAAAACAGACGTGGTATCCAGTGAAGCCTGGCATGGAGCCACGTACCACCTTCAGGAGGGACATCTTTCACAGCTCTGCTTCTTTGCAACCTTATTGCCATTGAAAGGTAATGAGAAGTGCTGTGAAATGGCCAGGATAAACTGAAATATTCCTCCTCAGCCAGCTCATTCCATGGACTATATTGGCCCAATCAGTTTTTAGCAGAACTCCCTACTGACTTAAGTAAGGATTTAGCTTTAAAAAACAACAACAACAACAAAAAAAACGCTGAAATAATATGGTCCCTTGCCAATGATAAGCATTTATTTTCAGAAGGTATAGTAAAAAGAAACATAGAAACTCATTGTGAATGTTAATTGTGGGTTCCCATTGTTTCTTAATTGCAATAATTTCCTGCACTTCCTTCTGTTACTGCATATAATTAATCTCTATTATTAAGGTTTCAAGCAAACAATTGTACATGTAGGATAATACACCATGCAGAGCATATCGTATATTCTATGAGGGTTAAATTTATGGTGAGCAGCAGAGGCCATCTGAATCTGAAAAATTCCTTGACTGATTTTCATACAAAATTTCCACAGAGAATAAATTTTATCTAAGATTTTTGGGTTATTCTGGAAAAAAATTCTGATTTATGAGCTACATATTACTCAGGTTTACAATAAGGAGTTGAGGTATGCAGCAATACTGTTTTGACTATATGAAAATGATTTTTTAGCTTGACCTTGAATAATACTCAAGCAGATAGGATAAAGAAGTTTCCAGTTTTTGTAGATTTAAAGGTATACTGACATTTTTGGATCTGGATGTAAATAGATAGATATCTATCTTTTTAAAGCAGAGTTAGTAACAACTTCATAGTGGAGAAATGTATGTACAGTGAGAAAAAGATACAGATATCTGGAGAAACAGCAAGATGCAGAGAAAAATACATTTTTCAATAAAATTTATAATGTCCTTCCCCTTCTAATTAGTAACAACAACAACAACACGCTAGTAACAATATGTAGGTAATCATACTTTATTTTTCAAATGCTTTTACAGAATTATTGACTATTTGTTATCTGGAAAAATAAAATTACTAGTCTTTCTTTCAACCTTCAATATTCCTGTACCATAAGAACCACCCATGACTATTAGGAAGGTACTACTGATGCAGCACTGAAGCCATAACTCATCCAGGTGTTAACTACATTAAATAGCTTCTGTAGTTCTGGGACCTACTCTTTACTAACTAACAGAAAAATTAGATCTACTATCACAGGATTACTGTCAGGAAAAGGAAATTAAATCTGTAGAAAAGCTTAAAGAATGAACATAAGAAACACATCAAAAAGAGAACCTTGGCTGACTGTGAAATTTTATGGTTTTTCCATTATGGGAAACTTCACTCATCCATATTTGTCTTTTACAAAGGATTATGAATTGAGGACTACAAGTCCATAAAATTTATATTTTGTCATCTGGTTTGATTGGTGGAATTATGTTATTGAGAAGGATTCTGAGATCACATTAGCCAAGAAAGAGTAATGCACTACACCCACTGAAGAACAATATATGTTCTTATCTACCCAGGCAGGCAATCAATTCTCTAGTGCATATATCAATATACGCTAGAAGTCCACTATTGGCAGATGATGTGGATGAGGTCTTGATACAGGCTTTACCAGCAATGATAACCAGAGCTGAATTCACTGTAGGTTAAACAAACAAACATGGAAAACAAAACAAACAAAAAACACATAACTAACTAGTTCTTTATTACAGTGAATTTATTTCCATAATATGATAATATAGGATGTCCTCTCAAATGCACAAATGCATACATGTATGACCCACTTTTGAACTGTAACCTAAGGAAATATATTATTTTGAAATATTGAATGCAATAAAGTGCATTTTTATATTAGGGAACTTCAAAAAAGAAGTGTTGTGAAACTCTTAAAAAACAGACTACCATAAACATTCAGCAATGCTCCCAAACTACTTGTCATTTTCATGAACATCAAGATCAAAAAAAGAATCAGGAGACATGGGAACAACTTCTAATTCTGGTTCTGTCTCACCAGAAACAGAGATTCATGAGTATGTAGATGGTACTTCTGTCTAAGAGGTAGCCTAGGAAACTGTCAGTATCTTATCAGGCTAGATTTGGAGACATCCATGCTTTCCAGTCACAAGAAATTATTATATTATATATGGTGGCTTACCAAAAATTTGGGGTAGGGATTAATAATTTAAGTAACAACCAGGATGAAGTCTAAATACTGTTACATCCTTGCTGGAGCTAGGTTCAAAATCCTAACCTCCCTGAAATCTGTGGTGATATCCACTGACTTCCCTGGGCCGTAACACCTGTGGGTGTACTGCTGACTCCTTGGCCTGTGTATAGCTTTATTCGCTGTAAAAGTCACTGGGTCTTGCAGGAGTAGCTCAGATACTAGAACTGTGTAAATCACCTGACTAAATCTATTAAGATATTTGGAGGACTTTTTAGTTAGTGTTAGGTCAGGGGTTGGACTAGGTGATCACAGAGGTCTCTTCCAGTCTTGATGATTCTGTGATTCTGTGACCAGCCATACCTCAGTACTGAACTACACCTTCCATTGAGCCACTTACTTCATTTCTGCATTTATGAGCTTATTGAAGGTAATTCTTTGATTTCAAGGTATAAATCAAGCCCTATATATACTTTCCTCACCTAAAGGCTATTCAGCAATTTACATTCAGAACTGATTTTCTGGATTGTAAAATATGTAACATGCTTTGGGTTTTATCACAGCTGAGTGTTGCAACCCATAACTTTCAGTATCTAGCTTCACCATATTGTCAATGTGAACCTCATAGCAGGACCCAAATAACCAGCCCATTGAATGTGGAAATACCTGGTCTTGCCAAGGATGAAATGATACAGCTAAGGTTCATCCTAACCCCTACATTCTTCTCTAGCATTACACAGCTCCTGGAGAAGTATCTCCCTTCACTTGGTAGAGAATGAAACTCTTGTTAAGATTCCTTCTTCTTAAAATGGGATGAAATTATGTTTTAAAATCACTCCTCAAGGGGAGGTCTTCCTGCCTCTGAAGTCTGTTTTGGGCTGGAACAGCCTCTGTTTTCTTTATAAGCTGTTAAACTGCTTCCCCAAAAAACTGTATTCATTTGAGAAAAGTAGATAAATGTCCATACTAATTCTTGCCTGAGAAGTTAGACAAGAGGGGAAGACCTTCAGGCCAGCTTCTACTGCAAAGACTCTCTGTTTTATGCATTGCCTAGTTCATGCCAGACTAAAGATGTTATATGAGTAGTTACCTCAGAAGAAGTAGAGTCATGATGACACTTTCTTGCTATTAGCTCCAAATAAATGGGTTCTACAAAAAGAAAATATTCAGTATCACTATCTTGCTTGCTTGCTTGCTTGCTTACTTTTCTCTGTAGCAATGCAATATGGTCCAATATACTAATAACAATCATTTGATCAGATAGCTAAGTTTTCAGTTATGATGACAATCAGTTCTTGGCTTACCATATCCTTCTGGTCTATAGCAAGATTTTATCATTATAAACATAAAGTGTAAGAATGTGATGTAGACACCAAGCTATGGTTATGTCAATACATATGCCTGGGGTGCCCTTAAAGGAGCACAGATTCCTGGCACACAGGAAAGCATCTATTTTGTAACTGAGGCATCTGTAATGCTTAGAAGCCCCTAGGACGGAAGCAGCAATGGAGCATCAACTGCTTAGAAGCTGTGGAGACTATGAACCTGGAAGTAGGTGCTGACATTTTATCCAAGGCAATTTTTGACCTGAAGTGCAAAGCAGAGGAGGGCACCATGTGTCACATATTCCCCTGAGCCCTCAGTCTCACCCTTATTGATGAGAAGGTCAGACAGGTTTAGCAACAGCCATTCATTAACAGACTTGGTCAGCCTGTCTACAAGGGAAAACTTTTAAAGATAAATTAGTCCCACGAATGGAAACAGTCATCTCATATTTGTTTTTCATTGCAGATTTAGCCTCCTTATCCTTTGGAATGCAATATGACATAAACAAAACAGGACATACAACACAAATCTTCTGTACTAACTTAAATTAACTGTTTTCAAAATCATGGTTTCGGTGAAAACTATGAAATTCTCTTCTGCAGAAAATTTCAGCTTTCTTCTGGAGGCAGTACTTTATCTGAACCTTTCTATCCACCTGAAAATACCTGAAAGGAAATATTATCTTTATACAGTCTGACTCTGTCCCCACTAAATATTAACAAGATAATTACAATTTTCTATACGTGCATGGGTTAGGGACTTGGTTTATGGTTTCTTTCAGTGCACAGCAAGCTTTACTAATAACATCTATCATTTTAGACTTGGCAGTGCTAGGTTAGCAGTTGGACTTGATGATCCTAGAGGTTTTTATCAACATAAATGATTCAGTATTTCAATGATTCTATGATCTATGTACTACTACACAAAGATGTAACAGCCCATCCAGCTCTGCAAACTGCACAGTTGCAAGGGGATTTCTTGTTATGTGGTCACAGGAATAACTATCAAAAGATACATATTTTCAGTCTACTTTGCCATTTCCAGTACACATATAAATGTTTTTCAGTCCCTCCACAAAATGTATTTGTGTTTCTGCATAGTGCACAACTCTTCTGTATTAGTAAAAGAGTTGATGGAAGAATGGCAGCTGTCTTCCCCTACAGCCCACATTTCCCAAAGCTCAGCATCCTGCTGTGGAAAAAGCCAACTTGGTTGTTGCTGCCTATGAATTTATAGAACTCTATGATTTGGCCCTCATCACTCATACCATGACTGTAACAAACACTGTCTTGGTGACCTGCTTTCTGCTGAGGGATGGGATGAACCCCCACTTTCTCTCCAGGGCTTTGCAGCTCACCACCACAGCAGAAAGAGCTATCAGCCCTGCAAGCACACAGAGGAGACTTTTGCATTCAGGGGAATAAAAACTTAGGGACCTTCATAGGCCTGGGTGTCTGCACACAGCACAGGGATGCTGGGTTGAGCAGGGTAGGAAAAGTTTTGTTTAGAAGTGACAAAGAGTACAGAAGACTAGAATTGAAATGAAATAATAACAGAAATAGATGTTTTATTTCTGTCTTCTGGGAGATTGCTTAAGGATGAATCTAAACTGACATAGGTTTATACAGCATACCACATCCTTTGACATAATAGAAATCCACATATTTCCTTGGGGGGGGGCTGAAAAAGAAAAAAAAAATCCATCCAATAATGAGTCAGAAATAATCAATCTCAAGTTATAAAATATGAATAAACTGAGAGGATCAGTCTGAGGACAAATTTTTGTAGAAAGGGTTATTTTTCACGATTTATAAGGGACTTACAAGAAACCTGCAACTTGCCATGGGAGAAGTGAAGTTTTCCTCAAGCCTTACATTGTTTTGCCACCACTTTCATAATACTTGTTTACGCTTTAAAGGGGGGAAAATGTACAGCGAGGTGGAACGGTTATCGACCAGATTGATCATGGGAACAAATCTGCCTGTGGTAACCTTGTTTAATGATATGTTGCTAGGCTCAGCACCTTGCTGAGGCTGTGATTCTTCACCGGCTGGGCCCGCATGATGGATCACGGTAGGAGGCTGATGGTGCAATCACTCACTGGCAGCCACTGCCACCTGCACCAGCCTGACACCCGTCCCCTCTGGACTTATCAGCCAGCCTGTTCAGCCTACTGGGAGACACAACTGTTCCACCCAACGGCGAACAGCAGTTCTTTATCTGTCTTGCAACTTCTTAGGGAGGGCATTCCATTCTCTTTCTCTTCCTGTTTTATTTCTTTGAATCCACTGGTCTGAGCCACAGCTGACTTAGGTGCAACAAAATGAAATGGGGACTAAATTTATGGGGAAAAAAAAAGAAAAAAGATTCTCTTGCAAAAGTATGAAAGCAGCATTTTCTCGTTGAAAGTCTCTTAACTGTTCATACATATTCCGTTAGATAGCTAGACAGAAAATTGTCATCTCTAAATATGGTGGAGCCCACATTCTCAGCACAACATTATTTTAACGAGATAACCTTTTACACTTCTTCACACTGTATATTGAACATCGTTTCCCAGTAAAAACTGATAACAGAGAAGTGAGCAACTATTATTTTGCAGAGTTCTTTTTCGCTCTTGTCCTACAACCTTGAGACAAATTTGAAAGCTAGTGTATTTGACATTACTTCAGATTCTATATTTTAATATCTAAAACACATGCACTGTTCTGTTCACATGCACATGCACAGTCTGCCAGCCAAGATCTGCACTTAGTTCATTTAGGCTGGGACTTTCAATAATTTTCCACTTTTATTTTATAGTACAAATAGTATGTAAAAGCTATAAAGTCACTTAATAGGTAGCATTTTAAAATACATCTAGCCTGTGAAATAGTGATTTCAACTGATCTTCTCTTCTAGTCCCCTCCCTTACAGGGTTGATGAACTTTTTTAGGGGGGAAAAAAATAAACTTTTTTGGTATGACAGGTCATTATAATGATAAAAATGAAATTATCTAGCCAAGGAGGCTTTAGTACATACATTCCCAATCTCTAATTTTATGTAAAAGCTTCTTCATTACTTCAGCACACAAATCTATGCTGCTGCTTAGAAAAAGAATGGGAACATCAGTCCAGCTACCATATTTTCTATTTGCACATGGGCCAGTTTTATAAATTACACGTCTGTCTTTACAAGTCACTGTAAATTCACATGTATATAACCTCATGTTAGAAGGGTCTGCACAGCTATCATGAAAACTAGACTGAGCACTGTGTCCATGCAGACTTCAGGCTGCCTCTCAAGAAGAGCAGGGATGGTCACCACTAGTTTTGTTTTCTTGATCCTGATAGAAGGACTGTGTTGCAAGGGCAGATTTGCTCAGCCTCTTTTTGTTATTTAACTCAGACATGGTAAATTGGGTCCTGCAGCCTTGAGAGCCACAAGCCAAGCATGCAAGCCGTGAGTCACCCCTGCTCTTATGAAGTGCCTGCATGAGCAATGGTTCCAGCATCATCTCCTGAGCTTCCTAAGGTTCTGGATACAATGACCTTGCTGAGCCTGGTAGACATTAAACAGTGCTTTAATGACACTTGGACTGCTCTGATTCATTTCCTACCTCTCACCCCCCTAAAAATCCCTTATTCGCAGGATGGGGAGGGATGTGAGAGGGAAAGCTTTGTATTTTGAGGGCTCCCAAAATGCACACAAGTAAGAGCTAGTCATTCCTCTGTCAGCCAACAGCTGTAAAAAATACAAAATCTGAACTAGTCATTTTCAACAGTTTAATTAACATTTTAGTTAATTCTGTTAGTATCCTTTGACAAAACAAAATAATACCTTTCACTCACTAGTGAAAAATAGTTGCTGTCCTAATTATGTATATGCAGGTCTATTCACATGCACACATATAGAGAAGTGTAAGTGGGTACCATTTATTTGATAATCACACTCCCAATTCCTTCTCCTCCTTTTGGGATAGCAATTGCAGTATGCAGCTGCTAAGACAATGAAATGCTTTTCCAGCTGCAGCATCTGGCTCTTTGGCAGACTCATTTAGTAGTTGTGTTGGCAGCTTTGGTTTTGCCTCTGGGTCTATCATATGTTTATAAAAGCAGTGGACTGTCAACCTATAGTCGTGTGTGTGTCTGTCTGTATTCCTTATCTTTGTTTATAGCTGCTTTTTGCCTGCATTTTTACACAGAAAATATGCATGAAGCACAGGGAAAAAAAAAAAAAAAAAAAAAGCCCTACCTCCTAACTACTCATTTAGTGGTCATCTACCTCCGTAAACAACTCTATTTCTTCAGCTTTAGACATCCTCCATTCAATAAACATCCATTTCATTTGCATCAAAGATAATTCATTAGACCAATTCTGTTTCACAAGAAAATTGCACTTTTATATGTGCAAGTATACAAATAATTTCTCTGTGACTAAGACCCTTAATACAGTGAGATCATAATAAATGGAAGGGGACATTTTTCATGTTACAATAATAAATGAGGTGTTAAAGGAATATCCTGATATGTGAGCATTTTATAACAGCTTCTTGTTTCTTTGTGGCTGCTGTAAAGCAGGGCTCACTGAATTAGCTATGATGTACTACTCCAGGATGATGTTAATTATGCTATAGTGGTAAGCATTTTTTAAGTAGCTGCTTCATATTTTTACATATTTAGGTAAAACACACTTGCAAAGGCAGGGTTTGAACCACAGGTAAGTATCCTCTCTGAAAAACAAATAAATATATTTAAAAAGCTTAACTGGACCATATTTCAAAACTCTGCAAGATAGGCAAGAGGCAGGGAAAGAAATGAAGTTTTGAATTATCTTGCTATCTGGCATATTTTAAAAACAAAATAGAGAAACTCATTTCTACACAATTGTGCTATACATAAATCAGTGTCTATATGCAAATACCTACAGTAATATATGGCCAGTTGTTACTTTTCTTCCTCTCTGAAAGACCTCAGATATAATGTAAAAGATACTGCTTTCTTACCTAAATGCTCATGAAAGAAATGTGATCTTTCCAAAATTACAAGAGCATGATGTGGGAATGTACTTGTCGGTGTGGCATGGTCTCTAAAACTCCCTGAAAATTATTTAAATGCAGAAACTTCAGCACAGGGTAGATAGTGTAAAATGTTTTGATTATTTTTCCTACTTTTTGTTATCAGCATTAAAAAATAATTTTTAAAAAGTGCTAAACTAATGAAATCAGAATAATAAACTAAGAACAATTTGCAGTAGCAAGCAATTTTCCCTTTTTTTTTTTAATTGGTTTATTTTTTTATTTTTATTGGTTTATTATACAGCCTCCTTGCTTTCATATTTTTTCCATAGAAATGAAATGGAGGAAGGGGGAGACTACAGGATAATAAATCAGAATTCATCAATTAGTATTCAAGAGTTACCCGTTTCAGCAAATAATTATTATAAATCTAGATGTAAACTCAAAATCCCATTTTTAAATGTCATTCCATATTATTGTAATTCCTTAATACTTTAAAACAAAACAAAGCTCTGTTTTCCCCCAGAATCACTTGCAATAATATTTTTATGTTCATTTTGATTAAGTTTGTAAACATTGGTAGAAATCTTTGGAGATTATATAAAAGTCCCAATGAAAGAAATTTTCCATTTTAAAACTGGAGACCTTTTATGCAAATTATTTGGCTGTTTCAGGAAGAAATGAAGGAACTGGAGGATATTATAAGTTTTACATAACATTGGTGAGCTTGTTGTCGTCTTTGATCTTATATAAATTAGTCAAGATCTTGAATGATCATAGGCAAAGAAACCTAAACCCTTTTCCCCAGCTGAACAAAAATGTGTCAAAGATTCTAACTGCATAAATTATTACATTATGTCCTAGAGCAATAATAGTTCCTTTAAGTAGACTCTCAGGTCACCTGTTATATAGTGGGAATAGAATTTTATTTAGTTTTTTACATGGAACAATCTGCTTATGTATATTTTATGCTGTTTTTCTGACCAGTAACTTTGACACCAAATGTGCCTTAAAAAGGCAGCACTGCACCAATAATGTTACTCTTTTTGTCAAGTAGCTCTGATGAATAAACTAGTCTAAAGATAAGGGAAAGTATTCAAGTACACTGCCCACTGAAGAAGTTCTCAATTAAAACAAAAACAACAAAAAAAAAGCTTGACATACAGAAAGCAATTTTGTGAAGTTGTTATTATTGATGTAAGCAAGCACTGGACTTCTTTTCTACCTATTATTACCATGTAAATCTAGAAGCTACGTTTAACTTATAGGGAATATGACCTTTACATTATGTGCAAAGAGGTAACATTTCTGAACAGCCCTGAAACATCAATCCCAGCAAAGTTTCTTTTTCCCTACAGGTAGCAGGAAATGGAGCCAGGATGACAGGGCCCCATCTGAGCCATGCCCAGCTCCCCCAGTCTGCACAAACCCACTCTATCAATCACAGCAGGATAATGCATAGTGGCTGCACCTGTGACAAGGGATGATTGAGTGCTGAGCACGGGCCCGGCTTCGCCTGTCGCTTTGTGCATTTGTATTTCTCCAGGGCCACTTTGAGAATTTGCAGAACTTGGGGAAAAACAAAAACAAAGTCTCTCGCATTTAAAAGCAAATAGCTTAATCGTTTGATTATTTAACAGTAAGACAATATACAAACCTGGAAATGAACAGCAGGATAGCAAGAGCCCCAGTTTTATTAAGGCAACACAGCTACGCAAAATGTAGCTTTATTAAGGG
Source organism: Nettapus auritus (assembly GCA_011076525.1). Classification (NCBI taxonomy): domain Eukaryota; kingdom Metazoa; phylum Chordata; class Aves; order Anseriformes; family Anatidae; genus Nettapus; species Nettapus auritus. Next base: position 20,272,956 of record CM021767.1, read on the forward strand.
GCAAGTAATTTAATATGAATACAGTAACTAAATACTTCTGTGGTTTTTTTTTTTTTTTTTTTTTTTTTTGCCATCTATTTCTTCTCCCTTAGCCCTAACACTAAGTGTCAGAATTTCATTTTATCATAAGAACAAGGCAGAAAGCTAGCACTAAGTACACCTGAGGCACCTACAGCTATAAAACAATGAAAATGAAAAGACGGGTCACTGTCTAACTTTCTTCACAAGTATTCTTTACACTGACAATTTTAAGAAAGAGCCATTGACTCACAATTATTTTGGGGAAAAATGGTTTAAGCAATGGCAATTAAAGGTTAATAATTTTAATTCTCTTATTTACAAATGAATGTAAGCAAGAAGTGTCTTTCATATAGGAAAAACTTTATAAATTAATCTGTAAAAATACAATGGGTTTTCTTTTATAATATGTACACTGGTCATATAAACCAAGTTTTTTGTTGCTGTTGTTGTTTATTTGTATTTGTTAAAGATGGAATTGAAGCATACACTGCAGATATTTATTATAAGTCTGTGAAAATAATGCTGATTAGCATACTTAAAAGTAAATAAATAGGAGCTATCTTAAAGACATCCATGCAAATTTCAAGTGAAAATCATGTCAGACTCCAAAATAACAGGGATGTTTTAATCCCTCTGAAAATGGATGAAGATGAAATCCATTTTCCTTTTGTGACAGTTCATTTTTTAATGTCTCAATACTATTACATGTATAGGATGAAAAACTATATTAAGAAGGGTGTACTGGAGAATACCATCTTTTATTCTTTTAATGTGCCTTTGACAGCTGAGATAAAATGCTCAAACAAATCCGCCTTATGATAAGTTTTTGAAAAGAAAAATACGTTTGCTTCTAAGTCCCGTGACCAGTTTTACCAGTCAGCTCCATGACCCAGCGCTGCTTTGAAAGCAGCAGTGATGCCTTGTTTGTTGTTGTTATATTTGGTTTGTTTTTTTTCTTCAGCCTCACCATCAGGCACATACCTCTGGACCAACTTTTCCCATCCCCACAGTGGACACAGGCACAGACATTTCAGTTTCTACGGCCCAGGCTGCAGGGCCCCGCCGCTTTTCAGGCAGCGGAGGGGGGGCAGAGATGCCAGAAGAGATGCCTCAGTGGCAAAGGAGCGTGGAGGTGACACTTGTCCCCCGCCGCTGTAAAAACCATCATTAAGTTTCAAAAAAGCAGCTCTGCTTCTCCCCCCTCTCCTCATTGCCCCTTCCTCCACTGGGAGGCTGTAAAGGGAAAAGCATCCCTCACTGCTAGTTAGAGCCCCCAGCAAAACTCTGGGGGAGGAGGGGGATGAAAGGGGAAAGGGGGGGCAGGGGGGACAAAAAAAAAAAAAAAAAAAAAAAAAAAAAAAAAAAAAAAAAAAAAAA
>CM021767.1:20274363-20350458 GCA_011076525.1 Nettapus auritus
AAAAAAAAAAAAAAAAAAAAAAAAAAAAAAAAAAAAAAAAAAAAAAAAAAAAAGTAGCCCTTCTTAGAGGGGAGGGAGAGAGAGTAGGAGAGAGACAAACATACAAACATCTGGGGATTGGACCATATGCTAAAGCTTTGTCTTGTCCTTCAAAGTTAGGCTGCCCTTGAAGTGATTTGTCAGGCGGCCTAACTGTGACAGAGAGAATATGTAGCAGGGGAGAGAGGGATGGGGGTGGAGGGGAGAGATGGGTCCAGCGCCACAGATGGGAAAAGGTGAGAGAGGGAATGAGGGAAGGACAGAGGGGAAGAAAGAGGGAAAGGGGAGGCAGCGAGAAGTCAGAACAAAACAGCCTCTCCATCAGATGTCAGCTTAAGTGGGAAAGGATGGGTAGGAAAAAACAGGAGAAAAATGGGAAAGAATAGAGGAGGAAGGAGGGAAGAAGTTATCACTGGTAATGAAAAGTAGGAGAGGGGAGCATGAGGCCGAAAGGAAGGGCTGAGGCACAGAGATGTCTGCTCTTGCTGCTGCCTCCTATTTCCCTCTTCCCTTTTGCCCGCCAAGTGTTGAACTGATTAGAGTGTAATTAAGGCTATAAAACCCTCAGCTTATCCACCTGTTTATTCACTAAAGTCACGGGCTCATCAGGCAAATTAGCCGCTTCCAGGCTGCACGTTGGGCCTAGAGCTGGCCTGATTAATGAAGTTTATTGGGAGCTGTTAAAACCATTAACTGAAGGAAATCTCAGCAATTCGTCATATTTAAGGGATGGAAATTAGATCTACCCATGCAAATGAGGGGAGACTCCAAAGCAGTTTCTTTTGGAGGTGGTGAGGTAGGGACTGGTCACAGCTCCCCCTCTGTACTTGGAGAGTTTGTCTGATCTCAGTGAGGGGGGGGGGGGTTACACAGGAATGGTGAAAAGGTTTTAGAGAACAGTCCTGAGAGCCCCAAATGCAGAGCCAGGCCCAAAATGAGGCACCACAGTCCCATTGCTCACAGGGTCTCTCCAGACGCCCAAGGCATTGCCAGTGCACTTCATCCTGCTAGGGCTCATTGTACAGCTTTGATACCAGCTGCCTATGTACCCCTCAGTTGAATAAGCTCTCTTTTGTTTCTGCTTTAAGAATTGTGCATGCTTTTCACCTCTGGGTCATGTTACATGGCTTCAAACACAAGTACAAACTCTCACATAATACTGAAATTTAAAAAATTTGAGTCATAATAAACTTTAAAATTGCAAGGAGTAGATGCTCTAGCTGGCAAGCACCTAAAAAATATATTAAGGTGAGATGGTCAAACCAACAGGGAATCCTATCCAGAGCTGAATATTCACCAGTTTTAAAGGTGTTTTCTTCTGGCATGTCAATCTGGTTTTAGTTTTGACATTAGGAGAATTTTCATACCCAAGGTTTTATGGGCTACAGTGTTTTTATACTAACAATTTATAGTTAAAGAGAAATTACAAAGGCTCACAACAAGGAAAGGATGTCCTGTAGAAAGAGATAATGAGAAGAGAAGGTTAAAAAAAAAATAATAATAAAAAAATAAAAAATAAAAATAAAAAATAAAAAAAAAAGCAATGTGGCCTTGGTATGCTTATTTAATGTTCAGCTCACAATCTTAGTAGGTTTACCATTTGTTTATTTTTAATGTTTTCATTGGAAAAAGAAGAAACCACTGTCTGGCATCTCATATAAAAGATGTTTTTACCAAAATAGTCATGAAGATAATGGGGATGGGGAAGGAAGAGGGAGAAGAGAGAGTTCATATTTATGTAATTCTCATTCTATATGCTTCTCTGTCTAATTATTACAAAGCTAATTATTTGTTACAATTATTGGATTAACAATTTGCTAATCACTTTTATTCTCCTTTGTAGAGCAGCACCAGCACAGTGGAATGCAAGGTGAGAATGCTGTTTAGATTTTCAACAGAAAATTAGAGTGCCATTTTCATTACGTGCAGATTTGTTCAGCTACTTTGTGATTTATGACCAACACAGCAAATCGTGCTTCATATTGTACTGTGTACCATCTTTGTTCCTATACCAGTAAGTCGCTAACTTTTTTATATGGAGACCGTTTGCCAGTAGCAAAGAGATGTTTCCTCCTACCACCTCCAATCCCTTTTGTAAAATGTTTCAGTTATAAAACCACTGTGTGGGGCAGGAGGAACCAGCTGAATTCTGCAAAAAATATTGGAGAAGCACTGACGATGGTAACACACATGCACAGGTTTTTAATGTAGTTCAGGCTCAAAATAATACATTTTTAAAAGATGCATGATTTCCTTAAATAAAACGCACAACTCAGATGCTATGTAAAGAAAATGTTTGTTTCAGCTGCTAGTAAAGTAACAACAACAGCAACAAAAACCCCACACCTAAACTTTCCTGCAATGTGTATATCTATCTTTTTATAAAGGCAGATGGTAGAGTATGCTTGTAACACCACATGCAACACTCCAGCACAAGTTTCCTACTGATATTTCTGAGAAAAAGAAAGCAAAGAGTTTCAATGAGAAAGCAGTGGATTATTATTATTACTAACTGCACGTTAGCTAAGCATTTCCTAGAGAATTAAATGACAACAATATTTTCTAGTTATGGGCTTTAATTGTAAAAATGAACAGAGTAATTTTAGTCAGTTAATTTGCAGATGCCTTTCATATTTTTTGTAATCTATTTTAGCACATACTTTAAGAGCATTTCCTAAAATTATATTTTAGCAGAAATTAATATTGGCCAACAAAGCCTAAATTTCAGGAAAAAAAAAAAAAAATACTTTGGGATTTTCACTGAATTAAGAACAGATCTGTCTAAGACAGTGTTCATTCCAAATTAACAGATTTCTTCAGAAGATTTCCTAAATGAAATTCAATATCTCGTGGAACCTGATGTCAAAACACTTATTTTTCTTGATTGCCAGTTCTTTCAATAAATTGATTTGCCCCATTACATAGGGTCTTCTAGTTCTGTCACTAATGAAATGTGCTACTTTAAACTTTTTATCTGTTTGAGAAATAGAAGATTTGATTAAAGGGAAATACTGAAGTCAAACACCAAAACTCTGTAAATACACCTAAGATAGATTCTTTAGAGTTTATTTCTTTAAAACAAATACCTGATATTGTAGTAAATATCTAGTTATAAAAAGATTTTAGCTAAAGAATGATAAAGCAGTGCAGTGGTTAAGCAACCCCTTGTAACCCTGACAGCAGTGATTTTTATTATAATAGCTTATTCATGTATGATTATAACTTTGACAGAAATGTTTTTCTCCAGACTGAAACTTCCTATGCAAGATTTGCTTCTGGAGGTCATACACTTACATGGTTGGGCATAAGTGCACACCAAAAAATTGTGCAGAGATGTAACAGCAATTGATTCAGGCTTCTATGCTTAAAGCTGTTAAGAATTGTTGGGGATTACTTAGACAAGCATAGGAAAAATAATAATAATAATAATAATAAAAAGTAATTTAAACCTGCTCTCTATACAAGTGTGCAGAGCTACAGTCATTAAAATGAAATTATGATGATGTGTAGGATTCAGGTGTACAACAAGCTAAATTCAGTTTATTTTCCAAACAAGCAAACAAAATAACCCAATTAGTCAATTTCTTCCTGTCATATCAATAATATTGGTATATGAGCTATTGGAACAATGGCATGCCCAAAGTCAAGTTAATCTTTGTGAAAATACTGAGATAGTTGCAATTTTTCTTTCACATGCCTGATATGACAGTATTGAAAACAAGGGGGGTTTATCACAGAAGAAAACCACATTACGGTATAGTCAGAACTTAATTTAACACTCTCAGATCAAGAATGATCTTTGGCCAAATTATTATCTTTAACCACACTGTGCAAAAGATGTCCTAAATTATGAAGATCCTGCTCTGCCCTTGAATAAAAATATCAGACACAGAGACCTTGGTGGGAGGAGAACCGCTGCTTTTACGGTCAGTATTCAGTCCTAAGTGACCTCATGCTTTTCCATGTGGTCTACTACAAGGTTAAAAAGGATACTGTTTTACTCTATTTTTTTTTTTTTTTCTTGTCTCCTGGTAGTTTACTAAGCTATCAATGATGCAATTTTTGTGGCTTAATTAATTATTTTACACTGTCTCATTCCTTATGAGTCATATCTGGGTCTTTCTTTTGCTAACATTTTACAGCATGTTTTTCATCTGTGCGTAGAACCACCATGTTAATGAACAACAATTATCTTTCTTACTTATCTGAGAACTTTAATGAAGCTTCATTAAAATTAACATGACACAATATTACTGGCAGAGCTGTGCAAAACCTTTTTCATTTATAACCTTTTAATTTTTCTATTAAATAGAAATTTTAACTTATGGTAGTTTGCCAGGAAATTAATGCTTTCACTGGGAACTCTTTCCTCAACAGCTTCACAAAGCTAGGACCTGAGGGGGAAAACACGGCCGTGTCCTTTAGAGGGATCTACTGTACCTTGGCACTTAGTTAATACTCTAGTCAAACACACTCAGGAAAATGAAAGCTGTATGTCACATTGTCAGCGTGAGGAATCGGTTAAACACTTCTCATTTGATTCCCTTTTTCAGAAAAGGCAACACATGGTGGAAGAATGCTGTCTGCATAGCTTAAAGCTGAAATAACTGTAAATAGATGTGTGCTTTTACATGGAACACTGTCACAGACAGTCCAAAATTGTAACTGGATTTATTATAAAAGATTAGCATCTATGGGAATTTTGTCTGAGTTGATAATTAGTTGTAGTATCTATACCTTAAAATTCAATTTCATCCACAGATTTTTAAAGGGATTAAAAAAGATGTTCTTTGAACCCAAATAGTGTAACAAATATACATCAACTGAAATTCATGCAATTGCTGGATCAACTTTCATTCACAAAAGGTAGTCCATGTTTTAAACATATTTTTATCTTAGTCTTTGTAGAATAAATATAAGTTTTTCTGATTTTGTTTTAATACACAAAATGATTTCTTCTGTGTCAATACCATGTATGTCCAGGGGAGAATTAAGCCATTTTAAAGTAAATCTAAATTGCAACAGCAAGTGTTGTACTATCATTTTAATGACAGCAGTAGACTTTAAGTATGGAATGAATCAATTATTGCAAGTGCAGCCCCTGTGTAAATCACTGACGGCAAACCAACCTCAGGATTATAAAATGAATCTTTAACAAGTATTCAAGTTTTCAGCATATTTTCAATAATGAGGATTAAGTACCTACTATCTGTGAAAAAAAAGTTTTATTCACTTACTAAAGAACATGTGAATAATCATTAAGAGAGGCCAGATTAACCGAGGTAGTTTTTTAAAAAGGGCATCCAGTACAACATCTGCTGGAAAATCAATGATAAATATGTCAATTTTTTAGAAAAAGGAAAAGATTAAGAGTAAGGCACTGTAATGGAATGACTTAATGCTGTTTTTAAAAATGGAGATGAATTATAATGACATCATAAACTATCATTATAAAACTTTTTGATGTTTTCATGTCAAAAAAAAGACTCTTCTCAAATCAAGAGCAAATAGAGATTTCTGCTATCCATAGGCAAATCTGTCAAGTTCAAATAAATCCTGATTCTACTCTGAGAGATTATGAAAAAAAAAGCACTTTTTAAAAAAGCACTTTTTCACTGTTCTGTAGTACTTCATATTTTCTTGTATTTGTTATTTTTTAAATAGAAAATTCAAACTTCTAATCATAGCTGAGCTGTGAAAAAGGAAATGTTTTAAATTTGATTATATGTCAATAACTTTTGGAGAAGCCTTCATGGTAAATATTTCATATTGCTTTGTTCTCTTTGCCAGTACCCAAACAATATTGTATTTTCCATTTTTTTCTGTTTAATATCCACAAAAAAAGTGAAATTGAGAAGCAGTGTTATCGTAATTGTAGACCAACATCATTTCATGATAGAAAAAGGCATTGTGTTCTGTCATCATTTGGATTTTAATTATTAATGAACACCTTTGCTTTAACTGTCAGAATTTTTAATAAATCTCTTATGTTATTTGCATACTCTTTGCCTTTATATAGGGAAAGTATGTACAGCAGAATATGTGTTTATTTCTTGTACATCACTATATTTTGACCTGGAAAGTTTACTTTTGAAGGTTTTAACAGCTGATATCACATTGATGAATGATGTTTTATATACACTGGGATGAAGGAATAATAATAATAATAAAGCAATAATACTACACTTTATGATTTGAAATTCTCTGAAAATAACACAGAATAACTTTGAATAAAAAGAAAAAAAAAAAACTTTTTTTTTTTTTTAACAAAACTGTGCTTTTTTCTTTTTCTGAACTGCTGAATTTCCCTTGCTTTGTTTTTACCAAAATTTTATTTCCTTTATTTGTATTCGTGTATGTTTCTTCCTGTTTATGGCACAGTGCACTGTTTATCTAGCTCAATATAGATTTGTAGTTCAATATTTTCATTCTGCACTAAACAGTCAATTCACTACAAATTAATACAATATCAATTTTGCAAAGTGGTACATGATTGGTTAAAATAATATATTCAACAAGAAGAACGAGAATGATAATAATTCTAATAGGAAAACCACAATTGCATAATTTTGCAATATCCAAATTTTAGAGTGAATCCAACATAAGTACGTACATTTGGAAACTGTTACATTTAGATTAAATATGTGTATACCAGAAGGGAAAGTTATAAAATATTTACATCTTCAATTACTGTAAAAACATAAGGATAAGCATTTCAGTTAAGAACATTTTAGCAGATATTTCTGCTGTAATTATTTTGATGTTTGTTCACCTAAGGTAGTTGCCAATTGCAGTTGATTTTGTGCTGTTTAATTCAAACATTTTGCTGCTTCTCTTCATCAAATGCTAGAATATGCTTTTTCTGTTTCAGTAGTGCTTTTTTTTTTTTTCAATTACACATTCTCATTATTTTGAGGGAGCAGGTTTGAACGTCTGGCTACTCAGAGAAGCAAATAGTTTACAAAGATGTAGTTTCTCAGTAACTTAAAAGGCTTACAAGCGTTTTGCAGAAAACAAGGCAGAAGATATTCATGAAAATGTAAAAGCATAAGGAAAAACATTTGTTTCCATTGTGCAGGTGGAGGAATAGAGTTTTGCGGTAAAAGTGTGGCATCTGGTGGTGCAGGGAAGAAATAGCAGCCCACTCCAAAAAGAAACACGACGGTTAAAGCCCGAACCAGCTCATCTTGTAATAATTATTTCCAGTGTATGCATATGGGAGAACTTTGGCTTCTGAAGGACTCCCATTGACACAGCTTTGTTTTTGTACTCCCCTCATAAGATCTGTATTACTTCACAAAGAGACAAATAATTGTATATATTCAGAATTATGTTGAGTTTTGAATGTCAGATAATGCCTCTTTTAACACTCAACAGAAGACGGGGAATGAGACAATACCATTTTTCCCCCAAAAATAGTGGTTGTAAGACTGGAAATGAATTAGGAGAAGTTTAGGAGGCCAAGACCTAAGTGTAGTGTTCCAGGAAATATAAATTTCTTCTGTCCTGTGCTGAATCATAATAATTATTCCCCTTACAAATAAATTAAAAAACAAATCTTCCTTTCCAACTTCCTTGAAGAGCACTAACTTGGCAGAGACCATTAAGGTCTGTGTGGGGAAGGAGCACAGAAGAAAGAAGGACATTTGGAAATACCAAGTCCATTCCCTGTTTTTGCATGTAGTAACATAATATAATCCCTTTCAAGAATTACCTTCTAAGTATACAAGTTGTCTTTGAGTCAAGAAGTACACCTCTTCTCACTCACTCATGTACCAAATACACATTTATAGACAGTGACAAAAGCCTCTTTGAGCCTTGTCTCCCCAGATTGTTCTCACGACCACCTTGCTAGCTCTTCCCTGAGCCGGTTTACTTTTCAGTCATCTTTCTTGAATAGGATTATTCCTATTACACCAATTACATGGTGTTCCACATAAGAAATCTCCTAAGCTAACACTAACGGTATGAATTCCCTCTTTGTGGAAAATTATTCTCTTGATGCTGTCATGCTTTTTCCATGGCTGTAACATGGACAAGTTTACAACACTGCATGACCGAATGGTATCTATGGGTCATCTTTTCATCTCAAAATGTTCTCAGAGAAGCTCCATTAGTAATCTTCCTCCAACTTAATGCCTCCTCTTCAATAATGACCAGTGTCATCACTCTTCAGCAAGTTCTTTACCTTTATTGCAATTTCTCCTACTAACACCAATCTTCCTTAACCTATTATTATTTCCCATTCATCAGACTTTTTGATGCTTTACTGAAGTTTGGAGGGATTATATCTTTAGTATTTCCTTTGTCTTGAAATCAAAGACAAAGATAAGGTGGGCATACACCATTCTTTGAAAAGAAGATATGTGTCAATCTATTTTACATTTGCCTCTATATTTTAGGAATTATTCTTTTGTTCAAAATTAGTTGTAAAGGCTTCCATGAAAAGAAGGGAGGAAAAAAGGTCTTCCAAATGTATTACCTTCTTACATAGAGGCACATTCGCTATTTTTTAAATGCCTGGTCCCATCCAGAATATAGATGTATTCCAATACTTGCTATCACGGTTTTTATCCCAGTTGCAAAATCTTACGGTCAAGCCCTCTCACTTGAGCAGATTCAGGTCTTCAGGTTTATATTTTTCAGTATATAAATAATTTAAGTCTCTGTAAGGTGTAACTGAGCATGACTTTTGACAATGCATTATCATTACACTTTTGGACTTTAAAGGTTATTTTGCTGATCTGTTTTAATTTCTTATACTTTATGTGATTTTTTTTTTTTTTTAGTGCTTTTTGGAAGTTATTATTTATCCAGTTGAAAAGTTTCTTCCCCTGAGCTGCAAAAAAGTTTTAGGTAGTACTAAAAGCCTTGATATAATGACAAGCCAGATCTCTTCCACATCCAGGTCCCTGAGCTTCGCTGAAGACCTGTTTTTTGTTTGTTTTTGTTTTGTTTGTTTTATTTTTTTGTTGTTTTTTTGCATTTTAAAATAAAAGACATTTATTGAAGACTCAGCCCGAAGTATTTATTAAACACACCTTTTTAATGTCACTCTTTTTATATATGTAAAAAAAGAGCAACTCAAAAGAAAAAGAGTAACTTAAAGGAAAACAAAACAATACAAGTAGTTATGTATTTACATGTTGCTTGCTTTTTGTAATTTGTACAATGTCCATGTAGCTTCTCAGGGAAGGATCACAACTCTTTATGTATGTCAAGTACATAGAACCACTTTGAGTACAATGAAAAGTAGTACCATTGAAGTGCTGCAATTTCACTGAATGTATAAAATAGGCTGACCTATGCATTGCTTCAAGGGTCTTACAGATTTGCTCTGTGTTTGTAAGAAAAAAAATAAAAAATAGAGCCTATTGTTATTTTTGAAATATAATTTCCTGAAAATGTTTCAGTCACTTGCATTCTGTAGAGAAACAGGCAAATGATTATCTCCTTTCCAGCAGACGGTGCCATTTGGGATTTTTCATCTCACAGCAGCATGGGACAGAAAAATGCTGATGAGATTGGCTGAAGCATCATGAACAAAGAACTCTGCAGGCAGCAGTGCTGGCTTCCAAGCAGCTCTGGAGTGATGCTTTTGATGACACAAACCAGGCAGAAGAACCTTTATTAAGGGGTGTTAATGATGATCAACCCACACCACAACATTTCATAAACTTGAGAGTGGTTCTCTGTTATTCCCCTTTTCACAAACGAGGAAACTGTCACAGAAATGAGCTTTATATCAGGCAGATTTTCAGACAACAAATATCAACGTTGTGTTGATCGCTAGCAGTGAGCTGTAAACGATATTACATAAAAATACTTCTGCTGCATATCAAGACAACAGAGTGAATTTGGGGCTGATTTTCAACACTTCTTTTTGCAGATGGTTTCTGAATTGTGCTTGTTGTAGAGAACAGCATGAATTCTGAAGGTATTGTGCAAGCCACAAAGGCTGACATCAAGTCTTACCTTTCACTGTATTTGCAGAGTATGCCTGCCATTGTCAGTCTTATCAGCTGTCATGGTCTCTCCTTTTTAACCTGTGCTTACCCCATCTCTTCTTTCATTAAAAAATGTGAAAGTTTCCATCCTTGTGGATTTGCAAAGGGAAAATATAATCCCCAAAGGCTTAGAAACCAGACAGCAAATTAAAAATGCCAACACTGATTATTCTTTGAGTTTCTGTTATTTTAAAGGCAATCTCCTGACTTTCAGGGCCTGATTCGTGGATTTTGAACTGTAAAGTTCAGCCAGCCTTGCATTTGGCAAGCACCTGGGAGTGAAGTGTGTGCAATCAAGCTCTATATGTAATTGTAAAATGAGAACTGTTTATCTCAGCAGCTGAAATATTCGTTATTGAAAATAAGCATTTCAGTGTTCAGAGGAGTAATCATGTAGGTTTCAAATAACAATGACCTGGGAAGTAGTAAAAAGTGTGTCTGAATGGATGCACCTGAGAGGGTCTGCCCTGCACAAGGGTGATCGGAGGAAAGATCTTACTGGCTTGGAGATGCCTTCTGACTCCATCCCAACATTTCATCTCAGATACTATTACTGGTAACAGGGACTACAGATAAACACTGGAAGAAATTGGCCAGTTTGGCCAAAAGAGAGGAGGAGGAGGACAGAAGGAGTGAAAGTGAAAAAACACCAACCTTTGGATATTTTCCTGAATGTTTTAAATAATATGTTTTAATAATATATGTTTAAATGTTTTTAAATGTTTTAATATGTGTTTATTTTGTTAAAAAAAAGGAGCATTTTACTGCCTCTATTGAAAAAACTCCCACCATTTGGACACATTTTATATATTTGAGAGGACACCCCACTTTAATGTAGCAGCTAAACCCGCTCAGAGTCTTTCTTTGCTTGCTTTCTTTGGGCACTCAAACTTTGCAGGTTGTAAACAGCATCCTCAAAGGGCAGTGGAGTTGCTGTCTTTGGCCCAGGCCCAGACAAATGAATTTGGGCACACTTGGGGGCGTGTTTGTCCTGTATTTTAGTGACTATGTTTCCTGGCACTGGTTCAGGAGGTTAAGAGTCAGTCTGAAATGTCAAAGGAAAAAAAAAAAAATGATATGGGGGGAAAAAGGTAGGTTGGGGCAAGAATATAGTGGGAGTTTTCTACTTTAGTTTTGCTTTTTATAAGGATAAAAGGTAAAGTAAGGGTAATCGGGACAAGCAGATGTTCAGAGGGAAGGCTGGGTCAAAGAATGGTATGTGTGAGCTGCTTGCCTCTGGCAGTGGTGTTGGGTTTGTTTGAGCTGGCATGGTACAAGGAGTCTGTTCTCTTTAAAATGCCAGCCTCAAAGGCAAAGCCAAGCTGAGCTATTTTGCCAGCCTTGGCAATAATATTTTGATGTGCATTCTCCACATTGATATGATTAATTGTTAAGTCAAATAAGAGGCTGTGTGACAGAAATGTCATTTAACTGATTTGCCAAACTGAATAAAATATGGTCTGGTCTTGTTTACAATCAAAATGAGAAAGTGTTTACCAGGACATCCAGGGGCTTCCAACAAGAGGAAAAAAATAGGTTCACAAGAAAGGTCTTCCAATGTTGCCCAGGAAATCTGTTTTCGTTCTGCTTCCACTGCAGCATTTCTGATGATACTGAGCAAAGTCTTTAAATCCAGCTTCTTCCCCATAGCTGCTAGCTGGGAACTGAATCACTGACCAGTCATAGACATCACTGAAATCAACCAGGGTGTGCTTCAGAGATACGATGCATTACTTCATATTGTAGACACCAAAAAAAATCAGGCCCTTAGTATCTAAATTAAATCCATCTGTGCCTCATTTCCATTTCCACAGGAAATAACAGGGATATAGCCACGTCACTACACCATGAACATGTGAAGATAAACTAATCCAGGTTTCTAAAGTCAAATTAAAGTTGTGTGTACTTACAGCAAGGGGCTATACTCTGAAAACTGAGGATGAAAAGGAATGCTAAACAGATGTTTTTTAAGTGAGCGTTGTGCTGCCTGTGCAGTGAGAGAGGCAGAAGTCTTGTAGAAAATACAACTCATGATCATGTAAATTGAGTTGTTACTGAATGTAAGTGGGAGAAAGGAATTGCCTTATCCAAGCTTTGAGCACTGGAATGTGCATACTTATAGACATTCCTTTGCAAGTATGTTTGTGGTACCATGTCCGTGGATCCAGAAGAGGAGTGAAAAATAAATTAATAGAGGGTTTACACCTTCTTTCAGTGATTAATGTCACAGACCAAAAATATTGCAAGCTTTGGCCTCAAAACTGACCTTAGATTACTGTCCTTTGGGGTCCAGCAACACCAGCACTTCCTTAATCAAGCTGGAAGTGTCTGTGGTTGTCAATTAGACAACACAAGGAGCAGGACTGCCTGCACAATTTTGTACGTTTTTAGCATTAATAGCTCTTTTGTGGAAGATAGGAACTTGGGTCTTGTAACACAAGGAAAAATATTTTATAAATAATTTAATAATATAGCAAAAAGAACTTATTGTAATAGCTAATAAAAGTAAATTCTAGTCACTGTTGAATTAAGAGAATCAGTCACAAGGTGGTGGGATAGCATCTGAGCCACCTATGTCAGAAAATTTAGAGTTCCCTTGGATCATGTGTCTTCTACCCACATACTAATGAAGGAAAGTCTGACATAAGTTATTAGATGTGATTAGATCACATCCTAAAATGATATAACACCAGGAAATGTTTTTGTGTGTTGCATTAAAAGATGAGTGTTTTGGGTAATGAGTCCATCCTTTTAAATTTTGCCAATTAAAAAATGGCTTTAAACATTTAATCAAACCTGTGTATAATATTAACAAGTGCTGAGCCAGAATGAGAGCCTATTGATCACCGGTGATATATCCAGTAGCAATACACTGTTTACAGTAAGTTATCTCTCAACTGAATAACGATTTAGTCATTTACAGGGAAAATCCTTACAAATAAAAGTCTACTGTGACACTCAGTCTTTCTGATGGAATCCCATCGCCAAGATTGAGTTTTGTACAGCACTTCACACAAATTTTATTGAAACTACTGTACAGTGCTTTATGTGAAGGATATGGAAGCACATAAAGAATTGTGCAGTAAATTTTATAATGAAGGGCCACAAATGGCTTGCTAAAGATCCCTATGTGGATGTCAAGTTTAACAGCAAGTATTGCTAGCCTAATGTATTTTTTCACTAGTTTTGGTCAAACAAAATATTGTCAGGAACAAGTGCCTTCGGATAAATGACTTCATTTGTTAATCCAATAATAGCATCTCAGCTGAACACATGATTTGGCTATTCTCAGAAGGTTAAGCACCTAGCAGTAAACTGTCCAGGTCAGCCACCTGAATATCCCTGAAGCCCCATTCCATAAATTGTGAACTTGAGCTAAGCAAATAATTTGCAATAAATGATTTACCCACTGTACTTAAACCCTTTTTTTGCAGCTCTTAGAGAAAGTGATGAGTTCTTGCATTTGCTCATTATTCAGACTATTCAGGCTATTCAGACTGTGGATTAACTGGAAAATACCCAGATTAAGAACACTTGACATTTGTTCATTGTAGAGTTTAGGTTAAAACCACTTAGATAAGGTTCGTGTTTTTGATGCTAACCATTGATTTTTAATGGAATGTACATTTAGAAAAATACTGTTTGATAGATAAGTACAAAGGCATCTTTGAAATATACTTTCATCAAATGAGTTAATAAAACTGCAACATTGAAGAAATCTTCTATTTGATGTATGTCATTTAATATTATATGAAGTATCTGAATCTGTATGAAATAAATGGTAAACTCTAGACAAGCAAATTCATTTATAAAATTCAAGAAAATAGTGCTGCAAGATTTTCTACATGACGTATCTAATA
The DNA here is from genome assembly GCA_011076525.1 of Nettapus auritus. Taxonomy (NCBI): domain Eukaryota; kingdom Metazoa; phylum Chordata; class Aves; order Anseriformes; family Anatidae; genus Nettapus; species Nettapus auritus. The sequence goes on from CM021767.1 coordinate 20,288,270, forward strand.
TTGCTATTAATTTCAACAACACTGGAATAAAATCTTGTGTTATTGAAAACTATGTATGAAAACCATGTCCAACAAGATTTAAGATGCTTTAAGGTTGATTTCTTAACAAACTGTTGACTTTAGCGCTCACGACTGACTCTTGAATAATTTCCCAAATAATTAAAGTCTCTTTCAACAAAAGAGTTACATCATAAACAGTTATAATGCAAATCTTTTTCTGCCTAGTAGAACTGTGTAAGGAGCTGACCTCAAGTCCCTATATTTCTGCCATGGCTGCCAACTCATGATAGTAGCTTTTTTTTTTTTTTTTTTTTTTTTTTTTCTCTGTATTTTATTAACTAAACTACAGCTATTGACTCACTCAGTTCACAGAGGTCATCAAATAGCCACAACACAAAACTTATGTTTTCGTGTTGTGGATTTGTTTGGTCCATGCTGATCGTCTGACTTATGACAGCGATACCATCTAGAAAAAAAAAAAAAAAAATAAAAAAGTTTAAAGGCTCTGCTATAATCGTTCTACTCTATAATCTACTTTCACTCTCCTTTGATCTAGCTTTTTTCTTAGGTCAGCTGGACTAAATAACCCCCCCACACACACACAAACACACACAAAAAAATGTAATTTTAAAGTCATTTACAAAATTTACTTGCATAAAACGTGTAATTTGTAAAGGAAAAGCAGCAGGTTTTATTTTTGTAAGTGCTTGAAAAGGACTCTCATGGTGTAAAACTGCTCACCTTATGAACACATGTATGTGTAAACACAGAGACAAAAGCATACACATTGTACTTTTAAGTTGTCAAAAACATTTACAGAGAGATCATGTCCTGCTCCCCCAGAAGCAGTTTAACTCTAAAACAAGCTCAAAGCTTGTTGTGTTCTTCATCAATTACCCTGCCCATGGTGCATGAGAGGAGGATTTAAGAGAGCTGATTTGCCCCATCACTCTGAGGCAATGGATATGCATGTTGGGATGTCTTAAGGTCTTCCTTTGGCCCACCTGGCATCAATAAGCAGAAGTGACACAATAATTGATGGAACAGACAACTGCCAATAGAGTTTAGGAGTTTTGCTGCTGAATTTTCATACTGTGGTAGAAAAAAAACATAGTCACAAAATCACAGAACTGTAGGGGTTGGAAGGGACCACGAAAGATCACTGGGTCCAACCCCCCTGCAAAGCAGGTTCCTCAGAGCAGGCTGCCCAGGTAGGCATCCAGACAGGCCTTGAATATCTCCAGAGAAAGAGACTCCACAACCTTCCTAGGCAGCCTGTTCCAGTGCTCCGTCAACCTCACCGTGAAGAAGTTCACATGTCGGTGTGGAACTTCCTGTGCTCTATCTTGCGGCCATTGTCCCTTGTCCTATCCCCACAAACCACTGAGAAGAGGTTGGCTATATCCTTCTGTCTCCCACCCCTCAGGTATTTGTACACGTTGATGAGATCCCCTCTCAGTCTTCTTTTCTCCAGGCTGAACAGATCCAGGTCTCTCAGATTTTCTTCATAGGGAAGATGCTCCAGGCCCTGTATCATCTTTGTGGCCCTGTGTTGCACTCTGTCCAGGAGATCCCTGTCTTTTCTTACGGGAAAAATGTGTATGAAAACAGAGCCTTGGACATTTACAGCGATGAGAGGATCAAAGACCTTGAAAGTTTGCAAAGTGCTGCAAATGTAATGGGCCTAATCTGGAAGAGAGAGAGATAGTAAATATGAGATCATTCTTCGACAGGAAAACAACAGGATTTAGGGTAATGCTGTAAGTGCAAAATTTCTGTTAGTGTTATCAGGAAGCAAAGTCAGAGATTGCAGGACGACTGCAAGCAAGACTTCAGTGGTTGTCTTTGGGGATCTCCAGTGAGACTCTGAAGGCTCTGCACCTTTGAGGTCATATCTCTGTCTGAATGTAGAGGTGTCTTATTTTGTCTTTTATATCACTGAATATGATTAAACTCCTGCTGTTGTGCTAAATTTCAAAGATTGTAAAAAGTCAGGGGAATTAAAAAGGTCACTGCAGTATTTCATTTCAATAGCAAATCTATGGAATAATGTTGTACAAGTACATTGGAAACTGCTTTGAAAAGAGAACTTGTCGGTGACTTAGTTCTGGAAAAAAAAAAAAAAAAAAAAAAAAAAAAGACTTTTGGAAAAGGGAATCCTGTTTTGTAGATAAGTAGTTAGAAATGGACAGTTACATAGGAATTAGATGCCTTTCCAACACACAGAGGCAGAAAAGATGCACAATTCCCAAATATTTGCATAACAAGTGTGTTTTGTATCTATACATTTAAAAATGGCAAATTCTACTCCTATAAAATAAATCATTTTTCTAGAAAGATATATTCCACTTCTGTGAAGGTATGCGAGATGAAACTTCAGTCTAAAACTGTGTAAAACAGGTAAAAGTTTCAAACCCACTTATAAAAAAAAAAAAAAAAAAAAAAAAAAAAAAAGCCAAAACAGTGCATTTCTAAACTTTCAACAAAGCTTTTATCATTCCTCATGTGTATATATACATATGTCATTATATATATATTTCAAAATGATCTCATATTTCCTTTTTCTCTTTCAGTTTGCTGATCAAGATAATTTCTGCCAGTTTACAGCCTGGCTAATCCTAACAGAAATGCAGATGTACGAACAGTGTAACTTTCATTCAGGAGCAGAAAAAATACAATTTCAGTAGTGAATATGGAAATTGTGGATTTGTCTGAGGACTGGGGGACCAAAGCCCTAGTTGAATATGGTGCACAGACATTTTGTCATATGAAAAGTTTCAGTTATATTTAGGGTTCAAGGAAAATTAGTAGCTCAAAGTTAAACACCTGATTAACTGGAACCAAAGAGGGCAAGTATCCTTAGTAAGTTTAAAATAGTACTTTTTGTGTGTAGAACATAAACAAAAGCTCCATTAAACCTCATTAATCTGCAAAGTTTACAAAGGACAGAATTAAAATTTCCCTCAGCAACCCAAAGCCACAATTCCAGGAAAAGCCTTGCTTGGCTTTTTCCTTAATTTTGTTCAGAATGGCTGGATCACCAGGAAATTTTGCCATTAACTTTGAAATATCTACACTGTGTGTTGAAAGGTTTTTGTTTGTTTGTTCTGAGAGGCTTACACATCAGCTCACTTGAACAATAGAAGACATGCATCTTACATAAATGTCATCTTCTTGCCAGATTTCAATCACTGATGCTAAACTATGAGAATGTTGAGGACTTTTGAAGAGCTCTCCAGAATTATTACTGGGGGCAAAATATTTTTCTCTAGCTGGAATCTTAGATAAAATTTACCAAGTGTATAAGAAGTGAAAAGAGAATGATAAAAATAAAAAGAATTAAATAATCTCAGAAACAAAATGTGCACACTTGGAAGACATACAGAAATAGGAATTTGCTATCTTTGAAAGTCAGTATATCTCCGATCTCTAAATTCACTACAGAAAGGATTTTTTCACAGGATGGAAAGATGTTTCAGGCTCTTCCAGCAGACTTGGCAATAGAGAAACAGAAAAAGGATGCTTTTAGGCTGCTTTATTGAATAGGCATCAAGCACAGGAAAAATGCAACCTTATTATCATTTCTACACATCACCTATACACATTGATGACAATGGACACAGAGCTGATGTTATCAGACTTTGAGGAATAAATTAATGCTACAGATTACATACTGACAAGAAACAAAAGGAAAGTAAATTAATCTCCTAACACCACGAGAGGCAAAGCAGAATGCTTAAAGTAGGAGATCCAATCCCCTGTCCTTTTTTCTCTCAAAGTAAACGTGAATGTTTTTTCAGGTTACAACATCCCTCTCCACCTCACTTACTGGTGTAAGGTGGGATATGTGCAATTCAAAGAACGTGCTTTCAGGGTTTAAACTAGCCCCTTGTCATTTGAAAACTAATTTTTCTTCTTGTTTTTACCTGTCCCAGCCATTTTAGTGGCTGGGACAAATACCCAAGTGCCATTCTCTGTGGCATCCCCAAATAGTATTGTCTAACAGAGCTAGATAATTGTAATTGTGTGGCACTTTCAGACATTTGGGAGAAAGTGTCCTTGAGAACGCCAGTGTGTTTTGGCTGGGCAGTGCACACAGATGCATACCGACAGGTGTAATTTTGCTCTGCCCATGCTCCCCGGCAGCTGGACACCAGCCAGTTCTCATCTGGAAGCCATGCAGTCACCTCGCCACAACACAGAGACAAGGTAATGCACGCTGCCTTGGTTTGTCAGCCCATACCCTCTGCTCTCAGCACGGTTGTACATCACAAGGTGTGTCACAAAGACCTGCACACTCCATTTGACAAAGCACAAAGGCCAGCAAGGTGTGGGGTTCGTTTTCTTCTATGCTGGTCACCTGCCCTGCCTCCCTATGGGATGACTTCCTGCATGGATCACAACACTGCTTCTGCAAATCATCCTGCACCCTTCCACAGGATGAGCAGAAATGCTGGTGTGATGTGTAAGTCTGTTGCTATCTTGTCTAGCCACTGAAAATAGTAAGGTTTAATGATTCAAATTATCAACTCTCAGAAAAATGTTTAGAAAAAAACAAACACTCTCTCATCCAGTGATACACATTGTAATGAAAATGTCCTATTTCTCTAAGTAGGGAATGATAATTTGCCTAGAGGATCCTTGTACTGGCTTAAAGGCCCTGTTGTGGTTTAACCCGGCCGGCAGCTAAACACCACACAGCCGTTCACTCACCCTCCCCCCTCCCTCTCTGGGATGGGGGAGAGAAATGGAAAAGTGAAACGAGAGTTGAGATAGAGACAGTTTATTAAGATAGGAAACAACAACAACAATAATAATAATAATAATAATAGTGTATATGAAACAAGTGATGCACAATGCAATTGCTCACCACCCGCTGACCGATGCCCAGTCTATCCCGAGCAGCCGGCCTCCCCACCCCGGCTAGCCACCCCTATATATTGTTTAGCATGACGTCAGATGGTATGGAATACTCCTTTGGCCAGTTTGGGTCAGCTGTCCTGGGTCTGTCCCCTCCCAGCTCTTGCTGCACCCCGAGCCTGCCTGCTGGCAGGACAGAGCGAGGAGCTGAAAAGTCCTTGGCTTGGTACAAGCACTGCTCTGCAACAACCAAAACATCGGCATGTTATCAGCATTCTTCCCATCCTAATCCAAAACACAGCATTCCACCAGCTACTAGGAGGAAAACTGTCCTAACTGAAACCAGGACAGGCCCCCATAGTGTGGGTAATGTCAAGACACAACACTTCTTATCTTTACTGCACTTCTGCTGTCACTGAACAATGCAGCAATCCAAAGGCAATTTAAAATGCAAGGAGAGAGCCTGTAGTTGCAGGGGCAGATGGCTTTTATCTCTCCCTTGTTGAATTCTGTCATAAGAAGCTGTACCTGGAGGATTCCTTTAGCTTTGCTAGGCTAACTAATGGATTCAATCAGCATGTTTTCCCACCTCACTATTCATCTACATCAGGGAGTCCCTTAGTGGAGTAAATCTCCAGAACAACAATGACATTAATATACTGAAATTTGAGGTACTCTATTGTAATTTTTTTTTTTTTTCCAACCAAGACTTGGCCATTTACTCATAATTCTCCATATTTTTGGCACAATTTTCATACTGTAGTGAGGCTTTACCTCTCACAGTTATGTAACTGATATTCCCTGGTAAGTTCATGGAAGGGGCTTCACTGAGTCCTTTGAAACACTAAATAAACTTAGTAAGACCCAATATCAAACCCTTATAATTATGATAAAAAGCATGCTAACTTCAGGTTTGTGAAAGCTATTGAGAAAATCAAGGGAAAAATCAATGTGAAAATCTTGCTTTTATGCATTTTACTGGTAATTGGGTCATTAGAAGTAGTAGCAGAAGAATTAAGAATTGCACAAGATTTTTCTGCACAGACAGCAATATCCAAGACTTAGAATAACATCTTCACCTTGACCTTAGGGTAAACTGTTGAAATGCCTAAGTATTTTGTTGGAGGACTGCAAAGTTAAAAACTGAGGTTGGAAGGTAAATTTTCAAAGGATAGATAAAATCCTAAAGTAGGTTTCTTACATGAGTATTTGCATTTCTGAGTTCAAAATAATTTTTGGCAAATATTCTTCAAATGAGGCCTAATATATATATATATAGAGAGAGAGAGAGAGAGGGAGTATTTCTGGAATTAAATCCAATCAAATAAAGATTTTTGAACATATAGGAATGGAAATAAACAGAGCAAAACAAACTACACAAAGTATTCAAGCAGGATTTTTCAGCAATTTTGCATTTTTAAAAATAACAAGCTAATGAAGACTTGGTATTTCAAATTTCATGATTGATATTACAAGGTACCTTGAGAAAATATAATGCTTCCAATTTATTGAATACACACTGAAGAGGATAAGGAGGGAACCACTTCTGGAATATACCTATTTTGCCTGGATTGTTTTCTAATATTCTTTTCCAAATTTTGATAGTAAAGAACATTTAAACCATTGCTACTGAATACCTTTCAGTAATCTAAGTAACGTTAAGATCCTTCTGTTGTTGTGATTAGTTCTATGTAATTCCTCAATGAAAAAAATGTACTATCAACCTTGATATGTATCCTTAATAAGGCTAGAAAGCCTACATGAAGTCTAGACTCTCTATAATAGCTGCAAAGTCTTGAGTAAGTCTTCTACACAATGTGAAATTTAACATCTGTAAACTGACAGTTAGAGCATGTTAATTTTCCAAAAATCGTTGCAGAACACTTGAGTATCTCTGTTTCTTTCTGTTTCCCAATGAACTGATAATCTTCGCTGGTTCCCAAGGGGCCACTCCTCTGAGGAGCAGGTAAGCATCTTGCCCAGGGCCAAGTAAAAAATCAGTGGCAGAGCTGATGAAAGCACCTAGAAAATTTTGTTTTACAGATCTGTATTTTACCATCCAATCCACCTTCCACTTTCTTATTGCAACAGTGGTGAAGAAATGCTCAGATTTAATTTGAGATAGGGTAGGACTCTAAGAGCAAAACCATGCCAAGAACCTCTGGTTTCCTTGTTATATTGTAATAAGTAATTTTTGTTGCTCCAACGAGTTACAGTTTGTACTTGGTATAAAATTAAACCTTTTAAACTGAATTGCTTCAAATGTTGATTTCCTGGGCATTAGCACAGAACAATTTATTGTTTAAAAAATTGTGCACATTTCAGCATAGCTCCATAAAAACAGAAAATTTTGCTCCTACACTGGTTGACTCATCTTGTAAACAATTGCCATGTTCATCATGAATTCAGTATTCAGCTGTAGCAATGTGAGATGTTTTGTCTGTGACAGCTTAAAATACCTACTAAGTACTTAGTGTACTTGAGTACTTATTGAGATAAACTATGCTCAGTTTATAGTATTTTATCATAATAAAGAAAGATCTAAAATAATATTATTTGACATGTAAGATGCGGCAAAAATTTGAGATAATAGAAATTACTATAAATGTTTATAGATGTAACTAAAGTCTTATCTAAAGTTCATCCTGTTAAAGGACATGTTTTATGTTGTACAATTCCTCTTAGAATATCAATCTAATAAGCACCAAATGAGGCTGAAGACAATGCTGTTATAAAAAATGTAGAAAAATGATTAAAATGTGATAATTATACTGAGAGTTTATATGCTCAATCTAATCAACCAAGCTTCCAATTTGTCATAATGTACACTCACTCATACATTATTGCTTAATTATAGCAACACTTCTATTTCAAAAGGCTGTCAATCATGCAAAAGCCCATCATTTTTCTTTATTTGCATTTAACAGACGTATTTTTAGTTCAGATCCAAAGCCCACTGTGAACCTGAATTAACCCTAACTCTTTCTTTTGTTTGCAGTGCTCATCACCATTTATTCTGTGTTCACAGTGTTATGCTGTGTGATTTGCTGCTTTACAATTCATCTAATGCTGAAGAGATTTTTGAATCTCATCTCTGCTCCTAACTGTGGACTCAATGATCCATGTATTCTTGGGAAATGTGGACATAAGCTTGATGTGATTAAAATTATTTGGCTATCCTTCCTTCTGTTCTGGACTTTTGTTGCGAGTGGTGGTGGTTTGTGTTTTTTTGCTGTTGTTTTGTTTTGTTTGTTTCTTTTTTTGTTTGTTTGTTTTGATGGCCCAGAAGGAATGGAAAGAAGACAGGGAACCTTGCCTTGCTTATTATATATGCAGTCCTACCAAAGGACTAGCTGTGGGGTATATGAGCTCAAGTCTGAATAAACATCCTGAAAAAACATACACACTTCAAAATATGCATTCTGATACACACTACACTCTGAATTGTTCTTATTCTCTTTCCTTTGGTTTTAAATTTGCGCTATATATCTACAAGAAATTCTGCTCTCTTCTGTCCCTCCCTCTAACTTCCTGCTCTAGACCATAGAGCAGAAGAGAAACCTGGCACTTTCTCTAGAAAGAGAAAATCTTAATGGGATGTATCACCAATGGTAACATAAAACTTAAGGCAAGAAATCTGGCAGAATTGTTAAAAAACATATTGGGATTGCTAAGGCAGCAAGGGAAGTTGTGCGGTTCTATCAGCATGCAAACTTTTGGTAGTAAACAATACTCTTGAAACCAATAACTCATATTTTGCCACCCTCCTGAATTATATCTCAAACGGTACTCTCATTCACTGAGAGTACCAAGAATTCAGCACATAACAAGTTCTGAAGTTTTACAGTGATGATCTTTTGACCATGTACATTTTGCTGCAACCATCATGGCAGCCTCTGCAGGACTTCCAAGAGTGTGACTTCCAGGGTGACATTCATTCAGGAAACCACTTGCATTAGTCAAAATAATAAGCCATAGACACTATATGATTTCTGGTAGAATTGAGTTTTGTTTCTATTTAAATTGTTTCCAACACACACATGCTCTCTTTAAAATTTCACAGTAATAACTCAGTCTAAACTTCAGTCCGATAGTAAAGAGATGTATCTTGTATGAGGCTACAGGTGCCTAATGCACTAGTGGGAGGAGAGCAGGAAGCATTATCAAGTGAGTTGACTACAAAGAGATGAGGTATGACACCCCAACAGGAACCATCCTCTTGTTCGAGGCAACCGCTTCCCTAGCATCACATATCATAACTGTGCTTTGCTTTGCCTTTCCCTTGTCATTTTTCAGAAATCAAGACTTTCCCAAGAGCCATCTGCCACCACGTAAGGTATGGAAACTCATATTCTTACATATACTTTTTGTATATGCAGTACATGGATATATTCTGCTTGTGCTTTAGATGGCATAACATATATACATAATAGTAACTCAAAATAGCAGTTCTGGAGAACAAAGGAATTAACAAGAAAAAAACAAAAACATGGCATTTTGCTATGAAAAATGTGAAGTTATTCTTTGAATGTTGGCTCAGGAAAATCTCAATACATTTCTGGTAAATGAGGCATGAAGTGTATTCTTAAAAATATGGTGTCCAGGAGATAGTACTGCCCAATATTTTATCTTAATGGGAATATATAGTACTTAGAAAAGCTTGAACTTTAAATTAAACACTCTGGAGAAGACATGGCTAATCTATGATTTTTTCAAATATAACTTAGCATCATCAAGAAGATGGGATAGTAAACCATTTCTAGGAGCTTACCTGGTTAATTACAAAAATTGTGGTATTTATTTTCTAATCAGCATTTAGGAAATGTAAATGATCTATCTATACCAACTCTATTTATCCAAAACTTCATATTTCTTGACTGTCTTGTTGAGTCAAGATAATCCTTGGTGAACATAATCAGAAAGAATACTCTACCTTTGTTTCAGTACAGTTATTTGGGTGAAAGACTATAATATTTATCATGTTTATAAATTAAATTAGAAAATTAAGTACAGCCAAAAGTTTTAATTACTTTCATACTTTTATCTGTTTGTCCATTAGACTATGTCAACATGGTCTTCTTATAAAGTAGCTCTTAGTTTTCTTCACCAGTCCTTTTTCTAAGCAACATTGGTGCAAGAGATTTTCTAACCTTCATTTTTACCTTAGACATCCACAAAACAAGTCTTCTTTCTTGTAAAAAAAAAAAAAAAAAAAAAAAAAAGATTCCCAAACAGTCTTCCTGCCATTCTAGCCCCAGCACTAAACCCTACATTTTCCCAAGATTTTTGGGAAATAAACTATTACTTCTCACTCCAAAATTAGTAGAATCGGGTTAGGATCGAGTTTTGACCTTAAAAGGCCAATAAAATATATTTCATAAGGTTGACAGGCCACTGAAATAAGATATGTTAGCAATATTTCATGGAGAAATTTGCTTGGGAGCCAACCTGGGAGTGCCATTTGCTCATGGCATTCTTAAGGACTACCTTAACTCAAAAGAACAATCAGGATATTATTTACTTTATGTATCCTTTGAATTTATGGTTTCCATGACAGTACTTAAAGGACAACATTGGGCTTATGAATACTGGACATGACAGGAAGCAATGAGAGACTCTTTTTACTTATACATGTAAGAGGCATAGTTATTCAGAATATGATTTGGATTTTAGAAGAAAAAAAATAATCACAAAGTACTAAATATAAATATATATATTTAATTAGAGAAAAATATGTACAATTGTTTTCCCCTTGGAATTTCTCCAAATAAGAATTCCAGTTTGATGGAGAGCAGCTACCATAGTAATAACCAACAAAATCCAAACAGAAAATTATCAGTACAGAAAAAAATAAGAGGTCCTAAGGACATGAAAGTGACCTTGACTCTGCTTGTGGCTTGTAGCACGTAGCTGCTTTGTGTGGTTCTTGTTGAGAGAGGAAACAAGAGTTGTGCACTGTCCTGAGGGAATGTGTGTGCTGTTTATATATGGTGCTGAAAGACAAGAGGTTGAAGTATGCCTTGTAGAGTGCTGGGGAGTATATGAAATGATTGAGGAAATGTGTCCTCATGTGTGTAATAGCCTTGGTTGGGTTGAGGGGTTGGATGGGGGGAGGGAAAGAATTAAAGAATAGGAAGGCATTCCTAATGGGTTCTCTATTTTCTCTTCAGCAATCAACAGCACTAGAAGAACTCTATCCTATCCATTATGCTTTGATGTATTTTTCTTGGTTTATACAGTTTTGCAGGCTCGTATTTTTTTGTTACATATGTGGAAGAGGATAATGTTATGTCTCGTGAAAATCAGATAGATGCTACAGATACTATAAAAGAGTATTACATTGAATTCAAGTTGAATTTGTATCTTTTTTATCTGTTAAGGACTCTATTGCTCTTTGTTGATAGACATTTCTTAAAAACTATGAGAGTTGCTATTAGTAAATAATAGAGTTTAAACAACTGATGCTTAAATTTATTTTTCTCTCTGTCTTGAGAAAAAAGTGTTATTTTGGAATTGTTACAAGGCTAAGATCTTTCAGTAACTATTGTTTTTTAGATACCCATTTAGATTTATCATATGACTGTCTTGTTCTTTGGTAATGGACATATATATTTTAGAAAAAAGATGTAGATCTCAGTTGGCTAAAATATATCCACTCAAGTCAAGTGTCAAGTGTAGTCTACATGATTTTTATGCCAGCCTAGCAACTTTCCCTGAAAAGGCATCTTTTCTAGGCGACTGGATTTTTAAGTCAATGAAATCATGGAGGATACATGTTTGGCTTCCATAGCTGAGGAGTAGAAATTAAGATCAGTGGATTTTTTTCTGCTTTTAGTGAAGGCAAGATTTGGCCAAAGGACTCTGAGATGATGGCAAAGTAGAAATAAAACTTATCAATAAATAGTTGGAAAAGCTAATGCAATTACTGCCCTGTGAATCCAAAAGTATTTGACTTAACACTAATGATCTGGATACTGGTACTGAACCATAACTAATGTTACAAATTTGCAAAAATTAAAAGAACATTGCCTAAAATATCAGTGTGTCCTAACACCAAGGTCATTCTGAATTGATATGGCTCTTGTCTAGCTCCTCAGACAATCTGTGAAGGAAGGAAAAATAATTTCCTAGCAGCCTCCACTAAAGTAACCATAGGTTTCCTACTCTGAAAGAAGATAATTGATATAATTGATAAATACTCTAACAAAGCATTTTCCCCACAATTACATTAGCCCTAGATATGCTCATAGATCCATGATGAACCATATTTCCTGCAGCAAACATCTTCTGTCACCTAGCTTCCTCCCGTCCCCCGCCATATCTAGATAAGACCCCACACATACTCCCAGCTTGTAAGCAGCTGTTGAATGCTGACACCCTGATGGACAAGTGGGCAGACGGGTTCCCTTAAAAGCTCACCTTGCCTCCAGGATGCAGCTTTCTGTCATTCCCCAAAGGCTAATGTTGCCATCCTGCAAACATCATGCACCAAAACAAACATGCTGTGAATTGAGGCAACAAACAAAATGCCAGCTGTATTGTACCAGGTATTAAACACTTGTTCATCTGAGCCTACATCTGAGAAATATTTAAACAAAGGCTTTATCTGTGAGTGGAAAAGGACCATTCACTCAAATTAGTGATCTAGCCTTAAACCCACTTCATTTCTGTTCCTGAGTAGAACTATATAAAGTACATTTTGTGATAAGATAGGGCTGTTTCTTATCACAGCATGACATAAGAATGTGAATTCCTTTAAAATTTCTTCTAGTACTTGTACTGGGTCTGGCTGGGATGTTAACTTTCCCTGCAGCAGCCCATACAGTTCTGCACTCTGCACTTGTAGCTAGAACAGCAGTGGTATCACACCAGTGTTGTGTCTGCTGCTGAGAGGTGCTGGCACTGCGTCAGGACTTTCTCTAACCCTCCTAGGGGATGGGCAAAAAAGTGAGAAAGAAACATCACCAGGGCAGCTGACCTAAACCAACCAAAGAGATATTCCATACCATATGATGTCACACTCAGCAATAAAAGGTGGAAAAAGAATGGGGGGGGGAGGGTGCCTCTCGTTGCGTAAATGTCTGTCCTCCTCCCGAACACTGGCTACGTGCATTGAGGCCCTGCTTCAAGGACGTGGTCAAGCATCGCTCATTTGTGGGAAGTAGAGAATAATTTCTTTCCTCTGCACTTCCATATAGCCTTTACTTGTTTTGTTTTTCCTTTTCCCCCTCCCTTTTCCCCTTTCCCTTTTTTCCCTTTATTGAATTGTTTACTTAATAATAATATTTCCTTAATATTTTTTTTTCCTTTAATTAAATTATCCTTATCTCAACCCATGAGTTGTTCTTTCCTTTACTTCTTCCCCTCCTCATCTGAGAAGGGGGAGTGAGAGAGCGGTTGTGGTGTTCAGCTGCCTAGCACGGTAAAACCACCACAGTTACTCGCACACAAAATTTCTAACAGACATTACCCTCTTTTTATTTTTATGTGCATTTACTTGCAAATATTAGATATAATAGGTAATCTGGTGGGCTTGATGCTTTCCTGTCACTGAGTGAATTGTTCTTTGATGTGCATTAGCAGGCACACAGTATCATGTGTAGATTAGGAAATCCACTGACACTCAGCGCAAAAGAAATGGAAGATATGCAGAAAAGTAGTCCTGCCTAGAATACCGTATAAACAGATGGGCAGATAAATTCAGATAGGCTGAGGACTGTATTTTTAGGCATGGGTGGAAAGCAGCTGGTTCCAGCCTGCAGGTAAAAGTGGCCAAGTTTTCACCTTCACATTTACTCCCAGCTCTTCCCCCAGAAGATCATTCTCTGGGCTGAAAGAAATAGGAGGCAGGAGCGGTGCAGTGGTGCATGCCTGCTCAGCTTATTAAAACAGGGGAAGAGGCAATATTTCACCCCCCAGAAATAAATATTTAAAAAAAAAAAAAAAAAAAAGGAAAAAAGATAGTCAAGTAAGAGAGGCTAATCCATCTGATGAAATTAGCAGGCAGAGTATGTAGCTGTTTGAAATGATGAACGAGGTTGAAATAGCTACACAGGCTAACATCTAGTGGGATAATTATTCCAAGCTCTCAGGCTAAAATCTGTCTTGGAGGAACTGGGAGGCTTTGATGACTCATTTTCAATGGGCATGCTTATGAAATACATAGTAAAAGCTATTAAAATTGAAATTGTTCTTGGGTGGTATTCTGAGACTGGGCCACTGATCCTATCAGGCTGCTTTTAATAAGGTACATGCTATTTTTGCTCTCAGAAGTGGCAGATATTTTAGCTGCCCACCTACTTATTCTTAACCATTTAATACACCAAATGTCTTGTTTTGAAAAATTACTGTTTTGAGAGTGAATTGTGTTCTCTATATAAAAGGACTCCTTTCTAAATCATGCAATCATTAAGCCAAACTATTCAGTTGTCTGTGTTATCCTTCCAATTTTAGAACCACTTACATTGAAAATATTTTGCTATTGCTGATGATGGATAAAGTGTTTTACCATTGACAGTAGCTGTCAAAATGCATTTTATTTCTTCAGAGTGCCAAGTCTTTGTAACATGTTTTATAGCATACCAATGATCTGAAAGTAAAACAGACAACTAGAGAATGCCAACATTCACCAGAACATCCATTCTCATAGTTTCTATGTATGTTAAGAAATATGTTTCTATTTTAAGCCTTCACTATGCTACAAGCATGGCAACAAATGAGAGCTCCTGATGTCTGTTCTTGGCTCACATACTAAAGTAACTTCTTGCTCTGAGTCTAGTCTAAGAGGACCTATGTTATTGTGAAGTATTGGAGATTTGCTAAAGGTTTCAGCTCCTCACACTCCTGTATATATCCAAGCTTTCATGTGGGCCAATGAGAAGGCTATTTGTATGTAAGTACATGTTAAAATATGGCCACTTTACTTAAGACTTTTTGAAAATCTGATTAATTTATTCAGGATGATTAATGCAATGAGCACATTTACGTTTCAACTCCAGGAGTGAAGTGAAAATTGCCACAAGGAACAGCAACAGTTGAGTTTTGATAGCACTCATCCCTCCCCTGATAACAAACGTAGTCTGATTTATTCCCCACAAAGCCACAAGGACAATTCTTAGAGCTAAATTGTTTTGTTGGTAGAAGTCCTTGCAAGAGTCTTTCCCAACAGAGACTTCCTAACTGAAAGATGGTATGTGACATAAAGGGAGTGAGCGAATCTTTAGAAGTTTCACCTTAGAAGTAGTTACTCTGTAGAAACAGCCCACTGCAGTCTTAAATGCTTAAAATCAAGTGGGACCTTACTGAAAGATAATGGATCTCAGATTATCCTGTATGATTGCTTTGGATAATTAGTAATGCATCTTAACACTTGGGATACATCTCAAAATTATACCGTAACTGTACTCTCTAGGTTATGTCTTGATCACAAAGTGGAAGCTTTGAAAGCACTGAAATTTACAGGAGATGAAATATGAGAGTCTGAAAATACCAAATAATATTCTCACCTTTGAAACTGGTATTTTATGAACAAGACATGTTGGCAGTGTGATGTGCTGATGTATAGGAGAGTGAAGAACAGGAACAAATGTGAAAGAAGCACCACAGACTATTGGTATTCAGCTACAACACTTTCTACAGTACATATGATTTCAAAGGTTGCGGAGACATAGATGGGCCCACCTAAGCCTTATCTTCTCAGTACCTGCAGGTCATTTTTAATATTTAGATCTTAACTTCTTCCCCCTCCCCAAAGAAACCTACATACCTTTATCAGTTCCTTTAAATATTTGAGCTTCCTCAGATAAATAAATAAATAAATAAATAAATAAATAAGATATAGAGCACTGACTACCAAGGGTAGGTAGGCTAGAAGAAGGTCATGGATGTGTAGAACAGGGAAAATGGAGCTCTTGCTCCAATAAATGCTTGGAAACAAATTCTTCTGCAAGAATTTTCCGAATTTGCAGAAAAACAACAGTCAAGGTTTCTCCTTACTTATGTAGATAAACATGAATCCCTCTGTCCTGGACTTCATTTTGTTTCATTTCACTGTTTGAAATAACAAACCCAGAATATCACAGCTATTTTATTATATCTCACATTTATTCCCTAGAACTGCAAAAGAAGGGACAGCCTTATGTTTTAGGGAGGAAAATTGTAAGTAATTAATCAGAGCTGATTCTATTCATAATCTGAAACAGTTCTGCCTATATAAAAACTTTCAGATAGAGACATATTGCAGCAATTCAAAGGTAGGAGAAAAAGCCATTAGCTTTCCTCAGAATGCTGCAAAACTCCATTTTCCAGACATTTAAAGCTTTCATTACTGGCCCTGGGCAGCACAATATGTACTTATCTCCTTTTTATTCACTGTTATTCACATTACACTGTTCAAGGAGGCTTCTCAGTGTCTCAGCATGAAGCTTCAGACCCAGGAGACCATTCAGACAGTGCAGGTGAGACTTGCTGATGTAGGAGCACAGGCATGGCACTGCTTTGTGTGTGAGCCCATCGCTGCCACTGCTACTTTTAAATTATTTTTCCTACATTTCCCTAACTGGCAGAGCACTGGCTGGGTTTACAAAAAGGCTGCTAGGCTGGGGAAAATCAGCTTGAAAACAAACATTTACTGTTCAGTGGATGAATGTGAAACCAAAATGCCAGAACAAAGCCTAGGTACTGAGAGCTTTTTAAGCCTCATTGACTGTTCTCCTGGGGCTTGAAAATGCATTTAAAAAGAATTAAATCTAACAACACATTTTAAAATAATCAAAGAAAATTGTATTGAAAATAGACATCCCATACACACAATAAATTGCCTGGCCACATTTTTAAATTAACCACACAGTGTGATATACAAAAATCAGCAGTAACATTTTACAGTTCTAATAATAGCAAGCAGTCTGCAGGCCTGTGATTCAGTACACTTTCCTTGGGAATGTATTTGGCCTTTGGCCTGGTGTCTCACAGGGCTCCTGAGGAGAGAGCAGCATGCCTATAAATTTACCACTGGATTACCTGTCATGTGTTATTCCTTACCTAATTGTTTCTGTAACCTATTGTTATCCTTATTATTGTTCTTTCCCATTATCCACTTAGGACTCCTTAATGTATGTGTTGCAGGGGAAACAAAGGAATTTGGGTCAATACTGTTTTTCATGAAAAGGCTATTTTTATACCCAAACACAAACAATATGGCCATAAATACTCCATGTCTTCCATATATTTAAATTCAGTTAACATTAAGATTTGATTTCAAATATAGACTTTTCCTTTTATGGTAAACACAGAAAGAAGTGTTGTAAATTATAGCTGGATTTTTAGAGATAAATAAATAAATAAATCTTTGCTCAGGAGCCCACAATTCTGCCTGCATAGAAATGATAGAATAGGATGGAGCAGAGGAATGTGGAGCACACAAATGGAGTGACCATCTTGTCCTCATATGGCTCCTGGGACCATCCCCATACCACAGTGCTTGCACATGCTGGCTCTGGCTCTGCTTTTGCCCTTCATCTCACTCACAGCATGCCCTTTAGCCTCTCAGACATCTTGGTATGATGGATCTTGATGACATTTAGCCAGAATTTTCTTAAACTTTATGTTTAATTTAAAATCATCCATGACTGCATTCAGATGACTTCTTCCCTCATCACAAATATAAATCTGCTATAAATAATACTAAAAAAGGTAACTGTAAGTAAATTTATCTGACTGTTAAATTTATACCTGGTATTTTGCCCTAAATCTGTGGTAGCAGAATGATAGTGTCTTTTGAACTGGTAGAAAACATAACACTAATATGTGAGATATTTTGCCCAGCTGTAGTACTTTCCGATTAAACATCTTATAGATTTGAAAACTCCTCTCTAAACCCATTGCAAATTTTAAATATAATTTCTAAATTCCATCTCATGAGGTAGAGAAGCATTATGCCATCATATATGTGGCAAAATGAGGATATAGCAAGGGTAGCCTACTTGGTCAAGGACATATAGCCCATAGGCACTTGCTCCTGGAGGCTTATCTAGCAGAATCAAGGCAAACAGAACCTAAAAACTATATTTTTTATGTTTCAAAAAATTTACAGCAGTTATTTTTGCTTCAAAGCATGTGGCAACTATGTCTACTAAAAACAAACAAGCAAAAACAAACAAACAAAAAACAGTCAGATTTCCTTGGGAGAGGATATTCTATAGATGTTTATGAAAGGCTGCTTTGACTTGGCCTGGAAACCTGGAATTAACCAGGCTTCTTTTCAATATAGTAATTCATGGGGAGAATATTTTACAATCAAGTATTTTCTTTACCTATTTTAAGTCACATGACATAGCTTAGAAATGTATCACTTTACTAAAAAAAAAATAGCAAAACATTAAACAATATTATGTTTTGCCTCCAAAGCACAGTAATGGAAAATCGTATCTCACAAGATCTTCTGCCCACTCTCACTAGCTAGAACCATAACAGCATATGTTAATGTATACTATCTAATGGACTTTTAATTCCCTTATAATTTAAGGAGTTGTAAAGGATAGGAAAAGGAGATGATATCAGTATTCAGCAAGAATATATTCATAATTTTGGAAGCTTTAATTTGTAGGAAAAAGTAGATTTACATTTATGTCAGAATAGTATTACCATTCATGTTTTAGAGAAATGTTCACTATTCATATACACAGTTTAAAATCCTGTGAAAGAGAATTTGCTTTGTCTTCTTTTTTAAGATGGTTTTGCTCAAGAGAAAAAAAAAAAAAAAATAAAAGAGGAAAAAAAAAAAAAAAAAAAAAAAAAAAAAAAAAAAAAAAAAAAAAAACAGACCCTGTCACCTCTTGTCACCTTTCTCCTGACTGATTCTTACAGGGTCAATAGGAGACCAGGACTAGAAGATGAGGTTTACAAGAAAGTGAAAAAAATGAAAAATTTTGTCACTGAGGCACAGGAAAGGTCTCCTCTCTCACCAATTTTGTACCATTGTTACTCCACTGAGCTGAATCTTGGAAGAAAGTAAAGCAATCAAGCAATTTACAGTAAACTCTGTCTTTTACTGCATGCTTTGGAAAGCAGGCATGTATGATAGACATTGTACCCAAAATCCGTCTTGCTAAATTATTACCAGATTCAAATTGAGAAAGATATAACTCATTAATTTAAAATCATGTTTTAAAATGACTTTAAATAACTTTTTGTGTTTATATGCATATTATAGATTTAACGTTCAATTACTCTGGACATTACAGGGCTAGGTGTAACTTCTGTTTGTCCCATTAAAAAGCAAGAAATACATACTTTCCAGAGATATAAATCATATGTTTTTAGCTCTTAAGCATCACAAATACCAGATCTTAAACCTGTCACTTGTCTTGGAAAGTATATAAGGCATAATGGAACTCAAGCCAATGTAATTTTGGAGAGGAAACTCTACTTTTTACTGGAAAAGGAAATTCATTCTAGCCTCTTTTTTTTTTTTTTTTTTTTTTTTTTTTTTTTTTTTTAACATGGAAGCTCAGTGCTTTAGTGTTTTAAAGAAAGCATACGTTGAAGCCAGGTGCCTTGAATTGCCAGGCATAATGGGAGGGCTAACTGGGCTGAAAATATTGACTCCATTCTATGAAGACATTTAACCCTCTATTCAAATTCAAGAATGTGCTTTGATATGGATGCCCTCCACGCTTGAATTTAAGTCATTCCTACATTTCACTGGATTTTTTTTGTGTGTGTAGAAATTCCCTAAAGTTAGTTGAATAAAAGCTATAAATACAACATTAACATCAAAATATTTTCACATCCATTATTCTGAGCAGAAAACAGGCAGAAAGGATTATTTTCCATCCCTTGAATACTTGTACAAACAATCTCTGTTGCCCTAATATGGAGAGCATCAGCACAGTGTTTCTACAGCATATTTCCAGCAGCTGATGGACAACTCAAATAAAGAAACTATCCCACTGATTCCGATATGTAGCTGTTTACAGGTGCATATATGCGGTGCATATGGAGTACTACAAAGAAATCCTACATTTCCCCAGTGCAAGCACTATTTTTTTTTTTTTTTCTTGCATATAAAAAGTAAGAATCTAAACCAGATCATTATATTAGTGAATGTGTTTCACTGGAAATATCAAGCCCATCTGATGAGAGTGTTTCAAGAACATTCCTGATCTTCTATAAGTCCTCAAATTCTTTGCTTGATTAGGGCTCAAGCAAGTATATGCAACAGAATTAATCTTGGCTTATGCATATGGTGTGTGTGTACGTGTGTGTGCGTACGTGTGTGTGTAACCCTGTTTAGGTCAAGCAAAATAAATGCAAAGACAAGCATGTTAGCAGCAAAGTGACCCTTTAGCAGTCCTAAAAAATTACTCTTGCAGTCCGTAGTCCAACGTTTAATAATGCTGAACTTGATAAGGAATGTCAGAACCTGAAAAAGGAGATCTGAAAGGCACCTTTATAGAAAACAATTGATTTGCTTCATTTCTTCGAAATGGCTAATGCTTTGATGGTTCATATTTACAATAGCTTGTCCTGTTCTTCAATGGAGTTGATATGTTGGAGTCTTTAACACCATAAACTTGATCAAAACTTCCTGGGTAATAAACAGAGCGGATTTAAGATGTGAATCCCCTCCCCATCATGCTACCGCCCATCTGTGTGCCAATTTGTAACTAAAGACATCAAGAAATATGTTCTTCATGCTCAGATGCCCTTGGTAGTTGAAAATAGTTCTGAGAGCTCAATATGCAAACTGGGTTCAGAGTCTGAAAGACTTCAGAGTGAAAGATTTGACCTTCTGTAACACAGGCTGTAGTTTGGCTAAATACATTATTGAGAGTAGAGTGTTTACATATCTTACATGCAATCTGGGTTTTAAATTTTGCCCAGCTTCAAATAAAATAAAATAAAAATAGAATAAAATAAAACCACACCAAAACAAACAAACAAATCAAAATTTCTCCCTGCTTTTCAGAAAAGGGTAAATTAAACTTACATCAACAGGAAATGCTACCAAGATCATATATAGCCACATTAAGTGTGGTAGATGACTGTAGTTTTTCACAGTGGAAAACAAAAATCTGGACCTCACTCTCTAGTCTGAATTAATCTCAAGTCAGCAGAGAACAAAGATTCTTCCCCCTCCAAAACCATTTTTTGTCTTCTATGAAGAGATTTGATTATGTCAGCACCACTCCTCACCTACAAAATCAGATAAGTAACAGCTCAACATATTCACTATTGAGCAGTACTGGGCTAGTTTGAGATAGAGGGCAAACTTCTAAAAGCTCACATAAGAGATATCGCTCTGGCACACGGTGATCTGTGTGTCCTGACCTCATCAAAGGGGCATTTTAGCAGGACTGCTAGGAAGTATATCTCACCTCTTCTTATCTCATCTGTTTCACCTCACCGTCTGTTAATTATCTGTCAATGTAGTAAACAAAGGGATAAAATAATATGGAATTCTCAGTCTTTCCATGCTGTAATAACAATATAGCTATTGGATCTGAGGAGTAGTTAAATACACCAAGAGTGACATTAAGTCATAAACTTTCTAGGCTGGCACGTATTACTGAAAATGTTGTGTTTTGTTTGTTTGTTTTTCATACTAAACTTCAAGGAACTTTGATTTTAAATGTATATAAGCAATTATGATTTGGTTTGTTACAATTATCTCCTTGTTTGTTACAATTATCTCTTTGTTTATCTCTGTCTCAAAGGTATTTCTGAGATTTAACTATTATTGATGATTTATATTAGAGAATTATAGTTGTAGCATTTGCTGATCTCCTGTTTTTCATTTCATCACATATTTATTTGCAAATCACTAAGAGTATATATTGAGAAATATTTTTAAATATGCAAATATTTAGAAAAGTGTCCACTGTGGTTTTCACACACAATCTGTGTGTGAGTCCCATCAAACCAATAACTTTATAAACCTGTCTCAGAATCCGAGTCACCATACAATCATTTCAACACCTCTATTTCTTTGCATGACTGCAGATGTATTGAATTTTCTGAGAAAAACTTGGTCTTATTCAAGATATTGCCATTAAGAACTATAAATGAAAATTTCACTTTATTTATTCTTATCTTCATTCTTATCTTTATATTTATTCTCATCTTTATTCTATACATTAAAAAAGGAGGGCAAAACCAAACAAAAATGGAAGTAACAGACAAAGCTACAAATGAGCAATAACACAGAGTTTTTTTCCAATACATTTTGCCAGATGTGTTGCTGTGTAGAAGCTTTATGGGCTAGTGCTCCTAAATAGGAATTGTCTTTTACCCCATTTGTGCAGGTCTGGCCATCTTTCTGACTTCCTTAATTACAACCATTCTTTTAACAATGTGATTGATTTGATCAAAGCAGAGCTTTATTATGTTGTTCTTTTGCTTAAAATGAGATATCTGAATTGTTGGATTTTAACACAGACTTATTTTCCAATAAAGGTAAGTCTATAAGTCTGCTCTTAGAGAATGACCATGGTCTCCATCTGTCATTATGCTGTACCAGGCAAATGAATACGTTGATTTTTAGTAGAGATTTTCATATAATATATTTTAACTAGTAAGAAAAGCTTGGATAAATACTTTTAAAGAGAATTATAACAACAAAATCCCCTCCAAATCAAAGACAAAGTCTAATACATGTGAGTAGAAAAAAGGGTTAAAAAATGCAAGAATTCAAGAAGCTTAGATGACTTTGGAAACACAGATCAAAAACAAAGAGACTGGAAGTATAATTAACTCCATTACTGCTCAGTCAAATGAAAACAGCTGTGACACCACTTCTTATTTATGACAGCAGCAAATAGCTCTATTCCCTTGCTGGTTATTGCTGTAGGACAGCAGTGGTTCTACAGCAGGTGAAATAGAAACAAGCTGCTAATATTTATGTCACTAGATCAGGTTATGGATAAAAGATTTATGCAAAAGTTCAATAAAAATACCTATGTAGCTTTTATATCTTCCTACAAGCAATCCTTTTCCAACAGCAAACTAAATATCTCTTTATTAAATATGATTCTACATTCTGTGGTTTTGTGGCACAAATGCTGCTCCCCCACTGTTAAAGATATATTTTCACTGCAAACCCAGTTTTGTGCACTCATAAATAAAAATACAGGTAGGTCTCAAAAGCACTCATTGCAGATCCTAGCTGGACTTTGTCAAACAAGTTTGAACTGATTATAGAACTGGATATCCAATAGTAGAATTGTTTGATGTATTTTGAAGAGCCTGAGTTTATTTTTAAAAGTATGGAAAGCAAGAAAGAAAAGTAGTTTTAAGATTAAATCCCTTATTTTATTGGGAAATGTTAATATCAATGTCATTGATATAAAGAATGTGAGTGGGCAGATTTCCTAAAGCAGGTTTTTATCCTGCAGCTTTAATTACTTTGCTTCCTACACCTAATCAGTCTTACTTCTCGCTCAGACAAACTGCCTATTAAATAATGACTGAGAAATAATATTGTCAATAACAGGACAGAAAAGAAAGCAAGCAGGATGTTGCACACTTCACTGCTAACCTTTTTACCCTCTCCATTGCTCATCAACCTCTCTCCTCCCATTCCCCTTCATTTTCAATGCTGCCTACACTCCCCAGCTCCACACTGGATTTACACTTGGTCACTCCCCATGGCATAGACCACCTGCACCTCCACAGGTCCAGAACCCTTCATTTCTTCACACCTCTTCTACTATACATCATGAGTTTGTTGAATGTCTTCCTAAGCCCCTCACTCTGGTCCAATGTGCACAAGCCCTTAACCAGTATCCACTCCTTTCCAGGGGCTTTGAGCAACCTTCCTATTCCTCTCAGGGAAGGTCATCTCCTTCACCTCCTACCCCATGGAATCCCTGGAACGTCTTTATGCAAGCTGCCATCTCCTATCCTACTGCAACTGCACATGCCAACGTGCTTCTTTCCACCACTCCCAACATCACTCTTCTTCCTCTCTCATTTTGGGTGTTCAGTATTAAGCTTAACATTGAGAAGCAGACTCTGGGGTATGGTTGTGCTGGAATACTTTGTGCTGTGCCACTGTCCCTAACAACGGGGCAGGAGTAACTGCAGTTGTGGCTCAAAAAGATGCCACGTCTTTACTTGTGTCCCCCCTCTGGTTCTTGTAGTTTCCCTAGTATTTTCCCAAATCATCAGTCACTTAGAATATTTCCCATGATCTGTGAGACCCACCAGATGCAGGTAGAAAACACACTCACTTTTCCTACCATATATATATGAATACAAAAGTTATCTGCTGGCTTCACTTTCACTGAAGATAGTGTGCAGAGGACTGCTGAGCATCTGAACGTGTATTCAGCTATTTAGCTAAGTAAAAGCAGAACACAGACTATGGTGACCTTCCTGTGTGGTCTCTTCATTAAACCTTTACACCACCTTTGTGTGCCTGCCCACAACAAACCATGAGCATCATCTGTCTTTGTGTCGGTCCTTAGTATATTGTTGCTGACTAGTTTTGAAGACATTTTTTTTTTGGTGCTGCCTCCTACAGTGATTCAAAAGTGTGACCACAGGAAGGAAGTTCAGGAACTAATAAAGTTATAAGCAAAACTCCAGCAGGCTCAGCACTACTAAGGTCAAACTGCAGACAGTCCTGTAGGCACAAGAACAACCACATTAAGACAACTTGCCATTGTCACACCAACACTGAGCTGCTCTTTTCTGTTTTTCCATGATGTGAACTTTGACTCTGGCAAATAATTAATGCAATTTTTGTGTAACAGTGGGAATTCATAATTTTTAAATCGCAAACAGATGAATTTACTGCTCTATTTACTTCTTTCATGTTGGAGAAACAGCAATAGAGACCAGCAGGAAATAAATATTCAGGAACGTTATTTCTTGCCTTTTCTCTTTGTGGAGAGGGGCAGATTCTACAAATTATTATGCAATTACATTTTTGCTTCTTCTAGGTGAATTATTTCATGGCTGTAAATTTGCAGTCAGCAGTTTGCTGTATAAGAGACCCCTAGTCTTCCAAGTTGATGGGAGAACGATCACCCTAGTTGATACAGAAATACACAGCCATTTATCTACAGACCTAAAAGTCCAAGAAAAGTAGAAAAATGATGTTTTAAGGGAAGATGAGATAAAAGTTGCATTAGATGGTATTTGGTCAGAATTGTACTTTCCAGACTATAAGCATTTTATGAGTATATACATATACTAGAATGAATATGCATATGCAGAAATTAATGTTTGAAGAGATGTACATAATGTGTGTACACATTATGTAAGAGTTGTGAGGCACTGGAACATACTGTCCAGGCAAGTAGCTGAGTCACCATTCCTGGAGGTTTTCATAAGATGTGTAGATGTGGTGCCTGGGGACATGGTTTAGTGGTAGACTTAGTAGATTAATGGTTGGACTCAATGACCCTAGAGGTTTTTTCCAACCTAAGTGATTCTATGATTCTACATATTATATAGGTGTGTGTAAATGTATCATCAAAAATCTTAGTTATGAGAGAGTTGTTATTATTTTTATTTGATTATGGAAGACATTTGAATTCAGAAAGTGAGAAAGTAAATAATTGTTAGAAAATCTGGGAGCTACGAGTGAAGTGGTGAAGAGAGGTGGTAGAATGAGAAGACGGAATGTACAAAGAGAAATACAGAAGATCCAGAGCACAGTGAAAAGATTCAAGTGGTTAAAAGAAGGGCAGGGCATGCCGCAATGGGCAAACACTTGTCCAATGTCATGGCAAAACACATTCAAATCTTTGGCCAAGAGACGTACTGTAAGGTAGAGGCACCTGCACAGAGAGGGCTGATAAAGCTAAGGAGCCTTGTATTCCATTGGACCAACAGCCAGTGGAGTACAAGACAGACAAGACCTCCAAGGGTGCCACGCATGCGGGCTTGTGCTACAAAATTAAGCTCTGATAGCTGACAATGAGTAACACACTGTCTTCTCAGGAAAATGTCCTTCTCTTGTCTTCTGCAAAAGGTTGTGGCCAAACCGAAGAATATGGTTCACATAATTAATATGTGTCTTCATCACATCATCCTTGCTATCTTGTAGCTTGCCAATAGCATGACTATAAATTTTCCTATATAATAAAATTTTCCTATATTGTAATAGCAAAATTAGATCATCACAGCAGTCATTTTTGAAGCATATGAGGCTAGCAACAATCAGCACAGGAATAAATTAAAAATTATTTTGTAACCTTAATGTCAGATCAACACAGAAAGCAAATACATTGCTTCAAGTATATCTTCCCAAATTTGGCCTACAGCCTAAATGTACACAATGACAAGAATTAGGAGCAAGAAGTATAGACAGCCCTGGTACAACTCTGTTGACATTTCAGGAACATAATCAAGAGAAGAATGTAGGCTATTTTGTATTCGTGTTTCTAGAAATTAAATAGCTGTTCTCTTAAATAAATGTGATGCTATTTAATATAATTTATCTAGAGAATAAAGATATAATATTACACCAAATCAAAAAAGAGAAACTAAAAATAAAATCAGAAAACACAGTTGAGTCAGACATACTGCACTTTATTTAAAATAACAGCTAAATATCAGCTTATGTTCCTGCATAGGAACATCAATGACCTGAAAAAGACCACAAAAATATTTTGTCTTTAATACGGTGGGGCTATATTAACTCTATTTAGTGAAGAGGGAAAAAAATAAAATAAAATAAAATAAAATAAAATAAAATAAAATAAAATAAAAGAATTTTAATTAACAGCTGTAAATTGCTTATTAACCTCAAAATAAATTAATTTCTTTATCTGTCCCCAGACCACATCACTGAGATGGCAATAGTAATTAAAAAATAGATAAACTGTTAAAAAAACTCCATAATTGTATATACTTAGGCAACCTGAGTTCTTAAGTATGCAACAATAAAGATATTTAAAACCACCACACTGATAAGATTCTGTTTTAAAGATGAGACCTCATAAGCCAACTTTCAACAGAGAGTGATTCCTTAAAGTCAAGTCCTAAACTCTAAAACTGGGATTTCATGGAGACACTATAATTTATAATACTTCTGCAGTTTTCAATTATTCAGATGCTCATGGCCCAACAAATTGAATAATGAATGGAGTAATGAATTGAACCCTGACAAGATGATAACAGAAAATATTATGAGTACTCAATACACAGCAGAACCCACTTAGAGAAAGATTCCTCAAAGAAATAACTTCTTTGAAGGACACATTTTCTCTCCTGAAATCCAAAACACTTGCAGGAAAATGTGCCTAGGAGTTGCCATTAACAAATAACTGTTAAAGACATAACCTGCAGAACAGTATATTTCTAGTGACCAAACCATGAATCATAATCATAAATAGGCCAGTAATATTTTCTATGTATATAGGTTATGAATTCCATTATTCCCTTTTTTTTTTTTTTTTTTTTTTTTTCCTCTCTCTAATGCCACAGAGAGAGAAAAAGAATGGCCATATAAATTCTTAAATGCTTTAGCTTCAGGCTTAGCCTCAGAGGTGTAATGATATTCCACAGATACTAAAGTACACAGGTCTTAACAGTATTTAATACATTTGCATCAACACTGCAATGTAGAAACATAAATAATAAAAATTATACTTTTCAAAAATGGTGATAGGTAATGTATGTTTGTATCTCCCAGACAGTATTTAAAGAAGCAGGTAAGGCACTCAATAAAAGCTGTGTTAAAAAATAATAATAATAATAATATATATATATAAAAAAGCTATGGGTTAAAAAAAATATATATATATATATAAAATAATAATAATAAAAAAAGTAGGTTAAAATAAAACACTGTTCTGTATCAGGAAGAAGAAAGGTAGCTAATCATACATAATGCAATTTTGTTGAGATAAACCACTGCTTCAAACTAAAGATAAACAACCCTTTCTTCCAGAAACTGGCCCAGAACTTTCTGCCAAAATCAAAACAAGCCTTTTATGGAAGTCTGGAAAATTACTGGACCAAATATAAGAGCAAACAAAAAATCCTTACCCCCTATTGGAGCAGATCCAAACCGAAAGCCAGTTATTTGTGGCATGTTCTGTTTGAACCCAGGGCTGATCTTCAATGCTGGATCATTGATTTTACTGGGTTCATGCTGAAGACCCAGATAACTTTAAACTCTGGTGGAATTTATTGTTACAGTTCAGAAACACTTGTGACTGTACTTTTACACTTTCTGTTTCTATTTAGCACAGAAAACAGTCTGTTTTCAGAAACCCCCTGAGCTTAGTTACATAGGGTTTACCACAAGATGGGGCAAAATCAGAAAGTTAGGACATTTTAGTAAATACTCAAATTCTTAGGCCTTCTTGGGCATAGCGGACTTCTCACCCTTTCCTTGTGCTGAATAACTCTATCCATGGGACTATTGGGAAGGAATTGTGCTTATTTCAGTGAAATATTGAAAAAAAACCTGCCCATTTCCAGCCATATGAAGAATGCCCAGGTTTCAGCAACATCTCTGGGTGTTCTGTGCTAAATTCTGATGGCTTCAACATAGGAACAGACGGGGTAGGGTCTCTTCTGTGGAGACTCGTCACCTTCTATTCATGGAAATGGTCAGGATTAACATATTGTGTTCCCATACGGACATGTACAAAGCCCACTGACAGCTCTTTGATAATGTCTTAGCTATATCAACAAGGAACGTAAATCTGCGCTTTCAAATAATTGGCACAACTCTTACCACATGCAGCTCCCAGTTCACCACCCTTTAGAAGCTCTCATGCTCTCATGTTTCAGTTTGTATGAACTCTGTCTAGACATTCTCCATTAAAATCCATGACATGGGTTAGAGTGTACATAGTATCTGGACCACACATACACCATCCTTTATAAACCTAAAGGGATTTGGTCAATGAACAAAAGACCTGTTCTTATGCCATAGAAATATTCAGGTCTCTGCTGTAATGCCATAAATATGGAATTTCTTCAATGGAAGAAATAAAAATATCCAAATATCCAAATTGTGTGTATGATTTTTCTTTATGTATTTCCTCTCATAAGAGAAAAAAACAGGAATACCTGGAAGCTTGGACAGCATAGCTGCCACTAGCATAGAAAAGACTATAATTTCTTAACAGTGAAATGGCTTTGAAAATGAAATATTCTGACAGAATCACTATAATTACAATTAAAAATCACTTATGTTTTTATTTCAACACTTTTGATACCCTGGTGGTAGTGACTTCCAATCAAATCCTAAACATTTAATTGCACCCTTTACAATTTTTCTTCATGTTTTTGTGTTTGTTTGTTTGTTTGTTTGTTTTAATTATTATGTATTTATTTTTTAAACAGTTCTGTCAATGTTCTTTTTCCATGAGCATTTTTTCTAGTATTTAACATATCAGTTGTGGCATATTGCATTGCTTATCAAGTCTAATATCCTATTATTAAAATTATGGTCTAGCAGTGAAAACTCATTGACTCATGTTTACAGTTAATATTATACAGCTTAAAGCATGTTTTCCTAGCCAGAATAATGATTTTGCTGCCCAGCTTTTTCACTTTATTTCATTCTGAGTAGCCCCAGTGAAACCAGTGGGATGGTTTACTTCATATGGCAAGACTCAGTATAGCACAGGAATGTGATTCTTCACCAAAGAGAGAAACTTTTGAAAAATTTAAAATTCATTATGCTATCATCCTTAATCTCACCTCCTACCGAGGGCAGTAGGAACTGTTCCAGAGAAAGATTAGTAATTGCTTTAATAAAAGCTGAAGCTGGGCTCACCTTCATCTTAGTGGATACTGGAACAGCAGCACTTAACACAGACCCAAAAGCATCAAAGAGAAGCCAGTGGGATGTTTTGGTGTTTAGCAGATGTCACTGAACGCAAGATAGAACTAAAAAGTTCACAAAGTAGGGAATTGAACTGAAGAATTAAAGCCATTTTAAGGAACATAGCATACATCAGTCGGCTACTGTTAGAGAAAAATCACTTAAAATACTTGTTTCTGAAGCACTGACGCTGCTCAATTTTTTTTTTTTCTTTTTTTTTTTTCTTTTTTTTTTTTCTTTTTTCAGACAGGACCTGTGTTTGATACTTTCCTTCAGGATTTTTTTGACTGCTTCTCTCCCACAGGCCTCTTAACAGGAAAAAACACCACTGTATCTTTGTCACTATCTTGTATTTCTCATCCTTTGTCTTGAATCTTTCTAAGAAATTAATTTCCTTTATTTGAAATCAGGGAGCTTGTATGTAAATTGTGAAGAGCCCTGGGCAAAGCATTTTCTTTGCCTCTTCGATCTGTGGAGTGAGTCTCTGTTAAACAGTTTGGGTTACAAAAGACTCAAAATTTTAATAGATGGTCCTTTATATCTATGCCTTAGTTTACACACTAGCAATGACAGGAAGAGCGTTAAAATAGGGTTAATATTTAAATTCTGTTAAGATCAGTGTTTTAATGTTCTCCCAACATGTTGGGCTCTGCAGATGAAAGAAATGCCAATATAAAGTTGCTATTTTATGACAGCTAGCTCTGTACATTAAATCTTCATCACACAAACTTATCCCACCTCTCACCACTAGCACAGCTTGCTGCTGGTGTTTCAGGATATATCTCCTGTGGCAGGATCAGGGCAGTCTGGTGGTATTCATCTCTCCACACAGTGGAGAACAACACTTAATAAGCAGTTCATGCTGATGTTAATACGGACTATCAGAGTAAATCCACTGCTCAGTATGGTGAGAACTAATTTACATATTGGTCTTTCAAAAGCTCAAAATGGAGGCTTTCTTGAAATTTTATCTTATCCAGCAGTTTCATCTTCTCTAAGATCTAATCATAGAATCATAGAATGGCTCGGGTTGGAAGGGACCTTAAAGATCATCTAGCTCCAATGCCAACCTAAGAATTACACAATGTCCATTTCAATTCAGATTGTGTCACAGCGTCTGCCAAATCCCAGCTATATGTATTATGACATGCTGTCCACTCAAAATCTTTGCCCAAGTGCCTATTTGGGCTATTTTATGTAGCCGCAGCACCTTGCTCATCCTCATGATGTTGTTGTACCATGGACATGGGCACAACCAGACAGACATTTTATTTCCCCACAGAGCTGGGGAAAAAACTCCTTTGCTCTATTTATGAGGAAATGCTACAATGCACGAGGGATCCTTGGGGAATGAAAAAGCCAGTTGAAGTGTCAGATGTTATTTCACACCCCTTTCAACATGTTTTTATATTTCTGTGAGGTGGGGTAATAACAGAGCCAGTACTGAGAGATAAGAATTCATGCTGCAGATACCAAAGAAAGAAGCATCCTTGCTTGGAGCCAAACACTGAGACAACACCTGTCCAGGGATGTGCTGGAGGCATCTGTCTTTTGTGGAGGTCACCCTTGCTTTGGACACTGTTTAACCATCACTGTCAAAAACAACTTTACTCTATGGGCTCCTAGAAATAATCCAAAGGGAGTGAGTCATGTTATTCTTCTGTAAAACACACATTCACATATAGACATTCACATGCAAAAGAAACAATAAAACTAACAAGAGCAACAAATCTTTGGCTCAAAAAACACTGAAGCAAGGGATGAGAGTTTAAATATTTCAAAGAGAAAAAATACACCCTTTCTCATACCTATCCACTCTCAGTCCAACTTTGTTCCTTACCCTGTGCCTCTATCTTTGGATTTCCATCACCATTTACTGAGTGATAGTCCTGGTAGCCTTCAAAACCATAGCATCTGTACAGCAAGGTAAATTCACCTAAAATGTATTGGGATTATTTTTGTTGTTGTTTTTGTTAGCTTTTGTTTTTTAAGGATAGACTCTAAAAGACATTTTCTGTAAGTACTGAGAGTGCTTCTAAACAGATATTTTTACTTAAATACAGTCCTAATATGATTCAGCATAACAATGGTTGGTGAGGATAGTGATTTTCTTGACCAGACCAGATTTTGTGGTCCTCATAATCCAGTAGCAATGAGACGTGACACTGATTCAAAAGTAATGTTCTCTTCTGGAAGTCCTTAAGCTTCACTTAAGCTTAAATGGCAAGTAAAGCTACTGCTGCTATTTTGCACAATTAATTTTACCTCACGAACATCTACAAATATGCTGTTCATAATCTATCACAAAGTTGAAACATTTCTGTAGGAACCTCTTGTTTATATTACTGACACATCACTGGTGAAAACAGTTACTTACACAACAGAGTTCAAAACCAAAATACATACAAAAATGTAAATGTCATTTAAAATTTCAGGAATGGTTATAAATATTTTAATATTAACTTTCTAATTGTTATAGAACAATAAAAAGTTAAATCATATTATATTGAAACATTCCCCCCTGGGAAGTCCTCATGAAGAGATGCAACTGTATGAGCAACTGAGCAACAGTGTAGGCTGGTCTCAGTAAGTTCAAAGATAAAGTCATAAGTCTTGCAGCCATATTCTCAGTGGAATGTGCATAGCCATGCTCATTTTACAGATGAGCATGCAGACAGAGGCTTTCTGGGGCTACCTCTTGAGGGAGCTAAGGCTGTTCATCACTTTCAAGGATGCAGAATCACAGCTACAATTTACTGGTGTTACAGCAGAGCCTGGGCCAGTCTGCAGGAGTTCCTGCCACCTTCTCTAGTTACTATTCTCTTAAGCCAAACTTGCATAGCAATGAGCAAAAAACCTGTTTCCTACTGCACGCAAATCAAGCCATCTGCAAATAACTAGGTAATAAAATTTTCAGATACCATCTAAACCTTATCTGAAATGAATAATTTTTTTTTTTTTTTTTTTTTTTTTCCTCCTTTCTGTCCCACAAGCAGAATATTAAGACAAAATAAATACCCCTTCTGGAGTCTTAGAAGTCAGTCTGCTGTAGTTGAAAGCACCTAATCTGGCACACCAACCTCCTACATTGTGCTCTTCACCTGTCATTTCACCCAGCTGTGACAGAAAAAACCTTGTCTTCTCACTGAGATCAAGTCCAGTGCTGGAGGACTCAAGCTTGTATTGAGAAGACTATGGAGATTTTTAGTGAGACTTTGTCTAAACACTCATCATCCTCCCTTACAGATCTCCCAGGAGGTCAGGTTTTAGGAAAAGCCTATGCAGGAAAACACCCACATATACCTGTAAATTTGAGGTATCTTTAACATGTACACACAAATCCCTGAGATTTTTTAACAGTAAAATAAACAAGAAAGGTGGGGAAAAAAGCAGAAAAACTCTCTCAGATCATTAGTGTAAACTTGGTTCTTGGCACATTATGGAAAATTAGTAGCTTTTAAGAAAGGGCTTTTAATTGCTTAATCTAAGTAATGTGGACAATGGCATACGTGTTTTATTTTAGGGTCTATCTAGCCCACTCAGAAAATGTAATGGACCTAATTTTCATTTAGTATAGGTCTGTGCAGTTCCTAAAACATCTAAATGGCTATTAATTTAATCAGGTAATTTAACTATAGCTCTAGAAAAGGCCACCAGCTAGTTGTCACGCAATGATTATGAGGATGACATTTCTATCCCATGATGCCAGAGGCAGACTTTGATACATCATTTTCTTTTTGAAGGTTAAACTCAGATAACCTGCCTTTGGCATTTAATTAGCTACATATTAAACACTCTTTTAATAATAAAATGATTAAAAATTTTATTGCTTCTCAAATGAGGCCCTTTTAGATAGATTTAATGACTTGGTTAGAGCACTGTAGTTTGTGAACCAAACCTTAGTTAGACCAGTATATAGTATAATGATATGCTTTACAGCTTGCAAAATCTGTATTTTATTCAAATGACAGCCATAATCATTTTGGGTAAAAGTTATAATGCATTCTTCTGTATTTTTAAATCTAACTGTTAAATGTCATTGAAAAGTAACTTAGAACCAACTGATTTCAGGATTTAAAGAAATGATAAAATTCAAGTACAGCTACATCAAGTTGCAGTAGGATTAATGTTCTGAATGTTATACAGGAATTGTTTATCCTTTAAAAAAATCATTTTTCACAGTTCAATATCTGTGAAAAAAAAAAAACCTCTCATGTTCACCTAGCAACGATAATAAAGTGTGAATAGGCTGACAGTCTCCACTCTTTTTTTGGTATTAAAATATTAACAATTTAATGAAAACTGACACACACACACAAAAGATAATATTTTTCCCATTCCTGCCTGGTAATAACACTGTCATGACTGCAAAATAGCTGGGGGCTATGCCCACAGAGCAAGTAGTACTATAAGGCAAAGGAAGAACATGGCATTTAAAAATATATGTGTATATATATACACATATATACATGTATATATATATATATATATATATATTGTGGATAATGGCCACAAAATGGAGCACAGGAAGTTCCACACCAACATGCGAAACAACTTCATGGTGAGGGTGACAGAGCACTGGAACAGGCTACCTAGGGAGGTTGTGGAGTCTCCTTCTCTGGAGATATTCAAGGCCCGTCTGGATGCCTACCTGGGCAGCCTGCTCTAAGGAACCTACTTTGGCAGGGGGGTTGGACTCGATGATCTTTCGAGGTCTCTTCCAACCCGTACAATTCTGTGATTCTGTGATATATTTTATGTCTGTATGCATTTGATTTCTCTGTATGTTTAAACCAAACAAGTACCTGCATATTATCTGAAGATTAATGTAATTACTAAAAGCTCAACATTTTGCAGCCATGAGTTTGACAGACCAAAATCCCATCACCTTCATAGTCAGAATTAGGTCATCTCCTTATAAGAAGTTACTGGCAGAGAAGCATAATGTAAGAATCAATCTACCTTCTGGTTCCCTTCAAAATGGTCTCTTAGGGAAGAAGTACATTGTCAGGACAGCTGGATAAAAAGGGAAGATCATCTCCTAGACTCTCATCCTAGCATCTTCTATGAGCACCTTACAAACAAAAGGACAAAATACAAGCAAACTTAACGAAGAACTGAAGTCTAATATCTTTTAAACTATACTCTTTTTTTTAATTATTTTTTTTTTCTTTTCTTTTTTTTTTTTTTCTTTTTCCTGAAGTCTTTGAAGGATTCCTAATTGACATAAACCCCACTGGAAAGAAAAGTCTTTCTTCAACATCTGTGCAAGTTCAGTCATGACGAATTAAGAAGACAGCTTTCTACAGCATTCCTCTTACAAGCAGGTAGGACAGAATATTTTCTTTGCCAAGATCTGTTTGATAAAAGGAAGGGGGAGACCATCAGGACTGTGGTTATGCCCTTTTAATTTTGAAGCTCCCTTAGTCCCTATCCAGACATAAATTAAGACAATCTAGAAGTTTTTCTGCTTATAGTCTCAACTGAGCATGCCACAGGGAGTAGAGATCTACTTCTCTCTTCTCATGTCTCCTGTGCCAGAGTAGGAACACAGTAGTAAAATATGTACCAGTGTCCTTCTCACCATTGACATGCAGACAATTTTACACATCATGCTTGATAAGAGCAACCACATACTTAAGTATGTCATGGTAAGAGTCATGGCAAGTGCTTGTGTCAGGGCTGTGTGTGCCAACAGGCTGCAATTGCCCTGAACAGCCTCACATGCAGAGGACACCTGCCTTTGTGTCTTGCTGGTATGTTGGTTTAGCTTGTCTGGGGAGCTGCTTTGTAACTACAGGCTTGTCCGGACTGTTGGTTGACACTGGTTGCTACTGCTTCTTATTCAGAGCCCTGCTTGGGTTTCCCTCATTGTTACCCTTGCTTTCTGGTTCATCTTCACCCGAGAAGCAGCGTGCTCCTGCTGCTCCCTGACAGGTGAACATTTTTTTTTTTATAATTATTTATTTTTAATAATTATTTATTAACTCTAGGTACATCTGCACAACATAACATATGGAAACAACTAAGCTAGACTGGAACAAAATGAGTCAGGCAATGAACCCAGCGTGGTTGTATTGGAATGACGGTTTTGGGTGCTAATGTATCCCTGCAAGAAGTCTGGTCAGTCTGGTTCCTGCTAACTGTTGAGAATTACTTTATGTGGCTTGCTGCAATATTATGCTGGCGTATGAACATTCCTAACCTGTTCTTTCTCAGCTTTTTTAGGCCACACCTCATTTCAATTAATTAAGACTCCTTCCTGCCTCATTATACCAAATAGCTAAATAGGAAAGTGGTGCTTTGCATCTCATTGATGCTTGCAGCACCTAATCTGTGAGATGAGATAAAACTTCGAAAGTGCTGCCCTGATAGTCCAAAGGTAGTACCATATAGCATAATTACACTTTGTATCCTAGATGCAAACCTTACCAGAGAAAACCACCACAGGAAGCTTTCTAGAAGAACCTTTAGAAGATACAACAAGAGAAAAAGACAAGGTTATCTGGTTTGGGGCAGCTTTCTTATCAAGGCAAATGAGAGCATGTGAAAAGCCACTATGGCAGTATGCTTTTGTTTTACAAAAATTCTGTTAATTCACACGGAAACCAAAACATGTACCAAGAACTGAAGGTTTTGGAGACTACTTTTCACAGGCAGTGGACAGGTTGCATGAAGAGATGAATTACACCATGGGCAATGGCACTCAAATTATTGCCTTCACAATGCCCTTCTATGAGGGATAGGGGAAAAATCTTTCAAAATTTGTTTTTAAGCATGTACAGATTTCAACTTGAACTCAAAGAGAAAGACAGTTGGACAGAAGACAGGTCAGGGATTTTCCTAAGTGGTGGACAAGCATGTCAGAACAAAATATATCAGTCTTTTTAGAGTTTTTTTTTTAGTAGCAATCATTTTAGGTATGTCTTCCAACCTTGTTAGCCTTACCAGGTGGCTTTTGTTATCTTCTGTTCTTCCTGGAAAGACGAATTTTCCTTTTTAAACCATCTAATTTTGCAAGCTACTCCTCTGCTTTAAAGTAACAATAAAACAAGCAGCAAATCTGTCTTGAAATGCAAACTCTCTCTTCCAATCATGCGTGTGCCTGCTCTGGGAGCATGCCCACCTTCTGCAAAAATTCCCAGATACACCAGCTTTCATATTCTCATATTTCTTTGTGAATAATGACTATCCCTTTTCTTGTGTTACACTCCTGTGCCCAGCTATCTATTCAGTTTCTGCTTTTTCACTGGGGAAAATGATGTGATCTTAATATCTCAGGATGATATTGCAGTATATTATTTTATTATGCATCTATGGTGCAGGTGAACTTCTGAATGAACAGGGTTCAGGCAACACTTTCTCTCCTTTTACTCTGGTTTTAGAGTAACAGAGAGTTTGTCACTAATTTCACTCCTTGAATTCTATGAAAGAGATTACTAGTGTGATGGATTCCATTTGCCAAGGACAAAACCAAATACAAACTGTTAGTCCTTTTGTTCCCTTTACAGTGCCCATGTATACACAGGTCTGAATACACCTGTAATGTGAATACAGGTCTGAAGAGGTACTCCAGCAATGCCCCCAAGCAGATGGTTGAATAAAAGCCTGACTACTGGAAAGACAATCAGAAAATTCCTACTGCTTTCAGTGATACTCATGTTTCCCCTAACTCTCTCAAATATATCAGTTATAGTTAAGTCCCAATGGACTAAAGGTAAGGGTAAGGGTATTGTGTCAATGACTGAGCCAAAGTAGTTACCTGTTGCGATGAAACAGAGCATTCCCTTTTCTCCCAGCCATGTGATCGTACACTCACTGATACCTCACTGACTCAGTACTTCACACCAATAAAGAATTAATTGGGCAAGAAGAAGGCTTTCTGGATAC
Source organism: Nettapus auritus (assembly GCA_011076525.1). NCBI lineage: Eukaryota > Metazoa > Chordata > Aves > Anseriformes > Anatidae > Nettapus > Nettapus auritus. Next base: position 20,325,816 of record CM021767.1, read on the forward strand.
ATAGTGAGCTGTGCTCACTCACCAAGGGATCATACAAGCATCAGAGCTTGTCTGATCAGTATATAAAAAGCTCTGGATATAATTTTATGAGAACAAGGAAACTAACTACTGGCAAAAGAAATGATACTGATAACACTGTGCTACCAATGATGATAAGTATAATTTTAAAATAAAAAATGGAAGATGACAGGTTCACATAGAAAAGTTTGATGAAAATTTTGTTGGGGCAAATGGAATATTTCATTGGAGTTTCAGTTAGGAGTCAAGTAATTGAATACAACAGGTAGTTTTGTGCTCATGTGACTGGAAACAGAAAAGAGTGTGACTAGACTAGAACTTTAGGAATTGAACTTTAAACTTTCAACTAGGATTTTGCATAGCCTCATAACTAGGCTGTTCAAAATATTCCAAGAACATACTTAAATCTAAGTAGAAGTAGAAGATGAAGAAGATTTTTGTATCACAAACATGCACAATTTGATTAAGAAATATATAAAATACATTTATTAGCAGTATTTACATTAACACTAAATACTGCTTTGTTAAAGATTTAAAGTCATTCTATTATTTTAGCATTACCTTTTGTGAACTGAAAGGTATAGAGAGAAGTCAATAAAAGACTAATGTAGAAACAGACATACAGTTCTACTCTTAAGTATTCTTTAGCTCTGAAACTAATAATGAGTTTTAGTGGCCCAGGATTCCTAGGCTGTTCTATATTTCATGGGTCCAGATGGGATTCATCCCAGGCTGCTCAGAGAGCTGGCTGTTATCATTGTGGGAACTCTCTCAATTATTTTTCAATGGTCTTGGGAATCTGGAGAGGTACCAGTTGACTGGAAGCTGGCAAATGTTGTACCAATTTTCAAGACTGGCAAGAAAGAAGATCCTGGCAAATACAGGCCTGTCAGTCTCACATCAGTGCCTGGTAAAATTATGGAGAATACTATGCTTGAAGTTATTGAAGCACACCTGTGGGACAATGCAGTCATTGGTCCCAGCCAACATGACTTCACGAGGTGTACGTCCTGTTTAACAAATTTGATTTCAGTAAAGATTTTGACATATTTTCCCATAGGATCCTACTGGACAAAATGTCCAACATACAGTTAGACAAAAGCATCATATGTTCCAAGTGCAGAAGAGGAACACTGGTTTGGAGCCCTACATACTTAGAGCATGTAATATTTTTGGTGGAATTAAAAACAAGAATGTATCATATTATTCATCTTTTTCCTTTCATGAACATGGACTGAATGTCGTAGTAGTACATATACAACAATTATTTTCCCAAAGCAACCTGAATAAAAGAACATCCAATTTACACGAACCAGAACAGAACTTCAGGGTTTGGTCTCCATAGGAACTACTGAGTGGGAAAAGGAATCAAGACCTGACAACTTGGAACTATTCCATACAACCCTAAATCTCCTGTTTCTCTACAGATTGGCTGAAGAGTTCCTACTCAAAACATTTGAGTACTTGTATACTTCTTAGCCATGATCTACAAGGATCCACATTTAACTTTATATTACTTTTCCTACTATTATATGTATATATTAATTCAGAATTACATATATAAGTTGTTTCTGAACCCAAAGAAGTAATCATTATCTCAGTCAATGTATTTATCTACTCTCCTTCAGCGTATACCTTGATCTGTGCCAGGGAGGTGTAATCCTTTTGTTTTATTCCTGATTTAACATTCAGAAATGGCAGAAATTCAGGTCTGTGAGAGCCCTCTGTCATTCATTATATTTTCACAGAAGCTTACAAAATCGCAGACTGGGTGAGGTTGACAGGGACCTCTGGAGGTCACGTGGTCCAACCCCTGCTCTGCTCAAGCAGGGACACCTAGTGCAGGTTGCCCAGGACCATGTCCAGGCAGCTTTTGATCTCCACAGACAGAGACTGCACAGTCCCTCTGGGTAACTTGTGCCAGTGTTCAACCTCATTAAAGAAATTCTCACTTGTAAGGCAGCAATGGCTTAAGAGTGGCAAGGAAGTGATTAATTTTTTGCTGGTACCCCCATTCACCAGTCTTAATCTCTCTTCTCCTTCAATGCAGTAACTCTAAAAAGGAAACCTTTCCATATAGGTTATTTATTCTCAGTTGTAGTCTATTGATCTGAGCTGCTGTGTTCAGATACATATACAGAAAGTAACACTATGTTTTCATCACTGAAAATGCTTTGCCTGTAGAAACCTCTGTTGCAGAAGAAAAGTTTGATATGTCTAGTGAAAACAAATATTTGTTTCACTGAGGAATAAATTACAGTCCAAAACAGAAAATGCTGCCCCTCTCCAAATGCTTCTCCATCATTTTAAAATTTTTGTTATTTTTTCACTAACTTCCCACAGACGTGTAACTTTTCCTGTGTAGGATTACAGCAATGATTTTTTGTTTTACAAGATTGAGAAAAATCCAGTTTGGTCTAAGAATTATTACCTGCAAAGCACAAGAACTTCTTTCCTCAGGAGAAACATAAAATATCATTCCATGAACAAACACACATGCAAAGAAAAACTGTTGTTTCTATGCATACTTGCTGCGTTGCTTTCTCCCCTCAAGGACAGAATCTTGGGGGTTTCATGTAATTTGTATGAAAACGTAATGCTTTCCAGCTCTTTCATTTATGTTATGCAAAGCCAGTATTCTCCTTTCCAGAATTTAAAGCATACCCAGTGAAACTTGACAGGTAAGGGAGAGTAGGTGGAGGAAGGTCTTAGAGGTCTGAGAAAGTGAATATAATTTACAATGACTAAAACCATAAAATTTCATTAAATATGTAAAACCAGCAGAGCTACCAGGAGAGAAAACTAGGTAGGGCTGGTCCCAAGCACTGAGGACACGCTCTGCAGAGACTCTTTGGTGACCTTCAGTGGGAACAAGTCTGTGCATAGTTGAGATTTCCCACCTAATGGCAGAAGTCTTGAAGGACATTCTGCAGTGAGGTAAACTGCTGGGACAATGCTCCGTTTCCCCTCCCATTTTGTCAATAACAAGCAAGTATACGTGTAAATGCCACACTTCACCCATCATGTCATAACTTTATTCAGGACTGAATGCTGGTGTGAATGAAAAACCATTATCCTCTTGCATGAGATTTAAAGACCATTCCTTTTCTGCATTGGGAAGTATCCATGATCTTTTTCAGTTTCTCTTATGAATATGATAAACTAGTGTTTTCAGTGTTCACCTGGGGTGTAGGAAATGCAGCTGGTGTCTCTGAACCTTTACCCACCATTATGGTCAGAGAAGCTCCTACCTGGGCAAATTTTACCCTTGTCTGTCATTCTAGTCAGAAATCCTTTTCTGAGTCCTCCCAGATCAATTCTAACAAAAACATTTTAAAAATACTTTTAAGGAAGTGTGCTATTTCAATAAGCAGATTTTTCAAACACCAGTTTTGAGCTTTCCCAAGCATAACATGCTCAGGCTGATGGGGCCCATTTCTGTGATCTCAGTAGGAGCAGGATGGACTTAAAGACCCTAGGCACCCACAAAGACATGTAGACAAACAGACTCTATAGTTCATGAATTATATCATATATGTATTGGTCAGGTAACACAGAACTGATTCCAAAGATTTTAAAACACCTAGTGTACTTTAAAAGGAGCAATAAATGCATATGATTTACTAAGGTACTAATTGAAACCATCCTTGTACCTTGAATTCCTTACTCAAGGAATTAAATTCCTTTTGTGAGAAATAAAAGTTCTATCTTAACCATGGCATTCAACCTCACAGCTTTGTTATGCATCTAAAAAAACAAACAAACAAACAAACAAACAACAACAACAACAACAACAAAAAAAAACTGCTCAGTAGAAATGCACTTGGCTCTTTGCAGTTCCCCCCAAAAAAACAAGATGCAGATAAAGGGCTGTCACAAGTCCTACTGCAAGTATGAAAAAACTCAGGGGCTTTTCCTTCATATGCTTCAGATCTAATCAATTTAAAATGTGACAGTATTCCTAGAAATCCTTCTTTCTCAGCATATAAAGGTCTGGTATTCAAGCATTTTTGAGTGATAATTCAATAGGATTAAATTACACTCGTGACAGCTCAACCTCACTAATGAGGTACATTTCGGTAAACTGTTGACAGAACTGTCTGGAAGGCTTCTTTAATTTACCAACATGTAACAACATGGGAAAAGCATTAGTCAACTAGATGAAGATGAATAAGCATTGGGGTCTGGGGGCATTTTACATTAACACATGACAACCTAAAAGTGTTTTTGTCACTTGCTCTATTTAGCCCAAGGCAGTCACTGAATAACTGGTACCTGTTAGTGTGATTGACTTATCAAAGCAACAGAAGGGATTATATTTAAGAATGTCTGTATGGAAAACATGCTATAGAAATGTCATTCTTTTTTCTTAAAAGATAACAGTTATTTTGTGGGAAGATGTCTTACAGATACAGCAAAGATGAAAGATTTTTTATATCACTTCAAACAGACTGCCAGAACGCTATGTTTGTTTGTTTGTTTGTTTCATTTTACAAGGTTGTTTGTTTGTTTGTTTAAAAAATTTTAAAACCTCATTCCATATAGTTGTGAACTAGCAATAGCATATCAATATTTTACTGTGCAGAAAGTGTTGAAGGTAAAGAGAAGGATACAGAGACAGACTCCATAGCTTCCAGTAGCACTTACAAAACAACTCTTTATGCATATCTCTTTCTGTATATATACTATCATTAGCATTTTAAATAGAAGCTGAGGGATACTTAAGGACCTGATGGTATCATTAAACAGGGAAACTAAAATGCATAATAAACTGAAGACAAAGCAATGCCAGTAACTTTAAATATGCAGCTTCCTGTAGATGCAAATTAACACAGACAATGTTAAAGGCATGATGAAAAGTCTCTTGCCTGATGCATTCAACTGATATATCTGCTGCATTTTTAAAACTAGAGAACTTCAGTACTTGCAAATAGCTTAAGACTTAAGTAAAGGACTGTACCATGACTTCTGGGAAGTGGTCCACTGAAAGAAAAGTGTGTCTTTCTTGTAATCAAGTTGCACACTTAATGGAGGAAAAGAAGTTATTTATTCTATTCTCAGTACCACCTGGTGTAATGGTTACAGTTCTCCATGAGTTAGCTTCCCTAAGAGGGACTGTCTCCTCCAGAAGTATTAAAATGTTACCAGACAAAGGGGAGAAAAAAAGACAATTGAAGCAGAATGTGAGTTTTCCAATGCAGTGGAAATCTGATAGTACATTAAATAAGACTGTGGATGAGGGGATGAAGGGATGAAGGAGATTTTGTTGTTTTACAAAAGGAGAAAAACTGAAAGACTAAATTTACTTGAATGGAGATCAGACCTCAAAAAACACAGCCATCTGATTACATTGAATTTGAACAATGGGAAGGGAAGAGAAATAAAATAAATGTAAATTTATCTTGCCCTGAATAAAACCAATGAGGTTAAGAGATAAATATATGCAGAGTCCTTTAAAAGATTAATCTTTTCCAGTTTGGATTTCTGTTGCTTCACTTGGCTACTTCATTATCTATGAGCTACCATTACTTTATAATTTTTCCATTTGTGTTGGTAGCACTACCTGCATTCACCACTTCTTTCGTTGGCTTATAATTCAAACACGCATTAATCTGACCAGCAGAATCCTGTTGTCTGTGATCACAGGTTTAAAATTCCTAGTTTTACTAGGAGTGAATAGCTCTTACCCATGTCTTCAGCATTTCAGACTAAACTATATGACTTATGAAAATAAAAAGGGCTACAGGGGCAAAACACAAGGAGTCAAAGAACATGTTTAATACAATCACCATGACATTGAGCTCACTGTTCTTTGTCTCCCTCTCACCTCTTCTCCCTGCTCACACAGATGTTCCTGGTTTTATGCAACAACAAATCTACAAAACAGCCTAGACAAAATATTAAGGATGACCCGTGCGTAGAGTAACCTACAGTGTGGTCCCTTCATACCTCTTATAGAATGGCTCGGGTTGGAAGGGACCTCAATGATCATCTACTTCCAACCCTCTTGCCATAGGCAGAGATACCAACCACTAGATCAGGTTGCCCAGAGCCTCATCCAAAATGGTCTTGAACACTTCCAGGTACGGGGCATCCACAACCTCTCTGGGCAACCTGTTCCAGTGCTTCACTAACCCCTGAGTGAAGAATTTCCTCCTAACCTCTAATCTAAATATCTCCTCTTTTACTTTAAAAACATTCCCCCTTGTCCTTTCATTATCTGAACAAGCAAAAAGTTGATCTCCATCAACTCCCCTTTAAGTACTGAAAAGTTGCAATAAGGTCACTCTGAAGCCTTCTCTTCTTTAGGCTGAACAATCCCATCTCTCTCAGCCTTTCTTTATAGCAGAGGTGCTCCAGCACTCAGATCATCTTTGTGGCCCTTACAAACTTCCTAAAACAGTAAAGTAACTGAAGGTCTGGTGCTAGCTGATATTTTCTTCAAAACCCTCCATCCTCCTTCATCAGCCCTCTCTTCTCACTTCTTTCTGCCACACTTCTCTGTACAAATCTAAAGTTGGTACATTGTATGGGCTGTTCACTCCTTTATAGGAAGAAATGGAATCCAAAACCTTTGCGTGTGTTCACAAAACTGTTTTGAACATGTATAGAGAAATGTCTCAAATGACAAATATATGGAAGGAAGAACAGGGGAGTGGAGAGGTGATTGTCATATAAAGAAGAGCTTATCTAAAATTGTTTCTGAAGACCTTTGCACCTTCTAATCCCAGTGATGGCTGATTGAAATCACTGATGCACTGATGCCAAAAAAAAATGGAGCAGAAAAATAGATGCATGGTGTTCTGATAATGTATCTTTCTTAACAGTTTGAATCTCTTGGGCTAAAAAGGGCTGATGCATGACTGTCTCTCTTCTTTTTCTTTTCTTTTTCTTTTTTCTTTCATTTTTTTTCTTGACTCAGATGCAAGTGTATTTATTACACTTCAGACAGGCACCTATTTGATCACAAAATCTATTTTTTTCCATTGAATTTTACTATTTACTGGAAGGAGGAATTATTATGTAGATTTCATTACTGCCATGCCAGAGTATCTCACAGTCCTGGTGCATTTATCCTCACAGAATTCTTTGAAGGAGGGATAACACTCTTATCTACATTTTGTATATAGCAGGACTTGAGCTTGGATGCTGGAGCACTCAAACTCAATGACTTGCCTGATACCACACAAACACCTGCTCCAAAAGCAGACCTCGAAATCTGGTCACCCAAGTTTGTCTACACAGAAAAATTCACAATTGAAAGAGCTCTTTTCAGACAAACCAGCTTCTGAAAACACATACTTCCCTTCTTAATTGTTTTTAGGTCTACCAGATGTCCACAGCTGCCAGATGATACCTGAATAATCCTCAGTCTGATATGATCAGGGATATTAATAAGTCTACTGATTGCTTTAACCAAGTTCCTTCCTATTCAACTATTTTATTGTTAATAGTTTCTAACTATGGTGTAATCTGTAAGTAAGGCCTAAAAGGTCGGCATGCATCAGCTAGCCAGAAAAAGCTAAAAGAGCTGTAGCATCCAAAATATCAACAGAAGTGTTTTGTTTAGCCTGTCTAAAACATGGGGGGTTGGTTAAGTTTTTTTAAAACAGTAAAATTTTCTATACAGTCACAAGCTTCTCAGTATGCCCTATCTATAATACTTTGAATTAAGAAGCATTTGAAAATTCAAGACAAATATCAAGGGCAGGACTGTATTCTTAGAAATAATTTCTGCTAGATTCCAGCGGAAACTGGCAGAAATACTGAAAGACTGTTCCTGCCCATGAGTACTTGGCCATTCATGGAAACCGAAACTCCATTTGTAAGGAGAGGTTCTCTTCCAGTGACCAGGGTTCACAGGTTTTCTTCTTTTTCACTTCCACCAAAAATTCTTGGAACGAGTAGGATTTAAATAACCAATCTGATCTTATGTCTAATGGAAAACAGCTTTTTTCACATTCATCCTGTGCACTGCCATAAAAGCATAAAATGGAGGGAAAGTAAGATACTGACTGCACACTCATCCATTACAGGCAGTACAGACAACTATATCAGAAGTGGACGTCAGCTCCATCCTCTCTTCTGTTTCGGTCCAGATCCTTGGACCCAAGTCCCCATTCCTATCTTTGCTGACTGAGTGTAACCTCTCAGGCAGAAGTGGTGAGCTGAGAAGGAGCAAAGCACATGCACGCAAGGCAACTGCCTGCCAGGGTGGCTCCTGACAGCAGGCGGGGGCCTGATCACCCACGTGGCCATGACCGTAGGGAACATCCACGTGAAGGCAACTCGCAGCTAGCACAAGCATCAGAACAAAAGTAACTGGGTGGTTTCTTGGAACACTTCTCAGGAAATGGCTCCAGTCTGAACATGTCCTGCTTTGTGTCTGTGCAGCACCTAACATGGGATCAACAAGCACTGTCCCAGAATAAATTATGATTGTCCTAACAAGCATCTTCCTCCAAAGAAACCATGTTACATGTTTGCAATATATGACCTTCATTTGCCCTGAGAGAATAGTTGGGTAGGCAGAGAAAAGATATCATGCTCCATCTTTCAGCTCAGAAAAGCATACCCTAAGCTGCTATTACTCTGATCTTCAAGCTCGGAAAGCTGACAATTCCAGGTCTGCTGCCCTTATCTGCTACAAGATCTACCAGCGAAAAGATGACATACATGCCTTGTTATGACAGATTGCTTAATTACAAGTTTGGCAATGTGCAATACTTTGTATTTGCTATTATCATCAAAGCAGAAGAAAATGAAAAATACATCCATTACCCTGAGAAAAAAGTCTACTGTTACCATAAATTTCTGATAAAGAAATGAAGTAGGTTCAAGTTTAATCACACCAGCAGTAAATCAAATATCAAATTTAGAACAACGAATTACAAAGAGCCTCTTCACAGTCACTTAGCATTGATAAATTAGTAATGTAGTATTAAATTATTCATATCTTTTTTTTTTTTTTTTTTTCCTTAGGACTATAATGATATACTGTACACAGGACTGATAATTTACTTAGGCTGAGTCCATTCATTTAATTATGCTGCTAAACTTGGTAGGCCAATTGGTCATCATGAGAGTTTCCAGGCAAGCTAATCACAAATATATAGAACATGTCCCTTATTGTCCCCAGCGGCTAAGTGCTAAAATGCTATTTAGTGCTCAGAAGGTTAATGTCCTGCTTATGTAAATTGTTCAATTTAACATTCAGCAGCAGTATCATAAATTCTGGCTCCAGGATTTCATTAAACGTATGTTCAAACTAGTTGACCTTAAAGGTTAACAAGCACAAGTTAAACAGGACAATTATTTAACTCGCTCCTTATCAAGAGACTGAAGTGTTCTAGCCATTTAATAGTTATGCATACTTCACAATTAGAATTCTTAAAAGGTCTCTGATAAAGCGGCAGGTCATGAATTTTCATAAGGATGTCAGATAATAACTATTTATCTGCACTTGTTTTTCTTTCTTATAAACTTAAACTTTGATCTTAACATTCAATTAGAAATGATTCCACAGAGAAAGACTAGGTGACTCAAGGAGCTTGTCTTCACATTAATTTGAATCTAAATTAAGCTTTAAAAACATTGCATCCATATTGTCTCCTACAGAAATTAATTCAGAAGTTAGAGACCTATTTGTCACGCAAAAAAAACCACTTCAGCCTTTCAGCATTAGTCGATTGAAAAACACTGAATGCCAAATGATAACATCAGGCTAACCATTGCATTTTTATGTAAATCATAGAAAAAAATGTCTCTGTACACATCATAAAATAATTTGTATTATATACAATCAACTTGCTTCTTAATATGTTAACAAAAGATGAAGACAGATTAACTGATAATCTCACAACTTCTAAATGCAACAGGATCAAGTCATAGCTTCAGGGATATATTAAAATATACACCAGAAATCTCGGGAGCTGACAATAACTTTATTCCAAGGAAGTCATACGAAACTCTTGCTTTTCTCCTTTTTCAAGTTAAGATGTATGTTCAGGTGATTTTATCAAATAAAATAGCAGCTATATGCAGTTTTGTATTTTGAAATCATGCAATTCCCACAGTGTTTTAGAGAAAGTAATAAATAAATAAATAAATAAATAAACGATAACGGGGGGAAAACAAACAAACAAACAAACAAAAAACGGTGAAAAGTCATCATGTTATTACTCGAGAGAAAAGTTCTTTTCCTTTTAAAATATGATTTTGCTCTACTTTACTTTTGAGAGTGGCTTTTGCAAAATATGACCTAAGGATTTTTTGGAGAAAAGTCTTAATTTTTCAGTAATAACTTAAAACAATGCAGGTTAGTAAGAGTAAATCCATGAAGATAGGAAGATGATTGCAAATATTTCAGTATTTTATTTCAAAAGTTTTCTGTCCTAGAAGAGATCAGAGTACTACATATCTTGTCAGTCAGGAAAATACTAAGTATGAAGTTATGTCACATAAGCCTTAAGGGGAAGTGACAGACTCAGTAAAGCCCTGCTACATTTAAACAGCAAAAGGAAGTATCATACATTGGAGTTTTGTGTAATTATCAGATTACTTTGGTCTGGTTCATCAAAGTTTTGTTTGCAAAAAAAAGTATTTTAATTTAATGATGAAAAAGAAATAGATGATGAATGTTCTTAAAGGTTATTGAAAAACTTGAAGAAATAATATAATTTTCTATCATACTGAACATGACAGCACTTTATGACCTCATGTGTTCTTTCTCCAAACTTCTTTTGAATTCTTGCTTCACATTCTTCCTGAAAGAGCACATAAATAAAGCTGGATGGCTAATGGACTAAAAACACTTATGATCAGGTTTTCATAATGAAGATTATTAATGGCTTCCTTAGCACATGCACTGACATATAGTGCAATATTCATTTCTAAAGTGAGATTTAGAGCTCTATTTGCAATAAAAAGGCTAACAGATGCAAGTAAATGAGATTCCATTACATAGTTACATGCAATGGATTTCTATTTCTATTATTTCTATTATTTCTACTATTTCTAATATTTCTATTTCTATTCCACTGAGTTTCATTAGGAACTCACATATATATGTGAGCTCCACATTCATCTTCTCAGATGGCTAAGTTTTTTTATTATTATTGTTTGTTTGTTTTGTTTTGTTTTGTTTTATTGCTATCAGTGGTGCTACAAACCTTGCATTTGTTTTTAAGTAGTAATGCACACACATCTTTCTTTGACTCTTCCTGGAATTCTAAATCTTCATACCTGAGGAATCAGGTTGAAACATTAAAGATTATCTAGAAAAAATAACTTGGTTTCAGAGAATTATAAAATCATAGAATATTCCGAGTTGAAAGGGACCCATAAAGATCACTGAGTCCAACTCCTGGCACCACACAGGTCTACTCAAAAGTTCAGACCGTAAGACTAAGAACACAGTCCAAATGCTTCTTAAACTCCGACAGGCTTGGTGCATTGACTGCTTCCCTGGGGAGCCTGTTCCAGTGTGCGACTGGCCTCTCAGTGAAGAACCTCTTCCTGACGTCTAGCCTAAACCTCCCTCACCTCAGCTTGACACCATTCCCACGGGTCCTATCACTGGTGACTAAAGAGAATAGGTCAGTGCCTGCCCCTCCACTCTCCCTCGTAAGGAATCTGTAGACCATGATGAGGTCTCCCCTCAGCCTCCTCTTTTCCAGGCTGAACAGGCCAAGTGACCTCAGCCGCTCCTCATATGTCTTCCTCTCTAGGCCCTTCACAACCTTTGTAGCCCGGTATCTTACTGACTTGAAGAAAGAAGCTTTAATCTATCCTGGTTTCTTTACTAATGAAGGAGCACGAAAGAGACGCGTGTCCTTGTCTCTGAAGAGGAGGTGAAGGAACAGCTAGTGCAAGTAATCGCAGGACCTCTCTCAATTATTTTTCAACGATCTTGGGAATCTGGAAAGGTCCCGGTTGACTGGAAGATGGCAAATGATGTGCCAATTTTCAAGAAAGGTAAGAAAGAAGACCCTAGCAATTACAGGCCTGTTAGTCTCACATCAGTGCCTGGTAAAATTATGGAGAAGATGATCCTTGAAGTTATTGAAGTGCACCTGGGGGACAATGCACTCATTGGTCCCAGCCAACATGGGTTCATGAGGGCTAGGTCCTGCCTAACAAATTTGATTTAATTTTATGATAAGATCACCCGTCTAGTCAACCAAGGGAAACCAGCTGATGTGATCTTTTTGGACTTCAGTAAAGTTTTTGACAACAGTTTCCATAGGATCCTACTGGACAAAATGTCCAGCATACAACTTAATGAAAATATCATACGATGGGTGAGCAATTGGCTGACGGGCAGGGCTCAAAGGGTTGTGGTAAATGACACCAAACTCGGAGGAGTTGTGGGCTCGGATGAGGGTGGAGAGAGATCTGGACAGATTGGAGAGCTGGGCAATCACCAACCGCATGAAGTTTAACAAAAGCAAGTGCCGGTCCTGCACCTGGGATGGGGCAATCCTGGCTCTACGTAAAGAGCGTCCCCACAGAGAGCGATCTGGGGGTTGTGGTTGACAGCAAGTCAAATATGAGCCAGCAGTGTGCCCTGGCAGCCAGGAGGGCCAACTGTATCCTGGTATGCATCAAGCACAGCATTGCTAGTCGGTCAAGTGAAGTGATTGTCCTGCTCTACTCTGCACTTGTGCATCCTCACCTCCAGTACTGTGTGCAGTTCTGGGCACCACAGTACAAAAAGGACATTCAATTGTTGGAGAGTGCCCAGAGGAGGGCGACAAAGATGGTGAAGGGTCTAGAGGGGAAGACTTATGAGGAGTGGCTGAGGTCACTTGGCCTGTGCAGACTGGAGAATAGGAGACTGAGGGAAGACCTCATTGCAGTCTACAACTTCCTCATGAGGGGGAGTAGAGAGGCAGGTGACCTATTCTCCATAAACACCAGTGATAGGACCTGCAGGAATGGTGTTAAGCTGAGGCAGGGGAAGTTTAGACTGGACATCAGGAAGAGGTTCTTCACCGAGAGGGTGGCTGCGAACTGGAACAGGCTCCCCAGTGAAGTAGTCACTTCACTGAGCCTGTCTGAATCTCAGAAGAGATTGGATTGTGCACTTAGTCATATGGTCTAAACTTTCAGGCAGACCTGTGCGGCACTAGGAGTTGGACTTGATGATTCTTATGGGTCCCTTCCAACTCGGGAATTCTATGATTCTATGGACCAAAAAAATAGGTTGTGCCAGACTAATATGTGGCTGTATCTGAGCTTGGAGACTTCAAACCTCTTCAAACTTCCAAATCTAGAGGAACATTTTGGCTGCAGCCTAAGATCCACAAGTACATAAGCTCCACCAAGCCAGCCAATCTGCTTCCCATGACCTCCCAGGAAACAGGAATGGAGTCATGTAACCAAATTAAAGTCCAAACCTTCAACACAGACCTTGACCTTGACAGTGAGTGAGAAAATTTCTGTGTTAAGGTAGTGCAAGTTAACACCCAACTTGGGCAGTGTTTGGGGGGAACTTTAAAAGTCAGGTCATCGCAGACAATGCAATTGCTAAAGAAGTTCCAAAGCAAGTCGACTTATGGGGACCAAGTTCTATGGTGCACAGCATATCTGAAGCCACAGCTGGGATCTCAAGCTGTCCTTGCAGCCGGACTGGCTCTGAAATTTGGAAGTATTCAGAAAAAAAATTAAACAATGCGTTCCACACTTTTTAGCCTTAATATCTCATCTGCGGTGGTTTGCAAAGGAGTTTTTGTACTGGCAGGAATACGGTTAAGTAGTTTTTTAGCAGTGCAATATATTTTTGGAAGTTGTCTTGCCCTTTCGTACATTTGCAACCTTCTCCCTTCATCGAGAGGAGACATGAAGTTTGAAGCTACAAATCTCTTATGCAGAATATGAGCCCCACAAAGTAAAGGTAGCGGTTCCTCCTGGAGGGGGTATGTTTGATTCCAAAACCCATCTTTAGGACCAAAGGAAAACATCTTTATGTTAATAGGAACATGAGTTTTTTCCACCTGGAACACGATTCAACAGAGCAGTCAACCATTTCTTTAGCTTTGAAGATGCTGAAATGGACCCTGAGTTAAAAAGAACCAGTTCCCAGCCTGTCTCTAAAAACAGGTGCTTAGGGCTAAAAATCTGAGTTTCCTTTCTGTTACTTGAAGATCCAAAGAGACTCATCCTCCCTTCTCAGTTCAGTTTGGTGCTGCCTAGTCTTAAGATTTTCAGTACTCAGCAGTGTACCTCAGACTCTCATATTTTGAGAGGGATTGCACTCCCCTTAAATAATATGGGAATCCCATTTTTCTGTCTCAAGGCTGAAGCGTGTAAGGCACTTACAAATCATTGCAGATTGTGGTTGTTGTCAATTGCCATGTAAATTAAGGCCATGCAAGTACCTTCTACAGTTTAATCTTCCCTTTCATTTGTAGTCTGGTTGCTCCTAAACATTACATATTACGTGAAATGTCTTAAGAAAACATTAGTTTTTAATTTTAACAACTTTTTTTTTTTTTTTTTTTTCCTTAAGTATGCCAGTAGCTGACAAGGTAGAAATATATGCTTTTCTCTTTCAGCCTTGTGAAGTTAGAGGCAGTGCCAATTTAAACTGTGACTGAGGCTCTGCAATGATGCAAGTCTATCTTACTACTTCTGGTTGCATCTCTGAATTTGAGTTTCCATTAATGAACTTTCAAGGATTCAACCAATTTAAAGCTTTTGGACAATGGCAATTATTTGAAAACATTCCTACAGGTTTATTTTCTTCATTTACTCTTGCTATCTCCATCTCATTCAAAGCAGGCAGGATTGATTTGCTTCTCTCTCTTCTCTGGAAATTTTCACTAGGAACCCATTGTTAGAATCAGAATCCTGATCTAAGAACATGATGAAAAATGTTGCACTCCAAACTGGAAATTGGAGAGGAAAATATTCATGTATATGTCAGAATTGCAGTCAAACAGCTGGTGACACCTTTTCTTACACTTTAAGAGATGTGTACGCCTTTTGAGGGAAAACTGTAAACCTGAGAAGCAACAGGTAGTTTCTACGTTTCCCTTGGGGATAGTGTAGTCTTCTGTGTTTTGCTTCTATACAAATGGTTCAAAATTTTGAAGTCATTTTGCCAGTCAAGCAACCAGGCAACCTTGCATGGCATTACATGTTCCCCCAAGATAGATCTAGCCCTGAATGCAAGACCAGACAAGTAAATAATGCCAACATGTAAAACTAACTTGTAAATACATTACTTTTTGGCAGTTTTTTGGGCACTCTGTGGGGTTTAACTGTACTTCAGTGAGAAGAATGTCTTCTGGTGTGAACTGAAATTATACCTCTATGCCACAAGGTCTTTTTTTTGGGGGGGGGGGGGGGAAGTGCATATTTCCTTGTGGACATCTGAAGGACTTGCAAAATAATAAAATTTACGTGAAGGGAAAGCTCCTTCTCTTAATTTTTGTTGTTGTTGCTGTTGTTTGTTTTCTTTTCCATACGGTCTTAAAAGAAGGGTCCCATAAAGGAAGGTCGCATTTTCTGGCCTTTGGAAGACTGCAGGCATGCTGGAACACTTCACATTATGTAGCTAATATTTGTCTGAAATTATAATATCATACCTATAGTCTGCTGCAGGCTCAAAAGTAGCCTATGCCTCAGGTACTGTTTTATGCCTTTGCTTTTGTTACTACATTCCTGTAAATCTTCAAAAGGGAAATGAAATTGTCCTATACAGAAGAAACACCATCCAGAAGAAATTTCAGTTGTTAGGGCCTGAATTTTCACTGAAACCAAAGGCAGGTATCTTACTGACTTGAAGAAAGAGGCTTTAATATCTATCCTGGCTTGTTTACTAATGAAGGAGTGTGAAAGAGACACGTCCTTGCCTCTGAAGAGGAGGTGAAGGAACAGTTAGTGCAAGGAACACAAAAATCTGTTGCACCAGACTAGTATGTGGTTGGCTCTGAGCTTGGAGACTGCAACACAGAATCATCTAGGTTGGAAGAGACCTCCAAGATCACCGAGTCCAACCTCTGATGTAGCACTAACAAGTCCTCCACTAAACCATATCACTAAGCTCTACATCTAAACATCTTCCAAAGACCTCTGGGGATGGTGACTCGGCTGCTTCCCTGGGCAGCCCATTCCAATGCCTAACAATTCTTTTGGTAAAGAAGTTCTTCCTCATATCCAAACTAAACCTCCCCTGGCGCAACTTTAACCCATTCCCCCTCATCCTATCGCCGGGCATGTGGGAGAATAGACCAATCCCCACCTCACTAGAGCCTCCTTTATGGTACCTGTGGAGTGTGATAAGGCTGCCCCTGAGCCTTCTCTTTGCCAGGCTGAACAATCCCAACTCCCTCAGCTGCTCCTCATAAGACTCGTTCTCTAGACCCCTCACCAGCCTTGTTGCCCTTCTCTCGACTCGCTCAAGCACCTCCATGTCCTTCTTGTAGTGAGGGGCCCAAAACTGAACACAGTACTTGAGGTGTGGCCTCACCAGAGCCGAGTACAGGGGGACAATTGCTTCCCTAGCCCTGTTGGCCACACTGCTTCTTAGGTAAGCCAGGATGCTGTTGGCCTTCTTGGCCACCTGAGCACACTGCTGGTTCGTATTCAGCCAACTATCAACCAATACTCCCAGGTCTTTCTCTGCCAGGCAGCTTTCCAACTACTTATCTCCCAGCCTGTAGCTCTGCTTGAGGTTGTTGTGCCCCAGGTGCAGGACCCGGCACTTGGCCTTGTTGAACTTCATACAGGTGGCCTCAGCTCATCAGTCCAGCCTATCCAGATTCTCCTGCAGAGCCTTCCTACCCTCGAGCAGATGGATGCATGCACCTAACTTGGTGTCATCTGCAAACTTACTGAGGGTGCACTCGATCCCCTCATCCAGATCATGAATAAAGACATTAAAGAGAACCAGCCCCAGTACTGAGCCCTGGGGGACTCCACTAGTGACTGGCCTCCAACTGGATTTAACTGCATTAACCACGACTCTTTAGGCCCGGCTACCCAGCCAGTTTCTGACACAAAGAAGCATACGCCAGTCCAAGCCAAGAGCAGCCAGTTTCTCGAGGAGAATGCCGTGGGAAACAGTGTCAAAAGCCTTACTGAAGTCAAGGTAGACCACATCCACAGCCTTTTCCTCGTCCACTAAGTGTGTCACTTTGTCACAGAAGGAGATCAGCTTAGTCAAGCAGGACTTGCCTTTCATAAACCCAAGCTGAATGGGCCTGATTGCCTGCTTGCCCTGTAAGTGCCGTGTGATGACACTCAAGATAACCTGCTCCATGAGCTTCCCTGACACTTAGGTCAAACTGACAGGCCTGTAGTTTCCTGGGTCAACCTTCCGGCCCTTATTGTAGATGAGCGTCATTTTTGCTAGCCACCAGTCGACTGGGATCTCCCCCGATAGCCAGGACTGCTGATAAATGATGGAAAGTGGCTTGGCCAGCTCTTCTGCCAGTTCTCACAGTATCCTCGGGTGGATCCCATCGGGCCCCATTGACTTGAGTACATCCAAGTGATGTAGCAGTTTGCCAACCATTTCCTTGTGGATTGTGAGGGCCACATACTGCTTCCCCTTCCACCAGCTCAGTGAACTGGGTGTCCAGATAACAACTAGTCTTCCTGGTAAAGACTGAGGCAAAGAAGGCATTAAGCACCTCAGCCTTTTCCTCATCAATCTTCACTAAGTTTCCCCCAGTATCAAGTAAAGGATGGAGATTCTCCTTAGTCCTCCTTTTCATGCTAATGTATTTATAAAAACATTTTCTCTTATCTTTAACAGCAGTAGCCAGACTGAGCTACAGACGAGTTGGGCCTTTCTAATTTTGTCCCTATACATCCTTACAACATCCTTATTATCTTTCTGAGTGGCCTACCCTCTTTTCCAAAGATCATAAACAATTTTTTTTTTAATTTTTTTTTTTTTTTAGCTCTAGCCACAATTCTCTGTCCATCCAGGCTGGTCTTTGGGCAGGTGGGGCAGCTTTCTGACCACTCAGACCACTCAGATGGATTTTTCAACCATTTTCAAACATACAGATCTGGAGGAACACTTTGGCTGCAGCCTAAAAGCCATGTGTACGTAAGCTACCCCAGTCCAGCCAATCTTCTTTCCATGGCCTGCCAGAAAACAACAATGAAGGTATGTAACCAAATTAAAGCCAAAATTTTCAGCCCAGTCCTTGAACTGAATAGTGAGTGAGGATCCGGATTCTGGCATTTTTATGTGATAGTTTATACGCAGGCAAAGTAAATACTGGAGTCAGAGATGATGGGGCTAGCTTTTGAATAGTCCTGCATAAAGAAGAGATCTCAGAAAAGCAAATTTAAAAAAACATTAATATCAAAAAAGTAATTCTGATTGCCATATTCTTTATCTGTCGTGACTAGACAGATGAAAATCTATGACAGCAATTTGGTCTTTAAAATCATTTCTTTTTTCTTTTATTTATTTATATTATTTCTTTTTATTTGGTATTTTTTTTAACAGGCTCTGTACTAACTTTGCTCAGAGAATGACTGACAGAAGTATGACCCTTAGGCACCTTTTCTGGTTAATTCATTAGGTCAACTCTAAGCACTAGGCCCCTTGTCAGCTTATTTCTATGAGTGATAAGAAGCAATTGAGCTTAAAGCATTGAAGCCAGGTAGATGAGCCTATTCCACAAGGTCTCTTGGCTCCCAACTAGTTAAGTGAATTCTGCCAGGTGTGGACCATTTGAACTATGAAATATAAAAAGCAGACCCCCAGACCTGGTCCCCAGATCTGTCCCCCCCCCTTCGATCTGAAGCGGAGGTGAAGAAACAGCTAGTGCAAGGAATGCAAAAATCTGTTGCGCCAGACTAATATGTGGTTGGCTCTGAGCTTGGAGACTGCAACCATCTTCAAACTTCCAGATCTAGAGGAACACTTTGGCTGCAGCCTAAAAGCCATGTGTACATAAGCTCCCCCAAGCCAGCCAATCTTCTTCCCATGACCTGCCAGAAAACAGCTGTCCTTGTTTCAGCCAGGATAGAGTTAATTTTCCTCCATAGCTGGTAGGGTGCTATGTTTTGGATTAGTTTGAAAAGAGTGTTGATAACGCACTGATGTTTTAATTGTTGCAGAGTAGTGCTTACACTAAGCCAAGGACTTTTCCACTTAGCTGGAATTATGGGGGCATCTGCTCGGGGATCTCTGGTCCCCAGATCACAGAATCACAGAACTGTAGGGGTTGGAAGAGACCTTGAAAGATCATCGGGTCCAACCCCCCTGCCAAAGCAGGTTCCTCAGAGCAGGCTGCCCAGGTAGGCGTCCAAACGGGCCTTGAATATCTCCACAGAAGGAGACTCCACAACCTCCCTAGGCAGCCTGTTCCAGTGCTCCGTCAACCTCACCGTGAAGGAGTTCTTTCGCATGTTGGTGCGGAACTTCCTGTGCTCTATCTTGCGGCCATTGTCCCTTGTCCTATCCCCACAAACCACTGAGAAGAGGTTGGCTACATCCTTCTGTCTCCCACCCCTCAGGTATTTGTACACATTGATGAGATCCCCTCTCAGTCTTCTCTTCTCCAGGCTGAACAGACCCAGGTCTCTCAGCCTTTCCTCATAGGAAAGATGCTCCAGGCCCCGTATCATCCTTGTGGCCCTGTGCTGCACTCTTTCCAGGAGATCCCTGTCTTTTTTGTACCTCAGAGTCCAGAACTGGACACAGTACTCCAGGTGAGGCCTGACCAGGGCAGAGTAGAGGGGGATGATCACCTCCCTTGACCTGCTGGCCACGCTCCTTTTAATGCACGCCAGGATCCTATTGGCCCTCTTGGCCACAAGGGCACACTGCTGGCTCATGGTCAACCTGTCATCTGCCAGGACCCCCAGGTCCTTCTCCTCAGAGCTCCTCTCCAGCAGGTCGTCCCCCAGCCTGTACTGATATTTCCGGTTGTTCCTTCCCAGGTGCAGGACTCTACACTTGCACTTATTAAACCACATCTGGTTTCTTCCTGCCCATCTCTCTAGCTGGTCCAGGTCTCGCTGAATTGCACAACAGCCTTCTGGCGTGTTAGCCAGATCTGGTCCTCAGATCTGGTCCCCAGATCTGGTCCCCTGTTAGGACTCATTTTTCATGAACATCAGCCTCCTGGTGCAAATGAGGGGAAAGAAAAGGATTTTGCAAAATATTCATCGAAATTCAAATGCTCTGGGTAAGCAGGACAATGTTGCTTACTCTCATACTCAGATGTGAAGACTTTGAGTCTAGGAAGATTTCTACCATGTTTAGAAGAGACTTCAAAACAAGTCTGGTTCCTTTCATAAAGCATCTGTGAGACTGGCACTCCAGAGTGAGGTAGATTCATATTTCTTTTGAGATAATATACACTGCAGCACAAAGATACATAAAGTAGTTTTGAGAAACACAGCTGAGGCATTGGAAAAAGTACAGGTATCCTACGACTGGTTGCTCCCCAGCATACTCAGAGCTAGCTCATGAATTTCTGCATAGTTCTAAGCTGTGTGGTATAGACAGGACCTTGTATAATTACAAGGAACATGGGGGGCCTCCAAGTACAGAATTTATTAGAACAGAATTATTGATGTGATAACTGCTTCATGCTGCAGTCACTGGTATGATGATATCTGTAACTCATGTGAGCTGCCTCATGCATCTCAGTGTGGGACTGATTATTACTGAGGATTAACATTCTTCTGAAAACTGGACCATGTTGTGTGCCACTACCAGGTCTTCCCCCTGCAGCTTGATATGATAAGAACAGAAAATGCTTTCTCTGTTCTAACTCCATTTATTCTCTCTCTCCTTGCTGGAGGCTGATGGTGCTGTGCTGGGCAAGGATTCTCATTCTCTTCTGAGACTAAGCTATTAGCTGCACATAAGCTCTGACTGGCTAGAAAAACCTGTCACATCCAAGCAGATAATGACCTAGTCACCAGCTGTGTTTCTGAGTTGGTTATTTTCTGACTCAGAGTTGAAACTTTTACATTGAGTGTCTCTTCCACATATGAAAGGCAAAAGAAGAATTCTCCATTCCTGTCTTTTTGTATGATGTGTTTTACACTTCTCTATCTCTTGGCTGTAATGCATTATAGACTTATAGACTTATTATCAGATTATAGACTTACAATCAGTTTATGAAGATTTTGGAGATTGAGAAACTCCAACTAATACAAGCTTCTTCAGGACAAACCCAGAGTAATATAACAATAACTATATTGCATCTTTGGTCCTCTCCCACACAGGCTGCCAAAGGTGTGTTCCCTAACTAAGAGTAACTAATTGGGCTTATCCTAGTTTTGTTAATATTTAAACTTTAAGCAAAACAACCCACAAACAACAACAACAAAAAACGCTACATTTGAAATGTTGGAAAATGTTGGAAAAAAAAAAAAATGTTAGGATCCCTTTGCTACTTTTTTTTTTTTTTTTCCAACTTTTTTTTTTTTTTTTTCTCAGATGTTGGCTCTGCTGCATGCGCAGATCAAAGTTGCATGCTCTGTCTCACCAACCATGGCTTTACTGCAGATTTGTATATGCAGAATGGCAGCTTGTGCCTCAGCTGTTCTTCAGATGCTGCTGATAGTGACCAACAAAGAGGTAATTGCAGCTCTGTCTGGACTGGAAAGACTTCACAGGCTGGTTGTGGCTAGCATCCCTCAGCCCACAATTTCAATCCAGAAAAGCATTCAGGTCTATGCGATGGGAGACAATGACAGTCATTTGAAAGGAGGTTTGGCAACAAATTTGCTGACAAATGCTTCTGAATAATGCCTCTGTAGAGAAATATGCTATAAAAGACATGACTTGTTAATTCAGTCTGAGTAAAGAAAGTTCAGACCCATCATTTATTGGAACCCATTACAAGAGTTAATCTGAAGATTTTGACGTACTCCCAAGACAAATAAGCTATCAAGAGTAAGACATTCAATAATGTATTCACTAGTAACTGCCATACTTGAAGAGCTCTTTATATAGTTTAACACCCTTCTCCTAGCACCCTTCTGATGCTACCATTCAGAGATGAATCATGCCAAGCAAATGGTTAAGTGTCTTTCTCATCATGTAGCAGATTCAACCAGATGGTTAGTACTTATTATTGCAGACACCCTAGTTTCAAGCCATAGAGCATTAGGAAGCATTAGGAATTAAGTCTCCTGTAAAGCTTAGACCTCTTTATTATAGACTTTGGGGACACTTATGTCTTTCTTTTTCCTCTGCAGGTCATTGCAGAGGCCCACCTTTTTCAGGACTTCTCTTTGATTTTAACCTTGAATTATACCGAAAATCTTTCCACATAGCTCTGCTCTGCTGGAATTTTTACGATAGAAGCAATATGTCCAATACTGTCTGCGCTTAGCTGGCACTTAATTATGATGTACATATTGAGCTTTTTTCAATTCTTTCTTTGCAAATCAGTTTCTGCAGCCATATAATAATTTCTGCCACTCCTTTTCTGACTGCTCTAAAACTTCTAATTTTTCCACTGGAAACTGACGTAGCAAAAGGACTTTTCTGTCTTGGCTACCACACACATTAGTGGGGAAAAAAATCAAACAAAACAAAAAACAATCAACCAACCAAACAAAAAACTAATGACAAGTACAAAGACATAGGTCAATGACTACAATGACTATGCAGGGTAGCAACAACAAATGAAATATTTATTTACAAAAAGACAAGATGCAGAAATGAAATAGCATTTTAAAGATTTTAAAACCTGCAAAATGCTCAGGAATACTCTACATGCAACATTTTTCCTCCCTTATTTTTTTTCTAAGGAACAGTTCAATGATAGCTGAGACTTAAAAAGCAACAAAGTCATCTTAAAATCAAATCACCAATCTGAGATCATTAATATGCAGGTATTTCATTGCCTTGCATCTCATTTAAAATATGAACCATACCCCCTTGTTTTAATAAAAATTTATGAATACAGGCTCTCTAAAGTGTCAGTGAAGGTAGAAAGGAATGCAGTGTTCCACCCATATGATCATACCTAATGATTTTGACCTAAGATGGCAAGGTTTTTGGATAAATCTTCTTAGATATATTATTAGAAATAGTCATATCTATAGATGTATCTTTCAATGTCTAGGATATTTGTACTGCACCTTTAGGGCTCCAAGGAATCCTGGAGATCATGCCTACCAGTATATCTAATTCTTATAGTAACAGCAATTCTTGATACAAACTTCCATTTGTTTAGTTTGGAGTGCTTTAAGTAAGCTATCTAAGAGGATTTGCTTCTTTATCCACCTAACAGTCCATCCTTCAAATCCATATCTCTCCAATTTAGAGAGAAGAAAGTGGTGAGGGACCATATCAAAAGCTTTGCTCAAGTCCAGGTAGATGATATCTATCACCCTTCCTTTGTCCACAGATGCTGTCACTCCACCATAAAAGGCCACCAGATTGGTTAGGCAAGATCTGCCTTTGGTGAAGCTGTGCTGGCTGTCTCGGACCACCTCTTTATCTAGTACGTGCCATGACATGTCTTCCAGGAGGATCTGCTCCATAGTCTTCCCAGGCATAGAGTTGAGGCTCACCGGCCTCAGGTCTCCAGGTCTTCCTTTTTCCCCTTCTTAAAAATGAGAGTAATGTTTCTCTTTTTCCAGTCACCAGGGACTTCATCCAACAGCCATGATTTTTCCGATATGATGGAGAGCAGTTTGGCAACTACATCAGCCATCTGTCTCAGCACCCTGGGATGTATATCATCAAGTTCTATGGACTTATACACATCCAGTCTCATTAGGTGGTCCCAGACTTGTTCCACTGTCACAAAGGGATGGAATCCGCTCCTCTCACCCTCTTCTCAAGGTTCAGGGTCCTGACAGACATAGGAAACTTGACCACCATTGACGACTAAGGCAAAGCACTTACTGAGTACCTCAGCTTTTTCCACATCTGAAGAAGCCAGTTCTCCCTTCTCATTTATTGGAGAGGGAACACTCTCCTTGGCCTGTCTCCTCCTGCCTATACATCTGTAGAACCCCTTGTTATTCTTCAAATCCATTGGCAAGTTCAGCTCCATCTGTGCTTTGGCTTCCCTGATTCCTTCTCTACGTAAAGAGCGCAACGCTTTCCTGATGCAAGAAATGCAAGAAAGAGAGCAGCTAACGCTGTTTGGTGGCTACTCATCAGGGAAAGAAATATAATTTGCCACAGTTTTGTTTAAATTTAACAATCTCCACCTGGATTTCAAGAGTTGCCCACATGTTCTGGTCCAACAAGAAAGCCAATCAATGCTGGGCAGACAACAGGGCTGGCAAAGCACATTTCTGTAAAGAGGAACCCCAAATCCCAAAGTAAGACATTTGTTTTGTGTGGTTGCGAAGCAGCAGGGATGAACTCCTGGCACCTGATTTTGCCTTATTTTACGAGCCTCTGAGCACAAGGCTCAAAAGCACAAGGCTTAAAAGCAGCCGTTTCTGCAGCCGGGTCCGGGCGGGCCCGGAACGTTTGGAGGCGGAACGGCACGGAAGGAACGGTTCGGCAAGAACGGAAGGCGCAGGGAGCACAGTCGGCGGAAGATGGCGGCGGCCGTGGCGGCCACACGCGGCCCGGAGGCGGACAGCGGTACTGGGGGGAGGGCGGCGGGACGGGGGCTCTCTCCCCGCAGCCTGTTTGCTCCCGGGGCTCTCTCCCCGC